>CAWUFW010010740.1:0-669919 GCA_963921515.1 Calotriton arnoldi | reverse complement strand
GCACACCGCTATGTACTCACATGCACTACCACCATGCCACAGCTCCCAGGGACAAACACCCCCATGTCCAGCACACAATACACAACACATCACACACACATGCAACAGACACCACCACACACAGCCCAAACCGAACAACTGTAACATACGTGGGGACATGTGTACACTCAGCCAGCCACGTAACCACCAACAGGTCCCCAAATATGCCAGAAGCGCCACAACGAGCACCCACCACACCCATGTGTCCGCCACAGCTGCACTAACCGACAAGTAACAGGTAAGTGGCAGGAACACAAATTGCAGTGGGTGGGACGGTGGACAGCCCAAGTACAACACACACCAGGCCCCTAGTCCCACAGCACAGCAAGGAGGAGCATCCCCCACACCCCACAGCCACGTGTCAGCCACCGCAGTGCACAACGACAGCCGAAAGGCAGACATCACGGTCCACAGCAATCGGTGTCAGTGGGTGTCCAGCCACCCCCACGACCCACAACACCCCCCCACCCCCACAGACCTGCAACATGGAGCACCCCCGCTTAGAGCCATGTGGCATCCAGTACAGTGCACGCACGAACAACTTGCAGGTGGGAAACTGGACAGGGCTGGATTACTGGAGGCATGAGGACCATAACACGACCAACACATGGGACATGTCACGTAGCAGACGAACACGCAGCACCGCCCACCGTCACGAACAAGTGAACAATGTGCACACGGACATGAACAACAGACTCACACCCCACATGACCCATCACAGACATAGCAACACCCAAGGAGCCACGTCTGCATGCACAAGCCACACTGAATATAGTACCACACGGCAGCCACTGTGCAACTCATCACACACAACCGAAACACCATTGAAGTCCTGTCCATGTAGCCCCTACTGCCTGTCAACCACACACCCCACAACTACGCCTATGTAAGACAAACAACTCTAGACGCAACAGAGCGGAACAACATAAATGCACACGAACACCACTGAACCCATCAAACACACAGACACACCATGCACATACAACATACCATCCATCCCATCCGTCAGCCCCAGTCTCATGAAAGGCATGTCATCCGCACAGCTGCCACACATACAGCAGTCACGCTAAGATACATGCCCATGACCAACCATGTGCCAGAAGTCAATGAAGCGCACGACACACTGTGAGCAACAACACACAACATGGGCCACACCCCCCGAGCACTGCAGTGATGCACATGGCACAGGGCAGCATGCACACCAAGGAGATGGGACAACTGCAATACATTGGCTGGCACACAACCATCACTCACTCATAACGATGCGTCCAATGCCATGTCCAGTAATCACAACAGACAGCAAATATGCAGGCCATGTCAAGCATGCACACACCTCAAACCATGCACTGTCATGCTGCCACAACACATGTCACGTTCGGCACCCATGGCTCACAGCATGTACCCCAAAAGCATATCCCTCCCAAATGCGAATCTGGGGCATGGCCCCCATGTTGCCATATGCGTTCCTAAGCGTTCCATTTGAACCCCAAAAGCATATTCCCTCCCAAATGCGAATCTGGGGCATGGCCCCCATGTTGCCATATGCGTTCCTAAGCGTTCCATTTGAACCCCAAAAGCATATTCCCTCCCAAATGCGAATCTGGGGCATGGCCCCCATGTTGCCATATGCGTTCCTAAGCGTTCCATTTGAACCCCAAAAGCATATTCCCTCCCAAATGCGAATCTGGGGCATGGCCCCCATGTTGCCATATGCGTTCCTAAGCGTTCCATTTGAACCCCAAAAGCATATTCCCTCCCAAATGCGAATCTGGGGCATGGCCCCCATGTTGCCATATGCGTTCCTAAGCGTTCCATTTGAACCCCAAAAGCATATTCCCTCCCAAATGCGAATCTGGGGCATGGCCCCCATGTTGCCATATGCGTTCCTAAGCGTTCCATTTGAACCCCAAAAGCATATTCCCTCCCAAATGCGAATCTGGGGCATGGCCCCCATGTTGCCATATGCGTTCCTAAGCGTTCCATTTGAACCCCAAAAGCATATTCCCTCCCAAATGCGAATCTGGGGCATGGCCCCCATGTTGCCATATGCGTTCCTAAGCGTTCCATTTGAACCCCAAAAGCAAAGTACAAACCAGACCCAGGATGGGCCAGGAGCCCGCATACACCAGAGTCACAATAAGTAGGGGCACAGCAACACACCCATCGGCATGGCCAATCCGTCCCATGCCACATGTGCACAGCACACAGTCCCATTGCCAAGCACACACAACTACAGATGCTACAGCCACACACACGCCTCCGGGAAACCCATGTACGAGATTGCACGAACTGTTAATGTCAGACGACAAATACATACTTCGCCAGGTGCAACACAATAACAAATCTCATTCTCTCCACAGGTGACGAACTGCTGGATGCTGGGGATGGAGCCAGCAGCCAGCACAGCCAGCCTACAAGCCCCCAACGAGGACACACGGATCTGGAGGATCTGTCCTCCTCTTCGGACACGGACCACCAAGCAGGCCCATCTGGTGTGGCAGGGCCCAGCCGCTCCCCAGGACCCCTCCTACCCACCAACCCATCATCCAGGGCTGCTGAACATTCCCAGCCCCCTGCTGCCACTGTCGTTGCGGCCACACCCACGGTCATTGTGGCCACTACCACTGCCGCAACCGCCACCATCGCCGCACCGACCACCACCGCCGCCACCACCACCACGTCTTCGCTGGCACCAGCCCCAGCGCAGGTGGTGGCCCGGCCGACTGGATCCACCCTGGGAGCCACAGCGAGGACCGTGGTGAGCAATGTGGCTAGTGGGCAGGCCGGTGGCAGCAGGACTGGTAGGAGGAGCAGGGTCAGGGAAACGCCAGCCTCCCCTGGGAGCCATGCCCTGCCTCAAATGGCCAGAGTCCTTGGGGCCTATGAAGAGGCCCAAGGACAATGGGTCCGGTCTGCTTCAGACACGCGTGAGGTGCTGGGGGTGCTGAGGTCCATGGACGCCCGTATGGGCCAAATCGTGGACCTCATGGGCCAGCTGGTGGTGGCGGTGAGGTCACAGCCAGGGACAGCAGCTCCCCTCCGCCACCACCTGCCGGGGCGCAGGGTGGAGCAGCAGTGTCCAGTTCCCCTGCGTCCACAGCCAGTGAGCACACCTCAACCACCAGCATGTCGCAAGCAGGCACCCCCTCGCAAACGTGGAAGGGGCCGTCCGAAGTGGAAACAGATCTCCCGGGAGGACTTCGCACGCTCCAAACGCAAGTGAGGCAGCCAGCCAGCCTTCCGCCAGCCTTCCTTGACCAGCCACTGCATTGACTTGGACTACGATCCCACTCCACACAGCCATCTGGATGGCATGTGTGTGTTGGACTATGGACATAGAACCAGTGGGTACACCCTGAGCATCACGCAGCCATGACCGACAGCTCATTGTCACTGCACGCACCACTTTTGTCATCACCTTACACACAATCACATGTCACAGTTTGTAATAAATGCACCTTTTACACTAACTGCTGTTTGTGCCCTGTGTTTTATTTGTACGGAATACAACGGCCACCTTGGGCGGAAAGGCACCTGATGCGTGGCATGGCAATTGAATCCGGAGGACCTGTAGGGACCTAGGGTGGGAGACAGAACAGGAGCACATTCAATGAGTGTGTCACACACCCATCACACAGTACATGTCAACAACTACAAGCAATGTACACACATCGCACAGAGCAATAGGGCACAATGCCACAGCCACCAACAGTGGCATACTACCCTGGCCATGGAGCGTTGACACACACCACGCAGTGAACAAACGGCCACCCTGACACAGCACACACACACCTGCACAGATACAGCCACATCAGCCGTCGTACATGGACACTCACCGTCAAGTGAAGTAACGGGCGATGAGCTGCTGCCGCACATTACCAGCTTCCTCCTCTCCGCTGTCCTCCTCACTCGAGCTGTCCTGGTCTGCGGGCTGGGGCCCTGGTTGATCTCCGTCATCCACGATGAGGGGGATCTGCTTCCGAATGGCCAGATTGTGCAGCATGCAGCACGCCACCACTATCCGGCACACCTTCTGTGGGGAGTACGCCAGCGCACTCCCGGTGCGGTCCAGGCACCTGAACCTGGACTTGAGGAGGCCAAAGGTACGCTCGACCACACGTCTGGTCCTCCCTTGTGCCTCATTGTAGCGATCGTCTGCTGGGGTGCGAGGATTCCTCAATGGACTGAGCAGCCATGCCCCATTCGGGTACGCAGAGTCACCTGGGTGTGAGGGACACAGAGAACCGTTGCAATTCAAACTGGACAGGGGACAGCATCGCACAACCAGCACGCTACACCACTCCACATACTCACCGACAATACAGGCACGATCCTGTTGCATATTGGACATCAGTCGTGGCAAGATGCTGTTGCGCATTATGTGTGCGTCATGGGCCGAGCCTGGGAACTTTGCACACACGTGGGTGATCACCATGTCCGCAAGGCACACCACTTGCACATTCAGGGAGTGCGTGTGCTTCCTGTTGCGGTACAGGTGCTCAGTGGCCTGTGGTGGAACAAGGCCGACATGTGTGCAGTCAATGGCTCCAACGACGTGTGGGATTCTGCCAAGGGCATAGAATGCACCCTTCACTGCCGCCAATTCACGAGCCCTGGGGAAGCGGATGTACCTGTTTCGGTACAGCATCATGGCTGCCAGTACATCCCTCAGCACCTTGCAGAACATGGGCTGGGACATCCCTCCTCCAATGCCCACTGTGTGCTGGAATGACCCAGTGGCGAAGAAATGCATGGCGGCCATCACCTTAGCCGTGGGGGTGACAGCAGTCGGATACACTCCTGCGGGGACGGAGATGGGGTTCTAACATGGCACACAGTCGATGCAGGGTTGGCCTGTCCAGCCGAAACTTCCTAATAACCTCTGTATCGTCCATGTCCGCCAGCAATTGGTATGGGCGGTCAATGTTCGGTCTCCGCCTAGGGACAATGGCAGAGGACACATGTCAAAGCAACACGACACATAGCAATTTCGCATACACATCACTGACATGACTGAGCAAGCACATGAGCCACAGCCCAGCTGTCAAGCTGGGACGGCACGGCCACAATACACTTACACAGGTCTCCCAACAATGGCAATGGCTAGTGATACAAACCACTGCCATGTGCATGCACATGTGGATCTAGGCCCCAATGACTTGCGGGGCGTGCTGATGGGGACTGACTGCATATCCGTCAAGCGGCAACGCCACGGCAACATGAATGTCTGCTGAGCATGGAACTGCTTCCGCGGCTGGATGAGTATGGCACACGACGACGACGATGTGGGCACAGGCTGAGCGGCCAAAACAAGTGGGACCTGTGGCACGAGGGGATATGAGACAGTAATAGGTGTCAGCACTGCACCCTATGTACAGCACTGTACGGATCACACCTCCCGAAACATTGACAGGTGTCCACATTGACAGCCCCATGCCAAGACGGCTGTGTGCTTGCAGTCACACGTCACAGGTGAGAGGTTACATTGCACGTGCCAGGTGGCAGACGTACATAGTGGGAGCTGGCATGTGTGTGCATGTGTCTCCTGTTCAGGATCCACCAGATGGGCGCTGACTCTGTACTGACCATTGGACACAGCATGTTCCGTGGAAGGCTTGTGTGTGTGGGATGGTGGCACTGGATGTGCCTCCGTTGGGTGGGGGGCCATGCACAGGGCGGGTACGTCGATGATTGCGCATTGTTGGTCACGGTGGGTGCACCAACTGAAGATGTGTTGCCCTGTGTTCAATTCCTATGTCCGCATGATGATGGACTGTAGATGTGGGCAGACTACACATTGGTCGATGTGCTGTTCATATGCATGTGCCTTCACACCAGGCACAGCTGCCCCTGCACATGTGACCCCTGCTGGACTCGCTGCTGGGTCTGTGGAGCTGATGCACCTTCTGCGCGTGGGGCGGACAGCTCTCCTCACTTCCCTCATTGCGCATGTCATGACTTTGCCGCAGGTGACATGGATCATGGAGGGCCCACATGTACGCGTGGGTAGGCTACACATGATTGTACACTGGTCGCCACCCCCAGTCAGTGTTTCGAATGGGAAGGTTGTCGTGCTGGTGGTATGTTCGATGTGGCGGATGGGCGGGCCTAGGTGCGGGCTTACATTCCGGACATGGGGGGTAGTTGGATTGGCGACTAGTTGCAGTACACACGGGACACGTCTCTTCCTTTCCACATCTGGGTCATCCCTTGTACTTACTGACAGTGATACAGTCATCTTCGCCCCAGCCCTCATGTCCTCCCCTCGCTCCCCCAATATGCATGCTCACCTGCGAGGCTAGCGCCTGCACAGGCAGCCCCAAGCTCGCACCAGAGAGGGCAAGGAGTGTATGTGTGGGTCCAGTTGCACGAGTGGGCTGTCTCAGGGTATGATGTGTGGCGGGACGCCGTCCACCTGCGTAGTGCCCCAAATGGAGACCCGGCCTGCATGGACTATGCATCACAGTCTTCGCCTTCCGGGTCCGCCACCTGCGACACCCAGTGGCTGTGGCTGCCCTTGCGGCCAGGCCGCGTCCGTCTGTGGCTGATGGCCCACACATTCACTCTTGGCCTCTCTGGGGAGGGCTCGGGGGTGGTGGCGCACGCGCTTGCACTTAGTCGCAATGGCATGTGGCGTGGTTGGTATGATGGGCAATGGATGGGATGGTGCGAGCCACCTCCCGTGACGTCAGTGCTGCTCGTGCTGTGGTGCGTCCCCCCTACACTTCCATTTGACTTGTGCCATGCTAGACGTTGAGGTTCTATTGCCTGCGTGATATGACCAGGAGGAGCGCGAGGAGACCTCTCACACACCATGCTCCACTGCCGTCCCGTGCCCTGTTTCGCCTGTGCGGATTGACTATGTTGGGGTTACACCTGGTCGACTGGGGCTGTGTGTGCCTTGTCAAGGGGCATGGCGGGCGCACAACAGGATCCAGCTTGTCCACAGAGGGTGGGCTGAGGTGCGCCTGGTACCGCTTTGTACGTGTGCCCGGCTGCTGTGCACACACGTGTTCACTCCCCCCGACAGGTGTCCTCTCACAATGCCCAGGGAAGCGGTGGTGTACTGTTCATGACCCCTCCCGACACGGCGTGCTCCAACTTGGCATGTGCGCATCTACCCGTCGCACCCACCCACCTGAGCACTGCGTCCATACGACTTCACACGACACATGTGTGTCTTCCACAGTAGTGCTACTCATTTGCGTTGACATCCAATACCAGTGGACTACATGGTCATGTCACGACTGCCGTGTACTTCACATACTCTCATCCTCTCTCATTCGTACTTGTGAAATGAGTCAGCGGAGACAGTTTTGGTTTCAAACATTATATTGAGTCTTCTGTCCTCTGTGATGCAGTATAGTGGACACTATTGGCAGCGGAATACATGTTGAGGATATACTGAGCATGATTGCAAATGGGATAGGGTGTGGGGTTACATGTGATTGGCTGTTGCATGTGGGATGTGGGCTTCAGAGTGACATCTGCTTGGCCAAGGCTGTGCTAATGTACATTTACGTATAGCTGCGGAGCTGCGGACTTTGACACAGACGGTATACATGTAGCCTACCAGACCGCTTGGCATCATGGGCACAGTCCATCTCAGTTCCATGTGACAGGTTTGCTGCGGTTGTTCCTCATGCACGCGTGCATGTGAGATGACATCAGGGCATGTGCTTGCGTGCATGCAGCGGCGTGCCACTTGTTGTTGCACTGTGGTGGTTACTGGACATGTCACAGTCACTGGGGTCGTGTTGTTGTTGTATGCACTTGTCGTCCATGCAAAGGTCCTGGTATGGGATTCCCGGGGCGGGGGTGGGAGGGGTGCAGCACCCACAGACTCCAGGCGACCTATTCATGTCAGCGTAGTCCTGGGCACACGCGGTGAGGGTATTAGTAATATAATTTGTAGAATTGATGCGTTATTCAAATACAATGGTCAACATCAGTATTTGTCCAAATAGGTATTTTATTATTTCAACAACAACTGTGTTGAATATAGTGAACCAGCCGACACGTGTTTCGTCACTGGGAAAGGTCCCGTGACTCATCAGGGCTGGGAAGGATACAAAAATAAAATAAATAATAAGTGGGGAAAACAACGATGCAACAACGGGTACCTAGTCTGTGCTAGACACGTTATCCAAGTGGAAAGGGATCACCCGAAGTGACTGTTGGGAACATAAACAACTGTAGGTGACCAATATGGTGTTTGGTGACACTCGTGAAGGTGCCGCTGTTCATGGGACAAGGTTCTGGGTGAAAATGCAGGAAACATTTCAAATTATTTCAAATTATAGTGACAGGTGTGACGGTGCCGCTTTCATGTACAGTAGAAAACATGAGAAAAACGCGGGAAAACTGGTACATGGTGTGAGTGAACAGTGCTAGAGTTAGCATAGAATAGTACAAGAGGGCAAGAGGTGAAGAAAAGATGTGTGAGGACTAAGAAGGGCTAGAAAAAAGAGAAAGGGAAGAAGAAGCGGGTGAACTAGAGAACCTGAGCTGTGGAACTACTAGAAGAGTACTGGAGAAAGAGGGGAGGGGACACAAGAAGAATGTGATAAGTACAGAGGTCAAGACTCAGGAAGCGAGGGAAAGGAAGCAATGAGAGCGTGGGTAAACTAAAAACCATGATCAATCGAGATTACCAATCTCGAGAAAGAAATAGTGGACTTAAACTTGGAAGAAGCCACAAGTAAAAACTACGCCATCTTGAACGACATTCTTACAAAACACCAAAACGAAATAAAAGACAGAAAAACACGTCAACTTAAAAGAGACGAAGCTGACTACAGGGAAGGACGAGTTTACACCTTTGCCAGAAAATACGACAAACTTATCAGCATCCCCGGACAGGGCGACAGACAAACAAGAATAGAAACTGCCTCACTTTCATCCAGTTCCACATCACTCAACACTATTGCCACTAGTGACAGTGAGGGAGAAAACCAGGGCAGCAATTCCAACAAGACACCACCAACCACATCGTCTTTTTAAAGGAGGTACAGGCCATAAGGAGAGAGAACAGAACGCAACAAAGACAAACCACCCTAGACAGAAGACCCGCAGGGGCAAAAGGGCAGGACACAGAAGAATACAAAAAGAAACTAAGATCCGGGAACGAGAAGGACAAGTAGATCCAGAAAATTTGGATATACAAGTCGTTAATCTCTCCTCCCTAGACCTCAATAGTGGTATGATCTCTTTGCTGAGCAAGGGCCTGAGCTTCAACCCACACGAACAGGGAGACACCTGCAGACACAAGATCGACCTTTTTAAGTTTATCAGGGGCATCAAAATCAAGAAACACTTTAGTGGCATTCCCCCCACTTTAAGAAGAGGTAGCAAGATTTGCACCGAGAACACGTCAGGAGCACAAAGCATAAGCGACATCCAGGTTACTCACCTACTGCTCTCACTCACTGACCTAGACGATATACCTACCAACATGGAGAATCTCCTCCAGGAGTTAGATATAGAGGAAGATCTTAGCCTACACAGTGGTTTTAAACCCAAATCCAAGTGGACACCAATGCTCCCAGGGGGCAATGCTGTTGACACATTCTACAACCTAGTATTAAATGATATGGACAGACACGAAATAAAAATATCGAAGATCAGACATAGAACTAAAGACAATCTCTGCAGAGAAGAAAGAGTAGCCCTGAAACAACTCACCTCCAACAGAGACATCATAATCAAAGAGGCGGACAAAGGGGGTAATGTAGTCATCATGAACAGATCAGAATATTATGCGGAAATCCTGTCCCAACTAGGTGACAACTCCTGCTATGAGCAGCTCCCTTACAACCCAATAGCCCCTCTTGTCACCATTATCAATAAACACCTATCCGAATGGCACACGCAAGGTCTTATTGATGACCAAGAACTATTATATCTTAAAGTTCACAGACCGACGTTCCCCTGTCTGTACACCGTTCCCAAAATACACAAGACTGCTCCTTTTCCTCCAGGGAGACCTATTGTGTCGGGCATTGGTGGTCCCACAGAAAGAATAGCACAATACGTTGACCTCTTTCTTGGTACTCTGGTTACAAATCTGCCATCATACATCCAGGACACCAAACACATTCTTAGCATCTTATCAGATGTCCAATGGCATCCGGATATGATCCTGGCAACCCTAGATGTAGTCTCTCTTTATACCACTATTGAACCTACCCTAGGGCTCAAGGCTGTCACCAGCATACTCAACAACAGACCAGCCAACTTATGGCAACATACCCAGATGTTAGTTACTATGATGGACATCATATTAAACAACAACTTCTTCATCTATGACGGTATGTGGTATAAACAGAACAAAGGAGTGGCCATGGGCTCGAAATTTTCTCCCTCTTTTGCCAACCTGTACATGGGCGTCCTAGAGTCTAAATGGATTTGGGGCACGGAAGGGGTACAATGGATAGACTCCATAATATACTGGGGTCGCTACATAGATGATTGCTTACTCCTTTGGTCAGGGTCCCAACTTGAACTTGATAAATTCTGTGCACACCTCAATCGCAACGACATGAACATGAAATTCACAGGTAACTCCAGTGCCACCAACATTACATTTCTAGATGTGGAAATCTACATCAAGTCTAACACCATTGAGAGCCGTCTATATAGAAAAGAAACATCATGCAATGCTATCCTGCATGCAGACAGCTCACATCCCCCTCACCAAACACAGGCGATTCCCTACGGGGAATTCATGAGAGCCAGGAGAAACTGTAGTGAGGAACTGGAATTTCAAAAGTGCCTAACCAACATGAAACAAAGATTCATAAACAGAGGTTATAGTGCCCGCACCATCAGCTCAGCAGAAAAAAGAATCGGGAACATAAAAAGAGAAGACACTTTACACACCAGACGAACAATCACTGAGCAAGACCAACCTGTCCGACTTATCACTGACTATAGCGACATGGGGTTAGCAATGAAGAAAAGCCTTAACAAACATTGGAACGTACTACTTGCAGACAACACACTTAAAGAGATTGTACCTCCTAAACCACAAATCACATACAGGAGAGGCAGAACCCTGAAAACTAGACTCAGCCCCAGCATCCCTGGTCCTAGCACCAGGCCTACTTGGCTTACGACTCATAATCTTGGCTTCTTCAAGTGCGGACACTGCGGGGTCTGCAAACTAGCCCAACATGGAATAAAAAACTTCACGGCCATGAACAGACAAGAATACCAGATCAGACATAACATCAACTGCAACACGAAATTTGTGATCTATATTCTGGAATGCACCTGCAAACTTTGGTACATCGGAAGTACCATCAGATCACTAAAAGAGCGAATAGGAGAACACGTCAGAGCTTTAAACAATCTTGACACTAGATATCCCATGGCGATCCATGCTGCCACTTGTCCTAACCAGGGCCCCAAGAAACGGTTTTCCTTCTTCGGATTTGACATGGCATCCACCAATATGAGAGGTGGCAACAGAGAACTCAGACTCAGACGCCTAGAAGCCACTTGGATTATGCGTCTCCGAACAGTACAACACGGTTTGAACACTGATCACGAACTGCATTACTTCCTGGGTGAATGAACATTATGACAATTTGCTTGTTTAGAACTACGTTTTGTATCATTTACTTGGATATAATACCTGTCCTCTACCTTTATAATCAGTTGATACTTGTATGTCTATTCTCCATACCATATTCATGTGTTATCATCTTCTTTGTTACATAACCTCCATGAATAGGAGCCATGTATTTTTAACAATTGTTGCCGTTACATCCTTTACTGTGCTTTTGGTCATTGTTACATAATTCTCCTCATAATGTGTACTTTATCAATGTCTGCATTCATATCCCCCCCTTTTCCCTCCCTTTATTCAGCAATTTTTGCATGTCCTTTCTCTACTCCTTTTCATGTGCCAATATCTCCCTATTGACTTACCCTCCCATGATTTAGGTTCATGTAATTTTTGACCTTTGTTACCGCATTTTCTCATTGCATTGCCTATATGACTCAGTATACCTAACACTTTGTTACAGGGATTTCCCCCTTTGCATTCTCTCACATGTATCTGTCACAACATTAATTTATGATGTATTCAACATCTTTATCATTGTCACATCCGTTCGTAATTGTTTTTCCTTCAGTTGTATGCTTGTTCACTGACACGCACCTCTGTCCACTCTTTCCGCTTCTTGTCCTTACCCTTGTGCGAGTTTCCCGAGGCTGCGGGTGCCTCACTAACAGTGTAACGTCCTCCGCGCATGCGCATTACTTTTCGACATACTCCCGAGTTTTCCAATATGGCGACCGCTCGGCCGGATCATCCTTATGCTCTCGGTCTAGTCTTCTATATCTATTCCGGATATAGCTCTTTCGTTTCCCTTTCCCTTTCTACTCGGTTTCCTCGGCTCCAGTTGTCCTCGCAGCTCTCCGATCCGGACCCCAGGTATTAGTTGTGGTTGTCCTGTACCTGTCTCCTCCACCCCCGTTTCCTTGACATCCCTCAGTATTATAGTGTCCTTTGCCTCTGTTTTTCCTCAGACAGGCGTCTGCTTTACACAGCCTTCTAATACCCTTGATACCCTTGACAGTACTCAACTTCCCGTACCCGGGGTAAGTTTCTTTCCTTTTCCTTTCCTCTCTCCACTTTTCCGCCCACTTATCCACGTTCCTTGCAACCTCCCCTCCCTGTCCTCCTTTATAGCCTAACCTGTACCTCGCCTGCGTGGCTTGGTACCGCATCTACTGAGCCGGACACTGGACAGCCTCCTTTCGCTACCCATTTCCTGCCTTTCACGATTGCCGTGGCATACCCGCCCCAGTGCGATCACGCTTGTCAACAGAGGGAGACCACCACCCGGTAAGACCTCCCCACCACGCTTATGTTCTTAGCCATTCTGGTTTTTTCCTTTCTCCTTTCTCTTCACCCTCATTCCTGCCCTTTTTTCCTCAGCGGTTTCCCTCCTCGCTGCATCCTGATGCCAGCGCAGCGCCTCTTCTGCACCATATTTTGTTACTCCCGATCTCGAGTTAACCCCTACAGGGTTGCTGTATTCTCATCCGGTCCTCGGGTAAGCACACTCAGCGGTTTCCTTTCCCTTGTTACCTGTGCCTCGACCTTTACTTTTCACCCTACATTTGTGTTTTCTCCCCTTCTATCTTCAGTTTTCATTCAGTAGTTTATGATCATGGTTTTTAGTTTACCCACGCTCTCATTGCTTCCTTTCCCTCGCTTCCTGAGTCTTGACCTCTGTACTTATCACATTCTTCTTGTGTCCCCTCCCCTCTTTCTCCAGTACTCTTCTAGTAGTTCCACAGCTCAGGTTCTCTAGTTCACCCGCTTCTTCTTCCCTTTCTCTTTTTCTAGCCCTTCTTAGTCCTCACACATCTTTTCTTCACCTCTTGCCCTCTTGTACTATTCTATGCTAACTCTAGCACTGTTCACTCACACCATGTACCAGTTTTCCCGCGTTTTTCTCATGTTTTCTACTGTACATGAAAGCGGCACCGTCACACCTGTCACTATAATTTGAAATAATTTGAAATGTTTCCTGCATTTTCACCCAGAATCTTGTCCCATGAACAGCGGCACCTTCACGAGTGTCACCAAACACCATATTGGTCACCTACAGTTGTTTATGTTCCCAACAGTCACTTCGGGTGATCCCTTTTCACTTGGATAACGTGTCTAGCACAGACTAGGTACCCGTTGTTGCATCGTTGTTTTTCCCCACTTATTATTTATTTTATTTTTTGTATCCTCCCCAGCCCTGATGAGTCACGGGACCTTTCCCAGTGACGAAACACGTGTCGGCTGGTTCACTATATTCAACACAGTTGTTGTTGAAATAATAAAATACCTATTTGGACAAATACTGATGTTGACCATTGTATTTGAATAACGCATCAATTCTACAAATTATATTACTAATACCCTCACCGCGTGTGCCCAGGACTACGCTCACTTTATAACTTGTGGATCCCTTGATTCACAGATTCCCCAGGGGTTATCGGGTTATTCCCCTGACCTGGCAGCACCGCACTACTAAAGGTCCGTCGATAGCACACGCAAAAGTCTGAGCGCCATTTCCTGACTAAACACAAAAACCCCCATTCTGACCTATTCATGTCCACTGAGCGGTGTGTGTGTCCATGGGCGCTGGATCCATGTCGTGTCCTGGTTGTTCGTGCAGTTCCGTCCATGTGGGTGCGATACACAGAGCCCATGCCACTGCCTCCCACGATGCATGCGGTGTTCCTGGATGTGATGGGGAACAGTGTGCATGTCCCGGTCATATCCGATGTCATGGCGATGTCGTTGATGGTGTGGTTACAGTTGCCGGTCGTTTGGTATGGCTGTTGTGGTGGTGACTGGCCAGTCCGTGCGGAAGCTAAGCATGGGTGCGGGGTTGGACATCATAGGTCAATCGGGGAACCTGCGTTGTGGTCCGACGAATTTACAGGTTGTCAGGTATGCGATGCCGTCCAGCAGGGCTTCCATGTCATTGGTGGTGTACATGTTTGCCAGCCAATGTAGCGGATGGTGGCTGTCAAGGTGTTGTTCGTAAGTTGTCCCTTGGAGGACCATGATGGGGCATGCTGGGTGACATTCGATGTAGCTGTTCTCGATGATCCGTCGTGTGGAGGCACAGTGGTCCCATTTCAGTGCGGGTGCGATGTTGGCCACATACGCCATGCCCCCATAGGCAGAGCAGGCCCTGTCGTGTGCGTCCAGAGGGAGGAGTAGTGGTAGCAGGTCCGCCTTCAGACATGCCGGGTTGGAGAGGCATATCTCCACGGGATGCTGGTAGGGACACCTCCGACAGTAGAAGACGGGCATGACGCAGCTGAACAATGTGATGCGGTAAGTCAGTCGGTAACTTACGTTCAGCAGGGACAGGAGATCGCATCCCAATGTATGAAACAGGTTGGTTTTGTACAGCTTGAGCTGTTCGGGCGTAGTTGGGTAGGTGTGTTGCGGTTGCCATTTCGCAGCGGTGCGTTGTGGTGGCGTGCTCCGGCTGTGTGTGCAGTCTGCAATGTGCACGCTCCGAGGTTGCTGTGAGCTCTGTGTAGTCGTAGGGAGACAGGACTTGTGTTCTGTTGGCTTGTTTGGAGGACACGGGCCCTCTTCCCACATGCTTCTCAGACAGTTCAAGGTCAGTGATGTGTGACTCCTTCCAATTAACTTGCATGTGGCCGACATGGGGGAGTGTTTTTTTCTTTCTTCCCCGCCCGTTGTGTGCTTCTGTGATATGCGCTATCTGCCCTGTGGTCGGTCTCCTCGGCATGCCTGTGTTGGTCTATTCTTGGACAATGGCTGTATTCACCGGCTTCTGTCGTAGGGCTGTGGTTTCGGAGTTGGAATGGAAGGTCATTCAGTGCTGTCTGCTCTCCCTTGTGTGGGCGGCAGGCTGCCTTTCCGCTCTGCGTTGGGCCTTGTGTGTGAATGTTATTCTTGGGCCACCTGTTGTCGGTCCCCGGGCTCTTTGGTGTTCCGTTTTATATGTCTTGTTCATATGTGCAGGGTGGTATGGGTGTTTCAGTGTGGTACTGGCGTTCCTCTTCCCGAAGGGGCCCTGCTTCTCCTAGTTGGTGTTGCCGCCGCTGTGTGCTACGCCATGTTTGTTACACTGGGGTGTGTCCTGCAGTTGCGTGTCTTCACTGACATGTGTGCGTCGGTTGTGTGGCGTTGGGTGTTGTCCGTGAATTGGGCGTTGGGGACATGTCTGTGGCCGGCCTGTCACGTGTCATGTGCGTTCGGGGTGGGGCTGATGTGTGTGCTGCTTGGTTGTGTCCCTGTGTCTGTGTGCGACGCATGCATGGCGCTGCGGTTGGCCTCTGCGTTGTGCGCATGTGTGGCGGCGTCATCGGCGCTTTGGGGCCGTGACGGGGTGGTTGGTTCCTAGTCCCAGGTGGTGTGTACACATGTGTTACGCGATGTTACGATTTGGCCTGTGTGTCATATGTGGATGCAATGGTGGATGTGTAGTGTACACGCGCTGGTGGGGGGTTGTCCGCTTTTTCCGCCCTTGCACTGTGTGCGCTGTTTGCGTGCACTTGTTGTGTGTGTGCCTACCTGCGTCTCCGCGGTACGTTGCGTCCTTGGTGGTGCATCAGCAGGAGCATGGGGAGGGCCTGCAGTGCTGGATTCATGCTCGGGGAGCCGCTTCTTCGTTGTCCGTGCTCGCGTCCGTGTTACCGCTTCGGTTTGTCGTACGGTATCTCTTGGCCGTGGGAGCCGTTTGTTTGCGGCATCGTAATTTATGCGCCGGGCGGTACGTGTTTCGTCGGACGGTGTGTGTCAGTTGTGCTGCGCCGCTACGTGTACGGGCGCACTTTGATGGCGGACGGTGTTGCTGGCTTGCCGGCGGTGTTTGGCCTACTTTTCGCATCGTAATTGGGCGGGCGTGTGGACTGCTGCGTGCCGGCGGTAACTGGTGGTTTTTGCATCCGCCAGCACGGCGGGTGTGCTTCCGCCCGCCATCGTAATGGGCCCCTTAGATATTAGACTGTTCGCCGGTTTGTGGCGAGTAAGGGCCAATTTTACTTTCCCTAAAAGTTCTGTAAAGTGTAATACTAGTAATGGTGGATGAGTCTCTTGTTCCAAGCAATTAAAAATGCTATCCAATATGTTCGCTATGATCCCCGGAACCAATTTCTGCTTCTCAATTTGAGCCCACTTTAGTTGGTAGCCATTTTTTCTTGACAAGGTTAAGTTTTCAACTTCCTGATGCTGCTTCACTTCCTTGATTGCCAAACTTGAGCATATAGTTAAAATGGCGTGGTCGCTAAAACCCGTAAATAAGTTGTCTACGTGAGTCACCTTACCATTAAAAGGGGTAGTGACTAAAATGAAGTCAATAGTGGATTCATAGTCATTCCGTCTGAAGGTTTTCCCTATATAGCCTAAATTCACGTTATTAGCTATTACCATGTTCCTGGTGTATAGCATCGTTTTGAGACTATTTCCATATTCATTATGGACAGAGTGTAGAATTGGATTACCCTGGGGGTCTTCAAGGCCACAAACACGATCATCATTATGCTTACAAAGATGTATGTTAAAATCACCCACCCAGATGATATTAGGTGCTCCATTTTTGGCAATCATGGTGAGTTTATCTATCTCACTGTTCAGCTGAGCTACGACTAACTGGCCCATGCATCAAGCAAAATACCCCTCGCTAAATTTCCGATTCGTTAAAATAGGCCGTTACCGAGCGCAAAACAACATATTCCAATGCATCAAGCCCAATAGCGAAAAAACTACAAAATCGCAAAAAAAGCCCCCGGTAAATTACCGAATCGCAAAATAGCGATTCGAAAATAGCGAAATCATCATTTGCGCGTGCCAATAGCGATTAGCAAATATAGAATCGCAAAGGAATGCATCAAAAGTGCAAAATACCGAATTTCAACTAAATTGCTAATTAGCATGAGCAGAATAAGGGGAATCTCAACCAGGAGGTAAAGTTGATGAAACACAAATAAAAAAAATCAATAAAAAAAATCACAGGTGTAAACTATCTGAAACCCTTCAAAAATGGCACTGGAGACCCCGTTTGTTTTTCAAAATGGCAGCCCTCTACGTGCTTGCAAGGAGGATGAGAATAAATGCAGCAGCACAGCGCAGGAGGAGGATCCAGGAGAGGGTATTCAGAGTGCGCATTACATTGCTGGGCCAAAATGACGAGGAAGTATATGACAAGTACCGTCTGAATCGTGCCATGATAATGCGCCTAATTGCTGACCTAGAACCACTACTGCAGCACCAGACCCGTAGGACAAATGCCATTCCTGCGCACGTCCAGGTCCTATGCAGCCTGCACCTACTGGCGTCCGGGAGTTTCCAGGGGGTCGTTGCGGTAGCCGGAGGCGTCTCACAAAGCGCACTCTCACGCTTCTTCCGCAAATTCATTGATGCCATGCTGACAATGATACATACCCACATCACCTTCCCCACAACCCCACAGCAGTTGAACCAGACCAAACTGGAGTTCTACCAGGTGGCACAATTCCCCCATGTCATAGGATGCATTGACTGCACGCATGTCCCCATCTGTCCCCCCTCAGCCAACGAGTACATATTCCGTAACAGAAAGTCCTATCACTCGATCAACGTCCAGGTCGTGTGCAATGCCAAGCACATAATCACGGACATAGTGGCCCAATTTCCAGGGAGCACACACAACTCATATATATTCCGGCACAGTGGCATCCACAGGCGTCTGCTCAACGGTGAATTTGGAGAGGGACACCTACTTGGTACCTTTACTTACCTATTTGTTACATCATTATCCCATATGTAATTGCATTACTGCGGCTAACCCTTTGCTCCCACCCTGTAGGTGACAGCGCATACGCCTTGCGGGAATATATCCTGACCCCCTACCTCAACCCAGCAACACCACAGGAACAGCGCTACAACGCGGCACATATTAGCACAAGAAATGTGGTTGAGAGAACATTCGGGATCCTGAAAAGTTGCTTCCGGATCCTACATAAGACTGGTGGTGCATTGCAATACAACCCCGAGACCTGCTGCAGGATTGTAGCAGTATGTGCCATGCTGCACAACATTGCAACCAGAAGGGGGATTCCCATCGAGATGGACGGAAATGACAACGATCGGGATGACCAACCACCCGCACAACACCGACAGTCACACGTGCCAAACACAGCTGAAGGTCATAGGAGGCGGACATACATCACACAACATCACTTCTGAGCCTGGTAAGAATGAGCCATCACACAATATCTTTGAATGCTAATGTTTTATTCACATAAGCACAGGTCAAAGTAAATATTAATGTTAATGAAACATGACGGTGATTGCATTGGTTGATGAAATGAAATCTAATCGTTAACAGCACGGGAGTGCAATCACAATATAAAAGTGGAACATGGTTACACCACCATGGACAAAGAGGCAGAATTGCATGTCTAGCGCCTCTTGCCACGTACCCCCATCCTCCTGTCGCATGGCTCCTCGACATCACCCTGATGTGTGCCTGTGGCTGTTGAGCTGCGCGAACTGCGCCTCCTGCTAGTGGTCTCCGGCACGGACACGCTACTCATGCTCGATGCCTCCTCACTACCCTCCTCCCCTTCCAAGTTGCTGGCACTCACTGTCCCAGACTGTACATGTTCCACAGCAGTGGTCACTTGGCCTAAGGCCTTAGCAACATCCCCGCAGAAATGTCCTAGGTCAATCTGCAGTGACACGGAGCGGCGTGACAGGACAGCAGTGCTGTTGCAGAGCTTGGTGATGGCCCTAGTATTTGCAGTAAGACGAAGCAAGCCCTGCCGATGCCTCCTGCTCTTAGTGCGTTGTCCTGCTATGAAGGCACGGGTGAGCTCCTGTAGGCTCTTGTTTATTTGCTGATTCCCCTCTGTCGTTAGGTGACGCACACAGTCTGACATCGTGCTCATGTTTTTGGCCAGCTTGGAGATCTGCAGGTTTATTGTTCCCATATGTCTCCCCTGCAGGCGCTGAACAAGTAGCATCTGCGACTCAACCCCAGCATAGACATTCGGAGCCTGTCCTGAATCTGACGCAATACTGCTCCTGGACCTGCGCCGTTGTCTGACTAGGCCACGTGCTGGTGTCGGAGCTGCTGAAGGGAAACGTGTCTGGCTGGGGACTGTTGTGGGTGCTGGGGTCGGCTCAGTTTCCATTTCCTGCAGTGCGGGTACAGGTGCCCTGCATTTTGGTGGTGGTGGTGGTGGGGATTGAGGGTCCAGCGGAGTCTCTCCATCCGTCTCTGCCGGTGTCTCAGAAATGATGAGGCGCTCACTGTCATCTGAGTCCACCGGAGATGCATCTGTGTGTGGAACAGTGCATTGTTATTTTAGTTTGTTCCTCTATCTGTTTATCATTTAGCCTATTTTACACATTATAAATCACAGATTTAAACACACTGTCGGACATGTACTGCTGGTGTCTTTTTTTGCGCATTGTCGATTATCCATGCACACTTGTCTAACATGACTACAACTCCCATGATGCTATTCGTATGTGAGGGTATATGTGTAATGGACTTCTTCCTGCACACTGTGATTTGCCTGGGGGATGTCCATGGGTATACAATACGCAGCGTATTAGCGCAGGCATGCTTCTTACCTTGTTGTGTGGTTGCTGTGCCGGAAGTGTCCATTTGGGTGACTCCCACAACTGCCTCAGGCTCAATCGTCCCCTCAACGAGGTCCTCCAGGGCTGTGTTGGCAGGTACTTTGGATGGTCCCCCTCCTGTGCCAGCTGCTTCCTTCACCCTTTCTGCTATGCGCTCCTTGGCACGTTTCCTGAGGTCGTACCACCTTT
Source organism: Calotriton arnoldi (assembly GCA_963921515.1). Lineage (NCBI taxonomy): Eukaryota > Metazoa > Chordata > Amphibia > Caudata > Salamandridae > Calotriton > Calotriton arnoldi. The sequence goes on along the minus strand of CAWUFW010010740.1, from coordinate 649,560 downwards.
TCTTTAGTTCGTCAATGCTGCGGTGTGTGACTCCCACAGTATTTACCTTCTCCTTAATGCGCAGCCATATTTTTCGCTTCTCAGCTTCTGGCACCTTCAGGGACAACTTGCCAAACAGTTTGTCATGGCTACTGCTCACCCCCTCTATCAGGTGTTCCAGTTCCCTCTCTGAGAACGTTCTCTTCCTCTTCCTGGGCGTGGCAGTTGTCTTTGCAGCATTTTTGTCCATCCTGGCTAGGTGTGGTGTAGCTGGATTGTGAGGGTGAAGTCTCTCAGCTCGTCTTCAGTCCTCTGCCTCCTCCTCTGAGCTCCTCAGGGCACTGAATGAAGCATGGGCTGGATGACTTCCTGGTTGTGATGTCATCAGCCTGCTTCTTGCGCCTCCCGTTTTTTGCGAATTCGGTAATACCGAATTCGGTATTAGCTCATTTGTCTTTTTGCGACTCGCAATCGTGTATTCGGTCTTTTTTAGCGATTTGTTGCGAATCGCTAATTATTACCGAATCTGTACATGCATCCCGATGAGCGAGTCATTATTTGCGATTCCTTATTTTTCGCTAATAAGGAATCGCTTTACCGAATTTTGATGCATGTGCCCCTAAGTGCGTGTTTCCCCCAAATTCGTTATTGTAATAATTAATTAAAAGCCAATCTCCTTCGCTAGCAGTCTCTAGAAAAAGAAGATGGAAATGAGTATCCGGGCAATCAGCTTTCCCTACTTTTATTGAAAGGGTGTTAGGAATTAAAGTTAAAAGACCCCCCTTTGCTCTACCTGACACTGATGGTGTTGTCGCTGTCTGGAAAAAGCGCTAGGCAGTGACAAAAATGGGATCCGTAGCCCATGTTTCCTGTAGGCATATGATAATCTGAGATTGCCAAAGTTTGTGCCAGTGTTCATTACCTAACTTGGGGGCGATGCCAGCCACATTCCATGACACTCAACTGATTGAGTGTTTATATGCCTTGTTCCGGGTGTTGGTGATTTCAAGGCTCCCTTGAATATCGGGGGCTAGTCTAACTGATCTATCCAATCCCTCCTCAGGGCCAGGGCCGCCTAGGGGTAGTCACTCACAAGCTTCCAGGTCTGTCAGGACGGCGTATCTGTTTTCCAAACTCAACCCTGGAATGCTAGTAATTCCCTCTCTATGATTCCATAATGGACCTCCCCTCCCCTGGCCACTCTGTTTATTTCCATAAGGTGCACAGTGATTATAAAAGTACTCCAGCGATAAGGGAACAATCTGAGTGTCCTTTGGGGGGATTTTATGTAGCTGGCTTAAAAGGGATCTCACCACATACATATTATTAAAATTTAGCACCCCACAATCACTGTGTAAAGTTTTACGATGTACCCAGCCACCCCACTCTCCTGGCCATAATAATTTGGTTGGGCAAAGGCCCACCCCCCCACACCCAAGTCAATTAAATGGCGCGAGAGCCAGTGCAGGTAGTTGTCCATTAATTGGGCTGTCGTTTCATGCTGGGCCTCCCGCAAAATTGGTACATTTGCCAAAACCAATACACGGGGGGAAGTCGCTGGTGGGAGGTGCAGGGCCTGATGCGGGTAAAGATTTGTTCCTGCCTTAAATCTTTCTGGCATCCGGGGATCAACCCTTCCCCCCATCCCTGCGGCCGCCGAGCAATTTGACAAATGGGGTTAGGATTGTTTCTTCCGTTGCTTTCTTAGGGTGTATATTAACTTGGAGGTGGCATATATGGCGGTGGGAGAGGTCCAGTTTTAGTACAGAGATTTAAAGGTGGGGCCAGTCCCGGGTTAGTATGTGGAGGGTGTTGGTTGAATTCCACAACTTGTTGGACAGACCCGGGGCATGAGAGCTCTGCGGAGAGTAAGTTGTTTGTGCCCTGGGCCTCGATACGAGATAGTCTCTCTTCAATCTGTACTAATTTTAATAGGAGAGGGTCTGGTAAAGTAGTCACCGATTTTTCTAGGCCTTTCCACATGGCATCATCAGTCAACCGAAGGGGCGGAGTCGGAGTCGGGATCGGGGATTGGGGTGTACCGTTTTCCATATTTGTGATCCCCCTTGGCTTTGTTACTTGAGTTGTTCTGGCATGCTTTAGCTTCTGAGCCCCACCACCACCACCCCTTCTTCTCTTGACCGGTGGTTCATTGTTAGAGTCAGAATGGGAGCGAAGGTCAAGACCCCTTGTAGGTATTATGGCGGGGCAGGTGCCACAAGAGGAGATTCTGGGGGGCTAGTCGTCGGGCGGTCTGATGGTGGTATTTGGAGGGACTGAATGGTATCATTATCGACACTTTTGCCCCTAAAGAGGACTGCTTTTGGGTGGTCAGAGGCTCCAATGATAAGCGCTGCTCTGTTAATTCGATTTCATGTGTAAGTACACTCGCCGCCATGGTTAAAAATGCATCAAGCGTGGCTACTGTCCCTCGGCCTGCTTGCTCGCTTTGCCCTTTCCGCTTCACCATTTCACACTGGAATGCAGCCAAACAGTCCCTACTGGACAACAGCTAGTATTGACACAATACCTTATAAGGACTCCAGTTGTTAGATGGAGGGCCCAGCCCAGCATCCTCTGGGCTCCGACGGGTGTGGACGGGCCCGCCCTTGGCCCAGGCTTTGCCCGGGCGCGTCCCCGTGCTCCTTCCCGCGCGCCTCCCGTGCCGGGGGAACACGACGTGCTTTTGTGCGCGAGACCAGCAGCTGGTTAGGTCTGGAGATGTAGTTCTCCCCCGCGATGACACGTCTCCTCCTCTCCCAGCGTTTTTCAACGTCAGACAAGTGGCTACAACCGCCGCAGGAACACGACGCGCTTATGTGCGCGAGATCAGCAGCAGGTTAGGTCGGGAGATGTAGTCCTCCCCCGCAATGACACATCTTCTCCTCTCCCAGCGTTTCCCAACATCAGACAAGCGGCTACCCCATTCAATATGGGTTCAGGCCTGGCATAGTCACTGTAGAACAATCACTAGATCTAGACATTATTACAAGTAAATATGTGAAGGCAATACAGGGGCGGGGGGGCATTCACATGGCTTTTATTGATCTCTCAAGCACAGGAGCAAATTATGGAAAATAATGCAGAAAATGGGAGTGGAACTGAATTTACTTACCCTAATAAAATGCTTGCATCATAACCTCACATTTATGGTCTGATATAGTTCATAAGGGGAATTATCATCTCAAATAGAGTCCCTGAGAGGTGTAAGACAGGGGTGCATTTTAGCTCCTTTTTTGTTCCTGGTTTGTATTAATGGCATTACAGAATACTTATTACAAGCGGTTGTGGATGCCCCAAAGATAGGGAGATCAATCTGTGCCCATACTCTTATACGCAGATGATGCATTTTTGATTGCTCGCACCCCGAACGCACTGCAGAAGCTGTTAAACAAAAATTTTACAGAGTATATGGAGGGCCTGGATTTGAAAGTGAATTATTCAAAATCATATACTATGACTTGTGGGCCACTGTGTATGAAACATAGGCATTTTAGAATGGGAGCACACTTTTTAAAAATAAATGATTTTAGCTATTTAGAAATTGTTTTTGGCTCTTCCTTAAAATGGAAATCCCACCTCCATTTGAAATCACATCTAATGGGAAGGAATGTGGAGGACATTTTACGCTTCGCAAGGACTCTCAAACATAAACCTTTGTCGGAGATGGTAGCCTTGTGTAAATCTAAATGCATCTCTGCAGCCCTATATGGGGCAGGGTTATGGGGGTACCAAAAAGTGGACATGCTCCAATATATAGAAAACAGATTTACATGTAAGATGCTTACAATCCCGAAGAATACCGCAAATTTTATATGTCATGAGGAGTTGGGCCTACCCTATATAGCTGATCAGATAAATATCTCACCACACCTTTTATGGATTAAGTGTTGGCAAAATCCAAATGCAGATTTGGTGACAGCATGCATATCAGACTGTCTATCCCTAGATAATATGAGTAAGATATCCTGGCTGATGTATGTAAAGTCATGTTTTCACAAACTGTGCCTTATAGAAATGTTCATTTTCCCTTATCATATTTTCCCCAATGCTAAGACTATTTTGAAATCTCACCATGCAGATTATTGTTTGGAGAGGTTATGGGGTGCTTTGATTATGAAAACAGTTGAGTATTATTTGCAAATTTCGACAGTTAAATCCATTGGACCATAATTGGGATGTACTGAGAACGTAAACAATCCACTTTACTTAACATATTTTAGATTACATTTTATTCATTTTAAAGTTGCTTTTCCCACACAGTGTGCATGGCAGTGTGATCTAACCCCATATCACTGTAATAATGCAACAAAACAGAGCATATTTCACTTTATACTATTTTGTCCATTACATTCAGGTCCAAGAACTACGGAGCTCATTACGATGGCGGAGAGACCGCCACCGCCGGGCCGGCGGTGGCAGTCCCTCCGCCATCTGGCTCCCATTTCTCCCTGCCACATTAGGATGGCGGGGGGAATCGTGCCACAAGTGTGGCGGGCGCAAAGACCGCCCGCCACGCTTCTGCCACAGGCAATCGTTGCGATTTCCTGGCGGAGCGGATCTGACCGGGGATATGGTGGCGGTGCCCGCCCGATCACAATGCTGGCGTCAGCCAGCCTTTCCATGGCGGTTGAACCGCCATAGAAAGGCTGGCGGAAGCTGGCTTCGGGCCCCCTCGGGGGGGGCAGTTGTGCACTGGGGGGGTACCCATGGTACCCCCCTACATTTCCATGCACTAGGTGGCAGGCACCGCGCGGTGCCTGCCACGTTGTGCAGGGAAATGCATATTCAACATTGCGGCGGGTGCTGCAGCCAGCAGCACCCGCCGCAATGTTAAATTGCCAGATGCGACCGCCGCGGTGGCGGTCGCATCATAATTAGGGGTGCGGGACCGCCGCATGACAGGCGGGCGGTCCCGATCCCGCTACGATGGCGGGCGGACTCAAATCCGCCCGCCATCGTAATTGGCCCCTACTTTCCTGATTCCCTTGCTGCGCCAGGCAAGGATTAAGGAATACCGGTTAGCAATGGCATTTTTACAAAAATTACAGACACATGCCACACAGTTTTAATTGTTATTTGAAATGCAGTCTTGATTAGAGACTGCTATGAGTATGTAACCTTTTAATGGATGCTTTGCTTTTATTGACAAATTCCACTTTTATTTTAAAACCATTTAGGCTGGTAATTTTTTAGAATCTCATTTAATGAAAGGTTTTTACAGTTTTTATTGCTCAGAGTTGTCTTTTCATGCTCAAGTGTATTTATGTTCATAAACAAGATGTTTTATGTGCTTGTTATGGCACACTGTCAAAATAAAGATGTTTTTACTGTTGTATGGTTCTCAAAATTATGCTGTGGTTTCAGTGATGTCTTTCACCCAGCCATGTGCAAGTCTAATCAGCTTCTTCAGGACTGTGTGAATTTTCTTTGGACGTGTGGTATTACCAGCAAAACAAAAGTGACAATCATTAAATAACGACACAGTAACAAGGAAGCTAACAAAGATAGACCTATAACACAAATCTTCTATCAAGATTTACAGGAGTGATGAGAACACCTCAGAAGTAACTTCTGCTGTCAGTGACCTAACATCCCATGAGTTCCAAGAACTTTTTTTTCAGTTCTTTTTATTCATTTCACAATAGAACAAACATAAAACAGATGAACTGTGAAGTACAACAAACCAAACCCCCCAAGTCGCTGCGGTGAATCCAATCTACAGGATATAGCAGGTAACAATTTAATAGTAATGAAGCATACTCAGTACCATGGCACTGCAGGTCCAATCTTCATACCGTAGGCCCCAAGGACATCAAAGGCTGCCAACTTCCATTCCTTCCAAAAGTTCAGGCATAGGGGCTTGTACTTCACCCATCTCCCCACCCAACAAGTGTCCCATATCTTAGCAAATTTCCAGGGGTGGCACCTAACCCAATATATCAGCTCATCAGCCTGTTTACACCATTCCATATTGGACACCCAGTCTCTCAAAGTTGGGATCTGAGTACTCCCCCAGTAGCGTATCCATCCCATCACACCCCTGCCAGTGCTGTGTTACACAGAGGGAGCGCGTATCTGTCCAGGGTAACCTCCCCCCACACACCCAGAAGGGCCAGCTGGGGGGAGAGCACAAGAACCTCCCCAACACCCTGTTGCAGGGGTTCTGTTTGGAAACAGAACTGTGCCTGGGATCACAAGATATCAGAATGTAGGGACTGAGTCACCAAACCACATCAGTAACTATGGGCCCAAATTCAAGTAGCTTACAGTGCCTTACTTGCCTTCCTAACCCTTCCGGAGTAACAGGTGAATTGGCAACCTAGAACACAACTTCCTAGTCCCCAGGGGAACTGTAGAAACAGACCGTCACCTTTCGTTTCTCACTCATGCATGTCTATAATAAACAAAAGAAAGACACGAGGAAAGGTTACAATATTTATGAAACTATTGTGCTTTATTATGAAGTAACTGTGCTGCAATTAGAAAACATATACAACTGAGCAAAGTAATCAACATTACGAGCAAACTGTATACAATGAAAAGCCCTACCATGGCGAATGATGTATCTGTCGAAGTCTACCCTCATTAGGTGAGCACAGGGATATATCAATGATCTCTGGGATTAGCAACGGACCCCATACCTGGCATTTGTAGTTAGGTGGTCTGCATCTCAGGTTGAGCAAGGCTGGTGTGACCGTTCCAAGACCTTTCCCCTCTGCTAGAATCCTCTTCTCTGTTTTCCAGAGGGCAAGTTTCGGTTTATATGATAAGAAGTGCTGTGTTGGAAAACAGCAGCTGTGCCTCTGTGTTGTGTCTAAAATGTTAGGAACAGTTGTTTTACTGAGCACAGGAAAACAGGACACTATGGGGTCGATTCCGATTCGGGCCGGAAAAAGCACCGACCGACTCGGATCCGGAAAAAATACCGACCGACACGTACCCGTGGCGCCCGACACTCCAAGTACGATGCAAGGCGCGAAAAATCCGACCGACACGTAACGAAACCAAGTCGACCGACCGAGCCGCACGGAAAACAGCAATCCGGCCGGAAAAACACGCGAATCCAACCGACCGACACGCACCCGGAACAAATCCGACCGAAACGTACACGCGAACTCCAAACCGCTAAGTACGATGCAAGGCGCGAAAACCACGAGCGAGTCGGACGGAGGACAAGCCGTACGACCGACACGCATACAAAACCGAGCCGAAGCAACACAATACACCGCGACCGACGCGTACGCAGCATAGAAAACTGCACAAACACAGCGTGAACGAAACGGAAAACACCGTACGAGACCAATGCAGGGTCCGACTCGGTCACAAGAACGTTTCCAACATACACAAACAGCACAAAGGAAAAATCACCCAAAAAAGGCCAAACATGCAATTACCAAGCCAATAAATACTGGGGGGGTGGGGACAGAGAACAAGGACACACCCACAACTCCACCTATATAAAGGACACAAATCACTACCATGAGCCTTTGCAAATGCCATTCCACTGCCAGCACCCAAGAGAAAGCAACCACACACCCACAGCTCATCCCTCACACAAGCCACACACCATCAGCACACCAACAAATACCTACCTCACATACACCCAGCAAAACACACACTCATACACCCTCACCTGCACACCAACACACACATCACCCACCATCACCACCCATCACCATGCCCCCCAAGAAGAATCCCAAGTTCCTAGATAGTGAATTGGAAGTCATGGTAGACGAGATCCTCAGGGTGGAGCCACAGCTGTTTGGCACTCTGGTCCAACAGACCCCCATGTCGCAGAAAACCAAGATGTGGGAGAGGATCATCAACAGGGTGAACGCCCAATCACCATGTCGGCGCACAAAGACGGACATCCAGAACAGGTGGTATGACGTGCGCAGGAGGGTACGGGACATGCTGAAGAAAGACTACATCAACAGCCAACACACCGGCAGTGGCCCTCCTGCCAAGCCAATATACCTCAGGCCCTGGGAGGAGAAGGTGCGGGCCATCCTTCCGCCAGTGAGCGTATATGGACTAGAGGACATCCCAGAGCCTGGTGAGTACACAACAAATGTACACAATAAACTGCCACAAAACACACACATCACTGTCAAGGGGAGAGTCAAACCATGCACTCATAGCAATTACACAGCAACTAGAACAGAATCATCCCAAAATGTGTATGTCAGTCAGATAAACACAACACATGCCATCAAAAAAGTCCCATCCAACTGTGCCAACACATGTACAAACACAACCACAACTACAGCTAGGCAGTGGCACAAATAGAACTAACAAACACATCCACACATGTAGCCACCACAACAACACCAACACACAGTGAAGACCACTCAAAGGAAGGAATTCTGTGTATGCTGGCCAAGTCAGTGTAGCCAATAGCATCATGGGAGTCGCAGTCACACATATTGCCCGCCCCAAAACTGTCCCATCAACACCACCATGAACCATGCGCACATCACAGGGAGTGGAGAAGGACTCACAAGATGGCTGACACTGGCTACTGCTGTGGGGAGCACAAGGCCCTGCTGCCAACTGTGCACCAACAAACAGCAGGACACCACTGACTGACATCCTGAGAGACAACTTCCACTCCCTGCAATGCAAGCACGTTCCATGGTGGGATATCTGGCTGGCTGGGTGGGAAGGGGGACTTGCAGCACTGAATATAGTCACCAGCACCTCCCCTCACACCCCCCCCAACACAAACTCCACAGTACCCACCTGGTAGAATGCAATGCCCTCCATCCTGACACAGGATCCCACAAAGCACCACCACCCTGGGTTATGTTGTGTGAAGCACAGGGACACTCTTGGGACTCTTAGCCAAACAACTGCCAGGACAACACTCCCAGCCATCCTGTCAGCACAGCCAGCCCAACCCACAGGGAAGCAGAGTCAAAAGGAAGGAAGCATGGGCATGCTGGGAAGGGGGGTGGAGGCAATAGCATGATGGGAGTCGTAGTCACAGACATTGCTCAGCCTCACAAATGGCCCATCAACACCACCCTGAACCATGCTCACATCACAGGGAGTGGAGAAGGACTCACAAGATGGCTGACACTGGCTACTGCTGTGGGGAGCACAAGGCCCTGCTGCCAACTGTGCACCAACAAACAGCAGGACACCACTGACTGACATCCTGAGAGACAACTTCCACTCCCTGCAATGCAAGCACGTTCCATGGTGGGATATCTGGCTGGCTGGGTGGGAAGGGGGACTTGCAGCACTGACTATAGTCACCAGCACCTCCCCTCACACCCCCCAACACAAACTCCACAGTACCCACCTGGTAGAATGCAATGCCCTCCATCCTAACACAGGATCCCACAAAGCACCACCACCCTGGGTTATGTTGTGTGAAGCACAGGGACACTCTTGGGACTCTTAGCCAAACAACTGCCAGGACAACACTCCCAGCCATCCTGTCAGCACAGCCAGCCCAACCCACAGGGAAGCAGAGTCAAAAGGAAGGAAGCATGGGCATGCTGGGAAGGGGGTGGAGGCAATAGCATGATGGGAGTCGTAGTCACAGACATTGCTCAGCCTCACAACTGGCCCATCAACACCACCCTGAACCATGCTCACATCACAGGGAGTGGAGAAGGACTCACAAGATGGCTGACACTGGCTACTGCTGTGGGGAGCACAAGGCCCTGCTGCCAACTGTGCACCAACAAACAGCAGGACACCACTGACTGACATCCTGAGAGACAACTTACACTCCCTGCAATGCAAGCACGTTCCATGGTGGGATATCTGGCTGGCTGGGTGGGAAGGGGGACTTGCAGCACTGACTATAGTCACCAGCACCTCCCCTCACACCCCCCCAACACAAACTCCACAGTACCCACCTGGTAGAATGCAATGCCCTCTATCCTGACACAAGATCCCACAAAGCACCACCACCCTGGGTTATGTTGTGTGAAGCACATGGACACTCTTGGGACTCTTAGCCAAACAACTGCCAGGACAACACTCCCAGCCATCCTGTCAGCACAGCCAGCCCAACCCACAGGGAAGCAGAGTCAAAAGGAAGGAAGCATGGGCATGCTGGGAAGGGGGGTGGAGGCAATAGCATGATGGGAGTCGTAGTCACAGACATTGCTCAGCCTCACAACTGGCCCATCAACACCACCCTGAACCATGCTCACATCACAGGGAGTGGAGAAGGACTCACAAGATGGCTGACACTGGCTACTGCTGTGGGGAGCACAAGGCCCTGCTGCCAACTGTGCACCAACAAACAGCAGGACACCACTGACTGACATCCTGAGAGACAACTTACACTCCCTGCAATGCAAGCACGTTCCATGGTGGGATATCTGGCTGGCTGGGTGGGAAGGGGGACTTGCAGCACTGACTATAGTCACCAGCACCTCCCCTCACACCCCCCAACAGAAACTCCACAGTACCCACCTGGTAGAATGCAATGCCCTCCATCCTGACACAAGATCCCACAAAGCACCACCACCCTGGGTTATGTTGTGTGAAGCACAGGGACACTCTTGGGACTCTTAGCCAAACAACTGCCAGGACAACACTCCCAGCCATCCTGTCAGCACAGCCAGCCCAACCCACAGGGAAGCAGAGTCAAAAGGAAGGAAGCATGGGCATGCTGGGAAGGGGGTGGAGGCAATAGCATGATGGGAGTCGTAGTCACAGACATTGCTCAGCCTCACAACTGGCCCATCAACACCACCCTGAACCATGCTCACATCACAGGGAGTGGAGAAGGACTCACAAGATGGCTGACACTGGCTACTGCTGTGGGGAGCACAAGGCCCTGCTGCCAACTGTGCACCAACAAACAGCAGGATACCACTGACTGACATCCTGAGAGACAACTTCCACTCCCTGCAATGCAAGCACGTTCCATGGTGGGATATCTGGCTGGCTGGGTGGGAAGGGGGACTTGCAGCACTGACTATAGTCACCAGCACCTCCCCTCACACCCCCCAACACAAACTCCACAGTACCCACCTGGTAGAATGCAATGCCCTCCATCCTGACACAAGATCCCACAAAGCACCACCACCCTGGGTTATGTTGTGTGAAGCACAGGGACACTCTTGGGACTCTTAGCCAAACAACTGCCAGGACAACACTCCCAGCCATCCTGTCAGCACAGCCAGCCCAACCCACAGGGAAGCAGAGTCAAAAGGAAGGAAGCATGGGCATGCTGGGAAGGGGGAGGAGGCAATAGCATGATGGGAGTCGTAGTCACAGCCCTACATCCCCCACCACATGGCCCAGCAAGCTCACACTCACGCATGCACATCCCACAGAGAGTGGAATGGCCCATCAAAGATGTCTGACACTGTTGCTGTGTCGTGGGGAGCACAAGGGCATGCTGGGTACTGCACACCAACCAACAGCAGGACACCACTGTCAGCCATCTTGCCATTGCCCTCACACCCACACCCACTGAACTCCACACAAAAGCAAGTAAGTATGGGAATGCTGGCAAGTGGGGTGGAGGCAATGGCATGATGGGAGTCGTAGTCACAGACATAGCTCACCCCCACAACTGTCCCATCAACACCACCCTGAACCATGCTCACATCACAGGGAGTGGAGAAGGACTCACAAGATGGCTGACACTGGCTACTGCTGTGGGGAGCACAAGGCCCTGCTGCCAACTGTGCACCAACAAACAGCAGGACACCACTGACTGACATCCTGAGAGACAACTTACACTCCCTGCAACGCAAGCACGTTCCATGGTGGGATAACTGACTGGCTGGGTGGGTGGGAAGGAGGTCTGGCTGTCAACCAAACACAAGCAATGCAGACCATGTTCACACCCCAGAAAATACATAGAAATGCCCAAATAATGCAGGACAATGTGCCACACCAATATCAACCCCTGACTGTGACGACTTAGGACAATGCAATGTACAGGCCCGCACCCAGAGGCACAGTCACAACTGTCATGTGTGTCAACCATTGATGCCTGCAGAAACATGACATACATTGTTTGTGTCTCCCAAAAACAGGTGATGATGGGGACACAGCAGCAGACGCTGAGGAGTCCCAGTCCCAGGCTCAAGAGGATGCCGAGCTCACTGGCGTCGTACAGCCTCTGTCCTCCTCGGACGATGAAGAACAACCTGGCACATCCGGTGCAAGTCAACATGCAGCACCAGCAGGACCACCAGCTGCAGCACCAGCAGGACCACCAGCTGCACCCCCTGCACCCACCCCTACAACGACTGTCACCACGAATACCATCCCTGCCGACATGGACAGAATAAGGAGCAACACCAGCACAGTGACCCTGGACCAACCTGGGGCCATGGACACCACCACCACCACCAACCCCCAAGGTGGACCAGGGTTATCTGTGCGTGCCACTGCACACACTGCACATGTCAGCAGGGGTGGTGGGAGGAGTGGGAGACAGAGGTCGCTGCTTGCAGACGTTGCTGGTGTGCATGACGACCCACAACTGGTACGCATAGCTGATGCGTACCAGTCCAGCACCGGAGAGCTCAGCCAGGTAGTGGGGCTCCTCAGAGACATTAAACAGCAGCAGGCTGCCCATCATGCCCGCTTGGACTCCCACATGTCCCACGTGGAGTCACACATGTCCCGTGTGGACTCACACATGTCCCGCGTGGAGTCCAAGTGGGATGCACTGCATGAGATGACGGCGGTGCACAGGGACATTTTACAATGCCTCCGCCAGATGAACAGCAACCAGTCCACACCTCCCTGTGTGCCAACAACATCTGGTGCCGAACAAACTGCAACTGCCACAGGGAGGGAGGAGGACTCTGGCGGAGAGTCCCCTGCACCGCAGCAGCCTGCACTTGAGGGCCCCCCCCAAGAAGAGGGGTCGTCCGAGGAGGGAAAAGTGAGAGGCCGATGGCCAAGCGCAACTCCCAGGGAGCCTGAACCTGTTCTGGATGTTCGCCTTTGTGCACAGACTGTTCACCCTGTTGACGGCAACACTACTCCCACACATTGCATGGGGAGTACAAGTTGGACCAATGTGTCAGACAACTGTGGCCCCGATACTGGGGATCCTGTCTACCCGGACTTTCAATTCACCTAGGAACTTGGGATTGCAAGATTCATGTACAGCACAACCCATCCTATGCACTATTAACACAAATGTATCACAATAAACACACTAATACACCATACTTGCCTCTGTCGTGATTCCAACGTGGGTGCTGTTATGGGGATGATGAACTGCAAAATTACACTGTGTATGCGAACTGCAACAGCAAGGACAACACAGGCATGTGAGTACAGGCAACGTGACACACATGAGGGAGACACACCACCAGGGCTACACGACACATACACACCTAGGCCATCTGACTCATTGCCTACACTGATGTTGCCAGGGAAGACGGTGCAATGCACAGACACCACACCCATTCCCAGTTGTAGTCAAGTAGCCCACAGGTGCAGTAAGCAAATGGCAGTCAAATGTGTGACCACAGACAACGCACATCACAAAGTGAAGCACAGGTTTATTACACAGTTGCAACATGCCGTAACCACTACAGATGCAAGGTAACCCCACCTGGTAGCGGGCACACAGTCAACAACTGTAGACGGAAGGAAGTCCATGGGTGTGGCGCACATCACCTGTAGGGACACAACAGCTACCAGCCTGGATGTGCAATCACGTCGTCGGTGGACACAGTTGACCAAACGAATCGGAAAGTACCCTGTGAAGGACAGAAATGACACACAGTCAAAAGCAATGGAGTACAGGAGAGAACAGCAAAACTCATGCACAATACATGTTACAAGATACCCACCCAGAACCAAGTTAGCATGTCAACACTGTTGGGGAGTACAGCCCACCTGTCACCACACATCGCAACACACATCCAGTCAAGTAGCCCATGGACACACTCCAACAGCACCAGAGCACCACCCACACATCATGCCAACTCACATCATTGACATAACACCTCAGGATACTCACATTCAGCTAAAGAAGTTGGTGATGAGCTGTGTGCGGACATCACCATACTCATCATCATCGTCACTGGCATCGTGGTCCAGGCCAGGATCCTCCACAGGTGGCGGATGTTGGTCATTGTCATCCTGGATGAGAGGCAACTCCTTCCGCACTGCCAGGTTGTGGAGCATGCAGCAGACGATGATAATCTTGCACCCTTTCGCAGGGGCATATGGGAGGGACCCTCCGGTCTTGTCCAGGCAGCGGAAGCGGCTCTTCAGGAGACCAAAGGTCCGCTCAATCACTCTCCTGGTCCGACCATGTGCCTCATTGTAGCGCATCTGGGCAGGTGTCACAGGGTTCCTGAGGGGTGTCAGCAACCACGGCATGTTGGGGTATCCCGAGTCACCTACGGCCAGACAAGTGCACATTAGCTGACTTGGAAAAGTGGGCGGAATACTACAGATCAGATCACACACAATGGCACAAAGTCAGTACACACCGACAAGCCAGGCACGCTGGTTCTGCATCTGTGCCATCATCCTGGGGATGCGACTACTCCTCATCACAAAGGCATCGTGTGCTGAACCAGGGAAACGGGCACACACGTGTGTGATGGTCATGTCTGCAAGACACACTACCAGTGCATTGACCGAGTGGTAGTGCTTGCGGTTCCTGTAGGCCTGCTCCTGGGCCTGTGGTGGTACCAAAGCCACATGTGTCCCATCAATGGAGCCAATTACATGCGGCATCCTCCCCAGGGCATAAAAGTCACTCTTCACGTCAGTGAGTCGTCGCAGTCTAGGGAAATAGATGTACCGGTTCAGGAAGAGCAACATTGCCGCCAAAACATCGCGGAGCACACGGCTGAACATGGTCTGTGACATCCCACCAGCAGTCGCCACAGTATGTTGGAAGGTACCAGTGGCAAAGAAGTGTAGGGCTGCCATCACCTTCACCTTGGGGGTCAGCGCTGTAGGATACGGCCGGCCAGGCTGCAAATGTGGGGACAACTGCACTGCCAAATCCTCAATCAGCTGCCTGGTGAAGCGGTACCGTCGGATGCTGTCCCGTTCCACCATCGTTGCCAGGTCTGGGAATGGCCGATGGACAGCAGGAGCCCTGCAGTGCAGAGGAGAAGTAAGCAAGATTGTCAGTCACGCCACATATGCGGCATTGAACACACTCAAGATCCCAACATACATCATTATGAGGCACAACTACATGAAGTGTGCAGTACCGGAAGGACATGTATGGTACATACATGGCCAACATCTGTCAACACGGTCCTACAGGTGGCATCAATTTGTCCCAGGTTGGCCCATTGGATATCATGATGCCGTGTCACAGTTCCCATCTCCTGCTGCCGTGTCACATTCACCCCCCACAGTGACATGTGAGGACAGATGTGCCCCGGGCACCACAGCTCAACGACAGGTACATTCCCAGGGACCCTGTAATGCCACATGGACACTGGCATCACATGGAGTATCATGTGTACACCACAGCAAAACAAACATGACCCCCACAGGTAGTGGCCCCACTTGCCACGGCAGGACAGACATGGACGTCTGTGACACACACGCACAACATCAGAGTCCATGCACACACAACGTGGATGTGGAGACTGTCTCCCATTGTGCACATGAAATCAGAGACATTGTAAACACTACATGCACAAAGACTGTGGAGGTCCATCACTATTGTGCCACTGGGACACCCTGGCTCAAACATACCGTCCCACATGGGACTCACGGGGTATGTGACATGACATACACAAACACCACTGTGAAATGTGACCATGGCACATGCACAGATATGAACAGTTGCACATCACAGTGGTCACGTACACGTAACACCCAGGATCCTGTCCCCATGAACACGTGCACAGCCTGGGGGTGGCTGCCCACAGGTGACACCCACAGGACAACATGTACACCAACATACACACAATAGGAAATGCAGCCTTACATGCCTTATGATAAGGTTTGGACAGGCTGTCGTGATGTAGGTGTGCCCCTCACTCCCTGGGAGCTATCTGTGGCTGGCATATGTCCATCTGAGACAGGCATGCTGACATATGCCAGTCACATGTACAGTGATGCGTTGTACTGCAATGGACCGATCAGTGCCTCCGGCCGGCCCATTGCTTTCAATGTGTGGGGGTACGCGTTGTACCCCTGTGCGCGTTGAACTGCAATGGACCGATCGGTGCCTCCGGCCGGCCCATTGCCTTCAATGTGTGCGGGTACGCGTTGTACCCCTGTGCGCGTTGAACTGCAATGGACCGATCGGTGCGCACCCATTGACAATGGGCTTGCCTGGCAACGGACGCGTTTTCGAATTTCGAACGAGTCGGTTGCTGGAAAATCAGTTGGTCACCCACAACAATGTTGCAAAATCATGTATGTCATGAAGTTGAAGATTTGAAGGATGCTGTGGGCGTGTTTTGGTGCTGCTATTCCATGGATTGGCCAGATTCAGAAGATGCAAACGACTTGGACCTATCACTTTGGACACAAGGGACAGTATCTGCCTCTCCAGCACATATATATTGCTGGCTGTTCCCCTGAGAGCCCACTTGCCTGCACTACATGCTCCAAGACGACATCTGCCACTGCACTGCTGCTGTCTCTGCCCCTCTGGACCCTGCAATGGCACGTACTGTGGAGAGAGCCCCAGCCTTCAGCCTTGAAGAGAACCAGGCCCTGCTGGACAGCCTACTTCCACAGTACAGCAAGCTGTATGGGACACCAGGGGAGCAGGTGAGTGTCCTGTGCACTGCCTTTCTGAATGTGCATTTTGTCTGACTAGCAAGGCTGAGAGTCTGCACGCCACTGGCTAGCAGGCTCACTGAGTAGTTGTCACCCCCCATAGTGTGTAGTGACTTGCACTGGACAGGTATGGTGCAGTGACAGTGCTTCTGAACAGGGTTTTACTCCCCATGCAATGATACCATGTAGTGACTTCTGGAAAACTGTCCATGGGCAGCCGTGCACTGCCTGTGTACACCATGTGCCCCTGTGATTGCGACATGTATATGCAACTGTGTCATGCACAGATATGTTGCATGTGTAGTAATGGCCTTATCACTTTGTCATCCTGACAGGCTTCTGCCCATCGGAAGCAGGAGATCTGGAAGGACATCGTCCGGGCTGTCCGGTCCGTGGGGGTCTACAAGCGCCAGATCCGCAACTGCCAAAAGAGGTGGCAGGACCTTCGGGGCTGGACCCGGAGGATTGCACGGGTCCAGCTGAAGCTGTCGCCTCCTCGCAGG
The DNA here is from genome assembly GCA_963921515.1 of Calotriton arnoldi. Taxonomy (NCBI): domain Eukaryota; kingdom Metazoa; phylum Chordata; class Amphibia; order Caudata; family Salamandridae; genus Calotriton; species Calotriton arnoldi. The sequence continues at coordinate 632,356 of CAWUFW010010740.1, read as the reverse complement.
AGGGGCGGAACACGGACCCTGACCCCCCACATGCTCAGGATCCTGGCGGTGGTCTTTCCAGACCTGGATGGGCAGCTGAAGGCCAGAGAGCAGCAAGGAGGGGGTGAGTCAAAGACTGCACTGTGAACTCTGTCTAACATGCTATGTGCCCTCCTCGGGCCTGGTTAAACTGCCACAGTACAGCAGTCATGTTGTCCAGGTGCCATGTCCCTCTATTGTGCACTGCCCACTCCTCATCTGATACCCAGGTGTGGCCCTTATATGCAGGGAATTCTGTCACTTAGGACTGTGTCCATGCAGTTTGCTTGACTCAAGGTGGGAGACAGCATCTGTTTCCCTGACTCTGTGGTGGGCATCATGGGTGGGTCCATTGCTTACACAATGCCTGTATTCTGACATGTATTCAGCGTGTTACTTTGATCTGTGGTCCAATTGCTGAGCTGATCCACCACATGTGGCTGGGGTATCTGGCACACACCCATGCTGCGGGTGGGAACAATGTTTGGGCCCCAGGAGTATGTATATGACGTGTGTCACACATACTTAGCCAGCTGCCTACAGTCCAGGGCTCATCCCTCATTCATGTGGGGCTGGACAGTCATGCCTACTCCAGGCCATACAATACACTCTGTACTCCCACTCCCGTGTATCAGCTGACACATTGTGCGCAGTGATTTGACCCCTCAGGTGTCTGCCTCTTGTCAGTGTGCTGTGGATTAGTCGCCAGGACTGCTGTGGAGTTTCTTGGTAGGGGCTCAGCATGCCACTGGAGATGTGACCATAGGAGACGATACTTGTGTGTCACATAGGTGTCTGATCAGCTGCCCATGCAGACTGGGGCATGTGAATGTGAAGTTCAGGCAGCTGTTCCCCATGCACAGCAGAGTGTGAGGGGCTCAGGTTCAGAGGGTAGTGTCACAGGTCTCCCATATGTCCAATAGGTATGACCTGGACAGATGAGGGTTAAGAGGATGTGTTGTGGGGGGATGTACATGTGCACTTGTGCAGCTCCAGGACTTGCATTCCCCATGACCTACTATTGTGACACAGTGCAGAGTGTTGTTGTCTGGCTGCAAAGTCATACATCACTGAGACAGTGATGTATGACTTTGCAGTCATGCCTCCGCCATGGCATGTGTCTACTGATTGGTGAGCCTGCAGGGGAGTGACATGTGCTACATGCACACCATAGTGGCGCTGGCTATCAGGACATGGGTGCATCATGGTGTCTGTCGCTGGTATGCATCACATGCATTTCCTATTTGACTCTGGGCATCCCTTTCATCCGGAAACCTGTACTGACTCAGTGGCAAGAGCTCTGATGTGTGCATGTCCACATGCCACACCGTGTCCTCTGCACTGTCCAACTACTGTGTACTTGGTGCATGTGTCCACACTGGGGTGTTACAATCCAACAGACACCAGACAGATGGGTGCAAGGCCATGTGGGATGTGAGTGCCATGCTTGGCATCAGACTGACAATTGGCTTCTCCTGTTCAGTTAGGGCACTTTTAGCAATGTACAACTAATGATGCCAGGGCTTGCTCTGTGATGTGCTGTGCTCACAGTGGTGTGTGCGTTATGTGCAGGTGACTGATGTCTGTCTGTTTCCCCATTGTTTGCAGATACATCCACGGCCATGGAAGGGGAAAGCTCCACGGACCAGGAGGAGCCAGAGAGCCAGACTGGGTCAGCAGCCGAGGAGTGGTCGGAGGGACCCAGTGGCACGGAGGGCGAGGGGAGCCACACCGAGGAGTCCTCAGCAGCATCCACCTCAGCTGAGGACCAGAGCAACTCGGAGGATGACTCCCTTGTGGAGGCGGGTGTCAGCAGCCACCACACCCCAGCTAGTGTTGCTGTCCCCGCCACCACCAGCACCACCACCGCCCTCCCATCGGCTCCCATTCCCCAGGTCCGTGGAGGCTCCCATGTCCGGGAGCGTGTCTCCTTTGGGCCAGGCACCGCAGCCCGTGCCCCTGTGTCCCCTGCTGCCCTGAGTGAGGAGTCTGTGTACCTCCTTCGCCAGCTCCATGTAGGCCAGACAGCCATGCTGAGTGTCCTCCATGCGCACACCGCGCTGTTGACTCAGCTGGTGTCGTTCATGGAGGGCATCTCATCGGGCATGTCTGACCTACAGAGGGGCAATAGGTCCATGGACTCCTCCCTGACGGCAGCAGTGTCCCTCCTCAAACGGTCCCTCACCCCTCCTGCCTCTGCTCCATCCACACTCCCCAGCACCTTACCCATCCCAAGCACACACACACCGGCACAGGCACACACCAGCACACACACATCCAGCACACTGACACACACGCCAATGACAAAACGCACACGCACGCACATTCAGGGGACTGAAGCCAGACTCACAGGGGATGGGGCCCTGGAACACACACACGCATCCACATGCACTGCGCAGTCCTCAGTTCCCTCTCCCTCCAAAGCACCCTCCCTTGCCTCACCTGCAACCCCAAAGTCACAGCAGCTCTTCCTCTGTGACCTCGGCCTCTTCCCCACCGATGAAGCTGCTCCAGCATCCCGGGGGAAGAGGAAGCCCACCCACACGGAGCAGAGTGCCCCTCACCCCCGGACACCCTCCCCCAGGCGCAGACGGACTGAGGCCCCCACCCGCAAGTCCCCCGGAGTCCTAAGAGCAAGACCCCGCCACCGCTCTGCAGCTCAGGCACAAGGTCTCCGTCCTCCATCCCTCAGGCCCCCACTGCACAGGTGCCCCCACCACACCCTGCCCCAGGTTCCCCCACCCACAGATATACCATCCCCAAGAGGATCAGGCCTTCTCCCCCTGCCACTTGCTCTCCCAGCACCACACCCCCGCTGTGCTTGTCTGTGCCACTGATGTGGTGAGGGTGTCCTCCCCTCTGTCCAACCCACCTTGCCTGTTCCCCATTCTCCTCCCCTGGAGGTAGGCACTGCAGTGGAGTCCACTACCGCCCTGTCTGACTTGGGCACTGCAGTGGCGGACCTGTCCACTCCATCTGCAGGGTCCACTGCAGTTGTGCCGGCACCCACGACATCTGAGTCATGCCCCCCAGTTGTGCCGGCACACACCATGTCAGACACCTCCACTGCAGTTGTCAGTGGCTCTCCAGCACCCACCACCCCTTCCCTGACTCCCCCTGGTGAGCCCTGATCCTGTCCCTGCGGTGCCTGGCCTGCCCCCGGTTGCCCCTCCTAGTGGATTGTCCCTGGTTTTGTGCAGGCATGCGTAGGGTGACATCTGCCAGTGTCACCCTGTTTGAACTTTGACAATGGACTGGCCATTGGCCTTTGCTCTAATTTCTTCTGGACGTCGTTTTCATTCAACACATATGCTGAATAAAGCAACTTTCTTTTCTCTAGTGCTCATGCTTCAGATGTACATGTTGTTGGTGCTGCTAACCATGCCCTTGCTGCAGTGATGGTGATATCTGGTCTCATGATTATGAAGTGTTACTGTGCAGGAACCCATGTGGTCCAGGGGGAATGTGTCCTATCATGTGGTGTATCCATGTCATCCATAGCAGCATCTGAGGGTGTCATGTGTTCAGTATTTGGCAATGGGATTTCCTACTTACATTAGCAATTTCATATCTGTGGCTTCCACCACTGCACATCTGTTGTGCCTGCCATTGTTGGATTTGTCTACTTCCCTGACCGTGTTGCCATCTCCACTGGACATGCAGGTTTGGGCATCAATGGGGAAGGACTCATCCGTGTAGTCAGTGCAACATTGCTATACAAGTGTGTTGGATCTGTGCTGATGATTCCGTTGGCACATCCATGACCAGGCTGATGTGATGGGAGCCCTCATTTGGTGCTAATTGTTGATTGTGTGACCAAGTGCTCAGCTGACATGATGGGGCCCTACTGAGGCAACATATGGCACAGCTTTCCTCACACAGTAGTGGAGTCCCCTCATGGCAGTGTGTACACGTGTGACATTGCCTGCGCCCAAGGTGTGTGTTGTATGTGCATGTCTGTGTGTTCACTTCCATTTATCTGCGCATGCTGTGATCCCTAGTGTTGTACCTGTTTGTGATGCTTGCTGACTTGAGCTAATTTCTCCCAAAGTCTTCTCCCTGTGTTCTCTGTGATGTGGGTGCATGGCACATTACTGGTCATCAGGGTGTCACCCATAGGTGTGTTTGCTGTCAGGGCAGAGTTTGTGTGCAGACGCAGATGGGTCACAGTCAGGTTTCCCTTGGCACTTGTTGTTTGCCCCTGTCATGTGATTTTCAGTTCGTGTTATCTTTCAGTGATTGTGACACGTTGTGTGTGTGACTGCTGGCACTCCTCAGGGTCCGGGCTGCAATGTTGGTTGTTGTCTATGTGTGTCCTTTGTGGGTGACCTTGGCTTCTTCATTGGTGTGTGACTGTGGCTGGGATCCCATTGGTTGGTGTGGTATCGCCGTCATGTCCATGTACAGCGTAGTGTGCAGTGTGTCAGACATTCAGGAGTCTTGTTGAGTGGCCATGTGTGATGTGTTTCTGCACCTTGGTTCCCACCCACCACCCTGGAATAGTCATGGGTGCATGTGCAATGTCACCAGTGCATGTGTACTTCACTGCTGCACATTGTTGGAGGTCGAGGGTGTGGTCTTGAGTGTGTGCAGATGGGAGTTGTTGCCCAGCTAGACCCATGCCTCCATGTTGGCTTTGGCTTACTGGCCATGCTGATTGATTTGTGCTTGTGTAGGTGTGATGGTAGTTTGTTGCTCAGGACACATGACTGTGGTTCACAGTGTGAACCACATTCAGCTTTGTCATCAGAGTGGTATTTTTATTCAGCCAAGGGTCACCACATTGTGGGGGCCCTGGGGGTGGTGCTGTGGTGTGTCTGTGTCTTGCTGTGTCAGTTGTTGTTCCTACGTGCCTGTGTGACATGTGTGTTTTGTGCTCCCTCTCACCTGACAATGCCTGCTTGCCCACATAGGGGATTTGGATCCATGAGTTACCTTAGTGTGGCAGTGTATGCACATCTGTATGATTGGTATTCAGCTCTCCTCATGTGTTGTGTGGTTGCCTGGGGACACTGGCACCCCACCCTCACCTGCTGTGTATGATGACAGTGTTGGTCTGCCTGTTTGTGTTTGTGCATCTGCACCACTGCATTGGCATATCTTGGGTGTGCCATTGGCTGTATGTTGTTTGGTGTGTTTCCCCTGCTGTCCCTGGGACTCCTAGGTCATCGGTCAGCACAGTGATCATGGTTTGTGTGTCCCATTGCTGCCATGGTATGGTATCTGTTCACCTCACATCTGCTGTCTCCACAGGATATCTGCATTTGTGTGCCCATTGGTGCAAATATGTGGTTCTGCATTCTGATGGTCAGTTTTGTCATTGTGTCATTGATGAATGTTGACGGTGTCAGCCCCCATGGGTGTTGTTTGTCTGCACATGGCCAAAGGAATGTCTCATTTGCACTGCAGTATTTGGCTCACCCAATTTATGTTGCAATGGGACACATACACTACTTTGCCACAGATGAGTTTTTGGTTCTGTGACCAGGAATGATCCATGCAGTTTGGCAGTTGCAGCTCTTTCTTTGTCAACACTTACCTTTTGGTCACTGTGATGATGGGGGTGTAGACCCCATTGCCACAATGGTCAAAATGTGCTTCAGCTATGGACCCCACACTTCCCTTTTGGTCACTGTGATGATGGGGGTTTAGACCCCATTGCCACAATGGTCAAAATGTGCTTCAGCTATGGACCCCACACTTGCCTTTTGGTCACTGTGATGATGGGGGTTTAGACCCCATTGCCACAATGGTCAAAATGTGCTTCAGCTATGGACCCCACACTTACCTTTTGGTCACTGTGATGATGGGGGTTTAGGCCCCATTGCCACAATGGTCATGGGCTGCTTAGCATTGTGGGTGCCACACACATATATGTGTGGCACATGTGCTAGGGGGTCACATTGTATGTTCAAAGTCATGTTCGGTGTTGTAGGCATTTGACACAGCCTGCTCACACGCTTGTCATGGTGGTGGGGGGATGTCTTAATCTTGCGTTCCCTAGGTTGTGGTGTGCTTGCTGTGTCATGCATTGTCCATCCTATGAGTGGGGGTGGTAGTAGTGGTAGGCATCCAGCCCCCTGGCTAAGGGTGGTAGTAGTGGTAGGCATCCAGCCCCCCTGGCTAAGGGTGGTAGTAGTGGTAGGCATCCAGCCCCCCTGGGTGAGGGTGGTAGTAGTGGTAGGCATCCAGCCCCCTGGCTAAGGGTGGTAGTAGTGGTAGGCATCCAGCCCCCTGGCTAAGGGTGGTAGTAGTGGTGGGCATCCTGCCCCCCTGGGTGAGGGTGGTAGTAGTGGTGGGCATCCTGCCCCCTGGGTGAGGGTGGTAGTAGTGGTAGGCATCCAGCCCCCTGGGTGAGGGTGGTAGTAGTGGTAGGCATCCAGCCCCCCTGGGTGAGGGTGGTAGTAGTGGTGGGCATCCAGCCCCCTGGCTAAGGGTGGTAGTAGTGGTAGGCATCCAGCCCCCCTGGCTGAGGATGGTAGTAGTGGTAGGCATCCAGCCCCCTGGCTAAGGGTGGTAGTAGTGGTAGGCATCCTGCCCCCTGGCTAAGGGTGGTAGTAGTGGTAGGCATCCAGCCCCCTGGCTAAGGGTGGTAGTAGTGGTGGGCATCCAGCCCCCTGGCTAAGGGTGGTAGTAGTGGTGGGCATCCTGCCCCCCTGGCTGAGGGTGGTAGTAGTGGTGGGCATCCTGCCCCCCTGGGTGAGGGTGGTAGTGGTGGTAGGCATCCAGCCCCCCTGGCTAAGGGTGGTAGTAGTGGTAGGCATCCAGCTCCCCCTGGCTAAGGGTGGTAGTAGTGGTAGGCATCCAGCCCCCTGGGTGAGGGTGGTAGTGGTGGTAGGCATCCAGCCCCCTGGGTGAGGGTGGTAGTAGTGGTAGGCATCCAGCCCCCCTGGCTAAGGGTGGTAGTAGTGGTAGGCATCCAGCCCCCCTGGGTGAGGGTGGTAGTAGTGGTAGGCATCCTGCCACCCTGGCTAAGGGTGGTAGTAGTGGTAGGCATCCAGCCCCCCTGGCTAAGGGTGGTAGTAGTGGTGGGCATCCAGCCCCCCCTGGGTGAGGGTGGTAGAAGTGGTGGGCATCCAGCCCCCCTGGCTAAGGGTGGTAGTAGTGGTAGGCATCCTGCCCCCCTGGCTAAGGGTGGTAGTAGTGGTAGGCATCCTGCCCCCCCTGGCTAAGGGTGGTAGTAGTGGTAGGCTTCCTGCCCCCCGTGGGTGAGGGTGGTAGTAGTGGTAGGCATCCAGCCCCCCTGGCTAAGGGTGGTAGTAGTGGTAGGCATCCAGCCCCCCGTGGGTGAGGGTGGTAGTAGTGGTGGGCATCCAGCCCCCATGGCTAAGGGTGGTAGTAGTGGTAGGCATCCTGCCCCCCTGGCTAAGGGTGGTAGTAGTGGTAGGCATCCAGCCCCCTGGGTGAGGGTGGTAGTAGTGGTAGGCATCCAGCCCCCTGGCTAAGGGTGGTAGTAGTGGTGGGCATCCAGCCCCCCTGGGTGAGGGTGGTAGTAGTGGTGGGCATCCAGCCCCCTGGCTAAGGGTGGTAGTAGTGGTAGGCATCCAGCCCCCGTGGGTGAGGGTGGTAGTAGTGGTAGGCATCCAGCCCCCTGGCTAAGGGTGGTAGTGGTGGTGGGCATCCAGCACCCCCTGGGTAAGGGTGGTTGTAGTGGTAGGCATCCAGCCCCCCTGGGTTGGGGTGGTGGTGCGCATTCAGGCCCCTGTGTGCATATGTGGCATTGGTGATGGGCATCCCGCCCCTATGGTGCTGCTGTTGCTGGTGTAAGTATATTCAGCATCCCCAGTGTATGTGTGTGATGTGTCGTGTACGTGTTGTATGTGTTTTGTGGTTGGTGTCTGGCTTACCTTCTGCGCCGTACGCGTCCGTGCCTGTTCCGGTAGTAAATGTAGAATATTGGTATGATCGGGACGAAGGGATTCATGGTTGGTTCGTGTCGTTCGTCCTTCTCGTTGCTTGGCGTCGTCCTCGTCGCTGGCTTCGCCTCGTCGCTCGCTCGCCTCGTCGCTCGCGTCGTCCTCGTCTGTGCCGTGTTCGTCTCGGAGCCGTGGATCGTGTTGTGGCGCGATTCGGAGCTTATGTGCGCCTCTCCCGGATGCTTTGACGTGCCGTGCGTAGCGACGGGTTCGGCGCGTACGGAAAGCGCATCGTACTTGTCCGGCCGGACGGGGCTGCATTTTCCCTTCCGTGCGACTCGATTCGGCGTTTCCGGATTCGCCTCGGTCGGAGAACAGGACCTGGTTTGGGTGAGTACGGCTCGGCCGGGATTTTTGCTGTTGTGCGCATCGTACTTGCTCGTTCGGTGTGCTGTACGGATCGGTCGGGAAACTGGCTTTCGCATGGCTTTTTTCCCGACCGAATAGTATTGGGTGCGCCTCCGACCGAGATCGGAATCGGCCCCTAGGTATGAGGTAATGTCAATTATTTACCGTATCTGTATGTCTCCACAATACCTTTTATGTTTATTTTCTGCCTGCCAGCTCCTGCATTCCATGAAGAGTGTTCGTTTCAAGAACAAGATTGGAGAGGAAATGTACTTTGATGAACATGGCAACCCACCTTCCATCTATAGCGTCCTAAACTGGCAAATCAAACCTGATGGTGGCATCCACTATGTGAAGGTGGGGACCTTTGATGACAGGTTGCCCAAAGGACAAAAGCTCTCTATCAACATGTCTGCAATCCAGTGGAATCAGCCGGGCACAGAGGTACCAAGATGTACACAGTGCAAGAGTATATGTCCTGGAAATAAGATGGGGATAAATACACTGAGATTAAGTATTTAAAATGAGTGTATATCAAACACATTTGTTTCCAATTGCAGATGAAAAAATTGGGGGAAGGATCGAGAGTTGAGAGAAACAAAAAAAGAAGATTATGCATTAACGGCTGAAACAGCCGCGGCCTACGCAGGTAAGAGCTGTGGGGAAGTGGGGAAGTGGGGCCGGGTGAGGGGGGATTTAGACAGACAAGGACAAGGGAAAATTAATTATTTATTTAATTTTCCCTCGTGGTCGTCTGTCGAATCCCTCCCCAACCCCGCCCCACCGCTCTTACCTGCACTGGTCGCAGCTGGGCTGAAATATATATTTCTCAATCATTAGCAAAATGGTAGAAAGTTATTCTGTTCCATTCTCCTGTTCCACCAGCAATCTCATAAATACACTTAGGGTCTGATTACAATAGTGGCGGTCGGAACACTAACAGGCTGTCAGTGGCGGTCCAACTGTCGTATAATGATATAGTGGTCGGACCCATATCTGTCAGACGCAAGACCACCGCCTCCACCAGGATCAAAGATCCTGATGGTTTGGCGGTTATAGGAGCATCCCAGAATGGCGGGGTGGCTGTCTTTCCGACAGCCTTTTCATGGCGGGAACCCCGCCAAGAAAAGGTTGTCGGAAAGGTGTCAGGGGCCTCAAACAGGGCCCCCGCCCTTCGTAGGCCGATGCACAGTGTCACTGGGGGCACATCTAGTGCCCCCACTTACCTCCATGCACCATGTGCCACGCACAAGATGTGCATGGCACACGATGCATGGACATGCAGTAGGTGCTGAACGGTGACGGCACGTGCTGCTGCCCCATTCCATGGCTGCAGCATGCTCCTGCTGCAGTTCCGTCGACTTTCCCAGTGCCAGCCCGGCGGTCTAATCCAAATACGGTGGTCGGACTGCAGCATGCTCATTGGGCAGTCTCCCGACCGCCGCAATAGCGTCGGTGGTCCGACCGCCCGGCATCGTAATGATGCCCTTAATAACAATGGATAGATAAAAGGGCACCAAAAATCTAGTGCTCTAAATAACCTTATAAATTAATTCTTTATGATGTATGATTTTGGCTGCTGACCTTTCTATAGTAGCTAATCCTACATTAGGTAGGTCTCTGCTTCCTTAGTATCACAAATTGGAAAAACAATGCATCTAAGGGAGGCCATGCAACCACTGATTAAGAAAAAAATTCTTTACGATACAGAATGTTTTCTTGTGAAATAACAAAAACAACAATGTGGACGGTTAGTCAGCTTCAAAAGTGACTTGTCTTGACACACCTACACTTTCTCAAATGCTCAGCCTCTTTATGTCTGTAGCTTAAGTATATGAAACAGATAGTTGAACGAAAAAATGCTTGAACCTTGTACTTAACTATTACTTTATGTTTAGGTGAATTGAATACTAAATTCAGTGTGCATACTGTTAAATATTATGCACAATTTTTATTTACACTGATCATGTCCTGAATTAGTAATGCAGTAAAATTTTACTATGACTAACCATGATTTTATCCTTTGCTCATTTTAGATTCCCAATAAAATTGTGAGTTTGTATAACTGTGAAATGCAAAACAGTATATTTTTACAGAGTGCAATAAAATGTTTACATACTGAAAAACAATTTCATATTAAGGGCCTCATTACGAGTTTGGCGGTTGAGGGAGCGGACCGCCACGCCGGCGGACCGCTCCCACACTGCCAAATCTGTGTGAGCACCGCCTGCCAGATTACGAGTTTCCCTCGCGTCTGGCGGGCTTTTTTTGGTGGTCTCATGGTGGTGCCTCTGAAAGTGGGCACCGCAATGGGATTGCCATAAACAGTTCCTGCATGGCATGGACTATAAAGTCCATGCCGTGCAGGAACTACGGTGCATGCACACAGGGTGGCACATGTTGTGCCCCCCGCATGCATCCCCATGTACATGGGCAACAGGGGGCCCTGTAGGGCCCCCTTTGTTTCAGGACCGCCAGCTTTTTCATGGAGTAAAGACCTCCAGGACACCGCTGGCGGTCCTGAAACTCATAATGTGCATACACATATTGCTGAGCCCCTGACCGCTGAACGGCGGTTCCCAGGGGGTTGCGGTGGTGCAATGGCAGTCCGACTGCCAAAGTTTTAATTGGGCGGTCGGACCACCAGTTCAGCAGTGGCTGGACCAGCACCGCTGCCGCCAGACTCATAATTAGGCCCTTAAGGTAAATAAATATTGAGAAAAAGGGTAATAATTATTATTCCAAGAAAAACAGGACATTTTAAGTGAACTTAAACAATGGCAGTGGATTTACAAACACTTTGGGGAAGATTTTTGAGTTACGGTTGCATCACTTTTGTGGAGCAACCCTGATGCAAAATGTACAAGTTACTTACCTTCGGTAACGATGTATCTGGTAGAGACGATTCTAGCCGCAGATTCCTTAACGTAGAATTATCCCCAGGCGTGAGACTGGATCCAGGAAATTTTGCCACAGCATCCCTGCGTGCCGGGGGGGGCGTGGCACCACACGACTCCGCCCTGACGCTGTCCGCGGACGTGACGTCAGCGAGGTCACATAAGTCCCACCCCGGCGCGCTGACATCAGTTTTCCTTGGAGAACTTTTCCGCGCCACAACGCGGAGCCAACACAAACAAAACTGGGAAAGCATGGGAACAGTGTGCGAAAAGCAGTGAAACAGAAAAGGAAGAAGCGAATGGTGAAGGACAGCACCATGAGGGACAGTGCCAGGCACCGTGTCACTGAAAGGCATGTAAGGGAAAGAGCAGAGCACCGCCCACGAGAAGCAACCCTGCAAAGCCAAAGCGACATCCACCCTGGAGACAGAAAAAACAGGTGAAAAATGCCATAACAGACGACAGAAAGTCTGCAACCACAAGCTATAACAGTGAAGGGCAACAAGCCGGAACAGAGGAGGAACGACAAATGACCCCAAGACAACACCACCAAGGAGCGTCGTATCCCCTGTAAAGAACCAAGGGCTGAGGCACAGCCAAGAGACCCTAACCCAGAGGACTGCAGAGGAGTCAGAAAACCCCAAGCAATGAGAAAGGGAGAAGAGCATGAGTAGACCCCACACTGCAGTAACCAGGGGGGAGGGACGCAGAAAGACATGTAAAACCCCCCGTCCAAATCCCAGAAAGGAAGGGGTGGAACAAGAAACAGAACGAAGCAACCCGCCAGGGAAGAAGTGGAAGAGGAGACTCGCAAAAGACAAGCCACCCTGAGGGAGGCGACTGCAGAAGACCAAACTGAAGGTCCTCGCAGAACGGGGAGGAAGGGCGGGCCATGAAGGAATCTGCGGCTAGAATCGTCTCTACCAGATACATTGTTACCGAAGGTAAGTAACTTGTACATCTGATAGAGACTACTAGCCGCAGATTCCTTAACGTAGAATAGATACCCTAGCCATACCCAGAGGGGAGGAGGGTCTGCGAGAGAATCTCACCAGCTTGGAAGAACACAGGACCCACACAGGGGACGTGTCACGGGGACCAGAGGGACAGCCCAGCCCCCACCAAGCAGTGGAAGAACAAGGAGAAGGGAAGGCCAGGATACCACAAGCCTACCCGAGGGCCCAAGGGAGTCCGCCAGAAAACCCGGAGGGACAGGCGGCACCAAAAGAGCATCAAGAAGAAAGAACCACCCGCGAATCCAGGGAGAAGAGGTGGGAACGGGGGCAGAGCCCGCTTCAGGAGCAGGAGCGGCCCCCCACAGTCGAGAAGCGCAGATGTGAGAAGGAAGACACAGTCACGCAAGCCCCAGCAGAGCGACGGACAGGAGCACACGGTACACGCCAAGGCCTACAGGGGTGGACCATAACGTCCAGGCGTGCGCAGCTGGCAGCTGGTACAGACCATGAAGAAGCACCCAGAACAGGCCGAGCGCAAGACCAGGACCGAGGCAAGGGAGCCCCCCGCACAAACCCCAAAGAAGGACTGTCCCAGTGGCACAATCCGGCCCACGAAGAGAAGTGGGAAACATGTAGTACAGACCCAAAGCCGGCAACCAGAACACAGGAGAACGCTAGGAAGAACCCGGCCCCCCTGGAACTCAAGGTAGAGGAAACACCAAGACACAACGCCGGAGACGGCATGGCAAAAAGTCGGACTGGCGATCCAGAGGCTGAGGAGGGAAGGCAAAACACACCAGCGGATACTGAGCAGGACTGAACCTAGAGCAGCGGACGCCCCGCGAAGGCTGAGGAAAAAAAAAAAAAAAAAGAGAGAGAGAGGGAGAGAGAGAGGGAGAGAGGGAGAGAGAGAGGGAGAGAGAGGGGAGAGAGAGAGAGAGGGAGGGAGAGAGAGAGAGGGAGGGAGAGAGAGAGAGGAGAGAGAGAGAGGGAGAGAGAGAGAGAGAGAGAGAGAGAGAGAGACCGCACCAAGCGGAATACAGTGATGCCAGGAAACACGAGGAACCCAAGGAGGGATGCCCGCCCAGCTGAGGACAGGGCTATACAATAGCCAACAAGTACCCCACCTCGGGTATGGCCAAAACAAAATAGGGGAACACCTCTTAGGGAAAAACCCGCAGCAGAGGTCTAGAACAGAAAAAAAACCTGCGGTTATCACCACAGAGGGCTTACCAATCAGCCAAAAAAGGGGACACAAATGGCCCAACCTGAGGACCCATACGGCGTCATTAACCGCCAAAAAACACACACACAGCAAGCGAAAAGGCCGTACCCACAGCCAAAAGGACAGAGGGACCAACCGAAGGACCCGAAAGGCAGTCCTAGCCCCACACAGCACACAGAGGGGCCAAACGAAACACTAGGCCCAAGGAGAAAGGCGGAACAAACGCCGCCCAGAAGACACCTGATGACCGACAACCCGAAGATTACGGAGGGGGAGGAGGACGGAGCCTCGCAAGGAGTCGTTGAATAGCGGGGTCCACGTGGGAGTTAAACAACAGAATCCCATCAAAGGGCAGGTCAACAAGATGCTCCCGAATATTTTCGGGAAAGACGCTATCCCGCAACCAAGCATGGTGGCGGAGGGCCACAGAACTCGCCATAGCGCGGGCGAGAGAATCAGAAACATCCAAGGCCGAACGGAGAATAAAGGCAGCTAACTCCCGACCATCCAGCACATGGTGCCGCAGATCAGCATGGACACCGTCCTGAGGGGCGCGAGACAGAAGGGACTCCGCGGAATCCCATAGGTCAGAGGTAGCCCTGGCCAACACACAAAGGGTGTTGAGCGTGCGCAGAGCAGCACTAGTGGAAGCGAAAATGTTACGCCCCCAGGAGTCCAACCACCGGGCCTCCCGTGACGGAGGGAGCAACACAGAAGGCAAGGAGGGGAAAGCAGACTGCAGGACAGGGCCCTGGGCAGAGGGGTGGGAAAAAAGGCAGACTGGATCGTGCAGGACGGTGGCGGTGGAGGAGCGGCTGAGGCACCGGATCCCCCGTAGCAGGATGCCCCCAAACCCCCAGAAGAGAGTTATGGAGCGAAGCTTCAAACAGAAGAAGAGGATCCCCTCCATCAGAGCCCAGGTGGAGAACCCCCAACAAGTGATCCGTGGGGAGCGGAGCAACCGGATTGCCCATCTGCAAAATGCCAGCGGCCGTGGAGATGGCCCGGACAAAGGCTACACTCGCCTCCATAGGGCGACGTGGGGGAGAGAGCAACTCTTCCGTGGGCGAAGGCTGCAAACTAAGCCGCCCATCCCCGTGCCCTGCCGGAGGAAGAAACGGCCAGCCCCTGTAGGATGAAGGACCCACGGACGAGTGGGGAGCCTGAGGGGTCTCCGAAGAAGGCGGAGAAGCCTGCAGGGCCACCAACTGTAAGGTGCGGGAGAGCGGGTCCGGGGACTGGGGACGCGGAGATGGCATAGGGCCCGCCCCGGAAGCCGCCGGGGAAAAAGCAATGATGCGGCATCCAGTCTCCAGGGAAGAGGAGACAAGGAGATGACAACCCTCCGGAGAGGAGGAGGAGGAGTCGCCGCTCCGCGGCCGGGACGGCGCCAGAGAGTCCACCAGCGGCACCGGCGGGTCCCCGCACGGCACCGAAGTGTCCACCAGGGGCGCCGAGCCGACCTCCACCACCACACGCAGTCTAGGAGAAAGGGGCAGGGTTGGAGCCGAAGCGGCCAACGAACGGCGCCGAAAAGGCGCTGGCTCGACCCCAGACGAGGCAGCCACCGGCGTAGGGGTCCGAGAGGGACTCGGGGAGGCACCCCGGGTCCCGGCCTCCACCCGCAGCGCTGCCAGGGCCGGGAAGGAAAGCCGTTGGCACCGGAAAGGCGCCGGCTCGGCCTCCGGTATCACAGCCACCTGCCCAGAGGACCGAGGGGGACTCGGGGATGAGCCGCGAGTCCCGGTGACCACCCGCGACACCACAGTGAGCCCCGCGGGGCTTTGCGGCGAGGCAGGGATGCCCTGGGCCGAAGAGGGGAACCCCGGTGGGCCGCACCTCGATGACACCACATCTCCAAAACCTGAAGCCGAACACGTCAGCGCCGGGGGTGAATCCGCCGGTGAGTCCGCGGAAGGCCCCGCGCATGGCGAGGGATCCACAGACGTCTCAGGAAGAGGAGGGGGGCCCAAAGAGGCCCGCAGAGCCGAAGCGTAGGCCCTCAATTGGGCCCTCGTCGCCCCAACACCAGGAAACGGCGGATAGGTTGGCGACGGGCGAGGGCGCACGTCCCGAGAGGAACCCGCGCCCTCATCAGAACGAGGACAGGGCCTCGAAGACAAAGACTTACCGGCGGGCGAGCGACGCCCGTGGGGCCTCGGCGAAGGACGATGCCGCAACCGGAATCGGCGGCTCCTGGATCCTTCCGAGGCAGGGGACGGACGCGGTGACGAGACCGATCTGGACAAGCGGGCCGAAAGCAACTTTATCCGGCGCTCCCGCCGGGACTTCGGCTTGAGATGCTGACAGGCGTCGCAGTCCGCAGTCATGGTGCTCGCCCAAACACCACATACAAATAGGGTGAGGGTCCGTCACCGACATCTGACGCGCACAAGAAGCACACGTCTTGAAACCAGAAGGCATTGCACACTCTTCCCAACGCAAAGCGTTAAAAGAGGCCTCAAAACAGGCCAAGGGAACTCACTCCGGATTCGCGTTGCACGCGGAAAAGAAGAAAACTGATGTCAGCGCGCCGGGGTGGCACTTATGTGACCTCGCTGACGTCACGTCCGCGGACAGCGTCAGGGCGGAGTCGTGTGGTGCCACGCACCCCCCGGCGCGCAGGGATGCTGTGGAAAATTTTTCCGGATCCAGTCTCACGCCTGGGGATAATTCTACGTTAAGGAATCTGCAGCTAGTAGTCTCTATCAGAGAAATGCTGTCATTTACTGAGCCATGCAAATCTACTTTGCTTGGTTTAGCAAATACAAAGTTACGTAAGGCAGCACATAGTAATATAGAAAGAAGCACCAGGAAGGGGTATGTTAGAAATATTCTGCAGAGTGCTGCCTTGCATTACCTTGTCTTGGTAAGGCATTCCACAGGTGGAGCATGGGTATTCCCAAACATCCACTAATGATTTTTTTGCACATTTTCAGATCTACAAAGACTTATAAACTGGGAATATGTCAACATGCTATGCCTTCCCCAGTGAGGCGTAATGAGGAGAAATGTCTTTATTTCTACTCGTTATTTCCTCTTTCCATGTGCGCTGCATTTTGCATAACGCATGCAAGGTGGGAGTTCTGGATGGAAACATGACGAAACTAATGGCTCAGCATGATTAGCAGGGTGTGGATTTGCTAATGATGTCGGGGTGATTGACCCGGGATTGCAAAGAATGACATGAGGTGATCTACACTTATTTAATGAGAATTCTATGTCATGTTATCTACCATCCTAGTATGTTGCAGGACCTAATTCTGTGCAAGGCAGAACATGCAATATTTACATGATATTTGACATCTAACACATACATTTTCTTATGTGTTTTGATGCCAAATACTTTTTTGTGTGAAATATCTACAACGTAAACAAGTGTTTTGTGCATGTGTCCAATGTCGGAAGGATAGTGATGTTTACAATCAATTCACATTGGCTCATAGTTTTTTTGTACTGAAAAACACCACTTTTCAGCAAAGACCATACATAGATGGTAGTACTTGAAGTTAAATGTTTTCTAAACACAAGGATTGTTTCCTTTGCTGAAATAGTTGGTATGACTTAAAATGACACTGATGTAATAGTAGTGTCCAGAGTTTGTCCTCTGTCTCAAGGGGTGCCTCAGGGGTCGGCTCTTAGCCCTACCCTATTTAATATCTACATGCGCCCCTTGGCAGATATTGTGTTGAGACATGGGTTAAAACTGGTGTCATATGCCGATGACACACAGTTGATTGTTACCCTGGAGCAAAAGGAGGCAGGAATGGCATCTGATGTTAAGGTTTGCTTGGGGGAGCTTGCTAATTGGATGAAGCTCAGCTGCCTGCAGCTGAATGCGGGAAAGACGGAGGTGATGGTAGTTGGCAAGCAGCACTCTTTATGGTCACATTTGTGGTGGCCAGAGGAGCTGGAACCTACTCCGACCCCTAAGGCTAAGGTCAAGAATCTGGGAGTAGGGTTCGATGACACCCTCTCCTATTCAGAGCAGATATCAGCTGTGGCTGGAGCCTGCTTTGGCATTCTTAAAATGCTGCGAAAAATCTTGGACTTACTCCCACTAGATGCCAAACGAACCATTGTACAGGCCCTTGTTACGTCCCGCCTAGATTATTGTAACACCCTGTACTTAGGGGTGACCACAAGAAATCTGAACATCTTGCAGAAGGTTCAGAATGCTGCATCTTGGTTAATTCTTAATATTCCTAGGCGGGCCTCGGTGGGGGAGGCCTTGAGGGAATTACACTGGCTTCCCATAAAGGCTAGGGTCACCTTTAAGGCCTTGTGTTTTGGCCACAGGATCTTCAACAAGAAAGGGCCAAGTTTTTTGCACCCCCTTCTCACCTCATATAGAGCTGCTCGTCATCTAAGGTCCTTGGGCACGGCAAAGATGATTGTGCCTAAGGTGCGGAAGGTACGGGCTGGAGGGAGCTCCTTTGGCTTCCTTGCGGCTAAGGCAAGGAATGACCTACCTGTTGATTTAAGGACGTGCCCGCCGAAGATTTTGTTCCGGAAAAAACTAAAAACTTGGCTCTTCCAGCACCCCCTGGGGGCCGAAAGTAGGTCTTTTACCTGTTCTTCTGGGGACTCAGGCTGGAGGGAGGTTCAGGCCTGCTGGGGAGGGATTGTTGGTGTTCTAGCGCGGGGACACTCCGTTGGAGTAACCAGGGGCTCTATAAGCTGAATAATAATAATAATAATGCGGCTACAGCTAATTGACAAGCCTTGCAATGTATAGAGCGTGTCCTTGCTGTATTAGACATCCCACATTTCTCTTTAATCTTAGTGTCGTGTGTATTACGGGGTACAATGCATTGGCCATATGTTACTTCCTTGTGGAGTAATTGCATGCACATTTCCAGACTATGATCAAAATAAATGGACTTGCGTCTAGTTGTCAAATATATTTGCTATTTTCCTTAACCATGACATTGCAAGTGACAACAAAGGTGACAGACTTTGTCTCACAGAAATTAAAAAAACATTTTACAAATGTGTGTATGCATTTTTAGGTTATAAGATTCTTTTTATTGCTCAATGTGATATTAAGTGATAATTAATTATGAGAAATGTGAGACCACACTAATAGTGTCACAGGCATCTAATTAACATATTGGATATTGTGAGTGATAGGTCAGCAAAATGTTTGTCCTATTCCATTGCTCTATTTACATTCACATACACGTTTTTAGGGTGTGATAATGAAACACAAGCATGTAAAAATGTGCAAATTAAAATCCACTCCCTGTGCATCCTGTCATATCATCGCGCCTTAACAGTAGACAATGGCTCTGTTACTGGAGCTACAGGCAGCAGGCAAATGTTACAGAGGCACATGGAAGTCATGGCAAATGTTGGTTTTCTTTCTTCCTTCGAAATAGTGATCGGTGCAAGGCAAGATAACCTTGCTTGCATACAATCAGTAATGGCTTATATGTAATGTTTGTATTATATAGAAAACCCTGCTATACACAACACCCTCCTCACTGTGTATGACAATTATCAGATTGACAATCATATTCCCCTGTTTCGTATCCATTGCATTTCTTTAACAAGCACAAGCAATATTTGTATATGTATATGCTAACCTATGTATTCATTTCTATAGTGATATCTGTAATATAGCTGTGAGAAGCCTGGTCAGTATATGGTGCTCACTTATGTAAGTGTAGCACCCTGCACTAACCCGGGTGACCCTTATGGTGATTTTAGGGGTTTAGATAACCATAGAAAGCTTTCTAAATGGTAGCTGTGGAGAGCAGCCTTCATGCTTAATCTAGGAGGAGTGCAATGCAGCTCGGTTTACCCTTATCTAATCCTTTAGTATAGGCTAAATGAAAAAGAACCACAAGTGTACTTCTAAAAATAGATATTTATTACAATCGGTCACTAACACATTACAATATCTCCTACCCGGAGATATGATCACAATGCACACAATACTTTGGACATAGACTAGAAAGTAGCACCAATCACAGTGGTCCCCGGGGGGAGAACAGACCATATATCAAAATAGTGGGATGCGAACAACGACCTAAGTCAAGACTAGACCCAGGAGACGTAGAAGAGTCGGGGACCCAAGGAACCACCCCGGTGAGAGTCTAGGAACCCCATGATGGTCGTGTACAAAGAGGATACCCGACCGCGTATTCAGTACTACTCAATGAGTACATCGCGTTTGCAGTCTTACCACTGGAGGATGAAAAAAGTCGGTTGGAACCCACACGTGAGTTTGAGTCGAAAAGTACCTAAAAGCAAAGGGGACAGAGTCTATGCCACTCAGGGGTGACCACGAAGGCACGCAAGACGAAGGCCCCTCGAGTTCAAGGATGCAGGTAAAACGTTGATGAGGAGCTTCCAACACTGTTGCACCGAGTCAGTAGCTCTGCCCGAGCTACTGTGACGTTGAAGATGACAGAGTCCGTCTGTTTCAACCAACCGTGTCAGCGCTGATCAGTTATAGCGGTAACAGACTCGTTGGTAGAACCTTTCGATGTGTCCGACTCTGTTGGGACCAGTTGGTCAGGACAACTGATGCGGTTGCCGTGCGGTGAAGCGATGCAACTACGCGGTGCACAGGGCTTTGGTTGTAGAGACCCTGACGAGGGATACTGGCCTCAACTTGATGATAGGACAGCTCAGGCCTCGAGGGAGAACAGAACCACCACCTGTGTTGCTGAGCCTTGTGGAATCCATGGGATCCCAGGATCGGCAAGCCGGTCAGTTGTGTTGCGGTGCCTGCGGATGCAGGGGAGTGACTCCTTCACTCCAAGGGAGATTCCTTCCATTGTCCTTGATGTCCACAGGCCTTGGGAGGACCTGTACGGAACATGGGCACAGAAGTTGCAGCGTGCTTGCAGGACGAGGAGGTCAGGAGCAGCAGGGATCTTCCCAGGTGCGGTGTAGGTGCCCAGTGCGAAGTTCAGCAGAGTCCAGAGTACCCAGATGGACGAAGTAGAAGTGGAGTTGGATCTGAGTTGAATCCCACGACGAATCTAGGGACCCTCCCATAGGTAAGCCCTTAAGTACCCTAAGGTGAGGGTTGGGACGATTCAGGGGTCCCTCCCAGAGGAGGGGTCAGACAGTGGGGGGATACTTCCATGTCCTTTGTCCAGCTTTGCAGCAGAGCAGGGAGCTAACGGCTCCCTGATCTGGTTTGAACTGGAGTATGCAAGGAGGGCACCAAATGTGCCCTTCCAGCAGACTATGTGGCGCTGGCAAGCGCCCCATCCCGGCCTAATACACTCAGTCCTGTCTGGGAGGTGGTCACGCCTCCCTGTGACAGGAAACCTATTGCCCTACCTTCCCTGCTCTGGCTTGGCCCAGCAGCAGGAGGGCAGAATAATGTCTGTGGTCGGCAGCAGCCCTAGGTTGCTGTCAGGCTCTGTAAGATCGGTCCCGAGAGCATGGAGAGCTCCCGGAGGGGTCCTAATGTGGATGAAATCATACCTACAACACCAGATATGGTGTTGGGGTATGATTCCAACATGTTTGATACCAAACATGCCCAGGTTCGTTCCAGACAGTTTAGAGATGGTCATTGCATAATGACGCATGGTCCCTCTAAATCGTAACAACTGATTCACTCACAAAGCCTGGAGAATGGACTCCGGGGTTTGCAGGGGTGGTCTGCTCATGCAGGGCCACCCTCACACTCAGAACCGAGTACCCTGCCTTCGGGACTGAAGGCCCGCTAGAGGGGTGACTTATAGGTTTCAAGTTCAGTGGTATTAGATATAAGGAGACATATCTTTTGTGAGAGGTGTATGCACCAACTCACACAGGCTGCAATGGCAGGCCTGTAGTCATAGTTTGGAGGGTTCCCTATGGGTGGCATAACACATATGGGACCCCTGGTGCACCTAGGCCCTAGGTAGCTTAGTACCCTGTACTAGGGACTTACTAGGGTACACCAGCAGCCAATTAGGAATGTATTAAGGTACTCAGCATAGCTAATTTAGGGTGGAATCACAGTGACTGGGGTCCTGATTAGCAGGATCCCAGTCAGACTAGTCAGAAAACAGTATGACACCAGCAAAAAGTGGGGGTAACCATGAAAGCAGATGCTACTTTCCTACACAACCCCACCAAATGTAAGGAGATGAGACTAACCTTGCCCAGTTGAGACTTCATTTTCTAAGTGGAAATATTCGGAGAGTCCATCTGCGTTGGCATGGTTACTCCCAGGTCTATGTTCCACTGTATAGTCCATCCTCTGTAGAGAAATGGACCACCTCAAAAGTTTGGGGTTTTCATCCTTTATCTGTTTAAGCCACAGGAAGGGCTTATGGTCTGTCTGAACAATGAAGTGAGTGCCAAACAGGTATGGCCTCAACTTCTTCAGGGCCCAGACCACAGCAAAGGCCTCCCTCTCTATAGTTGACCAACATTTCTCACTCGGGGGTCAACCTTCTGCTTATAAAAGCTATTGGTTGGTCCTGGCCCTCTGCATTGAGTTGAGATAACACAGCTCCTATTCCTATCTCAGAAGCATCTGTCTGGACAATGATAACTTTGGAGTAATCAGGACTCTGCAGTATGGGAGCAGTGCACACAGCCTGCTTCAGGTCATCGAATGCCTTTAGACAGCTTGTTGTCCACAGAACCTTCTTGGGCATTCTCTTGGAGTTGAGATCATTAAGAGGAGTCACAATAGACCCGTACCCCTTAACAAATCTTCTGTAGTACCCAGTCAGTCCCAAGAAAGCTCTGACCTGAGTCTGAGTAGTGTGAGCAATCAATTATATGATGATCTGGATTTTGCTCTCCAATGGTTGAACCTGGCCTCCACCTACCACAACCTTACTCTGCCCTATCTGGCACTTTGTGGCCTTGATAGTGAGGCCTGCCTTCTGCAGGGCTTCCAGAACATTCCTGAGGTGGACCAGGTGATCCTCCTAGGTGGAGCTAAAGATAGCAATATCGTCAAGATAGGTTGCACTGTAAGCTTCCAGACCTGTGAGAACTTTGTTCACCAACCTCTGAAATGTGGCAGGTGCATTCTTCAAGCCAAAGGGCATTACAGTAAACTGATAATGCCCACTGGGGGTTTATAAAGCTGTTTTTGGCTTGGCATCCTCAGAGAGTCTGATCTGCCAATAGTCAGCAGTCCAGTCAAATGTACTCAAGAACTTGGCTTAGGCCAAGGTGTCTGAGTTCTTCTGCCCTAGGAATTGGATGGGCATCAGTCCTAGTGACTGCGTTGAGGCCCCTGTAGTCCATACAAATCCTCATCTCTTTCTTGCCATCTTTGGTGTGTGGTTTTGGCACCAGGACTGCTGGGCTAGCCGAAGGGCTATCTGAAGGTTCAATGACCCCCCCCATTCCAACATTTTCTTGACCTCAGTCCGGATGCAGGCACATTAGTAGCATTTAATGTACATGGCCTGGGTACATGTAGTACTGTATACTAGGGACTTATAAGTAAATTAAATGTGCCAATCAGGTGTAGGACAATTTTACCATGTCTGTCAAAGTCTAAACCAGGCCCAGAGTTTTTAAATATTGATTGCATAGAATTTATTTTTAATCAGTGTCAGATAGATCCTCTTGAACACTCTTCTACACCATTTAATCTAGACATCAGCACTATTGTCAGACACAAGGGATGGAAATGAAAATGGCCCAAAACAGCATGTTAATTAATAAATTCACTGTAGGAGCCTAAATATAGCCCGAGCTTCAGAGTACATGAAGATGCCATTGCAAGTGTCCCCCTGCAGAAACAATAATACAGTGTCCTGCCTCCATTCTTCCCAAACGAATGTCACCATAGTGATGGGATGTACATCATAAACAGACCTACACTTGCTTTTTTATGATAACCACTTACAATGTAAATGAGTTCCATTTAAATTCTTGGCATGTAAATTTTATTTTGTGTCGATATCGTGAAAATCTGACATTGATCAACCCTCTTGGACATACCTTGGATGAACTTGCAAGAGAGCATCTGCTCGAGCCAGGTCAAATGCAATACTGTGACTGCTGTTATTGATGTAATGTCTGCATCAGCAATTAAATAATTGCTTAAGCTACCTTGGATAAAATGGGATTGCCAGTACAGTTTTAGCATTTACTTAGGGATTTGATCATGGCAGGGAAAAAAGGTTTGCTTGCTATGCCATGGAGACCTATGCCCACACGTTGAATTATAGAGTAGCAAGGAGCTCAAAACACACATTATCTCTCCTGCCACAGGGAAAAAGAAGGACCTCATTGCCTGGGGCTAGCTCACTCTCTGAATCCTTTTTGTGCTCTCACACAAAATATAATCAGTCAAGAAACTCAGCAGCAGTCAGACTAGTACAGTATCTGCAATTTTCTAAAAACCCTAACCTTGTTGTAAAATTGTTTCTTACACCTTTCTTCCTACTACTTGTGTCTTGGCCATCATAAGCAAAGGACGTTGATGGTGGCAAAGTGCTAATGTAAGACAGTACATAACAACTGTGAACAATGCTTACAATGCAGCTGAATGTCTAAAGGTGGTGGTGGAGATCAAGCACAACAAATACATAAAATTGGTGATGGGTATGTGTTCTTAAACAGTGGTCTTGATAACTCCTAATGTGCTTTAGGTCTACATACCCATTCCCACACAAATCACTAAACACAAAGAAACCTAAAATACATATTTAAGCACTTTCTCTAATCCTTTCACCAGGTTCCAAGGTCTGTGTGCAGTGACAGTTGTCCTTCTGGCTTTTGGAAGGCTGCTCAGAAAGGACAGCCCTCCTGTTGCTTCAACTGCAATCCATGTTCAGAAGGAGAGATTTCAAATGAAACAGGTGAATGTTTTCATAGCCTCTGCCACAGTGTCATGTAGTTCCTATAAAAGTATACAGGATCTGCGCGTTTAGACAACATACACTGTAGGATTGGTGTCAGACAAACTCTGATCACCCCCACCGGGTATGTTTGCCTTTTGTACCAACTAGCTCACAGTGCCACTAGAATCTCCTCTTACAAAGGAGAGAATAGTTCCTGGCAACCATCGAACATGACAACCCTGATCCCTCATGACCGTGGAAACAATGTACTACTTTTCGCTCAGTCACTTGTGCTTACTTAGTCTGTCTCAGAAAGATACACAGAATAAACAGACTGGGCATTTTAAATAAGAATTTATTGAACAGTTGTTATTCTGGTGTAAAATAGATGAGCTGCAACAACCGTTAGGCAGTATAAGATATAAATGATTAGCAGTACTGTAAAGGTAAATGGATGGTATAACTCTACTATCTTACAATAATCATGAATACATACGAGTATATAAAATACATGATAAAAAGATGCGTACTCCTACGATGCTTCCCTAACTAGATGTACCTAAGTGTACCTAGCATGTATGTAGATGTTAAGCCAAGAATCCCTCTAGGATTTAGTCAACCCCATTACCTGAAGTGAGAGACTGTGGGACCCAGTCCTGGTCTCGAGTTGGACACCCCGCGAGGGATGTTTTAGACCACTGCGAGCTGGAGTGTCTGCATGCAGGAACCTCAGTGTCTCTGGTCAGTGTGACAGCCGGGAAGTCTCGGTCTCCTCTGTCTTATCTTAGCAAGATGTGATGTATATATACCCATGGGTCTCCCCAGGGGTCCTACCTTGCTGTGTTACTGTGTCGGCCTAAGGATGATGTTGGGCATGAGCTTTGTACATAGATGTTATACAGGAGATGGTAGACCTGCTCTGCTTCCAAGAATCCTCATGCATAATGTATGAGATTTCGAACTAGGGAAAACCCGCGTTCTGAATGCAGTGTAGTATCTAGGTAAAAGGTCAGTCCCTGTAAACCGTGACAATTGTAATGTAGGGAAGAATATAGTGAAGGGTAATGAAGTTACCGAGGCCTATATTATGGTACCTATATGGAATATAACAACAGTTGTGCTGGAACGATTTCCTTAGTGTGGTCTTTGGCCACTACCATCAACTTTTTAAAGTCTTAGGGGGGCAGAAAAATCTAACTGCTTCTTAAAGAACGAGTGTACTGAATCAGCATACATTAGAAGCGAAGTGGAGCTACACTGGATGGTCTAGTAGTATATTTTTAACTATATTTTCACAAATGTCTAGCTAGATGTGGTGTGGTTGTGGTATTTCATTGATAGATGCCTCATGCTCCATCAAAAAGTCTAATCCTGTAACATAAAATCAGCAGAAACTCAATGGACAGCCAACTCTATTTTTACTGGGTATCAGTAAGACCTCAATCACTTTCATAACAATGGATGTCTCCTTTAAGAACAAACAAAACGTAGAGTCTCAGCAGGTATGGGCATTGTACTGTGAGGCTTCGACCTCCAAGTGAGCAGGTTCTATCAAAACCTCCATCGCTGATTGTGGGATAAAGCCACAGCTGTGGAGACCTCACTGTGCAGATGGCTCCCAGTCAACACCAGGAAAACCGTTACCCAATCCCTAATCACCAGCAGACTTGACCACGGCAACACGCTTTACACAGGAATCTCCACCAAACTCCTGAAGAGACTCCAGAAGAAACAGAACTCAGCTGCCAGACTCATCCTCAACCACCCCAAACGGACCTACATCACCCCCTACCTCAGAAACCTCCACTGGCTCCCCATCCAAAAAAGATGCCAATTCAAGATACTGATACACGCCTACAAGTTCCTCCACGACCAAGGACCAGCATGCATCAGCCACCACCTGAACAAACACCAACCCTCCAGACACCGGTGCTCCAACTCCCTCACCCTCCATCACATTCCCTGCATCAATCGAAGCCACAGCGGAGGATGCTCCTTCTCCTACTTCACCACCAAAGCCTGGAGCAACCTTCCTCTCCACCTCTACACAGCTCCCTCTCTAACAGAATTCAGAAAGGGACTCAAGACCTGGCTCTTTGACTGATTGTAGCAAGATCCTAGCATCTGAATACCCTCTTGTGTGATTAGTAGTGCTCTACAAATTCAGACAGATTGACCTATTGATTGACAATATCTCAAAATAGTCGGAAAAGACAAATACCGTAGTTGAAAAAATATTTTAAAAACATAACATATTTACAAGGCGTGGTGACGACCTCTTGATGCATATGGAAATCGAGCTGGTTGAGGCACTGTGTGGCTTCCAAAGACCAATTTCTACATTGGACAGTAGAACTGATATTATATCTTCTCATTCTGGTATTTATACATGATTTTAGAAGATTATCAATTAAATAGAGAACGTTAGTTTTCTTGCTCAGTCTCAGATATTGCAGTTAAAATTAATTTGTGTACAAGCATACGGAAATACTGCTGCCATACACTTGTCAACGTTTGCGTGAGATTGTATTTGCAGTAATGCATTGCTTCCACTAGGAAGTTTTGACCCTCTGTTAGATCCTCTTAGATTTGATCAAAATGGTGCAAATAATACTTGATTTTCACTTAAAAACTTACCTAGTGGTGCTGTTAAAAACACTGTAGTGTTCAATTCCATATTGGACTGTATCCTTGTTTATTAGGAGCATTTCTTAATTAACCCATATAGGTTTTCTTCTGAAATAAATCTTTCCCAGGAGAGGCCTCTTGGTCTTTCCCCTTGGGGCAGAATCTGCATTCTTTGAGACTGACTTGTATTTGTTCCAAATATTTCTACTAAGTACCCATTTCATAGTTCCCTAACAAACTATAGTGCATTCGGTCTACCTACCCACTTCCTGTTATTCACACTTTTGGATTCACAAACAGCAGAATATCTCAGTGGATTCTTGTAGCCCCCTTTTAAATGCACTCACTTTATTTTGTAATCAAAGACCCACAGATCAATGTGGCCACAACCACACCTGGAACAGTGGTGGATTAGCAGGACTGTGGGAAGGAACAGTAGGACTTATTATAATAGAAATTATGAGTAAGTAGAAAGGGCATTACCACTTTGATCCTCCTCATTATTGAGAATATAGCAGGCAGAGGAACATTGATCCTAAGGCCATAACACTGGAAACCAGTAAAAAGAGCAAACTAGACAGTCAAAGGAAA
Organism: Calotriton arnoldi; assembly: GCA_963921515.1. NCBI lineage: Eukaryota > Metazoa > Chordata > Amphibia > Caudata > Salamandridae > Calotriton > Calotriton arnoldi. The sequence goes on along the minus strand of CAWUFW010010740.1, from coordinate 605,005 downwards.
CCCAAGATAAAGTGCCTTCAATTCAAAGACCAGAATTCCAGGGGGTGACCGCACTACAAGGAAAGTACCTAAACCACAAAGATGGGTCAAGCCTTTAGGATGATGGATGAACAACAAAGAACAAGCCCACCTAATAACGGAAAATGCACAAGAAAGGTAATAGGTGGAAACAATCAATAGACACCCCTTGCTCCTTTGGCAGGGAGAGGATGAGGAAACCAAACCTACCAGACAAGACAAATCAATAAGGTAGATTGAAGGATGTGCCTAAAATAACCAAAACTGAAAACTTGTAGGCCTCAACTGCCACATATGAGTAAAATCGAGTACATTTTTTCACTATAAAGGACAGTCAAATAGCAACATATGGAGGCAAAATTGAGGTTTTAAGATTCAGTGACTGTCAATTCAAGGCCTTTCTCAATGCTTACATGCAGTTTGGCATGCTGCCACATGATGTTTTTACTATAATGGCTGGTGCGGGACTTGCGTGGTAAGTACGTGGGCTCTTTCCAGGACCTCTTCAATTGAAAGAGTGTGTGTGTTTGCTACTTCCTTCCTGCTGATAGGTACATGAACTAACATGGGAAATATTTGCTCCTAACAAACCCCTTTCAATCACCCCCAAACCTATGTTAAGTTGTTAACCCTCCATCATATCATCCACCAACAACACCCTCCTCCTCCTTTTACCAAAAACATACAATCAAATTATCCCTAAACTCCACCACACATTACCTCTTCCAGCTACCAAATCTAACACAAACACTCATAACTCTTGTCCATCCCCTTTCACACACCACATACAATGTTCTCCAATGCACATCACCACCCATTTTATCATTCAACTTTCACTAACCAACAGTACTTTACATACAAATCCTTCACAGGCATCCACTGCATCAATATCTCATCTCACTCCTCTACAAAAACAAAACATAACAAACACTAGCAAAATCTCATACACACACACAGACACACACAACTTCATAATATATTCTGTCACAAAATAGAAAATTACACCAACTCCCACCCTCATGACTACACAAATACACATCCTAAACCATCTTTACTCCCAAAATGTTTATAATCCCAAACACCTACCACAAATACCCCAACACAACAAATCCATATTCACCACTCCTCTCATCCATTGCACTATATTGAGCCTTAAAACATGACCCACATGTTCCACCACCATACATACACCACCACCCATACACCTCCCACCCTAAACAGCTGAAAACAAAATAAACAACATGCTACTCTTCACAACTTTACATCTCCTTCTCTTTTAGACAACAAGACTTCTTTAATAAAAAACAGTACAGCTCACTTATTCACTCTCAACTACTATCTCCACATCTACACACGCAGACCCAGGAAAAAGCCTTCTAAGCCTGCTGGACGAGGATAACAATATAGACAAACACTATTGCCATCCTTTTACAGTTAATGTAAGCACTAACAACATACCTGCCAGAATTTCAAAGAACACTGCTCAGTCTTCTGGAAAACAAAGTCACACCACCACAAAAACACAACCGCTAGACTGATTACTAAAAAATGCTTGATCACTCTCAAGCAAGCACTGCATCTACGACATACTCACTGACACACAACTTGACTTACACTTCATAACTGATTCATGGTTTGTAGATGACATGGCTCCAGTGTTGCATGAAGCCCCTCCTCCAGACTATCAAACTGTCATGCAAAATCATGTAAGTAAAAGAGGAGGTGGTGGTCTAGCTGTTATATTCAAGGAAACAATAAATCTCACAAAAACTGACATTTCCATACAAGGTTGTGAGACCCTTATCATAAGATGCAACCCTACACCAACTTTCTCCTGTAACTTCCTCCTTCTTTACAGGCCACCACCTAGCAATGCAACATTCCCAGACATATTTCTGGACAGTTTCAAACCTTATAAAACTTCACATCAACCTATGCATTCCTGGTGTCTTAAACATATGGTTTCACAAACCCAATATCCCCTATCTAAAATGTATCATCACTGGCTTAGACACACTGAACCTACACTAGATCGACCACAAACCCACACACATCACTGGACACCCAAGATGTCATTTTTGCAAATCCAGAACTATTTAGATTTCAAATGAATACTCAAGTCACAAGGTCAGACCATCATTTGGTAGCTTCCCAACGCAAAACTGCACAAATCAACATACGTAAGGCCACCTTACATGCATCCACCCATCGACCATGGAACAAACTCAATTTTGAATACTTAGAAACACAACTAACATTTAACACAGATCTAGACAAAATAAATCCCATTCAAAAACTCTGAGTGGCTCCAGGTAGCTTTTGATATCCTAATACCACTAAGAACAACAAAACAGGACACAAGAAAACAAGCACCTTGGAGGAACGCAGAACTAAAAAAACCAAAACAACAAACTGCAAAGCTGCAAAGCACCTGGCTCAAAACAAATAGCAATCAAGTCAAACTTCACCTACAAAAACTGAACAGAATATACAAGTCAGCAATCAAAGCTAAAAAAGGTACTATTCAGACAGAATTCAAAATGCTAAATGTCCAATAAAGAATTTTCTAAAATTCTTACAGAATTTTGTAAAGCTAAATGCACAGTAGGAACTCATCCCATTGCTCAAGAATTTACTGACAAACTGGCAAATCATTACACAACCAAAGCAGACATGTTGTACTCCTATTTAAAACAAAGGAAAACCAGCACCAATCCATTTCCAACAATTCCCTCCAACAGTAGGCTAATCCAGACTCTGCATTCCTTCAAACAACTATCACAAGGTTAATTTATGGATCTTGTCAAAGCAAGTAGGCCATCTGACTTCCCTTATGATCCTTGTCTACCACAAATCTTCAAGAACATTCTTATAACTACCTCTGCTGCCATACCTGTAAGAAAAATCATAAATAATTATTTTTTTATATAGTTCCCACTAATAGGTAGGAATGCGTATTAGGATGGCAGAACTTCAGAACTTGAGGACTGAGTCCATATACACTAGTAGACACTGTTGGCCCAATTTCTAGCTAGCTCATAGTGCCTCACCTGGACATCCAACCTTCCCAGGGTAACAGATGATTTCGGCAATCTCGAACATGACACTCTGACTCCCAAGGAAGTCATTGAAACGCATCTCACCCTTTCGTTATTTTGTTCATTCATGCCCAGGGCAAACACAAGAAAGATATGAATAAAGGTTTTCAAACATTTATTGAAACAATCGTAATCTTGCATAGAGAGAATGTGCTTCGATGATTAGACAGATGACCAGGCCTGGGCGCAGTTTGCGGAGGCTTGCTACGCAAAACTCTACGAAGTGACAAAAAAACTCTGCGGAGTTCCGCAAGTGGCGGAGTGCAGTGCGAACTGCCATTCGCGCTGGTCTTCCTGCTGCTCGGGTAGAAATTCTACCCGAGCGGCAGCTTGCGCTCGCAAACTTACCGTTCGCGAGCGCAAGCGGGGAAAAATCTCTGCTGCACTATGCGAAGTGGAGTTTTCTGCACTCAGCGAGCAAGTTCACCGCCCAGGCCTACAGATGACACAAAGCATTGTAACCAGCAGTACCAACATGGTGAATAAAATGAATAATCCAAACATGGCAATCTTATCTCTATTTATATAATAAACCACACTGTGTTAGAGGCACAGCTATGATGCGAAGGTATGTCTTGGTTTCACAAGAACTGACAACACAAGCATCAGAATATCTTGTTCTATGTTCCAAGTCTAAGAGAGAGTGTACAGATTACATATCAAGGAAGGCTAACTAGAAACAAGCAGCATGTACATCGTACTCTCAAAATAATATTGTATACGCATAAAGTGTGTAAAATGTCATTGGAAAAAGCAATGTGATCCTAAAACATGGAAAATACACAATGTAAGACTAAGCTAAGATGGAGAAATAAAGTAGGCCCAAGAAGGCCTCATGACCGTTTAGCTACAGGAATCTTTTCAGAACACTTAAAAATGGCAGACATACACCCATTATTGAAGAAAACAAACCTGGACCCACATGACTCCAACAACTACAGACCGATTACAAATGAACCTTTCCTGGGCAAAATGATAGAGCAGCATTCATCCAGATGTTACAATTAACTGAAGATAACTCCATACTTTCCGACTTCAAAACTGTAGTCCATCCAGGAAGAGGGACTGAATCTGCCTTCATGGCCATCAGGTATGACCTTAAAAACACAGATCGGAACGGGTAGCTGCACTACTTTTGTCAGATCTCTCAACTACCTTCAACACAGTTGACCCTGACACTAATCCAAAGACTCTACGAAGCCAGCATAGAGGGGACTGCTCTCAACTGGATTGCATCCTACTATTAAAACAGAACAAATGTCATCCAACTCCCCCTTTCTCATCCAAACCTTACTTCACAAAAGCTGCTGATGTCCCTCAAGGCTCTATCATCTCACCCATGCTTTCCAATATCTACGTGAAGTCATTACCGGCAATGATCAATGAATTTTAGCTCACATGCTATAACTATGCAGAATACACACAATTACTTCTTAAACTGGACAGCCCCAAAGATATTGGAAACTCAAAAATCTTCAGTTGCCTCAAAGTCATTGATCAGTGGATGACCTAAAGCCATCTCAAATTGAGTGCTTCCAAAACAGAAATGCTCATATGTGGCGATTGGAAAAATGATTACCTACTCTGTGCCTGGCCTGACGATCTAGGACCACCTCCTAAAGTATCTAAGGAAGTAAGAAACCGTGGAATTACCATGGGCTCCAAGTAATAAATGAATGCAGAAGTTGACAAATTAGTAAGATCAAGCTTCATTACATGAAAACTTTACGACACAACTTTCCCCACCTAGGCTTTCCACACAAGGTCCAGGCTACTATATCTCTTGTACTATTTAAACTTGATTACGCTAATAGCCTCTACCATGGATTGTCTCTGCCAACTATGAAAAGCTTACAACCAGGGCCAGACTGGCCGTAGCAGGCACCGGGCGTTTCCCCGGTGGGCCGCCAGGGTGGGGGCCGGTTTTGGGTCTCTGGGGGGCCGCTTTTGTTACCTGAGGCCGGCAATATCGGCCCCCTGTAACAAAATCGGCCAATACCGGCCCTAGCAAACAGCTCGGCCGCACCTCCCTCCTCCCCCCAGGGGGCCGGCCGAGCAGTTTGCCAGGGCCGGTTTCGGTTCCCAGTCTGGCCCTGCTTACAACAAATTCAGAACTCTGCTGCCAGACTACTCCTACATGAAAAGCCACAAGCCCACATCTCCCCTGCCTTAAGGGCCCTACATTGGTTACCGGTTGCCAGAAGATGCACCTTCAAGCTGCTTTGTAAAACCTACAAAGCAACACATGGAACAGGACCACTTTTCATCAGGAATAAAATCACCAACTGCATTCAACAAAGGAACTGCCACTCCAGATTGGCACCTTGCCTCGAAACACCCGCATACAAGAAAAAAACATGGGTGGTACATCTTTCTCTGTACAAGCAGTCAAACTATGGAATGCTTTACCCCTAAACATAAGATGCACACATAACTATTGTATCTTCAAAAGGAAGCTCCAGAGTTGGCTCTTTTCTACAAAACCACCATACTGAAACACAAATGTACAGCATACCCTTGTGTATGTAAACATTTATAATTTGATTATATGTCTGTATTTAGATGTGTGTATATATATATATATATATATATATATATATATATATATCCCTGATGAGGCATTGATGCATGTTTTCTACTCCCTTACACCAATATTATCCCTTCGCTGCTAGGCCTCCCCCCCCCCCCCCGAGCTAAGCCTTTTTTTGAGCTATTTGGGGTAGTTTGTGCTTGGGTCCCTGTAAATTTTTGTCCACATAAGGTATCCATGCCAAATGTGCACCCTTTTTTTCCAACACCCTAGGGATTCCAAAGGTACACAGGGTTTGTGGAGTCCCCTTGAGAGGACCCAAAAATTTGCCCAATACACCAATTTTTTTTTTTTTTTTTAAATGGGGAAAAAGTGCTGCAGAAGAAAGCGTCTGTTATTTTCCCTACAAATGGTATCAACAAAGGGTTTGAGGTGCTGAAATCACAATCTTCCCAGATTTCAGAGACAGGCAGACTTTTGTCAGAAAACCAAACTTTTTTACAAAGTTTAGGCATTTTACTGGGACATAGCAGCCTTTGTGCTTTCAACCTCCTTCCAGTTAATGGTAGAAATGGGTGTGAAAGCAATAATGGATGCCGGAAAGCTATACATTTCTGAAAAGTAGATAACATTTTGAATTCAGCAAGGGGTCATTTGTGTAGATCCTTCAAGGTTTTTACTAAAGAAACTAACAGTTGAAATTAAGAAAAATTGAAAATGAGTTTAAAAAAACAGCCATTTGTGCCAACATTATCACATGTAACTTCTTCTAAGTATGATAGATGTTTGAAAGCAATATACCGTTACATCTGCTGAATCGTTCTGGTTGTGGGGATATTTAGGACTTGTAGGTTTACCGAGAACCTGAGGAACCCAGAGCCAATAACTGAGCGGCATCTTGCAATGGTTTTTCATTGTGTATCAGCTATATAGCTATTCATTTGGTAAAATATAAAGAGTGAAAAATAGGTATTAAAGATACCTATGTATTTCCGAAATGGGAACAAAATATAGAGTTTAGAAACAGTAGCTATTTGCACATCTCCGAAATTGTGGGTACCCATACTAGCATGTGAATTATAGGACATTTTCAAAGTGACTTCTTTTTTACACATTGTCTTACATTTGGAAGGCATAAATGCATCGAAAGTCAATAGGTGATAACAGTTGCTCTACAATTTTGAGTTCCCCTAAGTCTCCTGATAAAAATGGTACCTCACTTGTGTGGGTAGGCCAAGTGCCCGCGATAGGAAACTGCCCAAAATGCAATGTGGACACACCACATTTTTACAGTGAAAACTGACCATTTTTTTCAAAGTGTCTAGCTGTGGATTTTGAACCCAAGCTCTGCCAGCACCTAGGGAATCCTAGCAAACCTATACATTTTTAAAAACTAGACATCCAGAGGAATCCAGGAGGGTGTGACCTGTGTGGCTCTCGCCAGGTTCTGTTACCCAGAATCACTTGCAAACCTCAAACTTTGTAAAAAAAACACATTTTCCTCACATTTCTGTGATGGAAAGTTCTGGAATCTACGTGGATCCACAAAATTCCACCCACCCTGCATTCCCCAAAGTCTTTCAATAAAAATTGTACCTCACTTGTGTGGGTAGGCCTAGTGCCTGCGACAAGAAACGGACTATAACGCAACGTGGACACACCACATTTTTACAGTGAAAACTGACCCTTTTTTGCAAAGTGCCTAGCTGTGGATTTTGAACGCTAGCTCTGCCAGCACCTAGGGAAACCTAGCAAACCTATACACTTTTGAAAACTAGACACCCAGGGAATTCCAGGAGAGGGTGACTTGTGTGGCTCTCATCAGGTTCCGTTACCCAGAATCCCTTGCAAACCTCAAACTTTGTAAAAAAAAACAAATTTTCCTCATATTTCTGTGATGGAAAGTTCTGGAATCTGCATGGATCCACAAAATTCCACCTACCTCCCATTCCCCAAAGTCTCCCGATAAAAATGATACCTCACTTGTGTGGGTGGGCCAAGTCCCCACGACAGGAAAGGGCCCAAAACGTATTGTGGAGACATCAAAATTACCTATCACAAAATGGCCTGGTTTTGCAAGCGAGGTCACATGGGTTTTTGGCCCCAGGCTCGGTGGCCATCTAGGAATACCTACCAAACCTACACATTTCTGAAAACTAGACACCCAGGGGAATCCAGGAAGGGGTGACTTGTCTGGCTCTCACCCGGTTCTGTTACCCAGAATCCCTTGCAAACCTCAAACTTCCACCCACCCGGCATTCCCCAAAGTCTTCCGATAAAAATGGTACCTCACTTGTATGGGTAAGCCTAGTTCTGGAATCTGTATGCATCCACAAAATTCTACCCACCCTGCATTCCTCAAAGTCTTCTGATAAAAATGGTAACTCACTTGTGTGGTTGGGGCTAGTGTCAGCGACAGGAAATGGCCCAAAACGCAATGTGGACACACCAGATTTTTATAATGAAAACTGAACCTTTTTTTGTGGAGACATCAAAATTACCTATCACAAAACTACCTGGTTTTGCAAGGGGGGGGGCACCTGGGTTTTTGGCCCCAGGCTCGGCGGCCATCTTGGGAAACCTACCAAACCCACACATTTCTGAAAACTAGACACCATGGGGAGTCCAGTGAGGTATGGCTTGCATGGATCCCCCAATGTTTTCCTACCCAGAATCCCCTGAAAACCTGAATAGTACAATTGATTAATTTGACATTGTTAATTTCTTGAAAAACAAGTTATTAGTTGCCATCATAGATCACTAGTTCTTAAAATGATCCCTTTCATTCATACTGGCAATGTAATTTGTTCTAGCAGGCATGTTGCTAGGATGATTTTAAACACACTATTCATTCATCAATCAGCCACACAAGTCACCACATCCTGGATTCCCTGGGTGTCTAATTTTAAAAAATGAATAGGTTTGCTAGGTTTCCTTAGGTGCCGGCTGACCTAGGGTCCAATATCCACAGCTAGGAACATCGCAAAAAAGTGTCAGTTTTCACTGGAAATACGTGATGTGTCCGCATTGCGTTTTGGGCTGTTTCCTGTTGCTGGACTAGGCCTACCCACACAAGTGTGGTACCATTTTTATCGGGAGTCCTGGGGGAATGCTTGGTTGGTGAAAGTTTGTTGCCCCCCTTAGATTCCAGAACTTTCAATCACAGAAATGTGAGGAAAATGTGTTTTTATAATAGAGTTTGAGATTTACAAGGGATTCTGGGTACAGAACCTGGTGAGAGGCACACACGTCACCACATCCTGGATTCCCCTTGGTGTCTAGTTTTAAAAAATGTACAGGTTTGCTATGTTTCTCTAGGTGTCGGCTGCACTAGGACCCAAAATCCACAGATAGGCACATTGCGAAAGAAAAGTCAGTGCCTAGTGGGCTTTCTGATGCCCTGGGGGGGGAAGGATCGGGGGCTATTGCCACAATATGCCCCCAAGGGAGCAGAAAGACTGTGGCTATTTTTTGGGGGGATGGGGGCATTGGTATGCCCATTCTGGGCAGCCCCCACCCCTACGTATATAAAAGTCAGCATAATCGCTGGTGCCTAGTGAGCTCTCTGCCCCCCAGGGGGTAGATTAGGGGCTACTGCCCCCATCTGCCTCCTGGGGGGGCAGAAAGACTGTGGCATTTCTTTGCGGGGTGGGGGCATTGGCATGCTCATTCTGGGCAGCCCCCACCCCTAAACTTTGAAAAAAATATTCCCTGATGCCTCCGGGGAGGCAGATAGGGGGCAATTGCCCCCATGTGCCTCCCAGGCGGGGGCATAAAGACTGTGGTGATTTTTTTTGGGGTGGGGGCAATGGCATGCCCATTCTGGCCAGCCCCCACCCCTAGGTATAAAAAAAAAATAATCCCTGGTGCCTATTGGGCTTTCTGCCCCCCCTGGGGGGCAGATCAGGGGCAACTTCCCCCATCTGTCTCCTGAGGGGGCAGAAAGACTGTGGAAATTTTTTTGGGGGGTAGGGGCATTGGCATGCCCATTTTGGGCAGGCCCCACCCCCGAACTTTGAAAAAAAATATTCCCTGGTGCCTTGTGGGCTTTCTGCCCCCCTGGGTGGCAGATAAGGGGCTATTACCCCCATCTACCACTCAGGGGGGCAGAAAGACTGTAGCATTTTTTTGGGGGGTGGGGACATTGGCATACCCGTTCTGGGCAGCCCCTACCCCTACGTGCAAAAAATAAAAAAATATTCCATGGTGCCTAGTGGGCTTTTTGCCCCCCCCCCGGGGGACAGATAAGGAGCTATTGCCCTCCTCTGCCTCATGGGGGGGCAGAAAGACTTTTGGCATTTTTTGGGGGGGGGCAGGGTGGGGGTATTGGCATGCCCATTCTGGGCAGATCCCACCCCTGGCCTATTAAAAAATAATCCCTGGTGTCTAGGGTGCTTTCTGCCCCCGTAAGGGGGCAGATTGGGGCTACTGCCCTCATCTGCCCCCCAGGGGGGCAGAAAGACTGGCTGTGGCAAAATTAAATGGGGAGGAAAGGCCCTAGCCCAAGGGGCCGCTCTCTCCTCCCTGGTGGCTAGTGGGTGGATCCCTGCTTGGGGATCGCCCTCCTGGTGTAATCCCCAAGCAGGGATCCACTAGGGAAGGGTGCCTCCCCTTTCCAACGATACCTCTCTCAAGTGTTTCGGTACTCGGGGGGCTGAGATAGCCCCATGAGCACCGAAACAATGAAACTGAAACTAAGATGCGCACGATCGTCATTGCATTAAAAATAAAAAAACGTCCTCGGAAGGTTTGAGAAGCTCTTCCCCACCTCCAAAGGCCAACAAAAAAAGGAAATGCCTCTGCTGTCTGCAGCAGAGGGATTTTGTGCGCCTGTACTCATGACGGAACCATTCCGTCATGAGCACCGAAAGGGATAATATAGGGACATAGAAATTGTTAATTTGAGTGGTGGACATGTGAGTCTGTTAGTTTGATTGAATAGGTTAATGGAGGGGTAGAGGAGGGAAGAGTCTAGAAAGTGTTATTTGGGAGATCACAGTAGTAAGATGAGGTTTGGAATGAGATTAGAGAAGGGAAGAGTCTAGAAAGGGATTAGAGAGATCATAGTAGTTAAATGAGGTTTGGGATGAGTCAAAGGAGGCATACATGAAGTAAGAAACTAGAAAGTAAAATGTGGGGATCATAGTAGTGAAATAAGGTTTGGAGTGAGCTAAGGAGGGATAGCAGAGGGTAGAGACCAGAAAGGGTAATTTGGGAGATCAAAGTAATTGGATGCGCTTTGGGATGAGTCAGAGTGGAGGTAAAGGATATATTAAGAGAGGTATTGGATGAGACATAAGAGCAGTGCATTGGAAAGAGTTGAAGTTTTTTTTCTTTTAATGTAGGAGTAAAGTAATATATAAATACACAACTACAAAGAAAGGGTATACATGTATAAGGAAGATAATATATTGAGACATAAAATTGTATTTTATAAAGTTCCATACATGCATGTGTGGATAGATAGTTAGAAAATCAGTCTTGCAGTATTGCTGTACGTGAGTCAAATTTATTTGTATATTTTTATAAAAAAATGTATGTTTATTTTATTTTTATATTTTCCTCAATATTTAAATAGTGAAGCACTTGTAGATGCAATTGTTATGATCATATTTACATATTGTGATAGAGAAAATAAAACAGAGACCCATACGTATCTCCTAGCTTTCAGGAAAGCGTTAAAGACCTGGCTGTTCAGATCCCGATAATGAGGACCGGTATCATGCCTAGCCTGAATCTGAAGAGCGCTTAGACGCCTCCGGGCAGTAATGACCTATAGAAATACAGTTAAAATAATATAAGAATGCTTCTCAGAGGGATAGAGGTAATGTCCCCTTCTTGTATGCCTCTGTGTATACCACCAGCAGCCGGGGCACCCGATCTGTGCATATTCTTAGGACAATTGGGCTGGTAGTCCATCTGGACCTGGCGTTTTGTCATTTGGGAGGTCTCAGATAGTCTCGACTGTCTCTTTGACCATTATGGGTTGAACCAAATATTGTCTGTGCCCTGCATCCAGCAACACCAGTGCTATTGAGTCAAAGTAGCCTGCAAGCGCTTGAAGAGATTGGGAACCATTGGAGCTATACAACTCCTAAAAGTATGTGCTGATCTCTGTTAGGATTTCAGAGGAGATTACATTTTTGCTACTTGTTATTATCTTAGTGATGACTGATCTGTGGAGCCTGTTTCATATAAGATTTACCCGAGTTTTGCCAGGTCTATCACCCTCCACATATGTACGGGTCCTGGTTTCCCTGCCCAGGTGGTTGAGCTCGCTCTGCGCTGCCTCTTGGAATGCATTAAGTATAGATGGTGCCACAGCGAGCGTGTCTCTGGGGTACCCTTCCTAGCTAGTTGCTCCTCCAGATCTTTCAACTTGCCTTCAAGTCTGTTCAGTTGGGATCTTATGCCCCTGAGGACCCCAGTCTGTTTAAAGATGCATAAGCCACGTGCAACACTTTGTAGGCCTACCACAATGTTAAAGGGGTGTCAACTGAGTTATCATTCATGCCAAAAATGAGTGCCATCTCCTTTCAGATCTCCTCCTGGAAAACTCTGTCCCTCAAGACACTGCATGGGAGCCACCATGAATGCGCCCCTTATTGCCTGCCTGGCATATCTAGTTTCAGCACGACCGGGGTGTGATCAGAATAGGTTTTGGGCAGATGTCGTACCTTAGTGTCCAATGCTCCCATGCCTCCGCTACCGGCCAATAGTCTAATCTTGACCATTTCAATTGTGCGTTGGTCCCTGACCATTCGGGGTCCTAGCCCGCCATATTTCTGTCAGCTGTCCTTCTGACTAAATGTCTCTGCCCTAATCTGTTGAGTTTCGGGACTAAAATAACATTGAAACTCTCCCCATAGTACAGTGTCTGTCCAATAGCTCTGCCCTTTCTGCCATACCCCAAGGAAAAAAGAAGGGCTGTCTGTGTTTGGGCTATATATGGATATGCAAAAACAACAATTGATGGACAGAATGCAGAACAATGTCGTACATTCACCCCAGTACAGAGATCTCGGCCTAAATCCATCGTTTTTTTGCTCACCATGCCTTTCCAGTTTGGACCCAGCCATATGCAAATCAGTCTTGACTCTGCGCCCAATGGGAACAGTCCAGCCCGAACTGCCAGGCCAGGTCCTCCCTGGACTGGAAACAAGCATCCTAGGACCGGTTTCGGGCTTTCAGCCCTCATCAGCCAGGATAGCTTGACTCCAGTGGCATGGAGAGCACGGGACCCATGTCTGGGCATACCCGTCCCACTCGGCGTGACAAATGCAAAAACAACAATTGATGGACAGAATGCAGAACAATGTCGTACATTCACCCCCGTACAGAGATCTGGGCCTAAATCCATCATTTTTTTGCTCACCATGCCTTTCCAGTTTGGACCCAGCCATATGCAAATCAGTCTTGACCCTGCGCCCAATGGGAACAGTCCAGCCCGAACTGCCAGGCCAGGTCCTCCCTGGACTGGAAACAAGCATCCTAGGACCGGTTTCGGGCTTTCAGCCCTCATCAGCCAGGATAGCTTGACTCCAGTGGCATGGAGAGCACGGGACCCACGTCTGGGCATACCCGTCCCACTCGGGGTGACAAATGCAAAAACAACAATTGATGGACAGAATGCAGAACAATGTCGTACATTCACCCCAGTACAGAGATCTGGGCCTAAATCCATCGTTTTTTTTGCTCACCATGCCTTTCCAGTTTGGACCCAGCCATATGCAAATCAGTCTTGACCCTGCGCCTAATGGGAACAGTCCAGCCCGAACTGCCAGGCCAGGTCCTCCCTGGACTGGAAACAAGCATCCTAGGACCGGTTTCGGGCTTTGAGCCCTCATCAGCCAGGATAGCTTGACTCCAGTGGCATGGAGAGCCAGGATGCTTGATTCCGGTCCAGGGAAGACATGGCTTGGCAGTTCCGTCTGGACTGTTTCCATGAGGCACAGGGTCAAGACTGATTTGCATATAGCTATGTCTGAACTGGGGTGGCAAAGTGAGCTAAAGAATGATGATGGATTCAACCCAGATCTGTGACTGGGGGTAAGTGTTTGAAAAGTTTCAGCACTCCGTCCACTATCTCCTTGTGTTTGCTTTGTTCGTCCTAGGTTGGCAGGGTATGCCCAGACGTGGGTCCCTTGCTCACTTTGCCACTGGATTCAAGCTAGCCTGGCTGATGAGGGCTGTTAGCCCGAAACCGGTCCCAGAATGCTTGATTCCGGTCCAGGAAGACATGGCTTGGCAGTTCGGTCTGGACTGTTCCCATGAGGCACAGGGTCAAGACTGATTTGCATATAGCTATGTCTGAACTGGGGTGGCAAAGTGAGCTAAAGAATGATGATGGATTCAACCCAGATCTGTGACTGGGGGTGAGTGTTTGAAAAGTTTCAGCACTCCGTCCATTATCTCCTTGTGTTTGCTTTGTTCGCCCTAGGTTGGCAGGGTATGCCCAGACGTGGGTCCCTTGCTCACTTTGCCACTGGATTCAAGCTAGCCTGGCTGATGAGGGCTGTTAGCCTGAAACCGGTCCCAGGAGGCTTGATTCCGGTCCAGGGAAGACATGGCTTGGCAGTTCGGTCTGGACTGTTCCCATGAGGCACGGGGTCAAGACTGATTTGCATATAGCTATGTCTGAACTGGGGTGGCAAAGTGAGCTAAAGAATGATGATGGATTCAACCCAGATCTGTGACTGGGGGTGAGTGTTTGAAAAGTTTCAGCACTCCGTCCATTATCTCCTTGTGTTTGCTTTATATATGGATATGATCAGGACGGGGTGCTTGTACAGTAGCACATGTAGCAGGATGTAGCTCCCTTCTGGATCTATGGATACCCCCAGTGGATGGACAGGAATAACTTTGTGGATTAAAATCACCACTCCCCATGTATATGGTGAGTACAACACTGTGTATCTATACTCTCTCCATCATGCATGAAGTCTATGTTGCATGTTTGCATTAAGTTGCATTTCCTGAATTAGCGCTACGTCTATATCATGTCTCTGCAGATGTACTATGATGTGGCACATTTTGCTGGTGTCGCAATCCCACTCACCTGAACAGCAGGAACCGCGGAAGCGAAGAGAGTCCTCCCTCTCACCTTCAGACCAATCCTCCACACGGTATAGTGCAGTATGGGCGATTGATCCCAAGGGGAAAGAGACGTGAGGTACGGCACACCAGATTCACTGGGGCGTGGAAGACAGGTATTCGAAGGGCTTGTTCTAGGGGTGGCAGGGTCGGGAAGAAGGGAATCAGATCCAATCAGAGGAGGAGGAGCCGCCCAGATCTGGAATACAGGAAGTTAGAGGAAAATGTAAATAGGGTGAGAAAGGAAGATCAGAGGGGCTCAAGCAGTTCAGTGATCAAAGTCAACTTCCTTCCCACAACAGAAGGACAGCCACTCACCCTTACTAAATGGAGAAGTCGTAGTCAGGAAACAGGGTCTTTGCGGGTCCCGCTACTTGGCGCCTTCCCACGACTGCAAGCGGATCAGAGCGAACAAAGTTAAAGTCTCCTGACTGCAGTTCCTCACTGCTAGCCGGAGTACAGGGTCAAGGCGATGCTGCCGGCTCCTGCCGTGCGCCTGCGGGGGAAACCAAGAAGAATGACTGCAACAGCGGTTGGAGAAATCAAAGGAAGCGCAGCCAGCTCCTGCCGCGTTTTCGATGAAAGGAACCAAACGGGATACACTGTAGCGCTATCGGTTGCAGCGGCGTGAGGAAAGGAAAAGAAATGTCCAAAAGAATATCGCGGGCGGCTTCCGCCCCGCACTGGAGGAAAGTACAAAATTCAACAGCGCTCTAAAAGTCGGTACGGGCGTCCTCTTGCCTCGTACCAAAAGTCATGCAGCCACAACGAACAAAACAAAAGGCTGAGTGCTTGGCTCCTGCCGTGAGCACCAACCCAAAGGTGAAAGGAAAATGTCTTCGCTGTATTTACCGCCTTTGTGGTAACGGCTCCTGCCTCTCTTCAACTCAGCGAGGAATGAGGCCAGCCAGACGCCGAAGAAAACCCAGCTCCGGCTGCGAGCACCAACCACGTGGTTTTGCAAAAGGTCACAGGGGGCAGCGTTGTATCCCAGCTGTATCTGCTGAGAACACGGCTGAACGGAAGGGAATAGAGACACGCTCCTGTGCGCTCTCTAGCCTGGGTTACTGGAATCCACGAACAAAATAAGCCAAGCACCGGAGTCCAGGCGAGGGGGCTGTATATACTGGTCACCAGAGTCACCTGGGAATTGGTAGCCAGTGGGGGAAGGGGGTGGAACCCAGAGGAAAAAAGGAGTGGAAACCCAGAGAGAGAGCACAGGTAAGTATGAAAACCTGGAAAAGGAACTAAAACCTAGAAAAGTGGTAACAGCTGGAATCGTTCAGCCCCTTCACCTTCCAGGTTATAAATATAGTCCCTATGAATTCTTTTGCTACTAGTAAATTATGTGTTGTGACTGGCAGGACTAAAGTTTGTCGCCTTGGTAATAATGTGGAACGCGTATGTGCATGAGACTGTCGAGTGCCATGGATCTTGGTCATGTAAAGTGCAACATTGATGTGTCACATGTCAGTATTCCACCCTCCTTCCCACTCCAGCCTCCCCAAGCAGCCATAGATTAACAATTTACCCCTCTCACCTCCCAGCTCGCTAACTAGCATAGAACAATGACCTCTCATGTAGCCGACCCTAACATAGCCAGCCGCATTGCAACTACAGAACAGAGGAATGGCCATGGTGGAGGTACCGGGGGTCCTGTGAACCCCCAATCCTGTTGTGCTGCGGGCCATGGTTCAGCCCGCGGCACTGCCCGCTGCATCACCGCAGGCCGGGTTGCAGCCTGCAACACCCCCCGCAGTGCCTCCTTCTTCTTGGGCATGTTGCAGGTTCTGAATTGTGGCCCGCTGTTCCAGCATCGCAGTTACACTCCGCGACACCTATGTCTAGTCAGGCACGCAGAAGCACCACGCTGCGGCCCGTTAATGCTCATTAATGCAAAGTAGGAACACGCAGCTTCAGTTTTGGAGCTGCGGCTTCCAGTACTTTTATGGGGCATATTTTCACTCGCCTTTTGTTTTGCACATTTCACTGTGGCTTCCAGTATATTCTCCTGGTGACATCTTGTTACTTCTTCTTTTCACGAGTCCTCAGTCCTGATTCCCAGAGGGCCTTGGGAAGGTATTTTGTTTTACCATTTCCAAGTTGGCGACGGCTTATTTCCTGTTACATCACTTTTTGTTACATCACTTCCTGCCTATGGGTATTTAAGGGACTCTGGGGCCTATTAGCAATAACCGGCGATAATTATCGCTAAGCGCAGTTAGCGCTAGGATAATTATCGCCGGCTATCGCAGGTTTCTATCGCGGAGATAGCGTGCTATCAGCAACGCTTATCTCCAAAGCGATAGAAACCCTGAGAACAGTGTGAATATCGCTTGAAAACAAGCGATATTCACACTGTGACCAGTGTTAGCTTGGCGATAGGGCGAGGGGGATTTAGCCATGTAATCCACCTCCCATTGGATTACATGGCTAAGTCAGGGTGAGACCAGGCGTTA
This sequence comes from Calotriton arnoldi, assembly GCA_963921515.1. Classification (NCBI taxonomy): domain Eukaryota; kingdom Metazoa; phylum Chordata; class Amphibia; order Caudata; family Salamandridae; genus Calotriton; species Calotriton arnoldi. The sequence goes on along the minus strand of CAWUFW010010740.1, from coordinate 587,807 downwards.
ACAAACCAGCGCTAAACGTGTTTAGCGCTGGTTCGTTAATCACCTCCCCTGCCTCGCTAATAGGCGATAGCGAGCTTAGCGACTGTTTCCAGTCGCTTTTAGGTTGGGAACGCCTACTTTGCATGCCATTAGCGATAAATATCGCTGGCATGCAAAGCGGCACCTAACCCGGTCGCTATCGCCTAGAAGCTGTCGCTAACAGCAGTTAGCGACAGCTTGCTAATAGGGCGTTAGAATTATCGCCGCTTTAGCGGGAAAAAGTCCCGCTAAAGCGGCGATAGAGCCCTTGATAATATGCCCCTCAATCCTTCGTTTCCCTGGGTTGCAACACTCCTTGCTCCTGCTGGTGTGGCCTCGCTCTTGTTAATGACCTTTGCTCCTACTTGGTGTATTTTTGCTTCCTATTGGCATACTTTTGTTTCTGATTGGCACTTCCTGTTCCAGTTTGGATTCCTTAAAGCCTTCTACTCCTAATTGGAATTCTTGCCTTCTATTCTCCACTCCTTGCTTGTTTTTGCTCTTATTTTTCCCTACAGGGTTTTTTCCTCTTGGGACTCCTTTTGGAAGGCACAGTCTGCTTTGGCTTTTCATTGTCGGCAGCACCGTGGGCAGAAAGGGTCACCATTACCTCGGACAGACCAGAGCCCTCAAGAACCTAAGTTGAGAACCTCTCCAACACACCAGAACTAGTAAGAATATTACAAGTCATGACAAATCCATGGTTTGGACTGGTGGCCTGGATTTCAGCTTTATCAAACCTAGGGTCCAGGTGTCTGTTATGGTGTTCCAAGTAAAGGTGGTCATCATAGAGTCATCCCAGTGGACCCTCTCAGGGTGGACCTTCTCGCTGTAGTGAATATTGTCGGAGCCAGCCTTGCCCGCTCAGCCTTAAATATCTGGGAGCTGTCTGTTAGTTGTTAGAGTGCATTGTTTTGTCTGGTACGTTTTACTCCTTCACACAGAAAGAACAAGCCTGAACCATCTTCTGGTGCACAAATGTTTCTGCTTGTTTCAGGTCTGAGAAGAGGTGTGCCATGCCATCAGAGGTCATCTTTAATTTGGGTTGGTATAGAATGCTGTAACTCATTCCCGCTGCCTAGAGCCCTCACTAGACTGGGAAGTACTTGCTTCTAGCTGCTTGGACTGAAAACAAGAAGTCTCTTGCTCTCTAGCAAGTTGGAGCACTGTGTCGTGATCTTTATAGTTGAAAAGCTGCAATATAATGGGTCGAGCTGGTGCATCCAGTGGGGTACACGGACTCCACGTACAGTGTGCTCTCTCCACCAAGAATAGGGGTGTGAAGGAAGTTGCCCTAAACAGCTTCTTCAGTATAGTCACCACATAGTTCTCCATATGGCCCATATTTGGAGTTTCGGCTATTTCAATTATGCAGAGGTTGTTTCTTTGTGATCCCTATTTGAGGTCTTTATTTTTGGCTTAGAGCACCTCTAGTATTTTTTCCATATATAGGAGCTTCTCACTCAGACCTCCAATGCAGCACTTCACTCTGTCAAAGCAGGTGATCATATCAGAGATCCAGTTAAATTGCCTCCTCCTCAATGGCCTGTTTTCAGCTTTGGGTGGTCTCACCTTGTACCGGGCACTACTGTCTTCACTCCTGGGGGGGGTACGAGCAGACTCACAGTCCAGCAGCCACGCTTTGTCCGCAGTTACCTTGGTGCCTCCACCTCCCGCTGTACTGTCTCTACTCGCATCTTCCACTTGGACTTCACTGGTGACTCACCAGTTGGGATTCCTCGCTGGCACTGCCTCTCAGCTTGAAGATGCACGTCGTCTTGAATCACTGATGTTGCCCCCCATGGGGCGCTCAAGCAGGGTCAGTGCTCCCAGGCCTCTTTTTGATGCAACTGCACCCAGGGTGCTGTGGTGGATTCCTGCGGCAATGATCCCACCTCAATCAGTGCAGAGTTCTTACAGTCTGTCAACCAACAAAGAAACCCAATGTTTCTTAGGCTTGACAAACTTCTGTTGCATTGCAGCGTTGTGATTGGCTTAGAGGAGCCTGTGTGCTTCCTACTTCCGGGACTCGTCAGGAAGCAAAGCTGAGGAGGGATGGCAGCTGTGAGAAGGTAAGTGTTTTTTTTTAAATGTATATTTTGTACCCCCTCTGCCCCGCCACTCCTGTTCCCTGCCAGCCACTACTGGATAGTATGTCATTTGGGCTCAGTTACTGGGTCTAGTTTTGCAAGAAAGGACGAGAGAAGATTTCTAAATCTGGCCAGGATAGTTCACCTAATCCTATTTTTGCTTTGCATTCTGCAACCTTTAGTTATGCATTTGTACATCAAAAGCAAAACTGAAACGTATAACAGCACAGAATTAAATATGGCATCAGCAACTGGAGTCAGTATGTTTTAACCAAATTCATGTTGCATTGCAAGACCGTGTCCTAATGGCAGCAAAATTACAGAAAGCTATTTAGTGCTACCAAAAGTACCAGGAGTGGTTGAAGGTACTGGACAAGACTTGTATGCAGATGTGTAGAATGCTTTTTGAAAGAGACAATAGTCATATTTGTTTAATTGAGTCCCTTCAATTTGTTGTGTGTTCCTGCAATATTTCACACCAAGCGCCGGGGTCAAATGACCAGTGATCCAATATAGAACAGAATCAAACTACTTTCAAATCTGAATTGTCAGTGAAATCAAGCAAAAAGTTACCTGATTTTTTAAGCAGTGGCCATTTAAAGAACTCATGGATGAGGATAGCACTAGATCTGCCACCAGCACATTGTTTGTCATCCATATAGAGAAGCTTGCCTAAAATTGCCATTACAGTCTGTCTGAATGATTACAAAATAACATATGGTGTAAGTCAGTGGCATTCAGTGGGGCCATTGTTCTCAGTCGTTTACCTCTCCCTATACTTAAGGTGTACCAGTAAATCTATCCATAGCCTCTAGTTGGCACTAACTGTCTCAGGTGAAAATTCAAGCACCTGTATGGAGATGCTTCTTGTGTTTGTATTGTACATTGTTTGTATTTCGAGTTAAAATGTATATTTCTCCTCTACAGCAACTGAAGGATAAGACACTGGTAGCTAACCTTCTGCACACAAAAGGTCAACAAAAAAATTACTTCTCTTCTTTAGCCAGAACACACTCACTTGGTCCGGCATTTTCACTCATCCCCTACATATATATCAACATTCCAATAACCATTCTAGGAAAAAGTTTACCATATCAGACTCAAATTTCCTCAGTTCTAAAATAATCATGTCAATGTACAGCAAAGTCATGGAGCACATATTATATGTTAGTCTACAATGCTTTGAAACATACTTTCAGGGTGCCTCTGAATGGTAGAGGTTTCTCCAGCTCCTCTGGGCAGATCAGCTCATAAAAACTGTTAATGATCCCTGAAGCCCTCACTGACACCTGGGGCCAGATGTACGATGCATTTTACAGGTCACAAACAGCTCATTCAGCATTTTACTATGTACAGACCCTATTTTGCGTGTCAGTAACCTATTACTGACTTGCAAAATAGGATTTGCAAGTCGCTATTAGGAAGGGGAGTGTCAAGGGTGTCCCTTCCTAATAGCGAGTCACAGGGGGATATATGACCGGAATGAGGTCGCAAAACAATTTCAGTTTACGGCCTTCTTCAAGTAGGTGGTAAGTCAGTCGCAAACTGGAAGTGGTACCCAGGGGACGCCTTCAGCTTTGTGACTGGCAGCGAACATGTTTCCTAATAGCAGGCAGTTGTCCTACAAACCACTGCCTGCTCTTAAAAAAATAAACAGAACCATTTTCTTTTTCTTTTTAAAACACATCCCATTTACCTTTAAGAAATGGGCTGCATTTTTTTTAAAAAGTTGCTTTATTTAAAAGCAAACACAGACATGGTGTCTGCTGTCCCCAGCAAGCCACCATCATTGTGCTATTACCCATTCCTAACGGATCGCTAATTGCGACCTGCCTCATGAATATTGATGAGCAGGCCGATTGCCACCCCATTGGGAATAGCTAATGTGTCTGAGACATATTTGTACATTGTTTTTTGTAAGTTTCTATTTGCGAGTCACAAAAAATTGCAATTAGAGGCTCGCAAAATGAAATGTTCATACTTCTGGCCCCTGAGGCCTTGTTTTCCAGGTGAGGAATCCAGACACTTGCCAAATTATTATTATTATTAGGCAATTTATTGAGTGCACAAATACCCTTAAGTGTCTCGGCGCTGAGGACAGCTGAGTTGAGAAAGAGATGGGGAAAGGAAGGTTTATTGATTGAATAGCCAAGTTTTTAGTTGTTTACGGAAGGATAACAATGTGGGTATGGTTTTGATATGTAGAGGGAGTGTGTTCCAAAGTTTGGCGGTGGCGACAGTGAATCTTCTGTCACCCCAGGTGGCCTTTTTGGTTCTGGGCACAGTCAGCAAATGAGCTGCTGAGGAACGTAAGGATCTTGTCGGTCTATAGGAGCATAGACTTTTTTTGAGAAATTCAGGTCCTATGTTGTGGTTTGCCTTGTAGGCAATACAGAGGGCCTTGAACTTTGTTCTACTTTTGATGGGCAGCCAGTGTAGCTGTCGGAGTACCTTGGAGATGGGTTTGAACTTAGGGGTGCCTGAGAGAATTCTTGCTGCTGCGTTTTGCACCATCTGCAATTTATGTAGGACTCTTTCCTGGGCATTAATAAGTAGGCCGTTACAGTAGTCTATCTTAGACATAACGAGAGTACTGATGAGAGTCTTGCCTGCATTAGGAGGAAGGTAGGGCAGAAGTTTTTTTATCATCCTGATGGTGAAAAAGGATGATGGGACGACCGAGTTGACGTGATGAATAAAAGAAAGTTTGTCATCAAACATAACTCCCAGATTTCTGACCTTAGTGACAGGGGGCGGAGGTGGGACCAACTCTACAGGCCACCAGGAAGGAGACCAGCTGGGGGAGAGATTTCCGAAGATCATCACCTCTGTTTTTTCAGAGTTCAGCTTTAGACAATTGTTTGCCATCCAAGTACTGATGGCAAACATTCCCTCTCTGAAGTTAGCCGAAACTGACTTGCCATTGTCATGGATCTCCAACACAATCTGAGTATCGTTGGCGTAGGACGTAATACGCAGGTTGTGGGACTTGATGATCCTGGCCAGGTCCGACATGTATATGTTAAACAGGGTCGGGCTTAGCGAGGATCCCTGAGGGACCCCGCATGGTAGTGAGAAAGAAGGGGAGTTGAAGTTGCCGAACTTTACACGTTGGGTACGGTTAGACAAGAAGGATGTCAGAAGGGCCTTTGCTTTGTCTTTAATACCTATGGCTGAGACACGGTCGATTAAGGTTGAGTGGTCGACCGTGTCAAATGCTGCTGAAAGATCCAGCAGCACCAGGACCGCGGCACCTCCCTTATCAAGAGTCATCCTGATTTAGTCGGATGTCTTGATGAGTGCAGTTTCTGTGCCATGGCCTTTCCTAAAACCAAATTGGGTGTCATCTAAGAAGTTGTATTTCTCAATATAGATGGCTAGCTGGGTATTCATCACTTTTTCGATGATCTTTGCAGGGAGGGGGAGGCCTGCAATTGGTCTATAATTCTTGGTCTCTGTAGGGTTAAGGTTGTGTTTTTTGAGCAGAGGTTTGATAATGGTTTCTTTCCAAATGGAAGGGTATATTCCTGTTGTGAACATTAAGTTGCAGATGTTGGCCAGTTCGGGACCTATGATCTCCGATATAAGTTTTATTATGGTAGGGGGGCATGGATCATTGGGGGAACCAGCTTTAGTGGTGGATATAAGGTCAGTGATGTATTCTGTAGTGACCTTACTAAATTCTGAGAACGAGACGGGGGGTATATTTAGTGGTGTGTAATGCTGGGGAGTCGGTGGAGTATGAATCTACGTTAGTTGTGATAATTTGGTTATTTGTCGAGGAGAGGGTTGAAAAATTGGAGTAAATGTGGGTGACTTTTTCCTGAAAGAATGTGGCGAGAGAATCAAAGAAGATTTGTGTAGGGGTTATAGGAGAACTAGTCTCTGGTCCTGAGAGCTTAGTAACGACCTTGAATAGCTGTTTCACAGAATCTTGTGCTGTTTCAATTTGATTTAGATAATATTTACTTTTTTCTGTGATTAGAAGATGTTTGTATTTGGACAATACTTCCTTATACTGTGTTTTCATGGTGCTGTCATAATTTCGGCGCCAATGACGTTCTGAGTTTCTACATTTCTGCTTTTCTAGTCTTAGTGCCTCCGAGAACCAGGGGGCGGATGGGGTCTTTCTGTTTTTGGAGGCGTTTTTTAGCGGTACCAAGGTGTCAAAGGCAGTGTGGAGCCATTGTGTGTAGTGCATGGCTGCCTGTTCAGGGTTGTCCGGTAAGTTTTGATGGGTGGACAGCAGGTGCAATTTCTATCTTTCCTACCGAGGACAATGTTCTGCCAGGCAGGGGAGGATTCTTATGGTCCTCCAGACTGACGAGGTCTAAGAAGCCTACACCGATGCCTGGAGACTGGTCCCCTAGGCCAAGGCTTCAGGTACAGGCCAGAGTCACCTACACTTCCCAGGTTTGCAAAATTTAAAGACAACAACCTGTTAAATCTTGTCAGCTTCAAAATCATGTTTTGCCTAAAGCAGATCACTGACACCTGACACAATACTGTTGTAAAAAATATCATTGACAAAAATATTGTGTCAAAAATATTGTTTACCACAATAAGGTGTTCCACTACTTATAATGGTAACTACAAAAATATCTGAAAAAATATCAGTGACACTGATGTCATCCAAAAACATTTAAAAATATAAATTTTTAATGTATACATACAGTTTAAAGTAGTAAATCTTAAATATTATAATATATACCATTAATATAATGTAAATTAAATAAATCTCACTAATATTCAAAACTATATATAAATATATATTTATATAAACACACATGCACTTATGTGTGTATATATGTATATATATATATATATATATATATATATATATATTCACTGAAAAAACCAGAGGTTTCAGGGACGTTATAGTTAGAAATTAGCATTTAACAAACCTCAGAAATTCACTGGAAAAACCACAGGTTTCAGGGACGTTATAGTTAGTTGGACATTTCACTCACACAAAACCAGAGAAATTCGGCCGTTACAGTTAGTTCAGCTAACTATAACTCGCGCCCCCGCAATGCACTGCTGATGACGTCACATATTACATCACTCATGACATGGTCAGTGACATCTCAAATGACATCACTGATGACATCATCCAGTGACTGTGTGTTTCTGTAAAGTTTAAATATGTTTTTTATATATATATATATATATGCCAAGGTGTATTGAAGAATGAGTGGGTGTATGAGTGTCTGAATGGATGATTTAATAGGTGCATGACTGACTGTATAAGTGAGTAATTAAACGTGTCTTACTGAATGCATGGGTTAGTGACTAAACTGTGTGAATGTCTGTATCAGTCTGTCAGTTGGTGTGTAAGCGGTTGCATGGGTTGGTTAGTAGCTACATGAGTGTCTATATGGGTTATTGATTGGTTTTCTGAGTATCTGTATGGGTGCCTGAGTGTCTGTGTGGGTGGGTGGGGGGTGTGTGATTCTGTGCATAGATGTGTGAGTGGGTGATTCATTGGGTGTTCGGGTTCAAGAGTGCATCTGTGAAGGGCTGTATGGGTGGGTGAGTGTGTGTATGGGTGTGTTGGTGAGTTAATGGATGTCTCAGTGGTACATGTGTGAGTAACTACATATGTGAAAGGCAGTATATGTGAGTGTTGGACTATATAAATGACTATATGTGAGAGTGAGTGATTGTGAGAGTGGCTGTATGGATGAGTGTGTGCCTGTGTCAGTGATTGTATAAGAAAGTAAGTATGTGCTAGTATCTATATAAATAAGTGAGGTGGTGTGTGCATAACTGTATAGGTGAGTAAATGGGAGTGTCATTGATTCTTTGCATGACTGACTAGGTGTGTGAGTAACTCTATGGGTGAATGGCGTTGTGTGAGTATCTGTATAGGTGTATGAGTGCATGTTTCAGTGGCTATATTGATGAGTGACTGCATGTATGAGTGACTGTATGGGTGAGTGGATGTGTGTGTAGACCTATAAATCAGTGAGTGGGTATGTACTAAATGGTATTGGTGTGTCTATGGTTTCGAGAATGCTAGTCTGTATTTTAGAGGTGGTGTATCAAAGAGTTATATTAGGATGTGAGGAGGTGCATCAGATGATCATGTGGATGATGTCATCAGTGATGTCATTTAAGATGTCATCAGTGATGTCACTGACCATGTCATGAGTGATGTAATATGTGACGTCATCAGCAGTGCATTGCGGGGGCGCGAGTTATAGTTAGCTGAACTTACTATAACGGCCGAATTTCTCTAGTTTTGTGTGAGTGAAATGTCCAACTAACTATAACGTCCCTGAAACCTGTGGTTTTTCCAGTGAATTTCTGAGGTTTGTTAAATGCTAATTTCTAACTATAACGTCCCTGAAACCTCTGGTTTTTTCAGTGAATTTCAAAGGTTTTTTAACTGCTAATTCCTAACTATAACGTCCATGAAACCTCAGGTTTTTTCAGTGAATTTGTAAGGTTTTATTAAATGCTAATTTCTAAATATGCCTACATAGGTAAGACGTGCAGAAAGATGAAGAAAGGCGCAGAAAGAAGCAAGAGAAGTGCAGAAAGAGGCAACAGAAGTCCAGAAAGAGGAAGAAAGGTGCAGAGAGAACCAAGAGATGTACAGAAAGAACCAACAGAGGTGCAGAAAGAGGCCTACTTTGACTGTACCTTACAACAGACTCATACAAAGTACCCTAATCACTAATCCTTCTCCAAAGATGTCTTAAACCTCACTTTTCTCTTGAAGGTTCACTATTAATCGACTGCTCAGAATGTTAGGCCTACCAAATATAAAACAGCAATCCTAAGCATATCACTGTTGTAAGTCTGACCAAGTTTGTGAAGGTATACATGCGTGTCTATGCTTTTACCTAGTGACATGTTAAATTAAAATAAACATACAAACACTTGAATACCTGTGTTTCAAACAGCATACTCTGTAAATTTGTGTAAAAGAAGGTGTATGCATTTCTTTCTGCACACAATACAGGGCACATGGGTATTCAATAGTATATTTGAGGGGCTCTATAACACATATACACATAAGACATGTCTGCCTGTGCAACCGAATGACAGAGCAGAACTGAAAAGATTTGACCACCTATAGGAGAAGTTACCCGCTTTTTAAGCTACCATCTTCAGATCCATAACACATGTAAGAATACATATACAAGTAGACATATACCTCAGTCATGAGAGCACACAGACCTTTAAACTTGACAGCTTGCACTTACCATTTGAGTACAGAAGGAGGCAAGAGAAGTACAGAAACAGGCAAAAGAGGTGCAGAAAAAAGCAAGAGCAGTGCAGAAAGAACCAACAGAGGTGCAGAAGGAGGCAGGACGGGTGCAGAAAGAGGCAAGAGGGGTGCCGAAATTTGCAGGAGAGGTACAGAAAGAAGCAACAGAGGTGCAGAAGGAGACAAGAGAACTGCAGAAAGAGGGAAGAGAGTTGCAGAAACAGGCAAATGGTACAGAAACAGGGAACAGGTGGACAGACTGAGGCAAGAGAGGTGCAGAAAGAGGGAAGAGGGGTGCAGAAAGAGGCAAGAGGGATCCAGAAATTTGGAACAGAGGTGCAGAAAGAAGCAAGAGCAGTGCAGAAAGAACCAACAGAGATGCAAAACGTGGCAAGAGGGGTACAGAAAGAGGCAGGAGGGGTGTAGAATGAAAGAAGAGAAGTGCAGAAAGAAGCAACAGAGGTGCTGAAAGAGGCACGAAGGGTGCAGAAAGAGGCAAGGGAAGTGCAGAAAGAAGCAACAAAGGTACACAAAGAGGCAAGAGTGGTGCAGAAAGAGGGAAGAGAGGTGTAGAAAGAGGCAAGAGACTTGCACAAAGAGGGAAGAGGGGTGCAGAAAAAGGCAAGAGGGGTGCAGAAAGAAGCAAGTGAGGTGCAGAAAGCGGTAGGAGAGGTACAGAAAGAGGCAAGGGAGGTGCAAAACAGGCAAAAAAAATGCAGAAAGAGGCAAGAGAATTGCTGAAAGAAGGAACAGAGGTGTAGAAAGAAGCAAGAGAAGTGCAGAAAGAGGCAAGTGAGGTGCAGAAAGAGGCAAGAGAGGTGCAGAAAGAAGCAAGACAGGTGCAGAAAGAAGCATGAGAAGTGCAGAATGAAGCAACGGGGGTGCAGAAAGAGGCAAGAGACTTGCAGAAATAGGCAAAAGGGCTGCAGAAAGAGGGAACAGGTGGGCATACTGAGGCAAGAGAGGTGCAGAAAGAGGCAAGAGGGATGCAGAAATTTGGGACAGAGGTGCATAAAGAAGCAAGAGCAATGCAGAAAGAACCAAAAGAGGTGCAGAAAGAGGCAAGAGGGGTACAGAAAGAGGCAATAGAACTGCAGAAAAAGGCAAGAGAGGTGCAGAATGAGGCAGGAGAGGTGCACAACGAGGCAAGAGGGGTACAGAAAGAGGCAAGAGGGGTGTAGAAAGAAGCAAGAGAAGTGCAGAAAGAAGCAACAGAGGTGCTGAAAGAGGCAAGAGGGGTGCAGAAAGAGGCAAGAGAAGTACAGAAAGGAGCAACAGAGGTGCAGAAAGAGTCAAGACAAGTGCAGAAGCAGGCATGAAAGGTGCAGAAAGAGGGAACAGAGGTGCAGGGGTGCAGAAAGAGGCAGGAGGGATACAGAAATGTACAAGAGAGGTGCAGAAAGAAGCAAGAGCAGTGCAGAAAGAAGCAAGAGAAGTGCAGAAAGAAGCAAGAGAGATGGACAAAAAGAGAAGAGGGGTGTAGAAATAGGCAAGAGGGATGCAGAAATTTGCAAAAGAGGTGCAGTGCAGAAAGAACCACAGAGGTGCAAAAAGAGCCTTATGACATATTGATCCACGCAGTATCATTTGCTTCTCTAGAATCTTAGGGTCCACCACTGGCATGCTTGCTGCAGGGATTGGAGAGGTATGCTGTGTGGGCACATATGCGCTGTGAAATGCCGGTCTGTCTTCAGGTCCCTCTGACCCATGACGTGAGCCTTGTAAACCATTGCAGAAGCCTGTCCTGCGGTATTGTCACTTGCTAAGCATCTACATACATTGTACCAAAGAGCTCGGGGACAAGATGGCATGACTTCACAAATGTTTAGAGTTAGGTACAAACAAGCGGGAGAATTAGAAAAATAATATATATATAATGAGAATAAAACAGGAACATATAGAAAAGGCAAGGGGGCGTGAGGAGGCTGACAGTTGGAGTGTTCGAAAAAAGGCAAGTAAAGTAGAAAACAGAGAAGATGCACACATAGAAAATGGGAAAAGATGGGCAGAGGGGCAGGAGGGGAAAAGAGACAGTGGTCAACTGTCAGAAAAGGCAGGCAGAAAAGATTAAGATAGATAGAAAATGAGAAAAGACAGACAGAAACAATGGTAACAAGGGAAACACGCAGATAAAAAAAATTAAATCACAACAAAGAGACAGTTACAGTGAGCTATGGCTAAAGCAGAGGCAGGCAGATAGAAAAAAAGGCAAAAGGATGAACGAATATTCAGACGGACAGGTGCCACGCAGCAAAGAGACACAGGAAGGCAGATAAAAGGTGGAGAAAAGCTAGCTATGGAAAAAGTAAAAGCAAACAGAGAATAACAACAAGGCAGGCAGACAGTTAAAGAAGGGATACACACAAGTAAACCAAGAGGGGAAAATGAAGAAAGGCAGGATAAGGGACAGATACAATAATATAAAAAAAACAGGCAGTTAAAAAAAGCCCAAAAATATGTTTAACCAGGCAGACAGACGAATAAAAAAATGACGAAAGACAGACTGAAAAGTAAAACAACCATTTAGCAGTAGGACAGAGAATGGGCAAACGGCACACAGACACAAAAGGGTAAAAAAGAAATTCGGCAAAAGACAAATAGAATGACAAGCGGATGGGAACTCAGACAGAAAAAGGCAACCACACATTCGGGCAGCCATGCACAGCTTGAACATAGGCGAGTCGGGCAGACAGAGAGAAAACAAGAAAAGCAGATAGAAAATGTCGAAAAGACAAGCGCTACTGATGTGCAGCGGATGATAAAAGGGGGAAAGATAGGTCGGTTGAAAGACTTAAAAAGCAGAAGACAGGCTTCTAGATAGAGGGGAGGGCAAATAGAAAAATACATAGGGGCATATTCTCAAGGAGCTATCGCCGAGTTAATGGCACTTTAACGCAGCCAAAGTCACGATAAAGTTATCGCCCCATTCACAAGCTGGTGCTAACAGCCTATAGCACCAGTTTACCTGCGAAAGCATCCGCAAAAAACATCGCCACAGAGGACCCCGGCAACTATCGCTAATGAGATGCAGAGTAGGCGTTCCCGAGCAAAAACCAGCGACAATACCACACTTCAACATTCTCGACGACCAGCCACATCGGCGATGAGGCCACAAAACAGGCGATAAGGCGCGTTACCAGCAGGAAACTAACACCTGCTCTGACCTGGTGTAAAGTCGGACGACAACCTGCACCATCAAAGGGCGCCCAGCCCACAGCCACACATGAAGGACAACAGATGCCATGGAGCCACGCAACATGCATCTCGTAGCCCCGAGAGGGCAACAACACCCACCGCCATCACCCTCAGGGCCACCACCCCCGGACTCCCCCACACTCCCCCGGACCACCACAGAGGCAGCGCAGACAAAGACAGTGGACCTCCAGGAAATGCACCAGCCTCATACACCTAACAACAGACAATGGCAATGCCCACGACAGGCTCAAAAGGACAACCATCCATCGTATCCAGAACACCATTGCCCACAGGCTGAGGGTACCAACACAGCGGACAACCAACATCCCTACGCAGACAAAGCTGCTGGCTGTGCTGCACCTGTTGGCCTCCGGTACCTCCCAACCAATACCCACCAGAGTCGGAGGAGTCTCACAGCCAGCCTCATCCAAGTTCCCCACACCTGTCCTGGATGCCATCATCAGCCAGGTACCCCAGTACCTAAACGTCCCCCACAATGTGCAGGAACAGCTGGAGACCAAGCAAGGACTACACGCCATACCAGGATTCCCGCACGTGTCGGTGGCAATCGACTGCACACATGTCGTACTTGTGCCCCCTGCCGAAAAAGCACACAATTACCACAACAGGAAGCACACGCATCCCATCAATGTGCAGGCAATAGTGGACCACCGGGGACCCAACAGCAATGTCGTAGCCAAGTACCCAGGCAGTGTGCATGATTCCATCATCTCCCGACAGTCCATCATCAACCAGCGTTTCCAGGATGGCACCCATGGAAATGCACTGCTTGTAGGTAAGTACCAAATGAACACACCACACACCTCAACTCCACAATCATGCAACTCACAACACTGGCAATGCACACATGACAAAATCACATACAACATGCCAAACAACATGCCCACCCACCAGACACCACAGCACAACTTACCGTGGCAACCTTGCTCAGCCATGTACATGAGCAATCAACAGCATGGCACCTCAGCCACACAATAGCGGAATGTGGGGAGAGGTGGGAACCAGGCATGTGCGATGGAGGCAAGTGACCCATGAATGAGAATGTACACAATGCCAAGTGTGGCGGAGATGTTCTGGACAGACTGCAGTATGCAGGCCACAGACATATCCATGTCCACATGCACAGCTGATGTTTGGAGTGTAGTGGACAGTGGACGCAACCATGTCACCCCAGCCAGTGAGGAAGACCGCCGAAATGTAGCTTGTGACGTCCCCCCCTGTGAGCGTGTGCGGAGTGGGCTGGCCCGGCGTATGCCAGGCCAGCGTAGGGGTGTGAATAAAAAGCACATAGCCCTGGGCGTGGTCCTCTTCCGGAATGCCAAACGTGTCTGGGCGCCTCCTACCCCGCCACAAGGCCGCCGCCGTGAGCGCTGTGGCCTGCGAACCTATGCGCCTGCTGCACCACGGGCTGCTAGACCCCGAACCCGTCATGCCCGCCCCTGCGCAGCCAGGCCTCACAGCTCACCTGCCGACACTGGCGTGTGTCAAAGAGGGACCACCACGTGCCGTCGCAAGCTCCAAGCCCGAGCCCCGCGTCCTTGGCAGCCTCCTCAGACCATCACAGCCTCCACGACACAGGCCCGCTTTATTCCTTTCTCGTTGACGTACTCCACCGCTGCCTCCGGCCTACACTACGCTCAAGTAGGTCACACATTTGGGACTGAGTCTTGATTATGCAATGGCAGAGTACACACTTTATAGCAGCGTTTATATCACTGTACTCCCTTCGATGTGGTGCCACAAACTCTGTGCATAGCATCCCAACCACACGTGTCTGTGGGCCCTTGATGACTACGCCTTTGGCCTACACTGCGGTCGAGTAGGACACACATGTGGAACTGAGTCGTGATTCCCGCATGGCAGAGTCCATATCATTGTATGCAAGGAGACGAGTAAGAGGAAGACGCGGTTCAGTCCAGAGGAGAAAAGGACCATCATTACGGAGGTGTACGAACACTGCCGACAACTGCCCTGGTGTCACTAACTCTGTGCATCGCAGGCCAACGACACGTGTCTGTGGGCCCCTACTGACCGCTGCCCCGGGCCTACACTGCGGTCAAGGAGGTCACACATATGGGACTGAGTCTTGATTTTTCAATGGCCGAGTACACACGACAATGCCGAGTTTAACTCACTATACTCCCTTCGATGTGGTGACACAAAGTATGTGCATGGCATCCCAGCCACACTCACCTGTGGGCCCTTGAAGACTATGCCTTCGGACTACACTCCGGGCCTGCAGGCCTCACACAAATCCAATCCAGTCCGTACCAGGCAGGACACGGCATCGTCGCTGGCTAAACACCCGCTCAGCTCTGTCGCTACTGCCTCGGTCAACAACGAGTCATCACCACATGCCATTTCAACGCTGTGTGTTAGTGTTCCAGGAGGAGCTTGCTGAACAGCGGTTGGCCCGCGCTGCCCGCTGCCTCCGGACCACACAGCGGTCGAGTAGGTCACACATTGTGAACTCAGTCATGATTCATTTATGGCAGAGCTGATATCATTGTACTGGCATCGTCGCAGACTGCATCCCCTTTCAGCTCCGGTGCCACTAAGACTGTTCCCTGACATCCATGGACACTTTCTTCTTGAGATTTGTTGGCGACTGAGTCTATGGACTGGGGGTTGTCTACATCATCATGTCGGTGATACTGACTATGTGGCCAGAACGGGCCTGTAGCATTCCACTCCTCCATTTGTGCTTCTGGACAGCTTCTGCCCTCTGCATCATGCCCTGGTGGACACCTTCCACTGTCCCCCGCAAACCTCCGCTACATTCACCTTCGACATCGACGAGGACCCGCCCACCTCGCGCGGCCCTATCTTACTGCACCGCAAGTCACTGTCCTGTGGCGGTGTCCCTGTGCCGGCCGCAGTGCATCCGGGGCCACTAACTCTGTGCAGTTCAAATCATGGCCCCAGTCTAATGGCATGTTGGATGGCCTCTGGTTCGATGGCCTTGGGGTCATCAAGGCCATGTGTCTGTGGCCCTGCGCTGTCCGCTGCATCCAGCCTCAACTGCGGTCCACCTGGGCTCACACATCAAATCGAGTCCTGACCTGCCGGACGTCGCATCACCGCAGGATGCACTCGCCACCACCGCCAGGACCAACTCCAAACAACAGGTGCCAGAGTCGGAAGTGTCTTACTGCCAGACTTGCAGAGTTGCTCACACCAGTCGTGGGTGCCATCATCAGCTTGATACCCTGCTCAGCTCCTCAGGTGCCACTAACTCAGTGCACCACAAATCAAGGACCATTCTGCTTGCATGTTGGGTGAACACTGTACTCTCTCCGGCAACCACCATGATGCTTCACACTTGTTTCTGTTATGCTGATGCTTTCTTTTTCTGCTTCAATTGTGATCACTGTTCAAGTTGTTGCCAGCACCAATGACTCCCTGAGGGCTGGCTTACACTCACCCCACACACATCCAGCACATGCGTCACTGTACATGTGACCATGCCAATAAAGGTGTCGAGCGCACGTGCTCGTGGCCAGTTCAATGAACTATCTGAGTGTGTCCGTGTGCTCATGATGTATGCATTAGGGCCCCGGCCCCACAACCTTACATTGTGCCGTGTGCAGAGGACGCAGCCATGTCACAGCAGGCAGAGGGTGGGACATTGCACATGTAGCTTTGTCGTCCCCCACACAATATGTAGGAGGAGTGAACTTGGCTGGCGTACGCCAGTCCGGCGTGGGGGTGTGGGTGATTATCACGTGGCTCTGGGTGTGGTTCAGTACTGGACATGTGCAAAGGCATGTGTCCCTGTCGCAGTGTGGGTGTCCGTTGGGTGGTGTAGGTGGTCCCTGATGGGACTTGGACACCCGTGTATGGGATCTAGTTCGTCTCCCATGAGGTAGTACCCCACCCGCACATGTTCGGCCAGCCCCTTCTGGCAGTCTGACAGCTGGCCTTGTAATGGGGTGTGTACTTGGGTGTGCTGCTGTGAGCCATCCGTGGTGGTGGGTGCGTCCAACTGTGTTGTCCGTGCAGGGGGTGGTGTGTCCTCGATGCAGCAGGACTGCCCTGCTCCTGGAGCTCTATTGCCTAAGATGTCCATGGACTGTTGTAGGGCATTGGTGTCGGAAGTGTGGAGGTCCTCTTCAGCATCACTGATGGGTTGTCTGGTCTGCTCTGCTGGAGGTGTTGTTTGTCCCTCTGCAATGTGAAGGGGAGATGCTTGTCGACATTGTGTTGGCATGTATGTTGACGCATTGTTCGGGTTTACATACAGACTGCATGACAATGTACATTGTGACTGTTTGGAAGGGGCGGACTATTTGATGCGCGATAGTGGACATTTGGACTACATGACGTAGGTGATGTTGTACACGTACATTTTCATCTCACAGTTTCCTGCTATGTCAGATGTTATTGGCCATTTTCTACACACAGGCGGACGTAGTTGTGTCCTCTGTTCTGCAGTGTGAGTGTTGCACTGTGTCCCACATTGCCGTCCATGTGGGTGTGCTGTGATTGCTATGTGTGTGTGCTGCATTGTGTGTGAGTCGCACCTGTGATTTTGCTGCCCCTTCTCCCTTGGAGGCGGTGTGCCTTTGGATTTTGTGCTTTTGAGGTGCTGTGATGTTGGCGACTGGGGTCATTTGTGCTCCTGGACGGTTTTTGTACTCTTGTGCGTTTATTTTCTGCAGATGTGTTGTTGACGTCAGTGGTTGTTTGTGCACGTGGATGTGTCAGGGTGTGACCTGCTCCTTCCGGATGTAGTCCACACTCGGCCACCTCAGTCTCGTGGCGTGCACAGCGTCATGGTGATTGTACTCCCGCCATGCTGCTCGTCATGTGGTGTCACTTGCATTGTCAGTGTGGCTCTCGCATACGCATCTTTGCTGTGTTTCGCACTGGTGCATGTGTTTGTTGTGTGATTGGTGTTGTGTGGGGTGGGACCCCTTCGGGCACATGGTGTACGGGGGCCTACTTGGTGTTTGTATGTGTACTGCAGTGTGCCACGGGGATCAGGGACATGACCCAGGGTCGTTGTGGGTGTGCGGTGTGCTACACGTCATTGTGCATGTGTGCCATTGTGCCCGTCCCCCCAGTCCCTGTTAGTTACTCACCCTGTTGATGTTATGTCAAGTCATGTCGAGCAGTGTCCGGACTCCCGACTCCTTGCACCGTCTCCAAACTCATTACTGTGGCCACCATTTGCTCCAGCTCCTCCTGTGGCGCAGGACTCCCACCTCCATTCTCCGTTGCTGCCTTTTGGGTGGCAGTGGGTTTCTGGTTGGTTTGGCTTTTGGCTTCGTGCCAGCGCATCTTGGCCTCCTCAGCACTCCAACTGCATTCAAAATGGAATGCCATTTTTCCGTCTGTGTTGCCAATGACACGGTGGTGGTGACGGACAGTTGTTGTTAGTGCTCTGTCACCTCCGTGACGACGATGCGGTTGTCATGTGGACTGTACCCCGTCTTCCTCTTCCTCTTCTCCTTGGCCTTCCCCGACCCCGAGGTTCCTTGCTCGTGGTCTGTGGGGCTTGTGGGTTCGTGCTGACCTGGGCACTCGCTCCGGGTGCATCCATGTTGCTACGCATTTTATTTTGTTTATGGTGTGTTTTTCTTGTTCGGCTTTTATGGTGCATTTTCCCCCCAGGCGCGTGGGTATTGCAGGCCTGTCGCTGGTATATTGCTGTTTTTTTTCCGAGGTTGGCCTCATCGCAACTTTATTCGCGTTGGTGTTTCGCATTTTTTGGGCGTCGCGTTGTTTTTTACGCGGTCATTTGGTGCGTTATCGTGGGACTATCGCATGGTGCCGCCAGGTTGAGAATGCTACGTTAACACAGCGTTGTTTTCCCGCGATGCACTGCGATATGCAAAGTTGCGTTACGCTAAACTTGCGGTGGTTATCACACGTTCTTGAGAATATGCCCCATAGATTGAAAAACGTTTGTAGCTAGTGGATGGCAGAAGGACCGATGCTAGCATGAAAGGGAAATGGAGTGAAACCAGACTGAGATAACAGAAAGACCGGTGGGAAGCGAATAACAAAAAACACTCTTAGAAATGAAGAAAAAGACAGGCAGAAAGACAAACAACCGAAAGCTAGAAGAAACACAAGTACATTTGGCAAAAAATGAACGAGTTGTGTGTAAAACACCAAATGCACACCCTACTCCCAATTCACTATGGAGGCAGAAATTTAGAATGCAAAACTTTATCGAAAATAATTAATAGCCCCTGTTGAAAATAATGTTCTATGGCAAAAAGTGTGGGTGTTTTTTCGCCTTCTGCTTCTTTGGTGCAGGCATGGTGTGCCTTCTGTTCCCCTACACATGCTGACCGCTGGATATTTTTTTGCTTCAGCCATGAAAAGAATGCAGCAGTTCTTAATGTGCGTAATATCTATATAGTTACACATAAATGTAGGCCATGGTTTCTTCAAAATGATTAACAATCTTAGCATACGAAGGGTTCTATGGAACTGTATGGTATACTAGTAGATGTAATGTCCCTCCCAGCAGCTGCTAGTGTGTGGCGTGGAGGCGATGCGCCGATAATGCAGGTGTATTGCCATGTGACACGTATCACCCGGTGCAAGCCAACGAAGGGGGCAGTCATGGAAAATCAGTGAGTTTAGGTGCGGCCGAAGCTACCGCGAGTTTGGGGGAAAATAAAGTGAAAAAAGTAAACACTTTAAATGAAGAACAACATCCACAGAATAGTGAAAGCAGTATCCACAGAGTAGTACAAGGGGTCGGAAATGCAGGGGGAAATAAAAATTGGATAGCCGGTCCGTAAGTTAAAGAGGGAGTTTGTGCCTAGCATGTCAATAAATGATTGCACAAAATATGGGGTAGAGTCGACTTCATTGTCGCATATAACATTTAGCTAAACCATGGGCTGTCTTCATTTAATATTTAAAATTTTAATGTATTGAGCCATAAAAGGGGCATTCTATATATAATAAATGCCCTTTAAAGCTTAGTGTGCGACATAAATTATTTAAAAAAAAAAAAAGAAGAAAAGAGGAGGCAACTTGGGCTAGTTCCCAAGTTTCAGATGAAGAGCAATATATATATATATATATATAACTCACGCCCCCGCAATGCACTGCTGATGACGTCACATATTACATCACTCATGACATGGTCAGTTACATCACTGATGACATCACTGATTACATCACTGATGGCATCATCCACTTAATCTCTGATGCACCTACTCACACCCTAATATAACCTTTCATACACCCCCTCTAAAAATACAGACTACCATTCTCGAAACCATAGACATACCAATACCAGTTAGTACATACCCACTCACTGATTCATAGGTCTACACACACATCCACTCACTCACCCATAGTCACTCATACATGCAATCACTCATCAATACAGCCACTATTATATGCACTCATACACCCATACAGACACTCACACATCGCCACTCACCCATAGAGTTACTCACACACCTAGTCAGTCACCCAAAGAGTCAATCACAATGCCATTTACTCAACTATACAGTTTTACACACACCACCTCACTTATTCACAGATACTAACACATACTTACTCTCTTATACAATCACTGACACAAGCACACACTCATCCATACATCCACTCTCACAATCACTCACTTTCACATACAGTCACTTATATACTCAACACTCACATATACTGCCTTTCACATATGCACTTACTCACACATATACAACTGAGACATCCATTCACTCACCAACACAGCCATATGCACACTCACTCACCCATACAGCCCCTCGCAGATGCACTCATGAACCCATACACCCAGTGAATCACCCACTCACACATCCATGCAGGTAGTCACACAACACACAGAAACTCGGGCAACCATACAGGTACTCAGACAACCAATCAATAACCCATATAGACACTCATGTACCTATGCACCAACCCATGCAGCCACTTACACACCAACTGACAGACTGATACAGACATTCACACAGATTAGTCACTCACCCATACATTCACCCAGACATGTATAATCACTCACTTATACAGTTAGTCACACACTGACTGAATCATCATATATATATCACATTCTTAAACTTTTTAGAAACACTAGTCACTTGATGATGTCATCAGTGATATCATCAGTGATGTCATTTGAGATGTCATCAGTGATGTCACTGACCATGTCATGAGTGATGCAATATATGACGTCATCAGCAGTGCATTGCGGGGGCTTGAGTTATAGTTAGCTCAGCTAACTATAATGGCTGAATTTCTCTGGTTTTGTACGAGTGAAATGTCAGACTAACTATAACGTCTCTGAAACCTGTGGTTTTTTCAGTGAATTTTATATATATGTATTCAATCTCCTCTCACTCTTACAAGGAAGGAATCAGCACTCCGGTTGGAGTTTGGAAGTATTTAATCTGCAAAGGACGCGAACCATGCGTTTCGGCTCGTCCGAACCTTGATAACGATACAAGACGTCATTGTAGCTTCCTTATTTAAATGTACAAATGCCTCCAGTTGCCAACATTAACAAAGGACTACATATTACTTTAATCCAAAAAGCTGGCGGCCATATTAGCCTGGTCACAATGTGAAAATTCAGAAATTGATACAATAAAGAAAAGAAAACAAATGTTAATATGCACACAATGTCATTTCAGCATATCTTGCCCCGTGACCTCCGTACCTGTATGTTCGTCAAAGTGACTTGTTCATAATAAACCTACTTAGGACTGCAAACATCAACATAAATAATGGACTACACATTACTTTAAAGTGAAGGCTATCAGCCATATTGATCTGGGCACGTTGTGTATTATAATGGTGCTTACACGAAAGAAAAGAAAAAAAGGGGTGTTAATATACACACACTATCCCTAAATAAAGTTCTAGCGATTATAGATACATTCCATTCACAGCTCATTTGAGATGTCATGAGTGATGTTATGAGTGATGTCACTGACCATGTCATGAATGATGTACTGTCTGTGGTCATAAGCAGTGCATTGCGGGGCGTAAGTTATAGTTAGCTCAGGTA
The DNA here is from genome assembly GCA_963921515.1 of Calotriton arnoldi. Taxonomy (NCBI): domain Eukaryota; kingdom Metazoa; phylum Chordata; class Amphibia; order Caudata; family Salamandridae; genus Calotriton; species Calotriton arnoldi. Next base: position 566,269 of record CAWUFW010010740.1, on the reverse strand, counting down.
ACTATAACTGCTGAATTTCACTGGTTTTGTACGAGTGAAATCTGAGTCTAACTATAACGTCCCTGTAATCTTTGTTTTTTTCAGCGAATTTCTAGGTTTTTTTAACGTTAAGTAAGATGCCTATCACAATGGATGGTGGGGGTTGGAAGCAGGGCCTGGCCTGGCATTGTGCTGCCCCCACCCAAGCTTGCTGCTCCTGCCTCCCCTCCTCCTTGCCATCCATTGTCCAAGTCTAGACCCCTGCTCCCTCATTACAGCCCTGTGTGGCTGTTCAATCAATCAATCAATCAATCAATCAATCAGGGGTTTATAAAGAGCACTACTCACCCGTGAGGGTCTCAAGGTGCTGGGGGGGCAGCTCTGGATTAGTCGAAAAGCCAGGTCTTGAGGCTCCTCCTGAAGGTGTGCAGAATGGGGGAGCGTCGGATGTTGACTGGGAGCTTGTTCCAGGTCTTTGCTGCGACATAGGAGAAGGCTCTTCCGCCTGCTCTGGGTCTGCGGATGTGTGGGGTCTCTGCCAGGGCTAGGTCGGCAGAGCGGAGGTTCCTTTTGGGTGCGTGGAAGGAGACTCTTTCGTTGAGGTATTTGGGTCCGATGTTGTGGAGGTATTTGTAGGCGTGGGTGAGTAGCTTGAATGTTACTCTCTTCTCGATGGGGAGCCAGTGGAGGTCTCGTAGGTGCGGGGTCATGTGTTCGTTTCGTGGGGTTCCGAGGACGAGTCTGGCTGCGGTGTTCTGGATGGTTTTGAGCTCGTGTAGCAGGGTTTTGTTGATTCTGGCATAGAGGGCATTGCCGTAGTCCAGTCTGCTAGTTACGAGTGCGTGGGTGACGATCTTTCTCCATTCATGTTGGATCCACTTGAAGGTCTTGCGGAGGGAGTTGAAGCAGGTCGAGGCGACGGTGTTGATCTGGCGGGTCATGGTGAGGGAGGAGTCTAGAATGAAGCTGAGGTTCCCGGCGTTGTCCGTCGGGGGGCGGGGGTTTCTGAGGACAGGGGGCCACCAGGAGCTGTCCCATGCCGTGGGGGAGGGTCCAAGAACGAGGACCTCGGTCTTCTCTGAGTTCAGTTTTAGGCAGCTGTCATCCAGGCTGCGACGTCTTTCATTCCTTCTTGGAAGCTGAGTCTGGTGTCTTCGGGGTTCTTCGTGAGAGAGAGGATGAGCTGGGTGTCGTCGGCGTAAGATACTATGCTGAGCCCATGCTGTCTGACGATGGTGGCGAGGGGGGCCATGTAGATGTTGAAAAGCGTGGGGCTGAGAGAGGATCCTTGGGGTACTCCACAGTTGATCTCTGTAGGTTCGGAGAGGAAGGGAGGGAGTATGATCCTTTGGGTTCTGCATGAGAGAAAGGAGCAGATCCAGTCGAGGGCGGTTCCTCATATACTGGCGTCGTGGAGTCTGGCTGCGAGGGTGCAGTGTGAGACGGTGTCGAAGGCCGCGGAGAGGTCTAGTAGGATGAGGGCCGCAGTGTGGCCCTGTTCGAGGAGCATGCAGGTGTCATCAGTGGCGGCAAGGAGGGTGCTCTCGGTGCTGTGGTTGCTGCAAAATCCGAACTGGGAGGAGTCGAAGATGGCGTTATCTTCGATGAAGGTGGTCAGCTGGGTGTTGATGAATCTCTCGGTGACTCGTTGTTGTGCCACTGGCCTTCCCGCCTTCTCTGAACAGTTAGCTTGCTGCCCCATCCACCTCCTCCCTATCCTCTGTTGTCTGAATCCATGCAGTAGCCTCCTCCCTCCTGCCATGCATGGTCTGATGTGCTGCCACTGCCCTCCATTTAGCATGATGTCCCAGTCCACTCCTCCTGCCCTTCATTGCCCAATTCTATGCCCCATCATTGACCTCCTGCTTAGCCTCCGTGCTTAGGTTGCTGCCCCTACTCTCCTTCCCCCTGCCCTCCGATGTCTGTGTGCATGCCCCTGCTCCATCCTTTTTACCCACCATGTTTCATGGACCTGCCCCTCCTATCTACTCTGAGTGTTCTGTTGAGCTGCCACTCCCCTCCCACCTGCTTAGCATTGTCAGATGACTGTAACCTGTCCCTGCCACCTCCACCCTGCCTGTCCACGTTCCATGCCCCTATCCCCTTCCTCCTGTCCTCCATGGTCCATTTTACTGCCACACCCTTCTGTCCTCCCTGGTCTGTTGTGCTGCAACTGCTCTTCCTGCCTGCCCCACGTGGTCTGTTGTGAGGCCCCTTCCCCTGAACTCTCTTGTCTGTGCCCAGCTCCTACCCCTCCCTTCTATCCTCCATGGTCCTTTGTGCATGCCCCTGCCCCCTCCTTCTTGCCCATCATGGCCATTGTGCTGCCACTAACCCTCCCGCTTGCCATGCATGGTCTTCTGTGCTGCCACGGCCCCTCCCACCTTCCCTGTGTGGTCAGCTAGCTGCCTCTGTCCCCCTCCCACCTTCCCTCCATGGTCTGTGTGTATGCCATTATAGTCTCACTGTTGCTCTCCATGGTGTTTCTTGCTTCTAGTGGCCATCCTGCCTGACCTCCATGGTCAGCTTGCTGCTCCTGCCCTGCCCCCTGCCCTCTGTTTTCCATGTGCAGACCCCTATTCCCTCCCTCCTGGCTTGTCTGTTCCATTGTAATGCCCCTGATCCCTTCCTCCTGCCCTTTATGGTCCGTTATGCTGCAGCTTTCTCTCCTGTCTGTCCATTATGGTCAGCTAGATACCATTGCCTCTTTCCCCTCTGTTCTCTGTTGTCCATGTGCATGGTCCTGTCCCCTCCCTATTGCTTTCCATGGATTGTTGTGCTGCACTCCCGTCCCGCATGCCCTGTGTGGTGTATTGTGCTGCTGCAAACCCTGATGCCTGCCCTGTAAGGTCAGTTTGGTGCACCTGTCCATGTCCCGCCTGTCCTCTGTTATCCGAGTCCATGTCCCTACCCCAATTCCTCCTGTCTTCCATGATCCAATGTACCATACTTGCTAACATTTTGAACTTGGTAAGAGGGAGATTTTGAAAACATTGGGCGTTTCCTGGCTGAATCGGGTCTGTTGGCATGTATGGTTGTACTACCACTGCCTCTTCCTTCTGCCCACAATGGTCTATTATATTGCCACAGCCTCTCTTGCCTGTCCTGCATTGTTGGTTTGTTGCCCCTGTCCCCCTTTCCACTGCCCTCCATAGTCTGTTGTGCTGCCACTGCCCTTCCTGCCTCCCAAGTGTGGTCAAATTGTTGTCTCTGCACCCTCCTACCTGCCTTCAATTTTCTGAGTCCGTGCCCCTGGCCTCTGCCTCTCAACAGTATCCCAATGAACAACTAGATTGCTAACATTCTATATTTATTACAAAAGTGTGGCACGCCTGACGTCATCTTGATGTAATCAAAACTGTAATACCTAGAGCATTTCCTTTAGAAATTACAGAAATGAGAGGGTCTTATGTGCATCGAAACTATGGTTAGTGCTCTAAAAAACTAAAATGAGGACATATTTTCTGAGTTTCCAAATAGCGACAAAGCACTTTTAAATTATTTGTTATCTTTATGTTTTTTTATCCAGTTGACCACTTGATTAAATGTTGCACTTAGGGGAGAGAATGTGGTGTTACTTCCAGAGCTGCAGACTTTGCAACTGGGAAACCAGGTTGGAGTTTCTGCTTCAGCTCGACATTCTGTGATTCTGGTCAAATCACTTAATCTCCCCATGTCTACAACCAAAATGAATTTGCCCTTGTGTGATGTAACCAATGCTCATGTAAAGCACTCCAATACCTGACCAGTCTGCACTATATAAAACTGCAAAAAACCAAAAAATTAAAAGTGTTTTGCACACTTCTGTCATTGGGCTATACATGGGCTACATCTGGGTGATATTTGTGCTACATTTGGGCTCTTTTTTCTCTGGTGGCCATCTTGGGAGACTTATTTGTTATGAAGTTTCCTAATTGCCTCATTTACTACAGTCTCCTCAGTAGGAAATACTTTCAGTTTTTTACTTTGATTCCATCAAGAAGGCATTCAGATGTGTCACACATTTGCTATAAATTCAGAATGTTAGCAATCTAGTTGCTCATTAGATCACTGTAGTAAAGCTACTGCCCACCAGGGAAGTCTGCTGCTGGTATTGAAAGTGCATGTTTCAGTCTGCATGTCAGAATTTTTTAATGAAATAGAAGAGGATTTGAGAAGTCACTCAAAATGTGCCCTAATTTTTCTTTCAGCAGCACTAATCATAATTTCTATGGCAAAATGAACTCCATCATTTTGTTCCATTTTAAATTAAATGTTTTAAGTGTTACCTATTTATTCCAATCAAGATGGCTTCAGGTGTGCCGTACTTTTGTCATAAGTAAGACTGTTCGCGCTCTAGTTGTTCTGTAGAACACTCTGGGAAGCTGCAGTAGAACACAAAGGAATCAACTGACAGTCTCTGCCCTTGTTCGATGTACATGTTTTACTGAGAATGTCAGACTTCATTCTCACATGACTGAGAAAGATAATGTGAATTTACAGAAAATATGCTCTCATTTTAGCTTCTAGATCACCTTCCAAACCTGTATGGGAAAAGTATGAGAAAATAGTTTTCTCTCAAACATGATTCATGATATCACAGCAGAAGGATTTTTCACAGGGTAAAATCACCTTAGAACACACCACAATTCCTAAAATTAGTATGGTACCATCAACAAATGATTTATAATGTAACTAAAGTCTGTTATCACCCTTTATACGTTCTCCTTTTGGTAACACTCAAAACCTTCCATTCACTACAATGCATTTTAATGGGGTGCTATCATGTATATTGGTCCCAAGATGGCTGCCAACACTTCTTGGATAAAGTGTTGAAAGCCAATCAGATCTCACGATGAGATGTGTGGTTAGGCTCCGCCCAGATATATAAATTTCTTTTTCCTTTAATATTTAAAAAACTACTGAGCAGATTTACACCATTTTAAAAAAAGGGCGCTTTTTGAACCAAGAGGTACCTTTTTGCCAAATTTGGTGTAATTCCGTTCAGCAGTTAGGGCTGTAGCCTTGTCTAAAGTTTCCTATGGAAATTAACATGGGGAAAACGTGTTTTGGGACCCCCCCTTTTTTCTCGGCCCCCGCTTGACGAATCACCCTGAAACTTTCAAGACAGGAGCTGACCTGAGCGGGCCATTAGTTTTGACAATTTCGCGAAGATTCGTCAAACGACGCCAAAGATATTGGCAAATCAAAAAACACTTTTCCTATGGAAACTAGGTCCTAACTATAACTACCTACTGGCAACCGCCAGTAGGTAATATGTATATATATATATATATAGAGAGAGAGAGAGAGAGAGAGAGAGAGACAGAGAGACAGAGAGACAGAGAGAGACTGAGATATAGAGAGAACACAAGTATTAAAATGTATATTATACAATATATTAAATAAAAAATACTTAACATTTACTAATATAAAAAGCATATATATATATATATATATATATATATATATATATATATATACACACACAAAATAGATGCACAAAAAGAAAAAGAAAATTTATAAACAAAATTCCAAAAGATATTTAATAATTTAGCCAATAAATACATTATACATATGTAAAACCCTAAAAGCACATTTACTAAAAATACCATAAACAGTCAAATAATAACAACATATACAAAAATAAGCCAATAATACTATAAAATATACTAAACCAATATTAGGAAAAGTGTTGGAGTCTGAGAATATTTAATACACTATTCCCACTGCATTTAATGCAACAGTAGAGAAAGTGATGGACTTCAGAGGGGTTAGAATTTCTATTTCTACTCCAGTCTGTGCAACAGTAGGGAATGCATTGAACTTTGGAGAGGTAAAATGTGCTATTGCCATTTCACTCTAAGCAACAGTATGGAAAGTGTTAGACTTCCGAGGGGTTTGATTTACTATTCCTACCCCAGTCTAAGCAACAGTAGGTAAAGTACTTAACTTCAAATGCATCACATATATAAATAACCCTATTAATGTAGAAAAATATTAAACTCTTTATATAAACATTATTAACATTAAAATATACATATATATATGAATTAATACAGAAAAACAATAAATGTATAAATAAAAAAGAAAGAAAGGAGAAGATCGAATTTCATATAATGAACTCTGCTTCCCTAACTACCAAAAAAGAATATAAAATAAATCGTAACAGATTTCATTTTGGTTAGTACATAAAAAAAAAACAAATAATAAATATCATAGCACAAACAAACTTTCACAAACACCAGTAAGTAAATTAAACATGTTAAAATATTTTGAATTTAAAACTATACATAATTAATTACCAATTAATAAATTACATATACATATCAATTTGTATAAAATATATATATATATATATATATATATATATATATATATATATATTCATTTTCTTCCCACCCAGCTCCCTATACAGACAAATAATTCAGACAGAGGAACACTTACAAAACTATTAATAACTTAATTAATTTACATAGTAATCAAATAACATATAATGTAGAAAATATATATGAAATTAAATTACATTTATTTTGTATAACTTCCCATCCTATGCCCCTACAAACCCAGCAGCCCAGCACTCAAATACAATTAAAATAAATCAGTACTAAACAATTTATATAATTATTAAGCAATTAATAATGAATTGACAATTAATAAATTATTGTAATTTATTTATTACCCGATTAATTTTCCATCTTAAACCCCTATAAACCCAGCAGGCCACACCTAAAATATAACTCAAACAAATTAGTATTCAACAATTTATATAATTACTAATACATCATTGTCAATTTATTATTACTTAATTAACTTCCCAACCCATGTCCCCTCAAAACCACCAGCCAGCATCTAAGATATAACTAAAACAAGTCAGTATTAAAACAATTTACATAATTAATAATACATTATATAATTAATTAACAATTAATTGTTAATTAATTAATTAATTAATTAATTAATGCCCCACCCTATACCTCTAAAATACAAGCTAAAAAGGCAAAATACACCCGAGAGGCTAAGCAGAGTGTGTTTAACAGACTGCTTAATCTGCTTTGAGATTTAAATTGTATTTGGAAACTCTATATAGCAGTTGTATTTGGCAAGAAAAGGTGATTTGTTTAAGTGCCAAAAAGCAGAATATTTAGTGACTTTAGATATGGGCTTTACCTGCAGGGTTGAACAGGAACTATAAAGTGTGGATTGAGCCTGTCTGTATCCAAGGAGATTCTGACTTCAGAAACACATCTCTGTCCCCTTGCTCACCAGACTGTGCTTAATTGATTGGCCCTCTAGCGCCCAAGTAACCTTGAGTCCTCCCCTCACACTTGCACAGGCCCTCAATTTTGTGGAGGGAACTCCAAGACGGCCACCTCAATTTTGTACCAGGGTTTCTCTGTGCCCTAAACAGCCCAGTGAGCAAAGACAAAGAAGGTGGTCAGAACAAAGACTTTGCGCTTTGTATTTTGAATCTTTAAAAAGAGTTTCTCTGTGCCCTAAACAGCCCAGTGAGCAAAGACAAAGAAGGTGGTCAGAACACAGACTTTGCGCTTTGTATTTTGAATCTTTAAAACTGCTTATCTCTTGATTTCTGTGCAGTTTGCACTTTTAAAACTGCTGTTTTCTTCTACCCATGACTGTTTAAATTACCCTCCTAGGGCCAGATTCACAAAGGTAAGGTTAGACCAACAGTCTAACTTTACTACTTTTCGGTTTTCACAAAGGTAAAGTTAGACCACATGTCTAACTTAGACCAGAAGTCTAACTTTACTACTTTTTAGTAGTCACAAAGGTAAGTTACTACTAGTAAAGTTAGACTTTTGGTCTAGTTTGACCTTAGAGTGGGCATTGAGGCCGAGAGGACAAGGGCAGTAGTCTGTTTAGGACTGTTTGGGCCAGGTTGGGCCTAGGGCCAGAAATGCTGCCCTTTTCTATCAATTCACTAGCTACCACCTTAACCCATGAACATCCACAAACTTAATGATACACTCTCAGTAAATGCACACAACTCATTTACAAACAACAAACCCTAACTACACTTCAATATCTCAACAACCACTAAAAAACCCTACAAAGCACATCAATACACCCTTCTACACCAATTGCACAAAATGGCACCTTTACTCTCACACAAAACATCACTTTGTCCTATACCACTATCAAACCCACACATCACCAAGACAACACAAATCCACACTATACTTAGCCTTATTCCTTACAAACACACACTTCCTGTTCATACAAAACACCAGCTCTACCCTTTAATTACTCCTAAAAGACCCCTTTACATCACATCCAAACCCATACTCAACTCTCTCTCATATCAACCACCAACAACACCATCTACCTCTTTCTAAATAAAACACACAACCAAACAATCCTTACACTTCACTTCACCACACATATTACCTCTGCCTGCTACTAAATCTAACACAAACAAAGTCATATCCCCTGTCCATCCCCTCTCACACACCGATACACTCTCCTCTGACCCATACCTCTATCCCCCATACCACTCAACTTCCACTCTACAACAATACTTCACATCCAAAACCTTCACAGAAATTCACTACATCAATGTTTCATCTCACTACTTGTCAAAAATAAAAGATAACACACCAGCACATCAAAATATCACACACACACAACTTCATTCAATATTCCGTCACAAAATAGAAACAAACACCTACTCCCACCCTCATGACTACACAAATAATACAGATCCTAAACCATCTTTACTCAAAAATCTTCTATTTTTACCAACACCTACCACAATCACTCCAACATTCATTCACCTCTCATCCATTGTACAATTTAGAGCCCTATCACTTGACCTGCATGCTGCACCGCCAACACTAACCCATACACCTTCCACCCAAAACAGAGACATACAAAAGAAACAACATGCCACTCTTCACATTTTCACATCTCCATGCCTATTACATATCAAGGCTACCCTACAAAAACAAAGCAGCTTACCAACTCACTCTCAACTACCTTCTCCACCACCTACACACACAGATCCAACAAAATGCATTCTAAACCGGCCGGATTAGGATTATGATACAGACAAACATTATGGCCATCTTCATACAGTTAATACCAACACTAATAATACACTTGCTACAACTTCAAAGAGTAATACTTACTCCTCTAGCAAACAGTCATACCACTACCAAAACACAATCTCTAGACTGCCTGCCAATAAATGCTTGATCCTTCTCTAAAAACAAGCACCACACCTACAACCTACTCACTGACACACAACCTTGACTGACACTTCATAAGTGAATCATTGTTGGGAGAAGGCATGGCTCCAGTGTTGCAAGAAGTCGTTTTTCCAGGCAGTACAGTCACAATAGAGGTTTCATGATTTATCTCAGGCCTCACCTTGATGCCTATTAAACATGGCACCACCATTTCTAGTGTGCACTGTCTCTCGCTAGTCAATCGTTAAAATTAACCGCTCGGGATACCTCTCTCTTATGTGTCCTACATCTTATGTGTATGTAATTGAAACAGACAGCTCTCGAGCCACACCGTGATCAAGCCAAAAGGCAAAACACGTTGGTGCAGAGGCATTTTTTGCAAATAAATTATCTAAGCATCCCAGAGTGTCCTGGTATTTTATAAACCTTGAAATTGTGATTTTATATATATATATATATATATATATATATATATATACATATACATATACAAATCACCAGAAGTCCCTCGTCTGCTCGTAGCGTTCCCAGCGCTCCTTCCGCCACAAAGGACTCGCGAACCACCAAAAATGCAGGCAAATCTTTATTGCTGTTTCCTTGCTACACGTTTCGGGCACCACTAGCCCTTGTTCATGTAAATGTATATATATGTATACGTATATATTTATACACTGAAAAAACCAAAGGTTACAGAGACGTTATAGTTAGTCAGATTTCACTTGTACAAAACCAGAGAAATTCAGTAGTGATAGTAAGATGAGCTAACTATAACTTACGCCCTCACAATGAACTGCTTATGACCTTACATATTACATCACTCATGACATGGTCAGTGACATCACTGATGACATCAGTGATGACATCTCAAATGCCATCACTGATGACACCATCCAGTGAGTGTAACTATTTGGAAAGAGTTTATGATTGTTAAACATATATAGTAAGGTACTACAAAACTTAAAGTAGTATACTAGGTGCATTACTAATAAGTGATACTACTTTTAATACATTTCATGTGAGTGGCTGTGTGACTGTATGTATCCTTGTGCGTATCGGTGTGTGAGTGGCTGTATGGGTGTATACGTGGTTGTGTAAGCAGCTGTATGAATGAGTGAGATGCTGTGTGAGTGTGGCTGTCTTGGTGAGTGAATGGGTGTGTCAGTGGATGTATGGGTGGGTGAGTGACTTTGGAAGTGGCTCTATCAGTGGGCAAGAGGGTGTGTAGTGACTATATGGGTGAGTGAGTAGGTGTCTGAATGGCTGTATAAGTAAGTGACTGGGTGTGTAAGTGGCTGTATGTGTGAGTGAGTGGCTGTTTGAGTTGATGTTTCGTTACGTGACTTTGTGTGTGAGTGACTGTATTGGACAGTGAGTTTCTGTGTGAATGGCTGTATGGGTGAGTACAGGAATGTGTGAGTGCTTGTATGGATATGTGAATAGGTATCTAATTGGTTGTGAGTGAGTGTATGAAGGCTTCTGTGGGTGGGTGAGTGAGTATGTTGAAAGGTTGATTGGGTGAGTGAGTGAGTGTGTGACTTTGTAGGTAAACAAGTGGATATATAAGTAGCTGTATGGGTGAGTGTGTGGTTATGTGGCTGGCTGTGTGGGTGAGTAACTGGTTGTATGAGTGGCTGCATGGGTGAGTGAATGGTTGTGTGAGTGGGTGTACGAGTGAGGGAGTGGGTGTGTGAGTGGCTCTATGGAGGACTGAGATGGTTTGTGAGTACTGGTATTAGTCTGTGAATGGGTATGTCAGTGGTTGTATGTGGGTGTGTGAGTGGGCAGACAATAGGTTTTATGGGGGTGTGAGTGTTCTGTAGATGATGTCATCAATGATGCCATTTGAGATGTCATCAGTGATGTCACGAGTGATGTCTCAGACCATGTCATGAGTGATGTGGTATGTGAGGTCATAAGCAGTGCATTGCTGTGGCGTAAGTTATAGTTAGCTCAGCTAACAATAACTGCTGAAATTCTCTGGTTTTGAACGAGTGAAATCTGACCCTAACTAGAACATCCCTGTAACCTTTGTTTTTTTCAGTGAATTTCTAGGTTTTTTTAAAATTCTATCTGCTGACAATAAAATCCCTGTAGCATTTGTTTTTTTCAGTGACTTTCTAAGGTTTGTTAAAAGGTAATTCCTAACTATAATGCTCTGTAACCTTTGTTTTTTTCAGTGAATTCCTATGTTTTATTTAAACTAGTAATCGTGTTTGCAGAGTGGTGGAGAAAGGGGGCTGGGCCTCCCTCCAGCTCTTAGAAATCCCACTATGTTGGACTTACAGGAGGTACCAGGAGGGCTTCTTGGCCCCCAAGGTCCCTCAGGAGTAAAGTGGAATTCATCCCCCAACCAGTAGTGCACCACGAGCCGAGCTGCATTTACAGAGTGGTAGAGAAAGGGAGCATGGCCTCCAAAGACCTCTTAGCAATCCCGCTGTGTGGGGCTTACTGGAGGTAACCGAAGGGGTAGTTGGTCCTCAAGGACGTCCTTGGGGGTCAACTACCCCTCCTGTTACGTCCAGGAAGTCCCACACAGCAGGATTTCTGAGAGGTTGTTGGAGGCCACGCACCCTTTCTCCACCACTGTGCAAAGTGCCTCCTGGTGCTCTACTACTAGTAAGGGGATGAATTGTTCACGCCAAGCCATAGCAAACTGTAATGTCCCGGGGAAGGGCACCCTGGGACATTGCTGAAGCTGGCGCTGAGGGATGGCTGTCCCCAGGGCTATGTAGGGCTCCAGGAAGGGGGCCACATGGCCCCCCTCCAACATCAATTAAGCCCTTGGAAGGTGGCCGTCCTGGGGTTGCGGGGGGCCTCATGCCCCTGCATTTCTGTGAATAAGCCAAGGGGTGGTGCGGTCTCTAGGGCTGTGTGGTGGGGCTTATTTTTTAACATAGCCCTGGGGAGGTGACAATGGGTAAGAATAAATATATACACTATACAATACCCAATCGACATTGTCGGAGCCGCAGGCAGGCTTACTCCACAGGCAAGGGAGTAGCTTAGAAGAAAGTTTGACTACAAGCGTCCCTTCCCCCGTCTGAGCTCATGAGGCCAAAATCTGGCATAATACATATCTAAAAGAAATACTACTGATTGGGTATTGTATAGTGTATATATTTATTCTTACTCATTGAGGATACTCGCATATGAGTTGTTTACCAATAAGTCTGCTACAAGGGATCCTTAGGTGGTTCTGATGAAAAGCCTTGCGGTGGGCTTGAAACATGTAGACCTTTGAAATACATGCACATAACCATATGTCTTTCATTTCCCCTTTTTAACCATACCAGCTCGAGGTCAGAATAAATCATTTCTTTCCTATTTAGCTTGGTATTTCTAACTTTTTGTTTCCTTTGATAAGCCCCTCCCACTCTTATATTACTTCCGATTCGTCATAGTACATGATCAAATGTGCTCCCACATATTCACTGATCACAGCGCGCCCTGTTCCGCAGCGGGATGGGAAGAACCCTATGATGAAGCATGCCACCAAGGGAAATCTTTGTGGAAGAGGGTTATTTTAATAAAACTTTCTGTTTTCTACCTAATAGAAAGAGTGGAACGATAGTCCAAACAACACGGACGGACTCTCTTTGGGTATTACAGTACGCATAGGAGGTAGAGTCCTCTGTATCCTGACCTCTATTGCCCCCTTCTCTTGGTGAAATGATATTTTTGAATCACAATATCAGATATTTCTGTCTTCCTATATTTGTCTTCCTATATTTTGAGCTCAATATTTTGTCTAAATACTGTGTAAAACGTCAGCAGTGACTTTTCAATATCAAAGCAGAACTGGCCAGTAGACATGTCTGGTTATGCCAACTCATTAATCACATGTTCTTTTTGAATACAAAACACACCCAGCCAATCGGTAGTAACCAATTTTGCACATCACTTGTTAGCACACATTTGATGACATTTGTCTTTTTGGAATGCCCACTTGAATGCTTTTAGGAAGCCCTCCCAAACACAGCGCATTTGAATTCAAGATTTCATGGCTGCCTATTGAGTGCTAGACCACCTTTTCCTAACTCAGCTTAAGGATGAAAGTTATTGCTAGAAAAAAAAATATAGACTTGTTTTTTTTTCTTCTTTCAATTTATTTCTCTTATTCAAGGTGGGAGGGAGTAGCTTCTGTTTATAAAGTTAATGTACAACTGGAGATACATGTTTAAACTATTTGCATTTGTTTTGTATCCCTAACTGAAATGTGTTAACTTTGCTGAATTACAAAATAATAAAGAAAAAAAAATGATATAGTTATAAAAAAACAAGTCAGTAAGGGCCTGATTATGACTTTGGCAATGCAGGGCCGGCTCCCCCCACCGCCGCACCGGCAAAACTGTAGTCGGCCCGCCGGCCTGATTAGGAGTTTCCTCCTGTCTGGTGGGCTTTGTTTGGCATTCCCATGGCAGTGCCTCTAAAAATGGGCCCCGCAATGGGAACGCCAAAAACAGTTCCTGGTGGAAAGAAACTCCTAATATGCTTGGATGGACCGCCGCGTTCCCACCAAGCATATTGATGGCTCTACGTCCCTGCAACACCACCAGGGAACGGCGGTTCCCCGGCGGCTGCAGCGGGGCTATGGCGATCCGACCGCCCTAGTCGTAAAAGGGCAGTAGGGAGACTGTCACGCCCCCATGAGTCTGGCAGTCCGTAGACCGCCAGACTTGTAATCGGGTCCTATGTGTCCAGTGAACCTCTACATACTAACTCAAGGAAATGTACCCATCTTTCATGATACTTAAATATTTAAAATTGTGTTTAAATTGTTTACAATTGTTTGATGCTAGTAAGACACAATTTATTGAAAAGTACACATAAGGCAAATAATATATTTCTCTTGCAGATTCTATCAGTTGCAGGGCATGTCCAAGTGAACTTTGGCCTGATTGGACAAGAACGGAGTGCATTCCCAAGAGAATAGAGTACCTTTCCTATCAGGAACCCCTGGGGGCAACCCTCACCAGTGTTGCCTCGCTTTCCTCATTGTCAACAGCTGTCATTTTGTTTGTTTTTCTCAGGAACAGTGACACTGCCATTGTTAAAGCAAACAATAGGGAACTCACCTACCTTCTCTTGGGAAGTCTTATATTGAGTTTTCTCTGCTCTTTTCTCTTTATTGGAGTTCCTCAGAAAATAACTTGCTTATTCCGCCAATCTGCTTTTGGGATCGTATTTGTTCTTTGTGTGTCTTGTGTACTGGCCAAAACCATTATGGTAGTGATTGCGTTCAATGCGACAAAGCCCAACAGCAAGATGAACAGATGGTTGGGTCCTAGCGTTCCTGTGGTTACAATATCGGTTGGCACTCTGGGTCAGGCCCTCCTCTGTGCTGTCTGGCTGCTTCTTTGCCCTCCATTCCAAGAAAAGAACATGAAACTAAAGACTGGGGCAATCATCTTCCAGTGCAATGAATGTTCTGAAGCTGCCCTTTGGAGCATGCTGGGATACCTGGGGTTCTTGGCTTGTGTAAGTTTTCTGGTGGCTTTCTTAGCACGGAAGTTGCCTGACAGTTTCAATGAGGCCAAATGGATCACCTTCAGCATGCTCGTCTTCCTCAGTGTTTGGATGTCTTTTATTCCAGCATATTTAAGCACTCAAGGGAAATACATGGTGGCTGTGGAGGTCTTTGCAATAATTTCTTCCAGTGCTGGATTGCTTATCTGTATATTTTTTCCAAAATGTTACATCATTTTATTGAGACCGGAAAGAAACACAAGGGAACACATACTAGGCAGAAGAATGATTAAAAATAAATAAAACTACCTAGCGATCCACTGTGCATTTTCCCCAAAATACAAAGGTTTTCTCTTCCTGACAACTCTTAGAAATGCTAAGGAAGTAAGCCAGGGTGAAAAGAAAGAATACTTGTAAATCTTTCACAAACTCTCTATTTTGTGATATATTTACAACATATAAATGAATATAAGACATATTTGTCCACCCCTTCATAATTGGCATACAAAAGTGCTTATTTGTCAATCTGTGTCACTTGTGTGCAGGATATTGCTGGGTGGATTCTCTTGTTTCAAATGTGGTTTTCTCCTCATTTAAGTTAAAAGTGCTGACTAGTTCTTTTGCCGAACGTTGATGCCTGCTGTGAATTTAGCAATAATCTATATTACAACATAACCTCTTTTAAATTAAGTTCATTACAGTCTCCTGCACAATGAACACAATTTGTTCTGTATTCATTATGTGTGCAAATTACATGTTTTACTACAGCCATACAATAAAGTCTCTATGACAGTTGTCATTAAATGTAGAAAAGATGATTTTACAAAGCATTGAATGGATCAACTAATACCAGTAGATTCATCTTTACGAGTATTCAGTATGTCGGCCCTGGTCAAACAGATGTAGTAAGGGACTCCCTTAACTTCCTACACCTACTTGTAGATGGACATTTTTACAACACACCCACATTCATATTCCTACAAGTTCAAAGAGATACCATAGTTCTAGATTACTTTAGCTTTTACTTTTTCTTTTCTCTATTCTGATTTTCCTCATTTCCCCTTCTTTAAAAGCAAAAATTAAACAATGTTACAAGAAGAAAAGAAAGCCACTATTCTCTAAACTAAATGGGGAAAGCAAACAAGGGCAAAAGATAATTCCAGCTATAAGCACCACAGCGGGATGAGATTCAAGGTAAGTTCCTCTGACCCTTTCCGAATAGCTGTAAACACTTCTACCATACATTAAGCAAATAGAAATTTCTTCAAAATGAGATTGGACAGAAAAATGAAACATCTAGCAAATAATTGCAGCACCAAAATATGAAACAGTCCGGATGTATGTATAATCCAAGCATGACATATCAACAGTAGAAGACTAGTAGGCAAAGTTAGTAGGTTCTCTGCTCTGTTTAATAGTTTTACAAGATTACACTAGTAGTTTGACGTTTTTCCCTGAATATCTTTAGGTATCTTGTGTGGTGAAAGCATTGTTGAGAATGTTCCCTCATCTATCCAAGTTTACTGGGAGAGGTTCATCATCAACGCGCCAAATGATAAACAGTATCAGATTGACTTAATAGCACAATATGAAAAATTACTACATTAGACAATGATGATTGGCACCAAGGTGTTTTTATTTTGAAATGCTGACACTTGTGGAATCGCATATTTATCCTTGTGAAAAAGGCTGTGTATTTCCCCTGTAGTTGTTTCTTAAACCTTTAGCCACCATTTATAGAAAAGCGTTTTGAGAATTGTTTAAAGACATCATGCCATTTTTTTAGAACGTATTTCAGCCCGCTTTAACCACTGGTACTTTGAGTCATCTCCCATCAGGCATTGCTTGATTACAGTGTTGTTTACATCTTTATCAGTCCTCAACAGACCTGAACAGTTATCCAATTTCATTTAGCAGTGAGAGGTTAAGCAAAGCAGTCAATCTCTGTGAATAACAGCTGCCCTTCAGACTGTTCTCCAGATATGCACCTCGGAACCCCAGCAGTACATGGTCTTCTGCCAGTCTAGAGGCAGCGTAAGTCATGTGATCTTACTGCATACTGTACTTGCAGCATCCTCTTACTGCAAGGCAACAGATCTGCACTTTGTGAGATCATTCGAGGATCAGTGACCAAATATAGATTTAACAGATATCGAGAGACACAAATATTGGAAAATAAATATAGAGAACAAACGTATCGGCTCCGTGTACATAACTATAAAAATCACTAATATCGAGGACACACATATTGTTGACAATGATTTTTACATATATTGATAGCAAAATTATCAGAAACACAAATATTGTCACCTATAAATAAACATGAAAAGTCATAAATATCGAGCCCTGCACGATCCAGTTTTTTTCTTTCTAAGTACTCCCAAACAATTTCTTCTGGTTGAGTCCGGCCTGGCGGTCTCACCTTACCAGGGTGTGGACAGGTGCTAATGATGAAGCATTGTAAACACAAGGAGATGATGGACGGAGTGCTTAAACTTTTCAGACACTCACCCCCAGTCACAGATCTGGGTTGAATCCATCACCCTTCTTTAGCTCACTTCTCCACCCCAGTTCAGACCCAGCCATATGCAACTCAGTCATGACCCTGTTCCTCATGGGAACAGTCCATCCTGAACTGCCAAGCCAGGTCTTCCCTGGACCAGAAACAAGCATCCTGGGACCAGTTTTGGGGTAACAGCCCTCATCAGACGGCTAGCTTGAATCCAGTGGCAAAGTGAGCAAGGGACCCACGTCTGGGCATACCCTGCCAACTTAGGGTGAACAAAGCAAACACAAGAAGATGATGGACGGAGTGCTGAAACCTTTCAGACACACACCCCCAGTCACAGATCTGGGTTAAATCCATTATCGTTCTTTAGCTCACTTTGCCACCCCAGTTTCGACCCAGCCATATACAAATCAGTCTTGACCCTGTGCCTCATGGGAACAGTCGCACTCGAACTGCCAGGCCAGGTCCTCCCTGGACCGGAAACAAGCATCCTGGGACCGGTTTCAGGGTAACACCCCTCATCAGCCAGGCTAGCTTCAATCCACTGGCAAAGTGAGCAATGGGCCCACGTCTTGGCATACCCTGCCAACTTAGGGCGAATAAGCAAACACAAGGAGATGATGGATGGAGTGCTGAAACATTTCAGACACTCACCCCCAGTCACAGATCTGGGTTGAATCTGTCATCGTTCTTTAGCTCACTTCGCCACCCCAGTTCGGGACCAGCCATATGCAAATCAGTCATGACCCTGTTCCTCATGGGAACAGTCCAGCGTGATGAAGCATGTCACGATCAATCAATCAGGGAATAGTAAGCGCGCTACTCACCCGTGAGGGTCTCAAGGCGCTGAGGGGGGGGGGGGGTCCGCAGATCTGTTTAGCCGAAGAGCCAGGTCTTGAGGAGACGGGGCGCGTCTGATGTCTGCCGGTAGCTCGTTCCAGGTCTTGGCTGCAATGTGAGAGAAGGATCTTCCGCCTGCTCTGGCTCTGTGGATGCACGGGGTTTTGGCCAGTGCGAGGTTGGAAGATCCGAGGTTTCTTTTGGGTACGTGGAAGTTGATTCTGTCGTTGAGGTATTTGGGTCCGTTGTTGTCCGTTGTTGTGTAGGCATTTGTAGGCATGAGTGAGGATTTTGAAAGTGACTCTTTTCTCCACGGGGAGCCAGTGGAGAATTCGTAGGTGTTGGCTGATGTGTTCGTGTCGGGGGATGCCGAGCACGAGTCTGGCGGCGGTGTTCTGTATTGTCTGGAGTTTGCGGAGTAGGGACTTGTTGATGCCGTGCGTTTCCATAGTCCAGTCTGCCGGTGATGAGTGCGTGGGTGACTGTCTTCCTTGACTCAGGGGGGATCCACTTGAAGGTCTTGCGGAGGATGCGGAGGGTGTTGAAGCAGCTGGAGGTGACGGCGTTGACCTGTCGGTTCATGGTGAGTGATGAGTCGAGTACGATGCCAAAGTGAGTGAGGAGTCTACTCCAATATCTTTGGGTACCCTGGGAAGATGATAGATTAGTGGCCAGGGGCTGCTCCTCCATTAGGGCGGAGGGGCTTTGCCTCACTGCTTTCTCGCAGTGCGAGAAGCAGAAACATAAAATGGTAAAACTACAATTTTATGTTTCTGCTTCTCGCACTGCGAGAAAGCAGAAGTGCCTGGTTGGGGGCGGGGAGGTGGGCGGGTCGGGGAGGAGTGTCTAGCCCAATGCTGTGGGCCCTGACTGTTTGGTCGGTCCTCTGGGGCCGACCAAACCAGTCATGCGCACTCTCTCCCCCCTCCCCATAGGTGCCCAGCTGGTCGCCGTCCGCACCAATCATAACGCTGCCATTGCAGCATTGTGATTGGCTTAGGGCCGGAGAGGGAGGCTGCCTGTGGGTGGCTGCTTCCTGTTCAGGAGAGCAGCAGGAAAACACTGGAGTCGGGACCCGGCCAGGAGCTGAGGCGGCGCGGGACCTGGGGGAAGGTAAGTTTCATTTTATTTTAATTAACCCCCCCCCCTGCCTCCCACCCGTGTCATGCCGGCCGCGACTGGGCCCTTAATTCTCCTCATTACGTTTGCATGTCCTAGAAGCCGATGCTTTTACGCTGCTACTGTGTTCCTTTTATTGTGCAAATGAAAGGTTTCAAGGGTACAACATAAAATGATGAACTGATTAACAGCGTTTATTTAATAAATATCTCAGTACTTGTTCTCTCGAGCAGCACAATTTAAAGTGCAAAAGGCGTGTATGGCTGAGTTCTACAAATAAATATACAAAAGCCAATTCCGATTGAACTTTGGTGACATTCTGCAAAAGTGCTAAACCAGCCAAGGAAACATTCTTGAAAATACGATCACCCCCCTGTGTGTCCTCCTCTTCGAGCAATGAACTTCTTTCTGCGATGCTGCCTCTTCTGCGACTCTGTCTCCGATGTGATCTCGTTACACAGGCTGCTTCAGTCAACAGAACCAAGCCACGTGTATGCGGAGGAACAGGTTTTTCCTTCAACCTTGTGGGCAGAGATTATGAAAATGCTCGCGAACATTAGGCAAATTGCTCCTCTTTGTGAGAAGTTGGCCTGGTATATGCTGTCCACTAATTATAGTGGGCCCCTTGCACCAGTCCAAACAACCCCTTATTGGAGATAGGTTAAAGACAACCTTTATTGAAAGCTATCCTAGTGGTAGCTATGGAGAGCAGCCTTCAGGCTAAGTCTTGAAGGCATGTAAAGCAGCTTGTTTTACCAGTCTATAATCTCTTGAGTGACCAAATGAAAGAGGACCACACCAGGTATATATTCAAAATATATGTATTTATTGCTAAACACACCCCTCTAGTCTCTTTATGAGGCTAGAGTTCGAAGTACATAAGTTATAAGTTAGTTATCAACAGTAATAGCACAAATACACGTTTGAGCCCTAGGGCGTACCAAACCATATACCAATAAAGTGGTATAAGAACCACAACTGAGCTATACACAAGGCCTAGAGCCTGTAGAAGTGCTTGGCCCTCAAGGAACCACCCAAGGTAGTGACACAGGGACCCCGGGGGACGCGTGCAGTGTGAGAACACAGCCGCGAACCGCCGTTGACTTCTATGGGGAATGTCGCGGTTGGAGTTTCAAAGAAAAGGGACACTTAGAGGAGGACTTGGAGCAAACCCCTTTAGAACTAGGTTTTTCTAGAGTCTATACCCACGGGAGCACCGGAGTACTCGAGTTACCTCACCCAGGGAAGCCGGGTGCATAGGTGTCTTTCGGGGTCGGGTTTCGTCGTCGTTTTCAATGGCGATCTGCTGCAAAGTGCTGCTGGCGGCCAAGTCGAAAGTGTTCGGGTGGATCCAAAGGTGGATCGAAGCTCTGAAGAACCTGAAAGCAGAGGGGACAGAGTCTGGGTCACTAGCCAGTGACCAGGAAGGCGATGAGCGGATGCCCACCGATGTCGGGTGCTTCAGGTAGGTTGACGGTCATCTTGACTCTTCAGCCACGAGGTCCAGGACGCGTTGACGATGACCAGGAGCTGGATTCGAGCTGTCCCACGACGTCTGTCGTTTGCAGGGCTGTCGGCGACCAGATTGGACCCAACAAGCCTTGGCAACGGCAAGTCTCGTGGAAATAGAAGAAGGGCGGTGGTGCAAACTAGCAAGGTCTGAGGAACTCACCCAGCAAGGGTAAGTCAGGGCATTCCTGGAGCAACCAGGGAAGCCCAAGGAAAAGAAGAGTTGCCTTCGGGAGGGCCCACTAGCCAATGGACTAGCGACCGCGAAGGAGCCTTGAGTGGACACACTTGGAGCTGGCTCACAGGACACTCGTGGAGTGGAGGCCAGTGATCTTCGGTGCAGTCGGTGCTGGAGGCGGGGGCTACTTGGAGCCCAAAGCACAACTTCGTGGAAGACCCAGAAAAGGATGCACTTGCAAAAGTACTTGGTGTCCAGGGGTCACGGTTCCACGTTACCCACGACAGCTACGGGCCTCAGCTTTGCTGGGGACTCAGGGCAGCCTCGGGGAAGTCTGGAAATCTACCTCTGGTGATGCAAAGACTTCGGCGTCTGGCAGGCGCTTCAGCGATGCAGACTGGACAATTGCTTTGTTGGGGCCTGCCAAGCAGGGGAGTCACTCCTTGACCCCAAGGGAGATTCTTCAGTCCTCTAATCTTAAAGTAGAGCGTCGAAGGTCCAGGATTCAGTGTCAGAGTTTCGTCCAGGCTGATCTAAAGTCCTAAGGACTGGGGTCCCATACTTATACCAAGTTAGGGGGTTGGACATACTCTTGGGACCCACCTATGGGAGGGTCAGGGAAGAGGGGTGGTTACACCCATTCCCTTTGTCCAGTTTTGCGCCAGAGCAGGGGACTGGGGTATGCACAGGGACACCAAATGTGCCCCCAGTGCAGGACTTCAAAGCACCAGAGAGTGCTCCCGCCCAGCCCCAATACACATTATCCTGTCTGGGGAGGTCTGGGACAGGAAACCTATTGTCCAGGCCTCCCCTGCCGGAGTTTCAGTCAGCAGCAGGAGGCCAGACCCTTGTCTGTGGCAGCGGTATCCATTTTGTGATGACAGGGCTTGGAAAGAAGTTACCGGGCAGGCCGGTGTGTACATGTCTCTCCCTCTAGAAGGGTGGAATGCTACCCCCGCCGCCAGAACTGGTGGGGGGTAGTATTCCAAGATGTTTGACACCAAACACGACATGTTTCCGTGCAGCCATCCCAAAGTTAGCATTTAACGCCAGGTTATAATGCGCTTAAGAGTATATGGTCAGGCTGCACTACAAACAGCATCAGAGAAGGGTCTCCGAACGCTGCAGAGGGGCTCTGCTCATGCAGGGGCACCCTCTCACATAGGAACCAAGCACTCTGCCTTCAGGATTGATAAGGCCTGCCATAGGAGTGACTTATAGGTTTATATGTGTGAATGTATGTAGTGATATAGGTAACCTATATCACAGTAAGGGGTGCATGCACCACCTTACCCAGGCTGCAGTAGCAGACCTGTGGTGTCCTTTGGCTGGCCTTCCAGGGGTGGCATAATACATGCTTCAGCCCCTGGCAGGCCTCTGAGGTACCTATGCCCTGGGTACATAGTATACCATATACTAGGGACTTACAAGGGCACTCCAGATTCCAATCAGAGAGGTGCCTAAGGCACATGGAAACCATTTTAGAGAGGAAGCAGCTAGGCTGGGGTTCTGATTAGCAGGGCCCCAGCCAGACTAAAGTCGAAAAACAGTGAAGCATCAGCAAAAAGTGGGGGTACCCATGTGAAGCAGATCCTACTCTCCTACACTCTCTTCCTGATGTAATAACTGCGTGACACTCGTTAGGATCTATGGCACAGCAGCCCGAGGAGTGGAGGGGTAACAGTGACACACTGACCTGAACTCTTAACAGCTGCGAAAATGCCCTGCTGCAAACCTGGCTTGTTTTAGCTGTTTCTGCGACTCTCTGCCGATATCGTTTCAGTGAGTAAGGCAAACCTGTTTATATTTCTTTAACCAGTGTTAGCCTTCTTTCCTCCTGCTTGCAATGCATTTTGTTTCGCTGCTGTGATCAATTTGGGGTGCGAGTGGATTTGTGCTCTTACACGGCTGAATTGCGTGTTGCATTGATGAAAATGTAACTGCGCTGCTTTCTCTGTGATTGGATGAAGAAATCCACCTAGCCTAGTTACGGTTTTATGCATGGCCCCAAAACGGCAAGACACCATTTTTGCACCTACTCATGCGTACAGGATGATTGCGCTAAGAAATTACACTGGTGCTTTGCGTAAGGGGTAGGTTATGGTGTACCTGAGGGGACAGTTCCATGGGCCCCCACAGTGTGGCTGGGCTCCGGGCTGCGTCAGCAGCTTCTACTCCAGGCCCTCATGAGGTTTCACCGTTGTCGCACCTGTTAAAATCAGGCCGGGTGTTCCCACGCCCAGTTACCCTGGCAGCAGCTTTAGGCCACACCTATGTGGAGAACTGCACATTCACTGTTCCCACCTATGGGTTCACTCTTCTGCATTTCACTTGGGCTTGCAAACATTTTGACATACTAATGCCAACACGATTGGCGTCGTTAGTGAAGCGCAGAATTTAAGATTACCGCTCATATCTGCGGATTCCAATGTCAGAAACCAGCATCTCACATATTAAATGTATATTGTGCTGAAATTGCTGTCCCATACATTTCATTCTTTATGCGCAGAACTCTTCTCTCTGACCTTGAAAACTGCACAGTTCATGTCTTCGTAATTGGCACTTGGTGATTCTACCGTACATATATATCCAGGTGTCTTGTTTCTGTTAGCTGTGGCCTTTTCTGGTAAGGTGTCATTCCTTGTGTCAGGGCCCATATTTAACCAACCATCTACAGTTCTTAATTGATGCTTTAACATTTGATGAGTGGATGATGTTTGGTTTATATAACTTTAGTATCTGATCCAGATGTGTATTGTAATTAATTTGCACACATTGGCCTTTTAAAACATGTGCTCTTTGTAAATGATGAACTCATTCGAATGGACAGAATTGATAAGTAAGAAATAGCCCATACCTCAGGGTAATATAGGTCACAGCATTGTTATTTACACTTGGTATATGCTAAGGAAATCTGAGGACCGCGTTTATTATCTACAAACTGCAAATCCGTGCGACATCTCCTAGTCTGGTGAGCAAGTGAGATGGGGGTGTCTTGTAGAAGGCACACAAAGGGAGTTTATCTAAAGTGGCAGTGACAGGGCAGCTGCTTTTCTCATGGTGGCAGACTTGATGAAACATTCCAGTAGCATATTTGACAGCACATAGGCTGAATCTCCATTACTGCCTCCTAATGAACCGAAACACTTGTTCTCCATGTAATATCTGCTGTCAGGGACCAGCTCTCCGTGGTGAAGGATGGGGCATGGTTCTCTGAGACAGAAACTCATAATAATCATGCCTTTGTGAGGTTGTTGTTGTGATTATGTCCTTATAAGAGGATTAGCTGCTTCCTTGTATTCAGGCACCTGCTGTGAGTCTAAACTTTCCATCCACAGTAATAATGAAACCTGTTCTTTGTTCCGGCTAGAGACTGCTTAGGTGTTTAGCATGTTTAGCAGACCTGATGCACAATACAGAGAGACGGAGAGTAACGGGCCCGCTCTTTTTAGCCATTTTAAGTTTTACCCGTCATTCATGACGTATGGAGTATTTTCTCCTCACGGACACACACTTTCTGTCTCAGCCTGACTTGGTAGGAGTCTTAATCTAAGTCTGTGCCTGCTCCCCCGCTGAGCGTAGGGCAGGATGCTCACATCCACACACAGACTTGAGATATCACTGCAAAAAGACCTAGAGCATCAATGGCCATAGAACAACCACATACCTACTGTGAAAGAATAGCACACAGTGGCACAGATAGACAGAGCACGTAGTAGGCTGGAGTCTGATATGCATCTGATTAGACTGACAGTTTTGCCAGTCACTGTCTTTGTTAGAACAGATTCACAATTGCTTTATTAACCTTCCTGTTTTCTCAAATTTGCTTGAAAATGCACCATTTGTCCACTGTTTTTTCAAAATTTTCTCGGGGGGTGAACCCCCAGAACCCCCCCCAGGTTGTTCGGGCTCGTTCGCTACGCTCGCTTGCCACAGTGCAGTACAAAAATTATTTTACGCCTCACCACATTCCAATGTTACCCGCTGCCAATGGTAGTGGCTTGCTTGAGACCCTTGATCCCCCCCCATTCGCTGTCCAGTTGCCCTTATGTGAGCAAAAATATTGGTTACCACAATACCGACTACAAAATTATCATCATAACAACTAATACATCTATAAAACTATAGCAAAACACCAACTTAAACATAAAACAATTACATCACCTAAACCCTAAACTAATAATAAACACCTAAAACGACATTAAAATATATTACATCACTCAAAAATTTTACTTTTACCACAAACTTTTGTACACCTAAAAAATATCCGATATATATATACACCAAAAACATTATTACAAACTGTAAATATTTAAATACAAACAATTATATATAATTATACATAAAGAAAACATAAATTAGCATTTACCTTACAAGGACTTAACTGATAAAAAATTCTAATTAGACTAAACCAACCAATAAAATAACAGTATTAACAACTTTAACCAATAAAATAACTCAAACAATTGAACAAACAATGTAAAAGACACATGAATCAAAGCAAATAAATACTGCAAAAATGACAAACACTGCAAGACGTGGAAGCTCTGCTGGATTCTCGCAACAAATGATTGTAAATGAATCTATAACATTTCTATAACTAAATATTCAAGTAAGTCATACTTTTATTTAAACTAAAAATTAAATGTTACTAATCTAAAAAAATATTAATTAAGTAAATAGTAACTTTTAGCCTTTATTACACAGATTACCTAAAAACAACTAAAGAACTTTGTTAAAATGAAGACAAAGAGCAGGTAAGCGTAGAACTCTTCTTTATTCGTCTTCACACCACCACAGGTTCCAGTCAGCTGGAGTGCGCTGTGGAATGTTGGCAACCAGGGACCAGGGCAATACCAACTGGGACAGGGAGGAGGGGGGTCCGGAATGTACCATGGAGAGGAGATTACAACACACCTCCTTGCATAGGGAGAAAGAAGGAAGAAAGGGAAGGATGGGAAGAAGAGAGAAAGAGAGAGAAACAGGAAACTGAAAGGGAGAAGAAAAGACAATATGCAATGCCTGAACAACAAAAGTTAGAGCTATCACTTTACACAATAATCACTAACCCACACAGGAGTGGACCTGGTTCTCACAGACCTCCTAGGCATATGTATCTCTGACTCGCTCTCTGGATTAGAGCTGTGATCAACATCACCCCCTTGATTGTGATGAATGATTCTGTCCATGCTCCAGGTTTGTCCATTTTCTAGTAGGACAACATTTTTTCCCACTTTGGATATTCTGCAAGGCTCTGAGAACCTGGACGCTTCTCTTCTGCGTGGTTTGGGCAGGTCCACGCGGACCCATTCTCCTTCGTTGAACAAATGGGATTTGACGTGCTTGGTATGGTCATATCTCTCTTTGTATTTGATCTGGTGTTCGTCCACCCTTCTGGAAATTTCACTGGGGTTGACCACACACGTATCGTTCCTTTTTAAACCTGGAGGAGACAGCCTTGTTTTAGGGACCCTCCCTTTGAGGGAGGTGAATGGGGAAACTCCTGTTACACTATTGGGGGTGGAGCGATAAGCCCAAATTGTCTCCATTAAGGCAGAGCTGGCCGGTGTCCCCATAACTTCCACCCTCTGAATGCATTCTTTGAACATACGGTTGATCCGCTCTACAAGCCCATTAGCTCGGGGACAATACAAAGCTGTCTCGTAATGATTGCTGCCCCTGTAAGACAGAAACTCCTTCATATTTTCAGAGGTGAATTGCACCCCATTGTCTGTAACCAGGGTGTCAGGTATACCCTCATCACAAAAAACACCTTCCAAGAACTGTGTGAGAACTTTAGTGTCGATCTGATGTACACATTTATATACAACCTGTTAGACCCGGAAGGTCCCAGGGACCACCGACTCCGACGGGGTAGCTTGGCGCGAGGCGGGAAGGCACGCCGGAAGCTATGTGTTAAGTAGTTGTGCAGCACACACTCACACTGACCCAGTAAAGCGCACGCAATAAAGAGACACCACTTCAAGTTAATTGACAAAAACAAGTATCTTTATCTATTTCTTGTCAGGATTAGAAATGCAAAGCTCGCACAGGGTGCAGGATAACCGGCTTTCTATAACATCACGTCTCTAAAAGTAACATTTCCTATGCACATGGTCATCACAGGCAACATTTCCTATGCACATGGTCATTACAGGCAACATTGCCTATGCAGGTGTGGTATCAAGATAAACAACTTGTCTCCTGCGGCATATATTCAATATAAGTACCAAGCCCCCTTTCGCTTATTCATTACAGGCAACAATGCTCCTTCAGGTACAACACTCAGTTAATCATTCTAGGCAGATATACCTCCTATTCAGGCCACGATCCTGTTGCAGCCATAAGCTCAATTCAGGTGACGAGGTACTCCGGTCCCCCAGGAGCCCCTGGGGCCGTCTCCTCAGTGTTTTGGTTTGAGCCCCCTTGCAGGTGACAGTCTGGGGCACACAATGTCAGCTCTGGCAGGTAGGGAGTTAATTACGGCCTCCGCTGCTTGGCCCCAAATCCCTCTCAGTAATGGGGCGGTCACGGGGCTGCCATTCCACTTCCGTCTCGCTCCCTGGCAGCCCCGCTTCTGACAGGGGATCGCCTCCTCCCCGGGATGTTACCTGGCGCTGGGGAAAGAAGGCGAGACTCCTCCCGCCGCTCCGCGTCTTCAGCCCCGGCCTGGAGAGGTCAGAGGCTCCTGCTCTCCTCGGAGCCTCCCCCCCAATGCCTGGGCGGGCTCCGGGCTTCCTGATTGCCTCGGCGCCCGACAACCAATGGGAGCGCGGCTTCCTGGGGGGCGCGGCCGATGACGCGGCCGGCGCCCCGGTTGCCCAGAAACGCTCTCTCGCGCGCTCCCGGCCCAGTGCGGCTTTCGCGGTAGCTGCGGCGACCCTCCCATGTCTTCGGGGGCCGCGGCGGCGTTCAGTAGTTGTGCAGCACACACTCACACTGACCCAGTAAAGCGCACGCAATAAAGAGACACCACTTCAAGTTAATTGACAAAAACAAGTATCTTTATCTATTTCTTGTCAGGATTAGAAATGCAAAGCTCGCACAGGGTGCAGGATAACCGGTTTCTATAACATCAGGTCTCTAAAAGTAGCATTTCCTATGCACATGGTCATCACAGGCAACATTTCCTATGCACATGGTCATTACAGGCAACATTGCCTATGCAGGTGTGGTATCAAGATAAACAACTTGTCTCCTGCGGCATATATTCAATATAAGTACCAAGCCCCCTTTCGCTTATTCATTACGGGCAACAATGCTCCTTCAGGTACAACACTCAGTTAATCATTCTTGGCAGATATACCTCCTATTCAGGCCACGATCCTGTTGCAGCTGATGGAGCAGGGTAAATGAAAAAATTTAACCTCCTAATATTTACGTTGAATAATTAACACACAGGTTCGTCTTAGTAAATAACCAACCATGTATGTTACATGTAAAGGGTTATGCGTAACACGCTATATATGTGCAAACTAATTTACTTACAATTGTTAACGTGGATAACATAAGTCTAATAAATTGCGTACTAATTAGAGTAATAAATGCATGATTTGTGCTTGGAAATAAACTGTGTAGTGGCAAAGAGAAGTGTTGGTAAGTAAGAAATAACTTTATATGTCGCTTTGCTAGGTAATACCTAATTGGGGTCGCTTTTGCTAGGTAATACCTAATTGGGGTACGTGACGGGAGGGAAACGAAAAGGTTTATATTCTTTATTCTTAACTATGTTCTGTTTATCTTTATAATAGTGCGCTTAGGCCTGTTGTGCTGCAATGTAAAAATGGCTGCCATGAGCTAGAGTACGCAGGCGCGAGAGGGGTTTCGAAAGAGAGAAAGGCCATGAACAAGAGGGATCATGTGATCGTCCCAAAGCCTAGGATGGAAGTGTGGTCAAGGCTGCGATGACCTTATCATATAAACGTGTGCCAAAGAAGGACATAGCAAAAAGCCTGAGAAGTCGCAGTGAATAAGTGAATGAACAATGAACTGTTCAACTTAAAAGTATCAGAAAAGGATACAGTTTGAAACCAAAGAACGGATGGGTAATGTCATGAACCCGTGAGAAACGACAGAAGTATGAACTTTCCACAAAGAACTGGTTGGAACAAGGATATTCATAATGAGATGTATACTGACCCAAATTGACCAATTAGAGAGAATCTCGCCCACAAAGATGTAACATTTTCACTTAGTAAGCTAGTATTAGGGTATAAGAAGACCAACTCTTAGAGGGGAGGGGTTGACGCTGCCATTTTTATAAGATGATGCTGATGATGATCGATCGAGAGAAGCTAGAGGGACGAGACGCTGCTATTTTATATTTTGATTGAGCACGAGACGCTGCTGTTGGAGAACCTTTTTGCTCTTAATAGATTTTTCCATTTAATACTATTAGACCTTTTATTCTTAAGATACTAAAAGGGGAAGGAACGAGAAGGCCTGTTTTCCAGGACAGATAGATCGTTTTTGGGAGTTCTTGCTGTGACGAACTTTATTTTTCCATCTAATAGGTATGCATTGCAATTTCAATGTATTCTTATAATGATGCTAAATGTAATAATCTGAATAATAAAGCTGAAACTTATTCATGCTTCTAAAAATTATATAAAACTTTATTATCTTTAAACAATGAGTCAGTGGTTCTTTAGCTCAATGATAAATGTAAATGTTTAAAGTGATTGAGCTGGTCTTAATCACCATCAACTGATTCCTACTAGTTGGTCCATCGACCAATGAGCGGAATACCTTAAAACTTGAGAAGTATTATGTCATTTTAAAAAGGTATCCCGTATCCTTCCAGCAAATCATTAACTGTTTTCTCCTAGGTAAGAACGGATGAAATCCAGGGAATATATGAGAGAGTGAATGTATATGCGGTGTTATGGGGCCCACCGTCATATAGATATAGTTGTGTTTAAGAGGTATATTTGCACCTGGACGTCCAAAGCATATAGGAGAAGAAATGTTATTGATAGCGCTGGATCAGATTTCTTGGTAGCAGAGTTATGGTTACTATAGATTAGTTTGGTGATTATTGATTATTGATTATTTCATGTCTAACACTTTATGTTGAGTCGCGTTATGTTATATGTAAGTCAAAGTTTTAACGCTTCCGGGAAGTAGGAAGTGGAACACGTGTGGCAAGAGAAGTCACATGGAATAGTGCATTGTCTGAGTTCATATTGGTGATAACACAGGTTGTTTTATGATAGGGACATTTTCCGTATAAAAGGTGTATGAGTGAAATAGCAACCGGTTTTCTTGTGAAACTCTGGCCTTAATTCTCAGGAGCAGTATAGTCTCCACATGTGTTTTATCCCCAGAGAAACGAGTTTACCCATTGCTTGAAAGAAGGGTAAGGTAGAGGGAAGTGCTACACTTATCGAACGAAACTGTATTCTTGCGAGCTAGATTAAACTGTCACTTTTGTTTAGCGAAATCGGACAATGGAAATGTGTTTTTAATGTTGTAACTAACAAAGAACTGTTGAAAAGTAAATTGCCGATAAATTTTGTAAAGGAGGGGTCAGGAGCAGAACTGACGTAGACAAAAGCCGCGCTGGGATTGGACAGTGCGCTAGTTATACAGAAGCCGCTCTGATTGGAGCGTTGGTGTGAGTCGCGCTAGGATTGGTCGGATAAAACAGTGACGTAGAAGCTTAGGATTGGAGCGTTGGTGTGAGTCGTGCTGGGATAGGTCCGAATAACGCATAGAGAACAGTGTTGAATCGCAGACTTTTGAGAAGGGAAAGAGATTGTGAATCATGGCTTATTATGAGTATGGTAGAGAGAAAACGTCGTGGATGTCGAAAGTTAAGAACTTTTTTAAGAAAGACAAAAAGGTAGAGAATAGAGAGGGACAAGTAATTCCTCCGCCGAAATCACCAGCTTCGCATATGATGCTGAAATACGGATATCATACCTGCATATGGTTAGAAAATTGGACAAAATATACTAAAAATGATGGAGCATTGGCTTTTCCTGAGAATGGTTCATTTAGTGTAGCTGTACTTCGGAATTTAAGGGAGAAGATGGCGATGCTTGAACCTAAACCTAGACCGACACAGTTTGAAGCTTTAAGTGAATGGGAAGATGAGATGTATGAAAGAGAGAGATTCAGAGGATTAAAGAATCATGATTTTGTGCCCGGAAGGTTGTGGGGAATGAATCATGAGGACAGAATAAAGCGTTGGAGATATGCTAATATGACAGGAGGTTTGTTTCCAGCTTTTACAGTTGAGGAAGAAGCAAAGAGAAAGTGTACAGAGAAAAAGAAACATGTGGTTACTGAAAAGTATGGGTATGGTGGTAGTGAGACGGAAGATGAATTGCTGGAAGATATTTTAAACAGAAACCCACCTCCATACCAACAGAATTCTGCAGTGGTGACACCTACTGCACCGCCAATGGAAACTGGGAGGAATAAAAATCCCGAACGAGGATATGAGATAAATAGGTCACAAGATCAATTGAAAACTCCACAAAATGAGAAGACAGAAAGTGACAATACAACTGAATTAGCAAAAACTACAAGAGAATTAACTGAAAAGATAAGAGAATTAACAATGAATATGGAAGCTGTAACTGTACCAGTAACGATAGGTCCAGTAATACCAGTTTTTGAGAATCAGAAAATTGAAGAGCATTCTTTAGTCATTCCTATGAATTCACACTTGCAAAGAAGGAAAGAAGGGATGGAATTAGACAATGAAGGTGCAAGAAATTTGGTTAGTACATATAGACCAAGCCCACCTACTAATTTGACGGTAAATGAGAATGAGTTTAGGAGAATACCTATGGTAACTGAGTCTGCATCAGAGACACCAGAAAGAAGTAAAAATTGGATAGAATTAAATAGTACGCCTGTAGGTCCGACTCCAGATGAATTGAATGAATGGATGAAAACTCTAAAAACGAAAGAGACAGAATCAAAACCATTAGATGTAATTAGGTTAAAAATAGACATGGAAGAATTGATCTTAGGGACAATTGGCACAGAAAAACTGAAATCTTATCAGGATGACGAGATTATGTTCTTATGTAAGAGCATTACATGGAGAGCTAGAAATTTACATGACAAATTAGAAGAAACAGCAAATGAACTAGGAGTAGAATTTGTAAAAGTGAGAACATTGCAGAAACCATATAGAGTAGATTTTTGCGAGAAAGATATAGAAAATTTGAACACATCAGGACGATTAACCCAAATAAAAGAATTAATTGTTTTACTGAGGAAATGGGGTGATGTGGATAGATGGAGAAGCAGATGGATTAAAAGGAATGAGAAAGTGACAGACAAAGCGTCTTTGGCTTTTGCGGTGACAGACAAGGAATCAATTGTAAGGGAGTACCCGATGAGAGAAACTCCAGGAGGTAGTTATGTGCATGTCCCATGGTCTAGACAGGATATACTGTCATTTACAAATGACTTCCCAAAATTGAGAGAGAAACCAGTAGAATGGTACAGACAAGTGGAGAGGTTTGTTAAAGTTTCGAAGGTGTTATGGATAGATTTGGATAGATTGTTTGATATAGTAGTACCAGCTGATTTGTGGACAGAATGTAAGATTACTATTGATTGGCCAAATGTAGAATATCCAAGAGATGCTAAAACAGGAGCGCCAGGACCAGTAGTGATGAGGAAATATGACCAAGTAATTACCTTTTTGAAAAATAAGATTCCACCCAAAGAAACGGATTGGGTAAAAATAGACAGAACCACACAGGAAAGTAAAGAATCAGTACACGCATACTATGAGAGGCTACTGTTAGTTTTTAAACAGTATAGTGGCTATGAGACACAGAGGGCCCGATTCTGATGCGGGTTGGAAAAGCTTCCCGACTGAGGGCCTGATTCTGATGCGGTTAGGAAGGCCTCCTAACGGCATTTGCTCCTTCCAAATCGGATCGGGAACGTGTCTTCCCGACCGAGGGCCCAATTCTGATGCGGTTAGGAACAAATGTTCCCATTGAAGTCAATGGGAATTCAACCAAATCGTATCTGGAAGCATCCGGATGCATCCTACTCCGCCGGTCGGACTTTCCCGATCCGAGTGGGTCGGACACCATTTCCCAACCGATTCGGTCGGGAAGCTTTTCCAACCCGCATCAGAATCGGCCCCTAAGTGAGAAGGATATGAGTCATTTTCTATATAGATTTGTTTATGGGTTGAAACCGGAGATAAGTGAAATGATTAAACAGCATATGATTTGTTGGCAGAATAGCACAGTAGACAAGGTTTTGAGATATGCTAAATATTGTAGTGATGACATTGAGAGTAGACAGCGTAAATTAAAAGAGAAAGCAATGTGGGCACAAGTGAAAGTTGCAGAGAAGCAAGAAGCTCAATTGAGTAATCCAGTTAATGAGGCAGGACAGACTAGATTTAGACCAAATATAGGTAAAGGAAAAGGTCAAATGAGCATAGAAGAGGCAAAGAAAAAGTGGCCATGCCACAATTGCGGAAAGTTAGGACATTGGAGAAACGAGTGTAAATTTCCTCTAAAACTTAATACGGAAAATCAATCATTAAATCCACAGGTGCAGAGTGAGGTAGTTACCCAACAAAGTCAGGTTCCACAACCACCACTTCCCAAGAGTGTTAATCAACAGAAATACAGTGCAGAAACAGGATTCTACGGAGGAGAGCAGGTAACACAATTGCCGCGCGCAGCTGCCATATCGCAATACTGGTTACGACAGGATGGTGATGAGTCGGATGAAAGTTTATGACGGTGCCTAGGAGAGGAGGAAGAGTGCGTGCTTGGCGCAACTCTAGAGGTAGATCAAGCAGGTCCATTTGTGGATGGAGAAGTGAATGGTGCAAATGTAACATTCCTAGTGGACACTGGAGCTACCCGTTCTACTGTTAGGTCAGTGGAAATTCCAAACCTTCCTCTCTCAGGTGAACATATCCAAGTAGTGGGTGTTTCGAATCAGCAAATTAAGGCGCCTCTTACTAAATTAGTGGAGGTAAACATTGGTCCATTTAGTGAAATGCACCGATTTGTGGTGTGTGATTGCAGTCCTGTGAACCTATTAGGACGCGATCTACTTTGCAAGATGAACTGCACCATCTATTGTACTCCAGATGGAATTGCATTTCAGACCCCAGATGAAGATGTATTGTATAAAATGACAATGGTAAATTTAGAATCAGAAGTGAATGATTTATTTCCCATATTTGATGTAGAGAAAATCCCAATTGAACTGAAAGAAACAGTGAAACAGGAAGTGTGGGACTTTACGGGAGAAGATATAGGGTTAATGAAAGGAGTACACCCTGTTAAAATCTCTGTTAAAGAAGGAACGAGTTACCCAAATACGCCACAGTATAAATTGACACCAGAAATAATTGAAGGAATAACACCAGTAATAAATAAAATGATTGAACAAGGGATTCTGAAAGAAATAATGAGCAGTCCATGTAATTCACCGATAATGGGACTGAAAAAGCCGAATGGAACATATAGAATTGTACAGGATTTGAGAAAGGTAAACAAAATTGTTGTGCCTTGTTGCCCAATAGTACCAAACCCTGCTGTAATTCTATATCAGATTCCACGCGAAGCAGAATGGTACACAGTTATTGATTTATGCCATGCATTTTTCTCTATTCCATTACATCCAGATAGCCAGCCATTATTTGCGTTCAGGTTCGGAGAGCGTATTTTGGCATGGTGCCGAATTCCTCAGGGGTATACAGAAAGCCCCTCAATCTTTAATCAGATTTTAAAGAAATCATTGGAAGATTTGAAAATGCCAGAAAAGTCAGTGATGGTTCAGTAAATTGATGACCTACTGGTGGCATCAAAAACAAAGGAAGCATGTGTTAATGATACAATTGCTTTGCTGAATCATTTAGCAAAAAGAGGACATAAGGTGTCCCCATCAAAATTGCAGTTTTGTCAACAAGAGGTCCAATATCTAGGACATAAGATTGAGAAGGTAGTGCGAAAGGTAACGACTGAAAGAATAAAAATAATTCAAGGAATGAGCGCTCCAATGACACAAAGAGAGGTAAGAATGTTCCTAGGAATGGTTGGATATTGTCGACAATGGATAAGTGGATTTTCATTAATTGCAAAACCATTACAGAGATTGACAAAGAAGGATGTTAAAGATCCTTTTGAAATGAATGATGAGGAAATGAAAGCAGTCAGAGAATTAAAAAAGAAACTGTGTGAAGCTCCGGCATTGGGAATGCCTGACTATGAAAAAGATTTTGAGTTGTATTGTAGTGAAAGAGATGGGTGTGCATTTTCAGTCCTGGTGCAGAGACACTGAAACATGAAAAGACCCATTACATATTTTTCAGCAGTTTTAGACCCAGTAGCGAAAGCGTTACCTGGATGTTTGAAAGCAGTTGCTGCTACTTGTGTAAGTCTGGAGCAGAGTGAAGGCATAGTGATGGGATATCCACTGAGAGTATATGTCCCTCATTCTGTGGAAATCCTTTTGACAAGAACCAAAACCCAATACATGACACATAGTCAGCTGACTAGGTATGAAAAAGTAATTTTGAGTGCAGACAATGTGACCATTGACAGATGCATGAATGTGAATCCTTCAACATCATTGCCAGATGAAGAGAGTGTGATTGAAATGGATGAAGTTGATCATGATTGTCTGAATGTACTTGAATATTGTACAAAGCCGAGACCCGACATACGGGATGAGCCTTTAAAGGAATCAGATTATATTCTGTTCGTGGATGGCTCATGTTTGAGAACGGATGATGGAGTTCTAAGTGCAGCATATGCAGTTTGCACAGTAGCTGCTGTAATGGAAGCATCTTGTTTGAAAGGGATACGTTCTGCCCAAGTAGCGGAGTTGGTAGCTCTAATTCAAGCATGCAAGTTGGGAAAGAATGTCCGAATCACAGTTATCACGGATAGCCAATATGGCTTTGGAGTGGTTCATGATTTTGGGCAGATCTGGTCTCAGAGAGGTTTCTTGACGTCTGCAGGAACACCAATAAGAAATGGTGATTTTGTGAAAAAGTTGCTTGAGGTGATACAGTTGCCTAAACAGATTGCAGTGGTAAAGTGCAATGCACATAAAAATGGGGAAGACTACATAACTGTTGGCAATAAGTTTGCTGATGAAATAGCACAGTACTGTGCCAAAAATGTGGTCTCATTGAACCGAAACCAAGAACGAGAGCATATTTCATGTCCTTTGCTTTTTACTAACCCTGTTGAGACATGGGATGAGGTGAGACAATTACAGGAAGCAGCAGATGATGAGGAAAAAGATAACTGGATAAAAGCAGGATGCAGAAAACATGAGGAAAATGATGTTTGGGTTTACAGGGATGAAAGACCAGTTATGCCTGATAGCATGATTTCTGACATGGCACGGATGTACCATGAACAAGCTCATATCGGGAGAGACTCAATGATCAGACTTTTAGACAAACATGGTATAATCCAAAATTCAGAGCCATAGCTGAGAGTCTTTGTCAAAGATGTCTTATTTGTTGTTAGAAATGGGATCTCTAGTTGGCAAGGGCTTGCACCTTTGTCCAAGTAGGGGCCCTTCTTCCTAGTCAGGGTAAGGGTGTTACACTCGTGAAGTAACCCCTGCTCACCCTCGTGGTAGCTTGGCACGAGCAGTCAGGCTTAATTCAGAGGCAGTGTGTAAAGCATTTGCACATAACCAACAGTAGTACAGTGTAAGCACTACAAACGGACACCACACCAGTTTAGAAAAATAACCAATATTTTATATACTCAAGACAAGACCAATTACGACAAAAATCCACAATACTATACTTTAAAAATGAATACTTGATAAGGTAACTTCTTCTTTGCAGGAATAGCACAAAAGCAAAGTTCGTACGAGTCGGTAGCTCCGTCCGAGCCTACCGTGACTCTGAAAACCACAGAGTCTAACAGTTCCAGCCGACCGCGTCGATACGGGCCAGCAGAGTCATGAACAGACTCGGTTACAGTACCTTTCTCGTTGTGGCTGGTACGGAGTGTACGAGCCGGTCGGCGTTCATCGCGGTTGCGGTGCAAGATGGAGCGATGCAAGGTGCGGTGTCCCTCGATGCGGTGCAGGCAGCGGCTCGATGAGCGTCGTGCAGACGGAGTCGGTGAGTCCAAGGTGTGCGATGCAGGGTGAGACGATGCTCGATGCAGTGCTGACAGGTTGCGATGCAGGCGACCAAGCCGGAGTGCGGGAGTGCGGGAGCTGGCGTCGGACAGCGGTGCGAGTCGGAGCGGTGCGTCGCAGACGTGCGAGCGGTGCCCCAATTGCGGTGCGGTCACTACTCTTGAGCCAGTTGCAGCGACCGCGTCGGTCGGGTCCGGCTGGTTCAGTGAAGCGATGCGATGCGAACTGCGGTGCCCACAGGTCACGGTGCAAGCAGCGGCTCGATGTTGGCGGCGTTGGACGTCGCCCACGGTGAGACCAGGGTTGCGATGCGAAGCGGGGCGATGCGGTCTGCGGTGCAAACAGGTCACCGGTCAGGGATGGATTCGGTTGACGGAGTCGGTTGCGGTTCCCTTCCTCTGTGGCAACTGAAACAGCGTTCCAGAAGCGGTACCCAGAGGCTTGTGAAGTCTTTGCAGTCCCTGAGACTTCTTAACAGGAGGCCAGCTCGGTTCCAGGCCCTTGGAGATACTCAGCACAAGTTTGTAGAAAGTTCAGTCCTTTCACTGCCCAAGGCAGAAGCAGCAGCTGCAGGCCAACCCAACAAAGCAACAACACAGCAAAGGGGCAGTACTCCTCCTGGCAGCTCTTCCAGCTCTTCGTCTCTTCGTGGAGAAGTGTGGCTCAATGGTTAGAGCGGCAGACCCTGATGCAGAGATCTGGCCCGGGACCAGGGTTCAATTCCCGCCTCGGCGGGTCTTGGGCTCAATTTCCTCGGACCTGATAATTCTCGCCTCGGTGCCTATTCTAATCATGGGTCCCACTCTGCAACTCTGGGCAATAGCTTGCTTAATCTCCACAACGGCCCCAACAGCGCTGGGATGCCTGGCTTCACCTTGGGGGTGCCCAGGAGTGGACATTTCACAGGGAAAAGCCAGGAAGGGTTCCACAGCGGTATGCGTACAGCGCCTGGACACCCCTTTGGGGGTATGGGTGCGCTTTACAAGTACAAATTTCATTTCATTTCGTCTTGGCAGGTTCCTTGATTCCAGCGAGATCTAAATTCATGGGGTCAGGGCCCCAATATTTATATCCCAAATTCCTTTGTTCTCTGAAGGCAGAGAGGCCTTTGCCTAGTCCAAACCAGTTCTGGAGCACTTTGTTGACAAGTCTCCGTCCCTTCTTTCAGTGAGTAGGCCAGGGACATCAGACGCACCACAGGAGGTGGAGCCAGCATTGTGGAGGGAAGGAACTGTCCTATTCAGGGCCCAGGTGCGACCCCTCCCACCCATCTACATGTAGATCTTGCTATTCAGCCCTGTGCTGACTCACCCTGTCTCCTGGCATCCCCCAGCCCCTGTCACTCACACTCCAGACAAGGAATACACAACCTCGCAGAGGCAGGCTTGGATGGTTAGACAAGAAAATACCCACTTTCTAAAAGTGGTATTTTCAAACACAGAATGTTAAAACCAACTTCACTAAAAGCTGCATTTTATCATTCTGAGTCCAGGCATACTAAACTCGAATTTCTACCATGTTCCCGGGGTCAGTTAGGATTATCAGCTGTAATAATCCAAACTGCCCGTTCTGGCCTAGGGGGGAATCGGTAGCCTTGCAATAGTGAAAAACGAACTAGGCTGTAATTCACTATCAGGACATGCCACACACACCAGGGCATGTCCTACCTTTCGCCTACAACGCACCCTGCCTACAGGGGTACCTTGGGCCTACCTTAGGGGTGACTAACATGTAGCAAAGGGAAGGTTTAGGGACTTGCAAGTGTGTGCACTTGCCAAGTCGATATGGCAGCCCCAGGCTGCGCACAGGCTCTGCGTTGGCAGGCCCGAGTTACACTTTATGGGCTGTTTGCGTGGGTGGCACAATCCAGTGCTGCAGCCCACCAACAGCATTTGGTCTATAGGCCCTGGCACTCGCAGTGCACTTTACAAGGGACTGACACATAAACCAAATAGGCCAATCATGGAAACACCAATCCATAACACATTTTATACAGGAGCACTTGCACTTTCCCACTGGACAGCAGTGAGGAAAGTGCGCAGAATCATTACACCAGCAAAAACAGAGTCAAAACCGGGAGGTCAGAAAGCAAAAAGTCAGGGGAAACACGCCAAAAGATGCCAAGTCTAACACATGTCCCCTCCAGCTGAAAGTAGGGAGAACTACCCAACCCCATTGGAGTTCTCTTCACTAAGGCGGAAGAACCTGGACAGACCATCTGCGTTGGCGTGTTCTGTACTCAGGACGGTGTTCCACCGTAAAGTCCATTCCCTGTAGGGAGATGGATCACCTCAGCAGTTTTGGATTCTCACCCCTCATTTGCATCAACCATCTGAGGGCCTGTGGTCTGTCTGAACCCGGAAGTGAGTCCCAAACAGGTATGGTCTCAACTTCTTCAGTGCCCAGACCACAGCAAAAGCTTCCCTTTCTATGGCACTCCACCTCTGTTCCCTGGGAAGTAGTCTCCTGCTAAGGAAGACTACAGGCTGATCCAGGCCCTCTTCGTTCAGTTGTGAGAGCACCGCTCCCACACCATGCTCTGAAGCGTCAGTCTGCACGACGAATTCCTTGGAGAAGTCAGGTGCCTTGAGCACGGGCGCCGTGCACATGGCTGCCTTCAGGGCCTCAAAAGCTTTCTGGCAGGACTCAGTCCAGATCACTTTCCTGGGCTGCCTCTTAGAGGTCAGCTCTGTTAAGGGGGCAACGATGGTGCCATAGCCCTTAACAAATCTCCTATAGTAACCGGTGAGACCTAAGAAGGCTCTCACCTCTGTCTGGGTCTTGGGGGTTCCCAAGCCAGAATGGTGTCAATCTTGGGTTGTAGGGGCGCCACCTGGCCGCTTCCTACCTGGTGTCCCAAGTACACCACCGAACCCTGCCCGATCTGGCACTTACTGGCCTTGATCGTGAGGCCTGCACCTTGCAGAGCCCTCAACACTTTCTCAAGGTGCTGTAAATGTTCTTCCCAGCTGGAACTGAACACAGCAATGTCATCCAGGTAGGCGGCACTGAAATCCTCCAGCCCAGCCAACACCTGATTGACCAACCTCTGAAAGGTGGCAGGGGCATTCTTCAACCCAAAGGGCATCACCCGGAATTGGTAATGACCTTCTGGGGTTGAGAACGCTGATCTCTCCTTGGCCCCATCGGTTAAGGCAATCTGCCAGTACCCAGACGTCAAATCAAACGTGCTGAGGAACCGGGCAGCTCCCAACCGATCAATGAGCTCATCAGCTCTGGGGATGGGGTGCGCGTCAGTCCTGGTGACGGCATTGAGCCCACGGTAGTCCACACAAAACCGGAGTTCTGGAGTGGCACCGGGCGCAGCAGCCTTTGGGACCAAGACCACTGGGCTGGCCCAAGGACTGTGGGAGGGCTCAATCACCCCTAACGCCAACATCTTAGAGACCTCCTCCTTGATGCTGGCTCTGACCCGGTCAGTCAACCTGTATATCTTGTGCTTCACAGGAGGGCTGTCACCAGTG
The DNA here is from genome assembly GCA_963921515.1 of Calotriton arnoldi. Lineage (NCBI taxonomy): Eukaryota > Metazoa > Chordata > Amphibia > Caudata > Salamandridae > Calotriton > Calotriton arnoldi. The sequence continues at coordinate 525,874 of CAWUFW010010740.1, read as the reverse complement.
TCCACGTCATGGGTACACCAGTGAGTAACACCGGGAGTCAGAGAGAACAGTGGGGCGAACTGTCCCAACAACTGGCGACAGTCCCCTGCTGCTCCTGAGTCAGAGTAGGGGAGAGGATCACACCCTCTACTGACCCATCATGCTCCTTGGTAGACAGGAGGTCAGGGAGAGGCTCACTCTCCTCTTCCACCCCATCATCTGTCGCCAAGAGCATACTCACTTCGGACCTCTCGAAGTGGGGCTTGAGGCGATTCACGTGCAGGACCCTCAAAGGGTTCCTTGGAGCTTGCAAATCCACCAGGTAGGTGACGTCACTTTTGCGCTCCTTTACCTCATATGGCCCAGTCCACTTGTCCTGCAAGGCACAAGGTGCCACTGGGGCCATGACCCACACTTTTGCCCAGGTTGAAATTCGACCAGAGTGGCGTTCTGGTCATACCATCTCTTCATTTCTTCCTGGCTGGCTTCTAGGTTCGCCTGAGCGAGTTTCCTGAAGTGGGCAGTTTGGTTTCTAAAGGCCAGCATGTAGCTAAATACATCCTGGGGAGTTTTCCTGGGAGCCGCCTCCCAGCCTTCCTTTACCAAACTCAGAGGTCCTCTGACAGGGTGGCCATACAGGAGCTCAAAGGGGCTGTACCCAAGAGACTTCTGAGGCACCTCCCTGTATGCAAAGAGTAGGCATGGCAAGAGGACGTCCCACTTACGCCTCATGGGTTCTGTTAGACCCTTGATCATGCCTTTCAAGGTCTGGTTGAATCTCTCCACCAGACCGTTTCCTTGTGGGTGGTAAGGAGTGGTGAACTTGTAGGTTACACCACACTCCTTCCACAGGGATGTCATATACTTCGATATGAAATTGGTCCCCCTATCAGAAACCACCTCTCTGGGGAATCCCACACGGGAAAAGATCCCCATTAACGCCCGGCCCACCACTGGCGCCGTCGTTGTCCTGAGAGGGATTGCCTCCGGGTACCGGGTGGCATGGTCCACCAAGACCAGGATGTACCTGTTGCCCATGGCTGTCTTGGGATCCAGTGGCCCCACAATATCCATCCCTACCCTTTCAAAGGGTGTACCAACAACAGGAAAAGGTTGGAGAGGAGCTTTGACCTTCCTCCCACTCTTACCACTTGCCTGGCAAGTTTGGCAAGACCTACAGTGTGCATCTGACTGCCTTCGCATTTGGGGCCAAAAGAAGTGGGTGACAAGCCTGTCAAAGGTCTTGTCCTGCCCCAAATGTCCTGCCAAAGGCACGTCATGAGCCAGACCCAGTAGGAAGGTCCTGAAGCGCTGGGGTACCACCAGCACACGGGCTGACCCAGGCTCAGCAACCTTAGTCTCACTGTATAGGAGACCACTCTCCCAGTAGATCAGATGTGACCCGGACTGATTACCAGCTGCCTGGTCTGCAGCCTGCCGCCGCAGACCCTCCAGAGTAGGGCACTCGTTCTGCTCCCTGCAGAACTCCTCCCTGGTGGGACCCCCTTCTTGCTGCCAATGGGTCAGCTCAGAGATGTCTCCCAGTTCGGCTACCTGCTCCCCTGTAGGCACCGGGGCATCCCCCTCGAGGTCCGCCTCCTCCCGGTCCGTGGGAACTTCGGGGGCCGGTTTCCCGCGCCCCCTGCCCTTTCTCTTGGCAGGGACTTGGGCCACTGTTTCAGGCTCCCAGTCCTCTTGATCACCCTTTCTGGCTGCCATTGACCGAGTAGACACGCATGCCCACTCTGGCAACCCAAGCATCTCCAAGTGAGACCTGAGCTCAACCTCCTTCCATGAGGACTGCTCCAGGTCGTTTCCTAGCAGACAATCTACAGGCATGGTAGGGCTCACAACCACCCTCAAGGGACCTGAGACCCCCCATTCAAAGGGAACCTGCGCCACCATACATTGGCGCTCTGAGTTGTCTACAGCAACTACTTGGTGGAACGCCCGGGGACTACTTGCTTCTCAGACACCAGGTGACACCGGACTGAGGTCACACTGGCTCCAGTGTCTCTGAGAGCCTCTACCCTGTTCCCATTAATGGTCACCCAGGTGCTATATTTCTTGGTGTTAGGGGGCACCTGGTTTCCTGGGACCATCTCACTGTCCCCTAGTGAGACAAGGGTCATTTCTGCGGGATCCCCACCCTCCTGTGGGCACCCCTCCTCCCCAAGCGCTACACTAGCCAACACTTTGGACTGTCCACCGGTGGGTGGCTGTGTCCCCTTTGGGCACTTGGGGTCCCCCTTAAAGTGACCTACCTGGTCACATGCATAACACTTGCGGGGGCCGGTCTCAGCAGGCTTCCCTGTAGAGACCCCTTTCTTCTTATCACCGGGGGCTGGGAACCTTTACCCTGGGTACTAGTTTGGGGCCCTATAGAGAACTCCTGTGCTTTACCCTTGTCCCCCCCACCTTTCTGCTGGGGACCCTGCCCACCTTTGGCTGAGTCTCCCCAAACGCTTTCTTGTGGACCCTGGTACTCACCCAGCGGTCCGCTTCCATAGCAAGCTTCCTGGGGTCAGTTAGCTTACTATCAACTAGGTGCTGGCGCAGATCTGCAAAACATAGACTAGACAAGTGCTCCCATGCAATCAAGTTGTAGAGCCCCTGAAAATCTATTACGCTACTGCCCTTCACCCAACCATCCAGAGACCTGCAGAACACATCCACACATTCCAACCAAGTGTTGGCATCAGACTTCTTACTGGACCTGAACTGATCCCTGTACTTTTCAGGAGTAAGACCATACTTCGTGAGAAGGGCATCCTTCATGTCAGCATAGGTGAGGTGATACCCCTTACCCAGAGCTATCAGAGCATCCCTTGCTTCTTCAGGGAAAAGTGGCCACAATCCTGCTCCCCAATTCTCCTCAGGGACCCCATTCATGTGTATGGCTGCCTCATAACCCTGAAACCACCTTTGTATGTCATCCCCCTTCTTGAACTCCTTGCCTACGTTCTTGGGAATGTGCACAATCCTGTCTGCCTTTCTGGACGAATTACTGCCACCATCTGAGCCTGACTTACTCCTAAGTTCTAGCTCCTTCAGTTCTCTCTCATGCTCTAAGAGCATCTTCCTCTCCTCTATGGCCAATCTCTTCTCCTCCCGCTCACTCTCCAGCCTGAGCTTCTGCAGCTCAAACTGCCTTGCCTCCCGCCTGTCCTCCAGCTCCTCTGGGGACAGACTGCTGCTGCCTGACCTGGCGGGTTCCCCCTACCCAAAAGCATATCCACCCTGGAAATAGGCTCCTCCACCTCCTCACTGAGATTACCAGGCTGCCCACTGGCATGTCTGGCTGCTACCCAGGCCCTCAGCGCCTTCTGTAGCTCCTCCTTCCTTGTGAGGCCTTTAATTTGGACTTTCAGGTTTTTACAAATTTCTCGTAGTTCCTTTACGGCGTAGGTTTCCAACCTATCCTCCTCAAAGATAATTTCCAGAGATGCAACGGATGATGCAGCTGTGTCAGGCATGACAAAAGTAGTGAGTTGAAAACTGGCAAGATCAAAAATAGGCCAAAGAAAAAGAACCAGTATGTGGTACGTAATGGTCTGCGATATGGTAGTAGTGCACACCAATCACTGTAAGTCAAGTGCAAACACAAGTCCTATCCTCACCGCTGACAACCAATGTTAGAAATGGGATCTCTAGTTGGCAAGGGCTTGCACCTTTGTCCAAGTAGGGACCCTTCTTCCTAGTCATGGTAAGGGTGTTACACTCGTGAAGTAACCCCTGCTCACCCTCGTGGTAGCTTGGCACGAGCAGTCAGGCTTAATTCAGAGGCAGTGTGTAAAGCATTTGAACATAACCAACAGTAGTACAGTGTAAGCACTACAAACGGACACCACACCAGTTTAGAAAAATAACCAATATTTTATATACTCAAGACAAGACCAATTACGACAAAAATCCACAATACTATACTTTAAAACGAATACTTGATAAGGTAACTTCTTCTTTGCAGGAATAGCACAAAAGCAAAGTTCGTACGAGTCGGTAGCTCCGTCCGAGCCTACCGTGATGCTGAAAACCACAGAGTCTAACAGTTCCAGCCGACCGCGTCGATACGGGCCAGCAGAGTCATGAACAGACTCGGTTACAGTACCTTTCTCGTTGTGGCTGGTACGGAGTGTACGAGCCGGTCGGCGTTCGTCGCGGTTGCGGTGCAAGACGGAGCGATGCAAGGTGCGGTGTCCCTCGATGCGGTGCAGGCAGCGGCTCGATGAGCGTCGTGCAGACGGAGTCGGTGAGTCCAAGGCGTGCGATGCAGGGTGAGACGATGCTCGATGCGGTGCTGACAGGTTGCGATGCAGGCGACCAAGCCGGAGTGCGGGAGCTGGCGTCGGACAGCGGTGCGAGTCGGAGCGGTGCGTCGCAGACGTGCGAGCGGTGCCCCAATTGCGGTGCGGTCACGACTCTTGAGCCAGTTGCAGCGACCGCGTCGGTCGGGTCCGGCTGGTTCAGTGAAGCGATGCGAACTGCGGTGCCCACAGGTCACAGTGCAAGCAGCGGCTCGATGTTGGCGGCGTTGGACGTCGCCCACGGTGAGACCAGGGTTGCGATGCGAAGCGGGGCGATGCGGTCTGCGGTGCAAACAGGTCACCGGTCAGGGATGGATTCGGTTGACGGAGTCGGTTGCGGTTCCCTTCCTCTGTGGCAACTGAAACAGCGTTCCAGAAGCGGTACCCAGAGGCTTGTGAAGTCTTTGCAGTCCCTGAGACTTCTTAACAGGAGGCCAGCTCGGTTCCAGGCCCTTGGAGATACTCAGCACAAGTTTGTAGAAAGTTCAGTCCTTTCACTGCCCAAGGCAGAAGCAGCAGCTGCAGGCCAACCCAACAAAGCAACAACACAGCAAAGGGGCAGTACTCCTCCTGGCAGCTCTTCCAGCTCTTCGTCTTGGCAGGTTCCTTGATTCCAGCGAGATCTAAATTCATGGGGTCAGGGCCCCAATATTTATATCCCAAATTCCTTTGTTCTCTGAAGGCAGAGAGGCCTTTGCCTAGTCCAAACCAGTTCTGGAGCACTTTGTTGACAAGTCTCCGTCCCTTCTTTCAGTGAGTAGGCCAGGGACATCAGACGCACCACAGGAAGTGGAGCCAGCAATAGGCACTGTCCTATTCAGGGCCCAGGTGCGACCCCTCCCACCCATCTACATGTAGATCTTGCTATTCAGCCCTGTGCTGACTCACCCTGTCTCCTGGCATCCCCCAGCCCCTGTCGCTCACACTCCAGACAAGGAATACACAACCTCGCAGAGGCAGGCTTGGATGGTTAGACAAGAAAATACCCACTTTCTAAAAGTGGTATTTTCAAACACAGAATGTTAAAACCAACTTCACTAAAAGCTGCATTTTATCATTCTGAGTCCAGGCATACTAAACTCGAATTTCTACCATGTTCCCGGGGTCAGTTAGGATTATCAGCTGTAATAATCCAAACTGCCCGTTCAGGCCTAGGGGGAACAGGTAGCCTTGCAATAGTGAAAAACGAACTAGGCTGTAATTCACTATCAGGACATGCCACACACACCAGGGCATGTCCTACCTTTCGCCTACAACGCACCCTGCCCACAGGGGTACCTTGGGCCTACCTTAGGGGTGACTAACATGTAGCAAAGGGAAGGTTTAGGGACTTGCAAGTGTGTGCACTTGCCAAGTCGATATGGCAGCCCCAGGCTGCGCACAGGCTCTGCGTTGGCAGGCCCGAGTTACACTTTACGGGCTGTTTGCGTGGTTGGCACAATCCAGTGCTGCAGCCCACCAACAGCATTTGGTCTATAGGCCCTGGCACTCGCAGTGCACTTTACAAGGGACTGACACATAAACCAAATAGGCCAATCATGGAAACACCAATCCATAACACATTTTATACAGGAGCACTTGCACTTTCCCACTGGACAGCAGTGAGGAAAGTGCGCAGAATCATTACACCAGCAAAAACAGAGTCAAAACCGGGAGGTCAGAAAGCAAAAAGTCAGGGGAAACACGCCAAAAGATGCCAAGTCTAACATTTGTCAACAGCTAAATCCAGGAAGAAAGACAGTAGTGAGTGTAGGAACAATAGGACGAGAGGGAGGTCCTTTCACGAGATTGCAAATGGATTTTATAGAAATGCCTCCGAGCAATAGACTAAGGTATGTCCTTGTAGTCGTCTGTTTGTTTTCACGTTGGGTTCGAGCATACCCGACCAGAAGGAATGATGGAATTACGGTAGCAAAACTAATGCTGCGAGAATTCATTCCAAGGTATGGTTTTCCAGTAACGATTGAAACAGATAGAGGAACACATTTCCAAAACGAATTGATTCAACTGATTTGTGAAGCTCTTAGTATTAAACAGAAACTGCACTGTGCATACAGACCAGAGGCTTCTGGAATAGTAGAGCAAGTGAATGGAACAATTAAGAACAGGCTAGGTAAAATGTGTCAAACCACAGGACTCAAATGGCCAGATGCCTTGCCATTAGTCTTAATGACAATCAGAAGTATACCGGAAAGAAAGACAGGACTCAGTCCCCACGAAATAATTATGGGACGAGCAATGAGACAAGCACATGTACCTGTCAACAAACTACTGACTATAACTGATGATCTGGTGCTGGATTATTGCAAAGGATTGGCTGATGTGGTACGTTCTGTGTTTCATCAGGTTGGACCAGATGCAACCACTCTTGAAAGAAAACCGGCTCACGATTTGAATCCAGGAGATTGGGTCCGCATAAAAGTCCACCGAAGAAGAAACTGTTTGGTTCCTCACTGGGACCAACCACGACAAGTGATCCTGGTGACAACAACTGCAGTCAAATGTGCAGGAGTAAAACACTGGGTGCATGCCAGTCACACCATCAGAGTTCCAGAACCTGAAGATCGACATGTGAGTCGACATCTGGAAGTATTGGATACCAGTTCAGCATCGGATGCAGAGGAAGAGACGAACAGGGCTCCAGAATCTGAAGATCAACCTGTAAGTCGACATCTGGAAGACCCTACTACAAGTGCAACGACAGGAGGAGTGAAGGAAATAGCAGAAGTTCCAGAATCTGAAGATCGACATGTGAGTCGACATCTGGAAATATCAGACACCAGTTCAGCATCTGAAACAGAGCATTCGGATTGTGAGGAAAATCTGAAAAGAAATTGAAATTTGATAGTATAAAAGAAGAAACTGAGCAAAAAGACAGTAACAGTGAGCAACCAAGTACAAGTTGTGGTGAAAATCCTTCAGAGATAATATTAATAGACGAAGAAGGGAGAGTTTCAAATAGAAAGATAGAAGAATCGGAAGATCCCCGAGGAGCAATAGGGACAGGTCGACGAACAAAAGAACAGGGAAATTTAGAAGCAGATAGAGAGGTTGACACAAATTCGGAAGAACCTCGAGGAGGGACAGAAGTAGGTGATCAAAGGAAAACATGAGAGAAACCACAAATAGATGAAAGAAATGAAATTATAAAATTTAAGATAAGAGACAATAAAGAAAGGACTGAAACAGAGTCAGAAGAAAGTGGAGAAGAAAGAAACCAGAAACTAGAGTCGAGAAAGAGAACTTGGAGAACAGAAAGAGAGGAAAAAGAAAGTGAACCAAAAAGGCCAAGAAAAGGAGACAATTGGCCCAACGAAGTTAGAAGATTGAGATACAAGATCATAAGGCTAGATGGAAAAAGTGCAGAACAAGTAAATGAAATAACAAGTCAAAAAGAACAAGACAAACAAGGTGGAAAACACTTGCAGAAAACAAAAAGAGTAAAGAAAGCAAATCTGAAGTATAAATCGCCTGAATGGTTATACATTGCGTTGACTGATATCAAAGAAGAAGAGATCACTCACGAAAACCCAGAACAAAGCTACAACCTAATGGGTGAAGGTGAAGTGCAACAAACTTGAAGAAATTTGAACAAATTCTACCGGATTTGACGAAACACTGGATTTGACAAAGAAAGAGTTCTGAAAAGAATTAAAAGAAAGTACCAAACAAAGACAAAGTGAGAGTGCAGGGTGGCTAAGAGGTCATTTCTGAGGTGTGGTGACACATTTTCCCTGTACATAATATAAAATAGGTTATAGAACAAAATGGAAGATACTAAAGATAGAAAATGTAGATGTGAGTTCTTAAGCAGGTGGTGTAAGATGTGCTTCTTTTGTACAGGATTATTAATGACCGTTTGTGTTATTTTAGCAATCACCATTCCAATTAGCTTAGCTATAGAAGAAACGTCTAATAACACAGAAAAAGAAAAAGGAGCTAACGTGCAAGAAACAGCTATATTAAAAAGTAGTGCAGAATTGCATAAAGACAAATCAATAACAGATTTTTCAAAGAATGTTTTCACTAAATTATTATATGAGTATGTAGAAACAATGGATGTAAGAGATTGTTATGTTTGTATGCAATTGCCTGCGTCTGTTGCAGAAGGTGTGACCTATCATCACCTTCCTTTAACGTATGGAATAACATGTAGTGTTTTAGCAAGTTTATTTTCCAAGACAGGAAGATTAGAATATTATTATACTGATATAGATAAGATTTTTGCAAAGATTCCTATAGTTTCTGAACTAAACAAGGTAAAAGAAGCAAGAACATTTGGTGAATTTTTCATAGAAAATAAAATTCTAACATTAGATGATATGAAGAAAAGGTATTTTTAGAAATGGTCGAGGATAGAAGAGTGAAATTTCAAAGGAAAGTGATAGAAGAGACAAAAACACCTCTTTGGGCGTTTGAGGAAGAAAATCATGACAAGAAAAAGACAAATGCAGCTATGACTCTGGATTGGCCCCAACAGGGAAGGTTGTGCATTAGAAGAAATAGAACAAGATATGACAATTATTTCGTGGGTTCCAGTGATTGCCATGACAATTATAAAATTTTAGGTGGATGGGGATTCAAAGGGGGAAAAGATCCAATATTTCCTGGGATCTATTATATTTGCGGTAACAGAGCTTATTACAGGTTGCCGGACCATTGGTATGGATCATGTTACTTAGGCCTGGTCTTTCCAAAGATTTTTCATGTAGATAGAGCAGAAAAGGGAACACACGAAATGATGAAGACATTTACACGTAGAAAAAGGGAAAGTTTCTCAGAAATAGTAGGTGATATTTTTGGAGCATTGATACCAGCAGTGGGAATATCTTTGAATGCATTTAAAATTCGGAAATTATCCACAGTAGTAGATCGCTTATCTACAGATACTGCTGGAGGGTTCTTGATGGTAAATACCGAAATGGTTGCTATGAGAGCTATGGTGATGCAAAATCGACTTGCCCTTGACATTCTTTTGGCAAAAGAGGGTGGAGTCTGTGGAATGCTGAAAGTCCAACATTGTTGCACTTACATTCCAGATAAAAGTGAAAATATACAAAAGTATTTAAAGAATATTACAAATTTGCACAAAGAACTTGTTCCACTGGAGGTTGAAAATGCATTTGGCAAACTTGGTAAGAGTTTTCCTCAGTAATAAATTGGTTTACTAGAATGAGTGGATTAATAATAGGGAAAATCATAATAGTAGCAACCATGATAATCATAATAGTTTTAGTACTGAAGCTAATTATTACATGTATAAAGAGAAGAAAAAGACAGAACAAAATAGAGAAAGAAAATAAGATAAATAGAGAAAGAGAAATGGGTGAAATAGAGCTAGAAGAAATAAAAGAAAACATGTATAAGAAAACAAAGAGACAAGTTGAAAGGGATACAGTTGTGTAAACTAACAAAAACAAACGGACAAAGAAATATGCTATCTGATAGAATTGTGTAACATGGGGTTTTTGTGGTGATATTAAAAATCACCAAAGGGGAGTTGATGGAGCAGGGTAAATGAAAACATTTTAACCTCCTAATATTTACGTTGAATAATTAACACACAGGTTCGTCTTAGTAAATAACCAACCATGTATGTTACATGTAAAGGGTTATGGGTAACACGGTATATATGTGCAAACTAATTTACTTACAATTGTTAACGTGGATAACATAAGTCTAATAAATTGCGTACTAATTAGAGTAATAAATGCATGATTTGTGCTTGGAAATAAACTGTGTAGTGGCAAAGAGAAGTGTTGATAAGTAAGAAATAGCTTTATATGTCGCTTTTGCTAGGTAATACCTAATTGGGGTACGTAGAATGACGGGAGGGAAACGAAAAGGTTTATATTCTTTATTCTTAACTATGTTCTGTTTATCTTTATAATAGTGCGCTTAGGCCTGTTGTGCTGCAATGTAAAAATGGCTGCCATGAGCTAGAGTACGCAGGCGCGAGAGGGGTTTCGAAAGAGAGAAAGGCCATGAACAAGAGGGATCATGTGACCGTCCCAAAGCCTAGGATGGAAGTGTGGTCAAGGCTGCGATGACCTTATCATATAAACGTGTGCCAAAGAAGGACATAGCAAAAAGCGTGAGAAGTCGCAGTGAATAAGTGAATGAACAATGAACTGTTCAACTTAAAAGTATCAGAAAAGGATACAGTTTGAAACCAAAGAATGGATGGGTAATGTCATGAACCCGTGAGAAACGACAGAAGTATGAACTTTCCACAAAGAACTAGTTGGAACAAGGATATTCATAATGAGATGTATACTGACCCAAATTGACCAATTAGAGAGAATCTCGCCCACAAAGATGTAACATTTTCACTTAGTAAGCTAGTATTAGGGTATAAGAAGACCAACTCTTAGAGGGGAGGGGTTGACGCTGCCATTTTTATGAGATGATGCTGATGATGATCGATCGAGAGAAGCTAGAGGGACGAGACGCTGCTATTTTATATTTTGATTGAGCACGAGACGCTGCTGTTGGAGAACCTTTTTGCTCTTAATAGATTTTTCCATTTAATACTATTAGACCTTTTATTCTTAAGATACTAAAAGGGGAAGGAACGAGAAGGCCTGTTTTCCAGGACAGATAGATAGTTTTCGGGAGTTCTTGCTGTGACGAACTTTATTTTTCCATCTAATAGGTATGCATTGCAATTTCAATTTATTCTTAAAATGATGCTAAATGTAATAATCTGAATAATAAATCTGAAACTTATTCATGCTTCTAAAAATTATATAAAACTTGATTATCTTTAAACAATGAGTCAGTGGTTCTTTAGCTCAATGATAAATGTAAATGTTTAAAGGTTTATAGTGATTGAGCTGGTCTTAATCACCATCAACTGATTCCTACTAGTTGGTCCATCGACCAATGAGCGGAATACCTTAAAACTTGAGACGTATTATGTCGTTTTAAAAAGGTATCCCGTATCCTTCCAGCAAATCATTACCTTTTTTCTCCTAGGTAAGAACGGATGAAATCCAGGGAATATATGAGAGAGTGAATGTATATGCGGTGTTATGGGCCCCACCGTCATATAGGTATAGTTGTGTTTAAGAGGGATATTTGCACCTGGACGTCCAAAGCATATAGGAGAAGAAATTTTATTGATAGCGCTAGATCACAGCCATATGCTCAATTCAGGTGACGAGGTACTCCGGTCCCCTGGGGCCGTCTCCTCAGTGTTTTGGTTTGAGCCCCCTTGCAGGTGACAGTCTGGGGCACACAATGTCAGCTCTGGCAGGTAGGGAGTTAATTACGGCCTCCGCTGCTTGGCCCCAAATCCCTCTCAGTAATGGGGCGGTCACGGGGCTGCCATTCCACTTCCGTCTCGCTCCCTGGCAGCCCCGCTTCTGACAGGGGATCGCCTCCCTCCCCGGGATGTTACCTGGTGCTGGGGAAAGAAGGCGAGACTCCTCCCGCCACTCCGCGTCTTCAGCCCCGGCCTGGAGAGGTCAGAGGCTCCCGCTCTCCTCGGAGCCTCCTCCCCGATGCCTGGGCGGGCTCCGGGCTTCCTGATTGCCTCACCGCCCGACAACCAATGGGAGCGCGGCTTCCTGGGGGGCGCGGCCGATGACACGGCCGGCGCCCCGGTTGCCCAGCGACGCTCTCTCGCGTGCTCCCGGCCCAGTGCGGCCTTCGCGGTAGCTGTGGCGGACCTCCCTTGGCTTCGGGGGCCGCGGCGGCATTCAGTTTCCCCCGCAGTCTTCCGCAGCAGCAGCGCCCGGGCGGCGGCGGTGATGTGGGACACAGCGCTACTTCCCTCAGCGGCACCGGGGCCGCGGCAGTGATCCCGGCCACAGCGTCTCTTCCGGGCAAAGCGCTCGCACGCAGGTACCCGGCCAGTGGCGGTGATCTTGGGCACACAGCGCTTTGGGGGAGCTTGCAGCACTCCCCGCTCCAAGCACATTCAGGCCACGGCGCCTTGAAGTCTCAGCCCCTATAGGTCACAGCGCATTGTAGTAGCAGCGCATACTTCGTACCTCAGGGCTCCCAAACGGTGGTGGCACTCTCAGGCTCACAGCGCTGGTTGGGGCATTTCAGGCGACAGGTCCACCGCTCATTCAAATCACAGCGCTTAGCTGGCCTAGCGCCTGACAATACCTCAGGGTTGGTATTGATAGCAGGTCTTAGAGGCAGGAAAGAGGTGGTGGAAGGTCTGGGCAGGCCCCCTGGAGCTGGTGTCCCTGGTTCCCCTCTCACAGGGCAAGGTCAGCAGGCTGGCAGGATCACTCATCTATCTTGGGGCCGCAGGGCCTAAGATCAGTCAGCCTCGGTAGTGTAGCCTCCCCCTAGCTCAGCAGCCTATACTCCGGCGGAGGGTCCCCAGGTCCAGTAGTGCACCAACTGACTGTCAGGTTTCCCTCCTTTCCTTTTATACGTCTAGGTCAGGTGACTCGCCAAAAAGGCGGCAAGATGGGGGGTGGAAGATTCTAGAAGGCTCTGGGGACTCTGTGGTGGCTTCTCTGCTGACAAGAGGCGGGACGCTCAGGGTTACAGTAGCATTATGTCCCGACCTGATCCCAACTACTAGCGCGCAGATAGGACAGTGGCCACTCCGCAGTAGCAGGGGCCTATGGCAGCCATATTGTTAAGAGAGAGCACCTGCACCTCAGCACTGATTAGCAGCGGTAAGGCGCCCAGAGGTCTATGTCCAGCAAAAAATGGCGGTCAGTTAGGAAGCAAAAAGGGAAAAATGTAGGGGAAGACCACCCTAGGGCTGACCGGTCTAACACGCGTCCCCCCCAGCCAAAAGTGGGGAGAGCTACCCAACCTCTAGGGAGTTCTCATCACTAAGGCGGAAGAACCGAGAGAGACCGTCAGCGTTGGCGTGGTCTACTCCGGGTCGGTGTTCCACCCTGAAGTCCATACCCTGGAGGGAAATGGACCACCTCAACAATTTAGGGTTTTCGCCCCTCATCTGCATGAGCCAGCGAAGGGGCCGGTGGTCGGTCTGAATCAGGAAGTGAGAGCCAAAGAGATATGGCCTCAACTTCTTCAAGGCCCAAACCACCGCAAAAGCTTCTCGTTCGATCGTACTCCACCGTTGTTCCCGGGGAAGTAGCCTCCTAGATATGAAGGCCACAGACTAGTCTAGGCCCTCCTCGTTGAGTTGTGAGAGTACTGCCCCAATGCCATGCTCAGAGGCGTCCGTTTGAACAATAAATTCCTTGCTGATAGCCGGAACCCTAAGCACCGGAGCAGTGCACACAGCTTGCTTGAGGGTATCAAAAGCTTTCTGGCAAGCTTCAGTCCAAATCACTTTTCTTGGTTGTTTCTTGGACGTGAGTTCGGTCAAGGGGGCCACAATGGTGCCATAGCCCTTGACAAACCGGCGGTAGTAACCCATGAGGCCCAGGAAAGCCCTGACCTCCGTCTGGGTTTTGGGGGGCTCCCAGGCCAGGATGGTCTCGATTTTGGCCTGGAGGGGCTGCACCTTACCCCCGCCCCCCAGGTGCCCCAGGTAGACGACAGATCCCTGTCCGATCTGGCATTTGCTGGCCTTGATGGTCAGGCCAGCCCGCTGCAGGGCCTGCAGCACCTCCTGGAGATGCTCCAGATGGTCCTCCCAGCTTCTGCTGAAGACAGCTATGTCATCCAGGTAGGCAGCAGAGAAGGCCTCTAGGCCAGAAAGTACCTGGTTTACTAACCGCTGAAAGGTGGCAGGAGCATTTTACAATCCAAAGGGCATCACTCTAAATTGGAAGTGGCCCTCTCGGGTGGAGAACGCAGTCTTCTCCTTGGCTCTGTCCGCCATGGCAATCTGCCAGTATCCTGACGTGAGGTCAAAGGTGCTTAAGTATCGGGCGGCCCCAGCCGGTCAATGAGCTCATCCGCCCTAGGGATCGGGTGAGCATCCGTCTTGGTCACGGAGTTAAGTCCTCGGTAGTCCACACAGAACCGAAGTTCAGGTGTGGTGCCCGGTGGAGCCGCTTTCGGTGCCAATACCACCGGACTGGCCCATGGGGCTGCTGGAAGGCTCGATCACCCCCAACATCTTAGCGACCTCACTCTGAATTCTGGTCTTCACTTTGTCTGACAGCCGATAAGACTTGGTCTTGACAGGGGGGCTGTCCCCTGTGTCCACGTCATGGGTACACAGGTGGGTGATACCAGGAGCAAGGGAGAAAAAGGAAGAGTACTGCTCCAATACCTGGCGGCAGTCCATCTGTTGCTCCGGCGTCAGGGACGGGGAGAGGACCACTCCCTCCACCGATCCATCTTTCTCTTGGGACGCCAGAAGGTCTGGAAGAGGCTCGCTCTCCTCCTCCTCGCTCCCATCAGTCACCATCAGGAGGGTAAGCTCAGATCTCTCGTGGTGCAGCTTGAGGCGGTTGACGTGCAACACTCGGTGAGGTTGCCTTGGCGTTTTAAGATCCACCATGTAAGTGGTCTGGCCCTTCTTCTCCAGTATCTCGTACGGGCCAGTCCACCAGTCCTGGAGGGCGCTAAGCTCTCCGGGCTCCATGACCCACACCTTTTGTCCCGTATCCAGTTCCACCGGATAGGCATTCTGGTCGTACCACTCTTTCATGACTGCCTGGCTGGCTTCCAAGTTGTCCGATGCCTCCTTCCACAGCTTAGCCATCTGGCTGCGGAATGCCAACATGTAGCTCACCACATCTTGGGGAAGCCTCCTAGGAGACTTCTCCCACCCCTCCTTCACGAGACTGAGGGGTCCCCTAACAGGGTGTCCGTACAGAAGCTCGAAGGGGCTGAAGCCTACCCCCTTCTGCGGCACCTCCCTGTAGGAAAACAACAGACAGGGCAAGAGGACGTCCCACTTATTTATTTTATTTATTTAAGGAGTTTTATATAGCGCTAGCTGGACCTGAGGGTATCAGAGCGCTTCACAACAAGTAACTTATGTGCAAATAGGCAGTACAGAGAATATAGAAGAACATAGGGGTTCGTGCCGGATAAGGATCGAACAAAGGGGTGATCGAGCAGAAGGAGCAGGTCAAACAAGCATTGCATGCACATATAAACCACAAATGTTACATGAACATATAAGCAACAAATACAATAGAGATATCAGTAAAAATGCTCCTATACCGTCAGAGCATATTACAGTTCTGTCATATTACACAAGAAGATATATGCAGAGTGTCCTGGGAAGTGACTTGGTTATGAAAATAATAATCCACATTCCTTAAGTCGAGTATCCGAAAGGTTTTCTTGATCCAGCAATGCGAGTATCCAAAATGTTTTCTTGATCAGAGTCAGTGTCACCGGTCACATAGTTGAAGTTCGGTGGAATGCCGGCTAAGGTACTTCCTTGGCTCCTATCGGTTTGCTCGAGAGCGGTCAAGGAGGAGGACTTTGAGCAGGTTTTTGAATTTTGGAAACGAGGGGATCGTTCTGATGTGGGGGGGGATGGAGTTCCAGATTTTGGGGGCGTTTCCAGCAAACGATTTGGCCGCAGTTTTTTGTTTGCGAGTTTTCAGCGGGATTAGTAGCAGAGTGTTGGAGCTCCTGAGGTTCCTGGACTGGCCGGCCCTTTTGAGTTTGGCGGCTAAGTATTCCGGTTTGCCTGTGTGCAGGGCTTTGTGCGTGGGGCAGGCTGTTCTGAAGCTGGCTCGCAACTCAATTGGGAGCCATTTAAGTTCTCTGAGTGCAGGGGAGATGTGTTCGAATTTCTTAGTACCGGTGACCATTCTGGCTGCTGCATTAAAGGTTGTTTTCAGGGGGGCGAGGTGGGATTTTGCTGTACCAGTCAGGGCTGCAATCCCATAATCGATTCTGGAGAGCACCAGTGCTTGGGTGGCTTGTTGCAGGTCCTTGGGCGGGAGGAAGGGTTTTATTTTGTACAGTAATTTCAAGTTGAGAAAGGAACTTCTAGCGGATCTTGTAATGTGTTTTTTCATGTCCAGTTTCGGGTCTAGGGTGATACCTAGAGATTTTACCGAATCCGCCAGGATGAGGTTACCCTTGAAGGCGTCAATAGCTTTGAGCCATTCTGCAATTTGGGGGTTTTCGTCTTTGTTGGAAATGAGGAGTATTTCCGTTTTCTCTTGATTGAGTTTCAGGTGGTTACTTGAGAGCCAATGTTGAACCTCTCTAAGCGTTGCGTTGAGTCTCTGGATGTCGTCAATGGAGGAGGTTTCCAGATATAGCTGCGTGTCATCTGCATATAAGTGGAAAGGGATGTTGGATTTCCTGAGTAGGGTGGTAAGGGGTTCTATGTAAATGTTGAAAAGCTGAGGGGAGAGCACTGACCCTTGTGTTAACGGGGTGGATGTCGGACTCGAAATGTTTAATTTTTATTCTTTGTGAGCGGTTGTGGAGAAAGGAAGAGAACCATTGGAGGACCGTCTCTTCAAGACCAGCCCTTTCTTGTAGAACCTTGATGAGAAGCTTGTGATCAACTGTATCGAATGCGGCCGATAGGTCCAGGAGGATGAGAAGGCAGCATTGGTCCGAGTCGAGTGATTTGTGTAGGTCGTCAATGACATTGAGGATTGCTGTTTCAGTGCTGCAGCCTTTTCTGAAGCCCGATTGATGGGGATCTATCAGGTTGATGTTGTCCAGGTGTTGGGTCAGTTGAGGAAGTACACATCTTTCCAGGATTTTGGACAGAAGCGGTAAGTTCGAGATAGGTCTAAAGTTATTCAGATCCTCAGTGTCTAGTCCTGGCTTTTTCAGCAGTGGTGTGACTTGACCCACTTTGAGGCAGTCTGGTACGACTCCTGATCTCAGTGAGCTGTTAATGATCTTGCACCATAGCGGGGCTAGGACGAGCTTCAAGTCCTTGGTCAGTTGAGGGGGTAGCTGATCAAGGGCGTGGGATGAGGGTTTAGCGTTGGAGATTAGTTTGACTATTTCTGCTTCCTGAATGGGAATGAAGGAAGACCAGTGTTTGGGGGTTCAAGGAATCGCTATTGTTGGTTTCAGACGCCTGGATCTCGGTGGAGGGATGAGATTGGAGCCAAGTGAGAGATCGATCTTGGCGATTTTGTCGTTGAAAAAGATGGCGAAGTTGTCGCATCGTTCTTTAGATGCCTGAGTTGAGGAGGTCACTGGCTTAGAGGTTTGTTTCCTGATGATATTGAAGAGCTCTTTGGGTCTGTTTTTTGCGTTGTCTAGCGCAGAGCAGAAGAAAGAAGTCTTTTTGTTTTTAATGTGCTTTTTGAAGTTCCTGCGGGCTGCTTGGAGTTGATCGCGATGGAGGGCGGTGGGATTGTTCCTCCAGATTCTTTCTGAGGCTCTTAGATGTCTTCTTTCTTCGTTGGTGTCAGTGGTGAACCATGATCTGGATGGAATGCTCCTTTGTTTTTTTAGTTTCAGAGGGGCAAGTTGGTCCAGGGTGAGCGTCATATTCGAGTTGTAGAGAGAGGTGAATTCAATAGTAGGGAGGTGATCAGTGATGTTGGGGAGGAGCGCGCTTATTCTTTCTTCTAGATCCGCTCGAGGGATCTGAGCTGTGTTCCTAATCCATTTGGGGGGGTCCTGTATGGGGTGTTGAGTTAGGACCGCTTGGTTGATGTGAAAAAGGATGATGTGATGGTCGGACCAGTCTACGGGAAGGATGTGGTCAATGGTGATTGCATTGCTTTCGGCAATAATTGCGTCGAGGGTTGCTCCTCTGTGGTGTGTTTCTTCTGAGCAAAGTTGGGTCAGATTGTTTTCTAGTAGGAGGTTGTTTAGGGTTTGAATAAGCGGGTTTTTTGTTTCATTGCATCTTAGATTAAGGTCGCCAAGAATTATGTTATTTGAGTTTCCGAGAGAGCAATGGGCAATCAAGTCAGAGAGGTGTTCCCCGAATACGGAGGAGTTGCCTGGGGGGTGATACAGGAGGTGGCAGCGAGATGGCCTGTTATCGCTTGTCTTGATGTTGACTGAGAGACATTCAAAGGAGCTATACAGGCAGGAGGCAGTTTCCGTGATGTAAATGCTATTCTTGTGAATGATTGCTATGCCCCCTCCTCTTTGCACTTTCCTATCTTTGTTGATCATTGTGAATCCAGGAGGCACCAGCATGTCCATGCTGGGGTAGGAGAGATTGTTGAGCCAGGTCTCCGTGATGAATGCTATGTCTATATCATGGGAGAGGATGGTTTCTGCTAGTTCGGTTGCATGTTTAGAGGCCGATCTGCAGTTTAGGAGCATGCAGTTAATGGGGGACCCTTCGTTGCTCGGATTCTTAGTAGATGGGGCCCTAGGAAGAGAAGTTAGGTGAGCTGGGGGTCTAGGGTCTCTCGGTGGAAGGTGTTCTCTTCCGACTCCCGTAATTACTTGGATCATGGATTTCAGGGAGGGATTAGAGGGAGAGTCATAGGTTGAGGCTAGGTATGCTGCTTCCCGGGAGGAAAGTGCGGCTTTTAATCTTCTGGGTCTCTCAGAGCGATTCTCAGTACCCATTCTGTTATTCGATGGCCAGGACCTGGGGGGGACAGGGGGCCCGCTGGGGGGCGGTACCGTGGCACACCCGGGTTGGGTGAGATTTGGTGGTGAGGTGGGGGGCTGAGTGGGCTTTCGGATCGTGACCAGGTTGGATAAAGTTTCGTTCAGGCCTCGGATCAGGATTTTAAGCTGAGTTTCTAGGAGGTTGAGGCGATGCGTCGTGTTATCCAAGGTGGGAGGGGGGGTGCCTGGGGCAGCATTGCCCAAGGGGGAGGGAGCTGGGTCCCAGTCATGGTGGCTGTTGGGGGAGGAGCTGCCTGGTTTGTCTCTGGGAGGGATCATGGGCAGGAGGAGTGTTGGCTCATAACAAGGATTCGGCCTCGTGTGGCCTGAGGGCGGGCTGGAGCTGTAGGGAGACTGAGCTTGGGAGTAATGCTTGTTGCTGGTTGGGAAGAGAGAGGAGGCAAGGGTGGGAGGGTCGTCCGCCAGGGAATGGGATGGGATCATTATTAGGAGGAGCAGAGTTGCGGGAGGTGACTCGAGGGGGTGGGGAGGAGGTTTTCGAAGAGGACGCGAGAGGGGTCTGGCACCTCACCTGATTTGGAGGGCTCACTGGGGGCAAGAGAGGGGTCAGGCCGGGTCGAGTAGTGTGCAAGGGTGCCTTTTTTAGCGAGGGGAAGAGGGAGTCGAAAGCCTCGAGGTTATCGTTATTAGCCTGTATCAGGCCTCAGGCAGACTCCTAATCATTCCTTTCAGCGTCTTGTTGAAATGCTCCACGAGACTGTTGGTCTGGGGGTGGTAAGGGGTGGAGAACTTGTACGTCACCCCACACTCCTTACACATGGCCTGCATATAGGCGGACATAAAGTTGGTGCCCCTGTCCGACACCACCACCTTGGGGAAGCCCACTCGGGTAAAAATCCCCATCAGGGCCCGCGCCACCGCAGGTGCAGTGATGGTCCTCAGAGGGATGGCCTCCGGGTACCGGGTGGCGTGGTCCACCAGAACCAGGATGAACCAGTGTCCAGAAGAGCTCGGCGGATCCATAGGCCCGACAATGTCGATGCCCACCCGCTCAAAAGGGGTACCGACGACCGGTAGGGGTTCCAAGGGGACCTGCAACTTGGTCCCGGTCTTCCCACTCGCCTGGCAAGTCACGCAAGTCTTGCAGTAGGTATCAGAGGCGATCCTCATCCTGGGCTCACTGTAAAGAAGGCCATCCTCCCAGTAGATATGGTAGTTTCCAGCAGCATTTCCGGCTGCTTGGGCTTCGGCCTGTCGCCGCATGCCTTCAAGGGTGGGGCACTCCTTCTGTGCCCGACAGAATTCCTCCCGGGTAGGCCCTCCCTCCACCTGCCACTCTGCAGGGGTTGGCAAGTCCCCCACGGGACCAACGTCATCCTCCGTGGACTCCGGGGCCACCGCAGCGGGTGCCCCATCCATCTCACAGGATGCATCTTCCAAGGCATCGTCCTGATCAGCGGTGGGCTGGGCCATTGTTCCAGGCTCCAGCCCCGGTTGGTTCCCTTGCCGGGCAGCCATGGACCGTGTGACCGCACAAGTCCATCCTGGTAGTCCCAGCATCTCAGCGTGTGCGTTGAACTCCACCTCCTTCCAGGCGGTATGCTCAAGGTCGCTTCCTAACAAACAGTCGACTGGCATGGCAGGGCTCACCGCGACTCTCAACAGGCCTGAAACCCCTCCCCACTCAAAGGGAACTTGGACCACGGGGTAGTGACCCACACTGTTGTCAGCCATCACAACCGGGTGGAATACATCAGGAATCACTTGCTCCGGGGACACCAGCTGTCTCCTTACCATTGTCATGCTGGCACCTGTATCCCTCAGAGCCTCCACCCCCTCCCCGTTAACAAGGACCCTCTGCTGGTACTTGGCAGTATTCGAGGGTACCTGAATCTGTGGGACCATCTCCCTGTCTCCCAGGGAAACTAGGGTCAAGCCTGCCCACTCACCCCCCTTATCTAGGGACAGCTCCTCCCCCAGCGCTACACTCGCCACCCCGGGGTTCTTACCTCCAGTAGGGGCTGGGGTCCTTTTACGACACTGGGGATCCCCCTTGTAGTGTCCAACCTCCCCGCACTCATAGCACCGGACAGTTCTTGGCTGCTGACTTCTGTCAGGATAAGTAGGCTTTTGATAACCAGATTGGGGCTGGGACCCAAACCCTCTCCCTTGCGGTCTGTTTTGGGGGCCTTTGGAGAACTCCTTCTTTTTATCTCCCCCCTCTCTCTTCTGGGGGAAACCCTGTCCACCCTTCTGGGGGTCCCCCCCGGATCCCTTGTTGGACACCCTGGTACTGATCCAGGTATCCGCCTCCTTTGCAAGCATCCTCGGGTCGGTCAACTTGCGGTCAACCAGGTGTTGGCGCAGCTCTGGAAAACATTTATCGAGAAGGTGCTCTCTTAAAAACAAATCGTACAGCCCTTCATAATCGGTCACCTCGCTGCCCCGCACCCAACCCTCCAATGCTTTGCGGGCATAGTCCAGGAAATCCACCCAGTTCTGTGTGGGAAGCTTGTGGCTATTTCTAAACTTCTTTCGATATTTCTCAGGGGTCAGGCCAAACTTCTTAATCAACGCTTCCTTCATAACGGAATAGTTGGTCTGGTCTGCCTTGTCTAGCGTCGAGTGTGTCCCTCCGCACCGAAGGCATGTACCTATATAGGCTACCCCCCCAGTAACTCTCGGGGACCCCATGGGCTCTCAAGGACACCTCGTAAGCAGCTAGCCACTTGTCGATGTCGTCCCCCACATTAAAACTGGCCACAACATCTTTGGGCATGTAGAACCTAGACTCCCGTGAAGCTTCAATCGGTACGCTGCCACCATTTGCATTATTCTGAGCCCCCATCTGTAGGGCTCTAATCTCCAATTCCTTCAGACTGAGCTCATGGGCAAGCTTCCTTTCCTCCATAGCCAGCCTCTTCTCTTCACGCTCCTTCTCTAACCTGGCAAGCTCTAGTTTAAGTTGTCTCTCCTCCCTCCTGTCCTCGAACTCCTCTGCAGACAGGCTCCTTACTGAAACACTACTGCCTGCCCTGGAACGTCTTCCTGGCAATACATTCTTACTAGTATCTATGTGCAGTAGGTCCAGCTCTCCTGGAGCGTCCCGCTCTCCCTGACCCTCGTCCCCTCTCCCTCCCGAGTGGGCCAATGCCCATGCTCTCAAGCTCTTCTGAAGCTCCTCTCTCTTGGCGCCTCGCTTGAAGAACACCCCCTTCCCCTGGCAGAGCTCCCTAAGCTGCGCCACCGTGTACGTTTCTAGGTTGGCCAGCTCGAACTCCATCCTGCTAGGTAGGGCCTCGGACAATTTCAGGGACAACCACTAGGACGTAGGTAACAGGCTTAACACAAGAGCATTCACAATCAGGCCATTAGGGAGAATTATAAGCTTGCGTTAAAACAGGTGTCAGATTGCGGCGCACACCGAGTCACTGTAGGGTGCTGCACAAGCACAAGTCCTAATCCCACCGCTGAACACCAATGTTAGACCCGGAAGGTCCCAGGGACCACCGACTCCGACAGGGTAGCTTGGCGCGAGGCGGGAAGGCTCGCCGGAAGCTATGTGTTAAGTAGTTGTGCAGCACACACTCACACTGACCCAGTAAAGCGCACGCAATAAAGAGACACCACTTCAAGTTCATTGACAAAAACAAGTATCTTTATCTATTTCTTGTCAGGATTAGAAATGCAAAGCTCGCACAGGGTGCAGGATAACCGGTTTCTATAACATCACGTCTCTAAAAGTAACATTTCCTATGCACATGGTCATCACAGGCAACATTTCCTATGCACATGGTCATTACAGGCAACATTGCCTATGCAGGTGTGGTATCAAGATAAACAACTTGTCTCCTGCGGCATATATTCAATATAAGTACCAAGCCCCCTTTCGCTTATTCATTACAGGCAACAATGCTCCTTCAGGTACAACACTCAGTTAATCATTCTTGGCAGATATACCTCCTATTCAGGCCACGATCCTGTTGCAGCCATATGCTCAATTCAGGTGACGAGGTACTCCGGTCCCCCAGGAGCCCCTGGGGCCATCTCCTCAGTGTTTTGGTTTGAGCCCCCTTGCAGGTGACAGTCTGGGGCACACAATGTCAGCTCTGGCAGATAGGGAGTTAATTACGGCCTCCGCTGCTTGGCCCCAAATCCCTCTCAGTAATGGGGCGGTCACGAAGCTGCCATTCCACTTCCGTCTCGCTCCCTGGCAGCCCCGCTTCTGACAGGGGATCGCCTCCCGCCCCGGGATGTTACCTGGCGCTGGGGAAAGAAGGCGAGACTCCTCCCGCCGCTCCGCGTCTTCAGCCCCGGCCTGGAGAGGTCAGAGGCTCCCGCTCTCCTCGGAGCCTCCTCCCCGATGCCTGGGCGGGCTCCGGGCTTCCTGATTGCCTCGGCGCCCGACAACCAATGGGAGCGTGGCTTCCTGGGGGGCGCGGCCGATGACGCGGCCGGCGCCCCGGTTGCCCAGCAACGCTCTCTCGCGCGCTCCCGGCCCAGTGCGGCCTTCGCAGTAGCTGCGGCGGCCCTCCCATGTCTTCGGGGGCCGCGGCGGCGTTCAGTTTCCTCCGCAGTCTTCCGCAGCAGCAGCGCCCGGGCGGCGGCGGTGATGTGGGACACAGCGCTACTTCCCTCAGCGGAACCGGGGCCTCAGCAGTGATCACAGTGTCTCTTCCGGGCAAAGCGCTCTCACGCAGGTACCCGGCCAGCGGCGGTGATCTTGGGCACACAGCGCTTTGGGGGAGCTTGCAGCACTCCCCGCTCCCAGCACATGCAGGTCACGGCGCCTTGAAGTCTCAGCCCCTATAGGTCACAGCGCATTGTAGTAGCAGCGCATACTTCGTACCTCAGGGCTCCCAAACGGTGGTGGCACTCTCAGGCTCACAGCGCTGGTTGGGGCGTTTCAGGCGACAGGTCCACCGCTCATTCAAATCACAGCGCTTAGCTGGCCTAGCGCCTGACAGTACCTCAGGGTTGGTATTGATAGCAGGTCTTAGAGGCAGGAAAGAGGTGGTGGAAGGTCTGGGCAGGCCCCCTGGTGTCGTACTTGGGGCAGCCTTCCCAGGTAGAAGCACCTGTTCCCCAGGAGCGAAGAGGGAGCCCCTCCCTTCTCCAAAGACACAGTCTCCCCAGTGCCAATAATAGAACACACTAAGAGTAAACAAGTATCTTCAGAAAAGGAAGAGACCAGGGAGGACAATCTGAGAAAGTCCTAATGCCGCCAACATGGAGGAAACCCCGTCCAAATAGCCACAGGAATCCTATAGTAAATACAAAAAGAAAATAAACACGATTATTAAATAGTGACTGGAGAGTTTAGTTACTAATTTGAGGTTGTGTACTATCCCACACTTACTTGTATTAAGACTGGATGCGACCTCTTATAAGGATTCCTGTTGCGTGCAACCAAGGATCTCAGGATATCCAAAAAATTAGAAAAAGGCTGGAGAGGATAGTGGCTCCTGAACCCAGCTTCTCAAATAACGGAAAGTAAAGAGTCTCTGAGCATACGTCTGCTCGTTCTCCAAAGTTCAGTTCTCGACGTTAAGATAACATTGTAGCAGTTCCGTAGTACTCATGGGGTAGGGATAACGTTATAGCATAATTTGGGGAAGTTAGTGTGTCTTTCACCGCACACCACAGCGTAGTGGCAGCTAATACGTTCAAACGTGAATGAAAGGAAACAGCTGGTCTCATAAGGCAGAAAAAGAAGTGAGTGAACGGCAACAGCGCGACCTAGCGCTGCTCCTTCTCAGGGTGTTACAGGCAGCGGCTGCAGGCAGGAGAAAACCTTGAGTGAAAGACAGCAGCGAGACCTAGCGCTGCTCCTTCTCAGGGCGTTACAGGCAGAGGCTGCAGGCGGGAGAAAACCTCGCTGGCCTTCGTAGCGCGTCCTCGCGCTCGAGTGAAATTGAACACGGGAAGCGGGGATTTGAGGGCAGCTGGATTCCGTACGATACTTCTTGGATCCAGGGGTAGGAATCTTCGAAGGCAAGTCAGCAAACACGAAACAGGGCAGGGTTCACACAAAGAAAGCCAAGCACTAAGGCACCGTAGCCTAAGGCTTAAGAACCTCCCCACCACCTGACCAGTCCCAGAGCAGTATGGGACAGTACACAACCCACCTCCCTCGTAGAGCATTCTGGGAGACGTAGTTTGCACACTATACAGGAAGCCTGACTCCTAACAGTTCTCCCCCCAAAGGCCTCCTCACAGGTCTGGGTTTGGAGGGATGCAGTGCATGAAATCTTCTAATTAACAAAGGAGCATGCACATCTTCAGCGGGTTCCCAAGTTCTATCCTCGGGAGCATAACCCACCCAGTCTATTAAATACTGCAGTTTACCTCTATGTCTCCGGGAATCGACTATGCGTTTGACTTCATACTCCAACTCTCCTTGAACATTAACAGGAGGAGGCGGAGGTTCAGGGCTCAAGGGGGACTGTAGGGTTTTAGGAGAGAGGTATGAAAAACAGGGTGTATTTGCATTTCAGGTGGGAGGGCTAGTTTCATGGCTACGGGATTGACTATTTGAGAGATGGTAAAGGGGCCTAAATATCTGGGTTGTAATTTGCGAGGTCCGGCTAGTCGGAGATTTCTGGAGGCTAGCCAAACTTGATCACCCATATGATAACTAGGAGCAGGGCGTCTGTGTTTGTCCTCGTGACACTTCATGTTGTTTTTGGCTTCAAGCAATTCATATCGGGCTTTTTCCCAAATAGACAGGAGATGTGCATGGTGCTCTGTGACGGCTGGTGTGTGTGAAACAGAAGGGGGTAGGTTCAAAGGGAGGAATTTGGGATGATACCCTGTGTTAAAGAAAAAGGGTGATATCTTGGATGCAGAGTGAGTAGTATTATTATAGGCGAACTCGGCTAATGGTAAAGCTTGAACCCAATTGCCAGTAATAGTACCGATCAAGCATCTTAGAAACTGCTCAAGGGTCTGGTTTGTTCTCTCTGTTTGGCCGTCCATTTGCGGATGATAAGCCGTAGAAAGACGATGGTCTATGTGGAGGATTTTGCATAAGCCTTGCCAGAACTTGGATACAAACTGGGGGCCCCTATCGGATACAATCATAGAGGGCAAACCATGAAGACGAACGATGTTTTGTATGAATGTATCTGTGAGTTCTAAGGCTGTAGGTAGCTTCTTAAGGGGAACGAAATGTGCCATTTTGGACAACATGTCCACCACCACCAATATAGTGGTGTACCCATGAGTAAGTGGTAGATCCGTTATAAAATCCATGCTAATGGATGACCAAGGGCTGTTGGGTACAGGTAAAGGTTGCAACAGCCCCGCAGGGGCACCATGTAACGTTTTCTGCCTTGCACAAGTAGGACAGGTCTTGACATATTCAATGATATCTTGCGTCATGCCTTTCCACCAGAACCATCTCTGACAGGTTTGTATTGTTTTCGCTTCCCCGGATGTCCCGCCAATGGTAGAGCATGGCACCATTTCATAATTAGAGCCTGAGTTTCGCTCGTGGGGAGAAATAGTCGACTGTCATGAAAGAAGAGGTTGTTTGTGATCGTATTGAGGTGTTTGGTTAACCACTCTTCTTTATCTAGAGTAGCAAAGGCTTGTTCGAGACGTGCAAAGAAAGAGTCTGATTCTACATCGCCACCCTCTCCCACTGCAATGATCTTGTGAGCAGGGATGAAGGGTAAGGGTACCTCCACGGAGTTTTTTTGTTCCTTGCCAAGTCGAGACAAGGCATCTGCTTTTCCTTGTCTCACCCCTGGGCGGAAATGAATCACGAAATCGTATTCAGAGAAAAAGGATACCCATCTCATCTGCCTGGGTGTAAGAGCCCGAGCTGTCCTAAAATATTGAAGATTCCGATGATCTGAATAGATAGTGATAACATGTGGTGACCCTAAGAGATAATGACGCCATTCCTGAAATGCCAGTTTAATGGCCAATAGTTCTCTCTCCCCAATGGTATAGTTTTGTTCCGCCTGAGCCAGGGTCTTTGAATAATAGGCAACGGGATGGAGTGTTCCTGAGTTAGGATCTCGTTGTGATAATACTCCACCTACCGCATATTGGGAGGCATCGGCTTCGACGTAATAGGGTTGTGTCTCATCTGCATGGCGAACGATGGGGGCAGTGGAAAAACAGTTTTTTAGAGCTTGAAACGCAGTTTCAGCGTTTTGATCCCATTCATACACCACCCCTTTCTTCAGGAGTCTAGTGAGGGCTGTGATGAGATCAGAAAAATGACTGATAAACCTTCTATAAAAGTTTGCAAACCCTAAGAATGATTGCAACTCTTTGATAGTGGTAGGGCTAGCCCAATTAGTAATGGCAGATACTTTAGCAGGATCCATATGTATCCCTTCTGGAGAGATGATAAAACCCAGAAAGGCTACTTTGCGGGTATGGAAGAGGCACTTATCCAATTTGGCAAAGAGATGATTCTCTTGCAACCGACTCAATATCAAACTCACATGTTTGACATGTTCCTTCTCATTCTGGGAATAGATTAGTATATCGTCTATGTAGACAATAACAAATACATCAAGATACTCTCTCAAAATTTCGTTTATAAAGAACTGAAATGCCGCTGGAGCATTGCATAGTCCAAACGGCATTACACAATATTCATAAAGGCCAAACTTGGTGCGGAAAGCCGTCTTCCACTCATCTCCTTTTCTGACTCTGATCAAATGGTATGCTCCTCTTAGATCAAGTTTTGTAAAGATGGTAGCCTTTCGAACCTGATCCAAGAGATTGGAGATGAGAGGAAGAGGATATTTGTTCTTGATAGTCACCTTATTTAGGGCGCGATAATCCAGACATGCTCTCAGACCCCCTTCTCTCTTAGGAATAAAGAAAATAGGGGAGGAAACAGGGGAGGTGGAGTGTCTGATGAACCCCTTTTTAACATATCCTGTAAGTAATCAGACAAATACTTGGTCTCTGGTTCTGTGAGGGAGTATACTCTACTAACAGGTAAGTCCGCCCCAGGCACCAAATCAATCCTGCAATCATAGGACCTATGGGGTGGCAAGGCTATAGCTTTGATTTCGTCAAACACCTCTGAGAACTGTGAGTAGTCATCGGGCAACAGAGAACTTTCATCTTGTGAAAGGACACAACAGACGGGAGAATGCCAGTGGGTGATTTCTCGATAGCAATGGTTCATGCAATAGGGAGAACGTAACGTTACCTTCCTGGAAACCCAGTCTATATGTGGATTATGACGTTGAAGCCACGGGACGCCTAGAATAGCTCCAAAATTGGGGGTATTAATCAAGTCAAAGGTAATAACCTCAGAATGTCCGTTATCACACATCATGATAATGTCTGGAGTTTGGTAGGTTAACATGCCAGAGGACAACTCAGATCCGTCCACGGCTCTTACCTTTTCAGGATGTTTTTTCGGTATAAATTCTAATCCCATAGCTCTAGCAACAGCTATGTCCAGAAAATTTCCGGTTGCGCCAGAATCTAATAAAATAGCCATGTTTTGTCTCAGCTGAGATGTCAGAAGGAATACCACATTGATAGAAAAATGTTTGGGTACCGGAGCCGAGGTATTAGCCAAATACTTAGAGGTCTTGGTAACGGGAGGACTTGGAGGATCGACCTCTACATCCCTCAAGTCAATTAGTTTTCCGACTGCACAGCCAGGCTGGTTCGACCTGCAGGAGCTCTAGGAGCGATCTTGGGTCTAACTGGACACTCTCTAGCAAAATGACCTCCCTTACCACAATATAAACAAAGATTCAGTTTTCTGCGTTTTTCTCTTTCTTCACTAGACAATGGTCCTCGGATCCCTCCTATCTGCATAGGTTCGCTTGTGTCCTTAGCCTCTTTCTTGTCGCTTTTGGCCAGAAACAGTCGCGAGTACTCGCCTTTGGTCTTTTCCCCTTTTCTCTCCGCTAGGCGGTGATCTAACTTAACGACTAGATCCATAAATGCAGAGCAGTCTTCGGGAGGGTCCACTATCTGTGAGAGTATGTCTTTAAGCTCATCCTTAAGTCCCCTATAAAACAAGGAGGTTCTCTTGTCTTCGGGCCAATGTGTTTCTGTGACCAAGCGGTTAAAAGTAGTAATATACGTCAGTAAATCCTTTGATCCCTGTTTGAGGTTTAATAGCTCGTTGTCGCTGGCCTGCATGTAAGAGTGTCTAGCAAAAAGACTCCTCATCCTATCTTTAAACAAGACCAGATCGTACAAGATGGGGTCATCGTTTTCAACCAGAGGCACTGCCCAGAGCGCAGCATTCCCAGTCAGATATGAAATAATGAAGGCAACTTTCGCTGCGTCGTCCGGAAATGAGGCTGCTCTACATAAGAATTGAAGATGGCACTGATTCATGAATACCCCATACTTGTTACAGTCCCCAGTAAATCTTTCGGGCATAGCAAGAGGTGTCTGAGGAGGGGTGACAACGGTGACATTAACAGGTGAAGGAGTAGATACTGTGGGAGTTGAATTAGCATCGGGTGCAGGGACTTGAAAATGTGCGGGTTGTATA
This sequence comes from Calotriton arnoldi, assembly GCA_963921515.1. NCBI lineage: Eukaryota > Metazoa > Chordata > Amphibia > Caudata > Salamandridae > Calotriton > Calotriton arnoldi. The sequence continues at coordinate 496,711 of CAWUFW010010740.1, read as the reverse complement.
TAGCTACGTTTATGTTTGGGATTAGTGTCTGATACTCTAACCTCTAATGATTTCTGAGTCCTCAATACCTGTATTTCTGAGATAAGGCGTTGGTTTTCGCCTCTCACTAACTTCAACTCAGTTTGCAGATTAACTACAGCTGTCGCTAATTCATTCAGATTGATTTCTGTGGCCTCGACCGATATGGCCTCGTCCATGATGGCTGCAACAGAAATCCGTCCTCGCTCGGGGGGAAAAATATCGTGGGCTTGGCTTTCTGTCGTACTTGGGGCAGCCTTCCCAGGTAGAAGCACCTGTTCCCCAGGAGCGAAGAGGGAGCCCCTCCCTTCTCCAAAGACACAGTCTCCCCAGTGCCAATAATAGAACACACTAAGAGTAAACAAGTATCTTCAGAAAAGGAAGAGACCAGGGAGGACAATCTGAGAAAGTCCTAATGCCGCCAACATGGAGGAAACCCCGTCCAAATAGCCACAGGAATCCTATAGTAAATACAAAAAGAAAATAAACACGATTATTAAATAGTGACTGGAGAGTTTAGTTACTAATTTGAGGTTGTGTACTATCCCACACTTACTTGTATTAAGACTGGATGCGACCTCTTATAAGGATTCCTGTTGCGTGCAACCAAGGATCTCAGGATATCCAAAAAATTAGAAAAAGGCTGGAGAGGATAGTGGCTCCTGAACCCAGCTTCTCAAATAACGGAAAGTAAAGAGTCTCTGAGCATACGTCTGCTCGTTCTCCAAAGTTCAGTTCTCGACGTTAAGATAACATTGTAGCAGTTCCGTAGTACTCATGGGGTAGGGATAACGTTATAGCATAATTTGGGGAAGTTAGTGTGTCTTTCACCGCACACCACAGCGTAGTGGCAGCTAATACGTTCAAACGTGAATGAAAGGAAACAGCTGGTCTCATAAGGCAGAAAAAGAAGTGAGTGAACGGCAACAGCGCGACCTAGCGCTGCTCCTTCTCAGGGTGTTACAGGCAGCGGCTGCAGGCAGGAGAAAACCTTGAGTGAAAGACAGCAGCGAGACCTAGCGCTGCTCCTTCTCAGGGCGTTACAGGCAGAGGCTGCAGGCGGGAGAAAACCTCGCTGGCCTTCGTAGCGCGTCCTCGCGCTCGAGTGAAATTGAACACGGGAAGCGGGGATTTGAGGGCAGCTGGATTCCGTACGATACTTCTTGGATCCAGGGGTAGGAATCTTCGAAGGCAAGTCAGCAAACACGAAACAGGGCAGGGTTCACACAAAGAAAGCCAAGCACTAAGGCACCGTAGCCTAAGGCTTAAGAACCTCCCCACCACCTGACCAGTCCCAGAGCAGTATGGGACAGTACACAACCCACCTCCCTCGTAGAGCATTCTGGGAGACGTAGTTTGCACACTATACAGGAAGCCTGACTCCTAACACCTGGAGCTGGTGTCCCTGGTTCCCCTCTCACAGGGCAAGGTCAGCAGGCTGGCAGGATCACTCATCTATCTTGGGGCCGCAGGGCCTAAGATCAGTCAGCCTCAGTAGTGTAGCCTCCCCCTAGCTCAGCAGCCTATACTCCCTTGGAGGGTCCCCAGGTTCAGTAGTGCACCAACTGACTGTCAGGTTTCCTTCCTTTCCTTTTATACGTCTAGATCAGGTGACTTGCCAAAAAGGCAGCAAGATGGGGGGGTGGAAGATTCTAGAAGGCTCTGGGGACTCTGTGGTGGCTTCTCTGGTGACAAGAGGCGGGACGCTCAGGGTTACAGTAGCATTATGTCCCAACCTGATCCCAACTACTAGCGCGCAGATAGGACAGTGGCCACTCCGCAGTAGCAGGGACCTATGGCAGCCATATTGTTAAGAGAGAGCACCTGCACCTCAGCACTGATTAGCAGCGGTAAGGCGCCCAGAGTTCTATGTCCAGCAATAAATGGCGGTCAGTTAGGAAGCAAAAAGGGAAAAATGTAGGGGAAGACCACCCTAGGGCTGACAGGTCTAACACAACCCAACGAGTGTGGTAGTCCACTAATACTAAAATGAAGCGTTCTTTTAAGCTTTTCAGGTTGAGGGGACCTATAATGTCAAGGGCCAATTTGGTCCAAGGCCTGTCCGGAACCTCCACCGGAGACAGTCGGGGTTTTCGGGTTTGATGAATCTTGTCACTGCGGCTGCAATCTAAACAATTTTTCACAACATTCTCAGTCATAGCATCCATGCCTGGCCACCAGTAGTCCAAGCGAATTTTGTTCTTGGTGAGACTACGCCCCAAATGACCCATGTGAGCCAGTTCAACTATTTTTTCTCTTAGATTCTCAGGTGGAACCACTTTCTCCCCACGGCAAACAACACCTTCTTGTATATTCAATTCTAGTCTTACATCCCAGTATTTACACAGGTTGGTCAGAACGTCACTTTTAGTGGCAGGCCACCCATTTCTGATGAACTCTTTGATTGAACCCATCTCAGTATCAGCTTGCACAGCAATGTCCCATTCCTCCTTGTTCAAACAGGTAAGTTGGAGTATGACATCGTCACAATCATCAGAATCAGTTTTGCATTCACCCACTGGTGGAGAACGGGATAAAAAATCAGCAACAATGTTTTGGGAACCTGGCACATACTTTACACTGAAATTGTACCCTTCAAGCCCTAAGATCCATTTGGCAATCCTGGGGGTGGTGCTAGTAGACCCTTTTATGGTAAATGCAAACATGAGGGGTTTGTGGTCTGTCTTTACAGTAATAGGTATGCCCCACAGAAAGAACCAAAAATGTTTGATCGCCCAATAGCAGGCAAGTGCCTCTCTTTCCAATACAAAGTATTTACATTCTGCGCCCTTCAGGGAACGGGAGGCAAATGCGACGATTAGTTCTTTACCGTCATCAATTTGGGTGAGGCTAGCTCCCAGGCCTTTGTTGCTGGCATCTGTGCAAAGGATTGTGGGTTTGGTGGGGTCAAACCTTCCCAGTGATGGGGCCGAGATGATTAATTCTTTTACAGTTTCAAAAGCATCCTGACAGTTGTCAGACCATACAAAGAGAGTTCTGGATTTGAGCAAGCCCCTCAGAGGTTCCACTATGGAAGCATAATTTTTTACAAACTTGGAGTAGTATTCGGATAGGCCCAGAATGACTTGAGATCTTGAACGCAAGTGGGGGCAGCAGTGTCTCGAATAGCCTCTACCAGGTCTAATTTGGGTCTGATACCATCCTGAGAAATGGTCTGTCCAAGGTACTCAACGGATCCAACTCCAATACGACATTTTTCCTTTTTGAGAGTGAGGCCAGCTTTTTCCAAATTGGATAGCACCATTCTGAGAGTGATATTATGTTCCTCCAGATCCTTTCCATATATGAGTATGTCATCCTGGAAACAGAGGGTTCTGGGAAGGTCTTTTAGAACATGCTGCATGATCCTCTGGAAGGCGGCAGCCGCAGAGGCCAAGCCAAATGGCATACGTAGGAATTGGAATGCTCCCAGGGGAGTAACAAAAGAGGTTAGGTGACGAGAGTTTGGGTAAAGCTCTACCTGGTAGTAGGCTGAGGACAAATTCAGGACGCTGAAACAACTGGCACCTTTGATGAGGGTGAGGACCTCGTGTATGCGAGGCAGGGGGTGCCTGTCCACCCAGATGTTCTCATTAAGGTCCCTAAGGTCCACACACAGCCTGATGTCTTTACTATATGCTTTGGTGGTGAGAACAATGGGGGCCAACCACTGTGAGCATTCAATGGGTTCAATTACACCTAAAGACAATAATCTGTCGAGTTCAGTGTGAAGGGGGGCTTGCATCATGTGGGGTATAGGACTGACTTTGTGTGCCACAGGATTGGCGTTGGATTTTAACTTTATGGAATGTTGGTAATCCTTAAGTAAACCCAAATCATCAGAAAAGACTTTGGGGAAATCGTTGCATACTTCCCTCCCACCAACTGATGGATCCACCAATAAAACTGGATCAGGACTGTTGGGATCAAGTTTGATACCCAGTTCCCTTTGGTGTTTCCACCCTAACAAGTTAGATCCTTTCTGGGTGACGTAAATCCTACCCACCGTGTTCCTGCCCTTAAACCCAATTTCCATGGTGGTCATGCCTGACAAGGTTATGGGATCCCCATTATAACCACCCGGTTGGATGTCAGCGGGCTGTATGGTCTCTTGCCATAATGGAAACAGTTGGGAGAATACTTTGGCATCAACAAGTGTGTATGGGGAACATGAATCTGCAAAGACTGTTACAGGTTTATTGTTCAGAGTGATATTACAAGATGGAAATTTGGCCGTATCATTAGTATCTTTAAGTTGAATGATTAACTTAGACTCAGGAAAGGATTCTGGTTCAATGGACAACACCGATTTGGAGCGCTGATCTTTACAAACCCTGGTCAAATGTCCCCTTTTCCCACATTTGTGGCAGATGACAGAACGGGCTTGGCATATGGGGTTGTTGGCAAGATGGCTAGGACTCCCACACCTATAACATTTGAGTTTGGTTCCGGGAGGGAACGTATTAGCCGGCTTATTTTTGTTTTCTTTTCCTGTATCAGGTTTGCTTATGGCATTAACCTCTGTGGACTTGCCCCCCTCTCCTTTCATTGCAACCATGCAATCTGCTGTATGCTCAATCCCCACCGCTATGTCTATGGCTTCCTTGAGATCAGGGTTGGCCACAAGAAGTCTCTCCTGTATCTTGGGATTGTTAGTGCACCTAACCAACTGATCCCTAATTAGGGACTTCTGAAGAGACTTAAACTCACATGTGTTCGCTAGGCCCTTTAACGCAGCAATGAATGGTTTAACTTTTTCACTTTTCCCTTGTGTCCTTGAAAAGAACTTATGCCTCTCTAACACCACATTTATTTTTTTGCTGAAGTGTTTTTCTAATTTGTTGACAGCCACCAAATACACATTCTCATCATCATCACTATCACTTTCTCCATCTGCAGTGACAGAAATATCATCATAAACCTTACGGCCCTCAATGCCTAAGTTGTGCAGTAGGGTGTGTAGTTTACGTACATGAGAACATTTCTCCCCACCGATAGCAATTAGGTAGGACTCTAATAATCCAAACCATTGCTTCCATGGCAGTAAAGGTTCTCCCCCCTCGTTAAGGAAGGGTGGAGGTTGTGACATGTTAGCAGCTGGCATGCTTGCACCAGGTGAACCAATTGTGGGGGAGACAGTGGTAAAATATAGATGAGTTCAAACGTAAAGCAAATACAGTATACAACATACAGTGAAAGGTAACACTGGTTGTGAAGTAATCGACACTTATGAAACTGTGCCCGTCAGTGAAAGGTAAAAACAAAAGAACATGTAAATTACCTCCAACCTCATATAATATCCCCCACAGAGCAAAAAGTAACAACTGTGTGCACTGCGTATGGCCAGCAATTATGGTAACAGTACATGAATGTCCTAGCAAGTGTGAAGAGCTGTGCCCGTCAGCGTGAAATGACAGGCATGACCAATAGTGAGAATTAGCTGTGCCCATCAGCGTGACGCTAAAGATGTAAAGCTGTGCCCGTCAGCGTGAAAAGACAGGCAGGCGAAATAGAGAGCCATCAGCTGTGCCCATCAGCGAGAAATTAAAGATGCACGAGAAATATGTGAGACTCCCCCCTCAGGCTCTAAACGTGTGGAACAAGCACAAACAGCTGTGCCCGTCAGCGTGAGGCTTCGAGAGGAGAAGTGCAGAGACAAGCACCAGTTAAATCACCCTGAGGGAGTTTATGTAATGCAGAGACAACCACGGGTTAATTCTGCCTGAGGTAGGAGTGGCTGAGGGCGGAAACTAAGGCCTTCAACAAGAGGTGAAACCCCGCCCGTGGAGGAGTGTCCAGAGGCGTGAGGAGAAGACGACTCTCTCCGCTGATCGTGACAAGCTCCGCCGGCAAGGAATCTGAAGCGCTGAAGGAATTCACTCCGCCCCTCCGCTGGGAAAGCTGGTCTATCGCCCGAACACAGATGACGATGACCGCACCAGGCGGGGCAGGAGCACGCAGATACAACTCCCTCCGAGGAGTTGAAAGAGATTTCCTCCCTCCCGCTGAGGAAGCTATTAACGTGCTGGGCACAGCTGACGACGAAGGCTGTCTCCTCAGAATGTGACAAGCTCCGCCGGCAGGGAATCCTAAGCGCTGAAAGGAATTCACTCCGCCCCTCCGCTGGGAAACTGGTCTATCGCGCCAAACACAGCTGACTATGACCGCACCAGGTGGGGCAGGAGCGCGGAAACACAGCGGAAACACTTGAGAGAATTCCCTCAGGGGAGCTGAAAGGATTCTCTCCCCCACCCGCTGAGGCAGCTCTATAACGTGCAGAGCACAGCTGAAGAAACAGCACCAGGCGAGGCAGGAGCGCGTCAATTCAAATCCCACCAACGAGTAGAAAGAGGATAAGTCCGCCCCGTTGAGGAAAGGAGTAGAGGTGAATTCTCTCCCTCCCCCCCTCAATTGAAGCTTAAATGTCACAAAATGCACAGCTGAAGGCAGTCCCTCCTATAGGTCATCAGCACCGCAAGTCCGAAAGGAGAAGGCGAAGTAGTTTGAACAGAAGCTGAGACAAGGAGATTACTCACTAGTATAAAGTAGAAAAAGAACAGCTGACCAGGAGTAAGCGTTGGGGGTGGTGGTGAACCGTCCCCACCCGGTGAATCGTCGCCAGTGTTAAATAGAAGACAAAGAGCAGGTAGGCGTAGAACTCTTCTTTATTCGTCTTCACACCACCACAGGTTCCAGTCAGCTGGAGTGCACTGTGGAATGTTGGCAACCAGGGACCAGGGCAATACCAACTGGGACAGGGAGGAGGGGGGTCCGGAATGTACCATGGAGAGGAGATTATAACACACCTCCTTGCATAGGGAGAAAGAAGGAAGAAAGGGAAGGATGGGAAGAAGAGAGAAAGAGAGAGAAACAGGAAACAAAGGGAGAAGAAAAGACAATATGCAATGCCTGAACAACAAAAGTTAGAGCTATCACTTTACACAATAATCACTAACCCACACAGGAGTGGACTTGGTTCTCACAGACCTCCTAGGCATATGTATCTCTGACTCGCTCTCTGGATTAGAGCTGTGATCAACATCACCCCTTGATTGTGATGAATGATTCTGTCCATGCTCCAGGTTTGTCCATTTACTAGTAGGACAGCATTTTTTCCCACTTTGGATATTCTGCAAGGCTCTGAGAACCTGGACGCTTCTCTTCTGCGTGGTTTGGGCAGGTCCACGCGAACCCATTCTCCTTCTTTGAACAAATGGGATTTGACGTGCTTGGTATGGTCATATCTCTCTTTGTATTTGATCTGGTGTTCGTCCACCCTTCTGGAAATTTCACTTCGGTTGACCACACACGTATCGTTCCTTTTTAAACCTGGAGGAGACAGCCTTGTTTTAGGGACAGGGAGGAGGGGGGTCCAGAATGTACCATGGAGAGGAGATTACAACAAACTTCTAAACCAACAAACTGCTAGAAAGTCTCAACTATAACAAAGCACAAAGAATATGTAATAAAGTAAGTCTACCTAAAAATAAATTATAAAGTACCATTTTACATGACTTTTTCCCCCCTTTCAACAAAAAACAAACACCTTCTCAACTTCAAACAACTAAAATAAAACTTACCCAATATCAAACCTGAATGATGGATGGGATTTTCAAACTGTGTCCCAAACCATTCCTCAGATATACACCAAACATGGTGAATATCAGAACACCAATATCCCTTCCGTATATGCTTTACCCCCAATAAAGAAAGCAGTACCTACTATGAACTCCTAAACTATATAAAGCAGCAAACAAATAACTACAACCCCTACAAAATAATCACAGACTTTGAACAAGCTATAATCCAAACAATACTATAATATACCCCCACACAGGCATACAAGGCTGTTACTATCACTGTAATCAAAGTATAGAGCAAAACATCCAATAATCTACACTATGGTCCATTTTACACGTGCGGCAGTCCCAAGACTGCCATACCCGGGGGGCGTGGCTTGAGTCGCTCAAAGATGGCCGCGCCTGCTTGAAGCTCCGTGACCCGTCCGGAGCCGCCTTCATAATCAAAGCCGTCTTCTCCCCGTCCGAAGCTATGGACCGTCTGCCTTGAGGGAGAGGGTGCGGGGGTACAGGTAGCTGTTTTTTTTTGTCATTTGCTACTTTGTATCACCCTGTGCCCTCCGTGCTCCGCTCCCCTCACGATTTTCGGCAGCGCCCGCCATTTTGTTTGCAGCGCAGCGCTGCTTTTCTTCACAAACCACGCAATGTTTTTTGAAGCGCAGTGAGGGGGATTAAGAGGTTCTTTTCACTGTTACCCTAAGGAGCATTGACTTAACGTCCTTGATGCTGGGACCTCCGGTTTCTTTTGGATTTTCCCATAATTTTTTACATTTCTCTTTTACGCTCATATTTGGTGAGCAGTTCTGCCTGATGGGCATGCCACAGCATTTGGAACTCTTTTTATTCACAATTGCCTGAGTCTTTTGATGTGCTGGGAATGTACTATAACAGATGGCTATACATACCTGCGGCTTCGTTTCTGGATATGGTGTTGTCTTATTTGCAATAGCCAGACTGCGTCTGCGTAGTTTGCTTTAAAGGCTCATTCCAGTCATTTTTGTGCCACATAGGTGACTTTCAGAGGAACTCTCTTCTTGTTTTGTCTTCCTCTCGTGGTCTCTAATTGATTTTGGAGTCCCTCTGGGCTGAAGCAAACTCCAATTATCACCTACTTTCCATTAGTGGAGATTCCTCTTAGTGTTTTGTGCACTATTGACGCAGGTCTTACACGACATTGATTGTAATACAATTTTATGCTATAGGTTTTATGGAGTCTCCTTCATCTCCTGGTCAAAATATTGCTTCCGCAGTTATGTCGTCTACCCGCAAGGATTCTAACATGGCTGCTTCTTCCAAGCGCCCAAAAAAAGATCCTAATTCTCCTACTAAATCTCCACTACCCATAACTATGGAGGACCTCATGGAAGAACTTAAACTTATTAAACCTTTCGTTATTGATACTAACGCTACCATTCAAAGGTTGGAAGAGAAATGGTCCAGCTTAGACGCTAGAGTATCTGCCGTGGAACAGAGGATTAGCGACACTCAGGATGTGTTACCTCAGGTTGCAGCCATGTCAAAAGAAATTGCTCTCCTCAAAATGCAAGCGGAATATTTGGAAAATCGCAACAGGTGCAATAATCTCAGAATTTATGGTATTCCTGAGGGAGAGGAAGGATCTGACATGCTTACATTTCTAAAATTACACATTCCTAAAATTGTTGGTCTCAAGGACGGCACTAATCTCAATCTGCAGCGAGCACATCGAATTGGCCCTAGACCTGGAAGTTCAACCTCCACTTCAATGGTTCATCGCCCTAGAGGGATTATTGTTTTATTTTTGGAGTACACCGAGCTACTTATGGTCTTCTCAGCAGCTAAGGACAGGAAGCAGATGTTATGGTCTGGCCAGAAAATTTTCTTTTCCCAGGATGTGGCCCGCGCAACTGCTGTTCGTCGCAAAGAGTTTTTGTCTCTTCGCCCAGCTCTTCGATCCATGAACGCTCGATATGGCCTGGTGCAGCCCTGCTTTTTTAAAGTCACCTACAAGGATCGCTCATACTCCTTTGATAGACCTGAGGACTTACGACAATTTATTGCTCGCCATAAAGGAGATGAGATGGACTTTGGAGTGTCCTGAAAACTGTCTTTTTGTTCTGTCTCAACTATTTGAGTTTTCTCTTTTCATTCTAATGTTCTGATGATACTCGTTTCCTTTTCTTTTTTTTTTTTCCTGTTAGTTAAAGTCTGCTGTTTCATTGTGGATTGTTGTGGTATGTTTACCTTCTCTGGAGGTCTGTTCTTAGTTCCTTCTTTGTTTTTCTCCACAGATGTCTCCCTCCCCATATAAGCTCATTACCTCGATGTTTCTTCCCTCACATTTTCCCGCCCTGCCCTTACTGTTTGCGGTTACTTTCATTGTTTGGTAAGTGTTTTCCTTTTTCTCCGGTTACTCATGTTTGTGGTTACTTTCATGTTTGGTAAGTGTTTTCCTTTTTCTTCGGACACTCATATTTTTGTTGTTGGATTATTTCCCTTATATCATTTTCATATGTTTTTACTGATTGTTACATCTGTGTTATTTGTCCTATTTCATGTTTTATCTCTTACTTGGCTCCTTGTTCCTTATACTTACTTCCCTACTGGTTCCTGTCGTCTTTGGAGGTCTTCGCGGGCTCCGCCGTCTATCTTTCCTTCGCGGCTCCCCGCCTCTACAGGATTTCCTTTTCTTTTGGCTCTGTATTCCATTATTCTTGACTGAAGTTTTCCGGCTCCTCCGGCTTCCTGTCAACCTCTCTTTCTCTAACATGTCTCTCTTTCACCTTTTCTTCTTTCCTTTCCTCTCCCTTTTTTGGTTTCGCTACTTCTCTCTCATGCATTTTTTTGCTTCTTTCCTTTCCTTTTTCTGTTCCCTTACTCTCTTCAGCACACCGTCTCTGCCTATCTCTACCTCATTTTCTTCTCTACCTTATTACTATTTAACCTTTCAGATTTCATTCTGGTTTCTACTACTCCTTCTCTGGTACATTGTTTTACAAGTTCTCATGTGTTTTTTTAGCAGTTTTATAACTTATAAATTGTTTTCGTTGTTGCTAAAAGTTATGAATTCCATATCTTGCTGTTTAATGCTTTTTCTTTTATGCTATTATTACTGATAATGTTCGTATTGTTTCATGGAACGTTAAGGGACTACGCAGTCCTGTCAAGAAACAGAGGGTTCTTACTCATTTGTCTAGGCTGCAGTGTAAAATAGCAATGCTTCAGGAGACGCATCTCAATGAGAGTGAGACTCATTCACTTAAAAAGCAATGGGTAGGCATGTCTTTTGTTCCCCATCTAAAGATAGGAAAAATGGAGTGGTTATTTTATTTCACAAGTCTCTTTCTCCTGTTTTGGAGAAGGAGGAAAAGGATGCTGACGGAAGATGGCTCCTTCTACATCTTAATATTAATGGTTCCCCTATTTCCCTTCTCAACATCTATTGTCCAACTGGTGTTGATGCACAATTCTGGAAGAATATGTCACACATCCTTCACTCATGTCCTGACATTAATTTACTGGTGGGTGGGAATTGCAATCATGGCATGGATCCTTCTACGGACAGGAAATCCAATGCTAGATACATTCCCAACAAAATGCAAAAAACTTTCGCAACTACAATTCATTCGAGGGGTTTGGTTGATGCGTGGAGAATATGTAATCCGGATACACTCGAATACACTTTCTATTCACCTACTCACAAATCCCTTTCTAGAATAGACTATATTTTTTTGAGTCCCCTTCTTCTCCCTAATTTAATAAATGCTGATATTGGGTCTATTCTTATTTCCGACCATGCCCCAGTTTTGATTAGTCTGGACCTCCCTTCTGAACCTTCCAAGTCGCGTAGATGGCGTTTCAATAATTACTTACTCAAGAATCCTAACTTTTTGAAACATTTTAAAGAGTTCTTGCCAGAGTTCTTCCTTAAGAACGCCACTCCAGACATTCCTTTTCATACGGTATGGGATGCCTTTAAGGCGACAGCCAGAGGATTCATTATCGATTATGTTGCGGTTAAAAAGAAACAATGTATAAAAGACTCCGCTTCTCTACTAACTTCCATTAAACGTCTTGAACACGCCTACTTCACTTCTAGTAATGAAGATACTCTTAAGAAATTAATTCAGGCTAAATTGTCTTTTAATAGGAAATCGACAGACGAGGCTTCTGGGACCCTACTTAAAGTTAACTCTAAATTCTACGGGGGTCGTAACAGATCGGGCAAACTACTTGCGAATTACTTGAAAGTAAAATCTCAAACATCTAAGGTAGTTAAAATTACTGATAACGGTGGTGTGGATCATTTCAAGGACGATCAAATACTTAGGGGCCGATTCCGATCTCGGCCGGTAGGGCTCCGAATCGGATTTGGCTTTACCGGATCCGATTCGGAGCCCTATTTCCCGACCGAATCGTACGTGCGTCCGGGCGAGCGAGTACGATGCGTGCGCTCACGAAATCTCTGACCGACTCGTTCGCAGGACCCGACTGCTCCGACCGACTCGCACGGGGACGACTCGCACCGCACAATGGAGACATTCCCCGGCCGGGTAAGTACGATGCGCATCGCGACCGCTCCGACCGACTCGCGCAGTCCGGCTCCAAGGAGCTGTCGGAGCCGCACTTTGGGGGTCCGTGTCGGACCCCCCTGGAAGCGTAGGCACACGAGTCGCACACAGGGGGGATCCATGGGTCCCCCTTACACGTGCCTGTACGGCGCGACCCGCAATGACACGAACACGCTGTAGGGGGCGCCCTTGTTCGCGTCGTGCCCATTGAGTCAATGGGAGCCCGTGTACGCGTCGTACGACTGGCTCCCATTGACTTCAATGGGAGTCCGACCGAATCGAGTCTGATGGCATACGTGCGCATCGTACTCAATCGGTCGGACTGCTAGAGTCCGATTCGGTCGGAAATCTCTCCGGGTCCGGCTCGGTCGGAGAGATTTCCAGCCCGAATCGGAATCGGCCCCTAAGTTTATTTACAGACTTTTATAAGACACTTTATACCCCAGAATCTTCCCCCTCTGATGAGGCATTGGACTCTTTTTTTGCAGCGCTCCCTCCACGTCCTTCTTCCCCTCTTGATTGCTCCTTGTTAGAAAATGATCTATCCCTTTCCGAGCTTAAGTCTGCTCTAGCCCAACTACCTAAGGATAAGTCCCCCGGTCCAGACGGCTTCACTGCAGAGTTTTATTCTTGTTTCTCCCAGATCTTACTTCCACACCTTTTATCTTTATACCAACATTTCATGTCCCATAAAGAAGCTCGTGGCTCTTTTCTTGAAGCCGTGATCTGTCTCATTCCTCAGAAGGGCAAAGATCCTTCTTCTTGCGCTAATTATCTCCCCATTTCTTTAATTAATTTGGACTGCAAGATCTTTGCCAAGGCCCTTGCTCTTCACATTAATAAGGTGATCCCTGATTTAATTGGATATGAGCAAACAGGATTTGTTAAAGGCAGGACGATTTCAGACAATTCCAGAACTTTTTTAAACATTATACATCTTGCTTCCAAAAGCTCCTCCCCGGTTGCAGCTAACACCCTAGATGCGGAGAAAGCTTTTGACCGCATCCACTGGCTTTTTATGATGCGTGCTCTTAAGTGGCATGGCTTTGGTCCTGTTATCTTATCTCTTATTAGCTTATTGTATTCCTCCCCTACCACTTCGGTTTTCGTTAACGGTTTTCAATCCCCTTATTTTACTCTCCAACCAGGCACTCGCCAAGGTTGCCCTCTGTCTCCTTTGCTTTTTATTTTGTCTCTCGAACCTTTTCTTCACTCCCTTAGGAACTCTCCTGCTTTTCGGGGATTTACTCATAAATCTATTGAAGTCAAGTTCACTGCCTATGCAGATGATATTTTGTTATATATGTCTGATCCTTCTACCTCTTTACCTGCTTTTATCGACCTCTTGTCTTCTTATGCTGCTTTGTCTGGATACAAGTTAAATTTCTCTAAGTCTGAAGTTCTTCCCCTAAATAAATATTGTCTTAGAAGTATGTTTGAAGGGACAGACTTCAAATGGAATACTAATTGTATCACTTGTTTAGGGATAAAATATTCTTCCTCAATTGCCAAAACAGTTCAACTCAACTTGGATGATATTTTATTAAAGATTTCTGGCATGGCAGAGAGATGGTCTCCTCTATTTCTGTCTTGGTGGGGTAGGCTGGACACTTCTAAGATGATGATGCTTCCAGTCATTAACTTCTACCTTTCTATGCTACCAGTACGACTCCCTTTAAAAACATTTAAAAATCTTAACAGTATCTTGAGTAAATTTCTTTGGAATAACCGGAAAGCTCGCATTTCTATGTCTGCTTTGTCTGCCCCCAAAGATAGGGGAGGGGTCAACTTTCCCAATTTCCATCAATATCACTCCTCCTTTTTAATTCGTCAAGCTCTGACCTATCTCTCTTCTTCGGATTATTCTCTAGTTTCGGTATGGTATAAATTGGAGGAATCAGTTATTCATCCGCTCCCTTTTTCCTCGTAAGCTAGCTTTTCTCACCCTCCTCGCTCGTTCAAATCTCCTACCATTCCACATCTTATATCGACCCTCCATCCGATTTTTTCTAAATCGCGTTCACCACTCCAGTTATTCCTGGATTCCTCTATTTGGCATAATAAATCCATAAAAATTTCTAATCGAACTATCTTCTGGAAAGATTGGATTGTCAAAGGGATTATACAGGTTAAACACCTAATGCATAACCTGCAACTTTTATCTTTCCCGGAAACTCAATCTAAATATGATTTACCTGTTTCTTCCCTCTCTAAGTTTGACTCTTTGAGACTGACTTTAGCTCAACAGCTTTCTCTTTTCTCTGAGACTTCCTCCTCTCCTTCTGGTCCCCCTCTTCCACTAGCATTACCTACTTCCCTTTCTGTTCGGGCCTCACACATATACAAATTTCTCTTTTTTTCTCACCCCATTCGTCCCAAAACCAAAATTGAACTTCTATGGGAAACGGACCTACAACACACTCTTTCTATACACACATGGAATTCCATTTTGGCTCGGATACACCACACTTCATGCAACGCTAGGACCACTCAACTCTCTATTATTTTTATCAGAGATTATTTTTAACCCCATTAGCTGTTTCCAAATTCAGTTCTGACTTATCTCCTAACTGTTGGTCTTGTAAGAACACTCCTGGCACATATATCCATTCCCTTTTTCTCTGTCCCAATATTTCTATTTTTTGGACAAAGGTATGCAAGTCAATTACTTCTATTTGCTCCACTAATTTTCCCTTTGAGATCCACTCCATATTTTTGGGTAGCAATTCGGTACGTTGGTTGGGTGTTCGTAAACTAGGCTCATTGGTAGATCTGTGCATTGCTATTGCTTTTCAGGTTATAACATCTAATTGGAAGGATGCCTCCAAGGTCTCCTTCTCTGGTTGGTGGAATCTTTTATGTCCGCATCACCGGCTCGATAGAGCTTCTGTATCCACCTCGCAGCAACTTATTCGAAAGGAATCCTTCTGGTCTCCTCTCACTGATTATATTTCTTCCTCTGCATTGCATGCCAAGGACAGTAACATGTTTTTCAGCCGCCGTGAGTGCTGCGTTTATTTATTCTTTTTTTTTTTTTTAAATGTTTATGTTTTATAGATAGTATATTGCTATTTGCGATTCTGTATTTTCTGTCATCAGAAAGTTGTACTAGTTATATGATAAGGTTGCTGATGCCTTTTATCTTTTATTTTCTTTCCTCCTTCCTTTTCTTTTTCCTTTCTTATTTTTTCTTATTTTCTCTTTTCCTTTCTC
This sequence comes from Calotriton arnoldi, assembly GCA_963921515.1. Lineage (NCBI taxonomy): Eukaryota > Metazoa > Chordata > Amphibia > Caudata > Salamandridae > Calotriton > Calotriton arnoldi. The sequence continues at coordinate 481,350 of CAWUFW010010740.1, read as the reverse complement.
TCTCCCCTTCTTTAATCTTCAAAATTCAAAAGCAAAAATGCAAATTTCTTATTATGGTACTCTTTGATTTTATTTCATCCTTAACTTTGGTATTTGATCCTGACAATGTATGATGTATCAGGTTTTTCATCCTTTGTTATACATTGATATTCTTTTGCTATCCTCTGGATTTGTATTTTATGCTCTTCAGGATAATTTTGTACCCTGTTTTCTTTTCCTGTTCAATAAAGCTTTCTAAACTCAAAAGACTGCCATACCCACCGTTTCGGTCTGACCGCTGCAACCCGGGGGGTCCGAGTGTCAGATTACTAGTTTGGTGGTCAGACCGCTGCGTGCTCGACACAAGACCACTGCCAGGATACTGTTTCCCGATGGGGGGGGGTGGTGGGGTTAGCAGTGGTCTGTGGTGGCAATGCTGATGCTGGCACTGCTGTGCAGATTATGACCTGCCTTTCCAACAACCTTTTCATGCAGGGACCCTGCCATGAAAATATTGGCGGAAAGGTAGGGAAAGGTACCCCAAACAGGGCCCCATGGCATTTTAGCATGGTGCATGGTACAACGTGCAAGCGGCGCTGCCATGGCTGCAACATATGCTACAGTCTCTCTATGAGCAGAAGCATGCCGCCACCGTGGCACCGCCGACACAACTCTGCCATCCCTGCGGTATTCCCGTAATACGGCGGTTGGGGTGTCGCTGGCTGGGCAGAGTACTTTCATAATCAAGCCCTACATGTAGAATATTCCTTTAACAGCCAATTCGCCTCTGAAATCCAGTAAATTATAGCACTAGCCTACGTCCCTGTCACAGAGGGAGTCGACCACTATAACTTACTAATGCAAAGCCCTTTCTACCTACAAAATGAAGACAAACGTAGTTCCCTAGTGGACTATTTTAAAGACACTTGGGTTGGCAGACTGCATCGGTTAGGACACAGACGCCAAGCCTAATTCTAGATACCATGGTGGAATGTATATGATAGCACCCTGGCACAGGAAGTCAAAACAAACAATACAGGGGAAGGATGGCACAGTGCCTTCCAATCAACACTAGGCAGAACTCAACCTACTTTATACAAATTTATTGAAGCTTTACAAAAAGAACAAAACTACCAAGATCTGAGAATAGAACAATCTGTTACCCAAATTGGTCCTAAACTTAACAAACAAACAAACAAAAATGCACGACATCAACAATGTAAAGTCAAAATCTTCACTCGGCTATTTAGAAATAACAGCCAAATCTATCCTCTAAAATACATGTTAACCTACCAAAAACCTCAAAATTTAAAACATACTCTATCACAACAAACAAAATATCTTTTTTAGTAATGTGAATATTTTATCACATTAGCGAAAATATTAAATAAAATGTAAAAATTAATAATCACTGATAGAATCTAAATATAAATATTAATAATTAATAAATAGCAATACTAACCAATTAACCAACTTAAAAACAAATTCAACCCATCACATTTCCCACCCACAACAAAACATTAATACAAATTTACTGTTCTGTAGCTGCATATCTCTCACCATTGCCACATATCAAAAAGTAGTAATCCACCAAACAAAGAAGAAAATTAATACAAAAATCCCCCCAAAATGCTAAAATATTACCAATCCAATCGAAATCTCTTCAAGCAATCCAAAGTCTGTATGTTCCATAAAGAGTGTTTTAAAAAAACGCTCCAGAAAACCAAAAAATCGAGAAATCTAAGTAAACAAAATTGGTTTATAACAAACCAAAAAAGATCTCCTTAAAAAAAATCATAACCTTCCCATCAAAATCATTCATAGGCAAAAACCTGTAAAAGATAACACCAATAGACTGCGAAATAGAAGCTAAATGCAAAAGAAATGCCTGCCATATGAAACAAAAAAAAGACTATCTCCCTACGGAAATTAATGGGGAATATGGTAAACATTTTATAAAAACAGAAACAATTAATACAAATGTTAAACATGTCAAACAGCATTGTAAAAATGTTTCAAACATTGTATACTATTACTTAATATGTACTAATTAAACAAAGTATGTAAATAAAGTTGCAAAAAGTTTGAAAATTATATTGAAAGTAAAATAACTGAAAACTTATATTGTACAAATATGTATAAAATTTGATTTATTTCAGTTGTTTGCTTTTAAAAAATTAATGATTAAATTTGCTTTATTTTCAAATTGCTATTAATATTATTTTTAAAATGTCTGTCAAAAGGTAAAAGTATACAATAAATAAAAATTGGCATTTAGAAAAAAAAAACTATGGGCCTCATTACGATGTTGGTTGGATTACAACCGACAGGCCATCGGTTGTGGTCTAACTGAGATCTGGTCCTGCGGTCCAACTGTAGTATTATGATGCAGGTGGTCAGAGGTGGGGGTGGAGGGACCGACCAACGCTTTCGACGGGCTCAAGGAGCCTGTCCGACCATCAGTCAGAACGTAAAACCCTACAGCCATTGGGGAATGCAGCTCCAACCACCGCCCCGTCGGCATCTCTGATCCTGGCGGAGATGGCAGACTTGCACCCAACAGCTGTGGGTCCGACCGCCAGCATCGTAATTCCATGATTGGACTGAAGGGCTGTCAGTGGTCCGACTGCCTCTATCATAATGAGGCCCTAAAGTGATGACATTTACTATTCCCACTCCAAAGTAAACCAACTAGAAGAAGGTGTTGGAGACTTCTGCCCCAAGGGTTTTCACAAAGGTGTTGGCCCCCTTGGTCGGGATCCTCCACAGGGAAGGGATTCGGGTATTCCCGTACCTTAATGACTGGCTGATCTCTGCCTTTTCTTTCTCTAAGGGGACTCTTCACATCCAGAGGGTCTGAGAGGTCCTGGATCATTATGGGTTCCTGATCAACCACAAGACATCCCATCTGGATCCTACCAAGGAATTGGTATTCATTAGGAGTCACCTGGACATGGTCAAGGGTATGGTAATCTTGCTTGCCGAACAGAGGGCAACCTTGTGGAGGGACCTGGGTTGACTCCTAGCCTTGGATTACGACCCTGTCCATCAGTGGTAGAGGGGTTGATGTCGGCGACTATCAATGTGCTTCCCTGGCCTCGTCTCCATCTGTACCCATTGGTGAATCATCTCTTGTCCCGGTGGGCTCCTTGTTCCGTGGATTACGATATGCCGGTGGTTGTGTCTCCGAAGATTCAGTCCGATCTGGGTTGGTGGTTGGTGGAATCCAATTTCTCCAAGGGTCTTCCGTTTCTGGTGTCCCCTTCCCGGGTTGTTACGACCGATGCCAGCCTGCTGGGCTGGGGGGTGACTTTGGATTCCTGGCCTGTGCAGGGTCAGTGGGATCGCCTGCAGGCGGGTTGCTCATCCAACTTCCGGGAGATGAAGCCCATTCATCTGGCTTGTCTGGAGTTTGCCCGAGTCCTTCTGGGGCATCATGTTCTATTGTCTGGATGGACAATAGTGATGATGGGAAAACTCAATCACCAAGGGGGTTGCAGGGTTCGCTCCATTTGGCTCCGTTTGGCTCCTGGCACAGGAAATCCTGTCCTGGGCGGAGGTAGCGGTGTTGTCAGTCAGGGCGGTCTATCTCCCGGAGAAGGACAACAGCGCTGCGGATTGCCTGAGCAGGGTGTTTCCTCAAATGGCTTCCATCTCCCTGACAGAGGCAGTGTTCCGTCTGTTGCAGGAACAGCTTGGGCGCCCGACGGTGGATCTGTTTGCAGACGAGTACAATGCTCACATACCTCGCTTCCGTGCACTACTCCCGTGCCCGGGGGCATGGCGGCTGGATGCATTGTTGTTCAGTTGGCCAGGATCCTGCTTTACGCCTTTCCCCCGATACCTTTGATTGCTCGAGTTCTTTGCAAGATTCGCCAGGACAGGGCATTTGGTCTGTTGGTGGTACCCGGCTGGGTTTGCCGCCCTTGGTTCCCTCTACTGAGGGAGATGGCCGTCAAGGAGTGCTGGGTGATCCCCGATCTTCCGTACCCGTTGCGGGGCCCTCCGCTTCCTGTGGGGGTTCTATGTAGACTTCATTTTCAGGCCTGGCTCTTGAAAGGATGAGCCTGCTTTCTCGGGGTTGCTCCCTGGAGGTTGTGGAGTTGTTTCAGGGCTCATCTCGCCTCGCTACTCTTTTGTCTTTTTCTTGGTGGTGTGTTTCGAAGGGTTTGGACTCTGTGCCTGTGGATCCAATGAGGGTACTCGATTTCCTTTCTGATGGCTTTGCCTTAGGTCTGGCCTCTTCTACTCTTCGGGCCCAGTGGGTGGCCTTGCGGGTGTTCCGCAGTGCTATGTTAGACGGTTTGGATCCTTTGGTGGGCAGGCTGCTTCGGAGTTGCTTTTTGCAATGTCCTAGGTCTATTTGCCTTGCTCCATCATGGTATCTTCCACTGGTTTTGCGGGCCCTTCAGGAGGGTCCATTTGAGCCCCTGGGTCCGTGGATATCATGTTCGTCACCATGAAGGTGGTATTTTTGGTGGCCATCATCTCTGCTGGTCGGATTGGGGAGCTGGGGTCTTTTCTGCGCTCTCCTCTGTTCTTGTGGGTCCTGCGGGACCATAGTGTGTTGTTCCCGGATCCTACGTTTCTGCCCAAGGTTCCCTCGGTTGCCAACCATTCCTGAGAGGTGGTGTTGCCTACTTTCCCTCCGGTCATGGGGTCTGGGGTTGATTCTGCTCTCTCGCTGTTGGATGTCCGGCAGGCTGTCTTGTTGTATTTGGAACGGACTGTGTATTTTTGTTGCTGTGACAACTTGCTTTTCACTTTTGGTTCTGTCCGGTCTGGTCATAAACCTCTCTCTCCACCCTGAGTAGATGGATCAAGTAGACCATCTTGCTGGCCTATGATGCTCAGGGTTCTGAGGTGTCGGCCCGGGAGCAGGGTCGGTCTACTAGGGGTCTGTCTGTCTCCTGGGCCTCTTTCAAGGGGGTGTCTATTGAAGATATCTGAAGGGCCGCGACCTGGTCCTCCTCACACATGTTCATGGATCACTACTGAGTGGTATTGGATGGTCCTTCTGCTGGGGGTTTTGCTGAGGCGGTTCTCGGGCCGGTTCTTCCACCTCTTGATGTTCCCTCCTTCTGTGCTTTTTCTTGGTTGTTTTCCAATTGTTTTTATTTTTGGATTAAAACCTACTGTTTTGCATTATCCCGATATCTGTGGTTTCTTGGGAGCTTCCATGAAGCCGCTGGACTTGGGTATGTGCTCACTTTGTTACTCTGGTGGCAAGGAAGACTTACGAGGAGGTAATGCCCCGGTTACTTACAGGTAATCTTCATTACTCCGAGTGTTGTCTTCCTCGCCGCTCCCTGTTTTTCTATTGGGCCGACCCTCCCATTATACTGGGTCAAGGGTGACGGTGGTCAGCCATGTTGGGTAGGGATGGGCGGTATGGGAGGCTAACTTTGCTTTGGAGGGTTCTGGTGTGGAGCTGAAGCTCACTTTGTAACTCACGTGGCGAGGAAGACAACACTCGTAGTAATGAGATTACCGGTAAGTAACCGGGGCATTCCCACTCCAAACTAAACCAATTAGTGGAAGGAGTTGGACACTAAATGGGTGACATTTACTATTCCCACTTCAATCTAAACAATCTTGGGGAAGGTTTTGGAGGACACTCAGGAGTAACATTTACTATTCACACTCAAAAATAAACCAACACAGGGAAGGTGTTGCACACTAAAGGGGTGACATTTACTATTTCTACTCCAATATAAACCAATCGGGGGAAGTCCTTGGACACTAAAAAAGTGTCAATGTACTATTCCACCTCTATTCCAAACACCTCAGGTAAGGTGATGGACACTGAAGAGATGCAATTTACTATTCCCATTCCAATATAAACAATCCTGGAAAATGTGTAAAAAAACGTAAAAATGCAAATTTATTAAATCCAATTGAAAATAAAACTTTTCACCTAGCTTATTATCTTTTATATATAAAAAATGCACAAATACCATACATTATCACACTTTAGTAAATGTTTTATCAAACCAACTGCCTCTATCGTAATGAGGTCCTAAAGGGGTGACATTTACTATTCCCACTCCAATGTAAGCCACCTTAGAGAAGGCGTTGGAGACTAAAAGGGTGAAATGTACTATCCCACTCCAATATAAACCAACTCAGGGAAGGTGCTAGACACTACAGGGGTGACATTTTCTATTCCCCCCTTCAACCTAAACAAATTTGGGGAAGGTTTTGGACATTCAATGGGTAGCATGTATTATTCCCACTCCAATATTAACCAATTCAGAAAAAGTGTTGGACACAAAAGGGGTGACATATACTATTTCCACTCCAACATAAACCAACTCAGGGAAGGTGTTGGACACTAAAGGGGTGTCATTTACTATCCCCACTCCAGTATAAACCAATTTGGGGAAAGGTTGGACACTAAAGGGGTGCCATTTACTACTTCCACTCCAATCTAAACCAATTTGGGGAAGGTGTTAGACACTAAAGGAGTGACATTTAATATTGCTAGTCCAAACAAAACAAATTTGGAGAAGATGTTAGACATTAAAGTGGTGACATCTACTATTCCCGCTCCAATATAAACCAACTCAGGGAAGGTGTTAGACACCAGAGGGGTGAGATTTACTTTTCCCACTCCAATCTAAAACAATTGGGGGAAGGCGTTGAACATTAAAAGTGTGAAATTTACTATTCCCACTCAATGTTGTCCACCTCAGGGAAATTGTTAGACACTAAAGGGATGATATTTACTATTCCCACTCCGATCTGAACAAACCTAGGAAAGGTGTTATTTATTAAATCCAATTCACCTCGATTATTATACTTTATAAATACAAAATGCCCAATAAATAACACACATTATCACACTTTAGTAAATGTTTTTAAAAAATATTATAAATTAACACACTAATTTATACTACTAATATACATATAAAAAATTACAATTTTCAAATTAAGAAATATATTTTATTTAGTAATAATATTTTCAAAATTGGATTTAATATTTTCTACTATTCATATTTTTTTAAACTACAATTACATTTGTTTTATATAAGTATATTTTCTAAATACATGTATACACATTTTTTTCTCATATTTTCACATCAGAACAATTTATAAATGTTTCCCTTTCCTTTATAAATATTTTTCTCAGTTTTTTAATGCAATTATATCAAGTTCATAAAAATTATTTTTACTCTAAACATCAAAAAGAAAACAAATGTAATACTTTATAAAAAGTTCTAAAATATTTATAATGTTTTTGAAAGTTAATAATTGAATTTCTAAAAACAATTACGATAAATCTTATTTACAATAAATGTAAAAACTAAAATAAAATGTAATATAATAAACTACATTTTACCAATAAAAAGTAGCATAATTTTAAAATTAAAATTTTTAAATTCAAATACACATTTTCAGTAAGCTCCCCACCCTTATCCCTTATTAACCCAAAATCCTGCTACTAAACAAATCATTGATTAATTAAAAAAAATTAACTAACTAAAAAAATACAAACTATAACAAGTTAATAATTTAAAGTAATTAAAAAATGAAAACATATTAAAAAATATAAATATAGAATATAAAACAAGCAAGGCATAACATAATATTTAACACTCAAAAACTATATTATATCTGACTGCATTCCTATTTTCTACATCAATATTAAAAATAACATTTAAAACCATATTTTTACCTTCAATATTCCTGTTCATGATATATTTTAAATCCCGATATTATTGACACAATATTTCTCCAGCACAATCCGAGGCCACTGTTCACAACTTTCTTGTTTTCTGTACCAAGGGTCATAGATGTAGACAAATCCTTATTATCGCCCTGAGGACTTCTTCTTGCATGAACTCTCCTCCTCTGTCTGGCAGCCTGGCCTGACCACAGCCTCCACAACCAGTCTACAGCACATACTTCTACAGCACAAGTTTCCTCAAGTGTGAAGTAACGCAGATTGGAGTAGCAGTTAGACAGGGCCTTCAGAGCAGCCTTGTCATACACTTTTCAAGTGAGGAATTCTTTGAACAGCTAATTCCAGGACTCTTATCCCTGTAGATTTCCTGGCCTGATTATTGACCATTTACCCCACTAAACTCACTAAACATGGAACTCAATTGTTTTGTCAGTCTTTTACCACTGTAAGGTCATGATGTAATCATCTACTTTCCTGCAACTCTCTGTCTTGTACCTAGTGTTGTTTTGTGAGGACACTATGAGCTTGAAGGACAGAGGCCTCCCAGGTCCACGGTCAAGGCACTGGACACACTTACTGCACTGAGGATTGGATAGAAAGTGGGGAGGAAGAAGGCATTCTGCTGTTGGGTAGAGCAGGGATAGCATGGATAGAGATATATTCGTGCAGGAGTTGAGAAACAAATGTAGAACAGAGGGCACCTGTAATAAAAGAATAAATGCAATAGCATAATGTGTCTGTGGTCACTTAAGGCTTAAACGAGGACCCATCAACTAGAGATGAGGAGATTAAACAAATCCTAGGGGAAGGTGTGAGCAGTTCCTTAGTGGCCCTAGAGTGGGATCTGACTGAAATTTCTGCTGTGCCTGAGGTACATGAATATTTGATGTGGTGCAGCTCAGCATGGGAGCTTCCCCCTGTTACATGAGCTTTGAGTCTGTGAGTGTAGTGAGATCCTTTGGTGACCCTCTGCAAACCTAGTTGTTCTGTCACCCCAGATTGAGCTTCAAGAGCTGGATAAGGAGCCTAGCAGTATTAAAAATCTGAAAGGTGTTGAATAGCAGAGGAGCACCAGACCCCACCACAGCAGCACTCCCACAGAATACAACCACAGTACAAACTACCATTATCATGTCAAATACCACACCAACAGAACAGAATAAAACACCATCTCCAATGTACAATAACAACAGCAGATAAAACTACATAATATAACCCAATATCTGAACTGAGCATGAGCACACACATATTAATAAAACATATAACAATAAAACACAATAAACAAAAACAAAGACACAACAACTGGAATCAGCCAACCTGTGCAACAAGAACAGCATGGCACATAATATCACAACTAAACATAGCAGCTAGCACATTACAATAATGGTATAGTACAGGCAGAGTGCCAAATACAAAACACAGAACACCTAGAATGGAACACTGGCAAACAACCCAATGCACAGCCTCAAATGGTCAACACACCAAAACAGAAATACATGATATTAGTAACTGAGGTAAAACACAACAATGGACAATAGCTCAATGCTACAACAACAGAACAAAATCAACAGAACAACAATATCATACCAACATCATACCAGCAACAAAAAGCACATCGCAAAAAGAATACACCATGAAGGATACACACAACAACATAATTGCAAAAGTAGCATAACACCACAGCCCTACATGGACTAGAGAGAGGTGACACCATCACCACAAGGGATAGATATCCTCTCCCCCTTATATAAGACACTATTAGTTCAGCTAAAGGAGGTAAACATTTTTTACAAAACCAGATCCCTGGGGTACCTACAATCTGCTAAAATATTAATAAGGGCAATGAGTAGAAGTTGACTTCAAAACTGGTTAATGTCACCATAAGTATCTTGTAATGACATTTTGTTTGTACAACATGCCTACAGCATTCCAGCATTTCATTAAGGATATATTTAGAGACACCTTTATGATCTTATATCAGGGTGATGTCTCCCTCTATCCAGAAGCTATAAAACAACATAGTCCTCATGTTGGAGAAGTTGCATAGAATTTAAAAAATCATTTTCCAAGGTAGAGATGTGTGTATCTGAGACCAAATAAATTATCTACCTGGGTTTTTAGACTCTAGAGATGGCATAAGCATGGGTATGCACAAGGTGAAAGTAGTACACCAATGAACAACACCCACAACAGTGAAGGAAGTAAAGAGACTCCTATGATTTGTCAACTTTTACAGACATTTTTTGTAAGTATTGCTCGATGAATATATGAGCTCTATTGTGAATCTTACTAAGAAGCAAACAGCCTTTCAGTTGGGGACCCAATCAAGATTCAGATTTTCAGACTTTAAAATTAACCTTCCCAACACCACCCATTCTAAGACTTGGCTCCATGCAACTCTCATTCTTTGTAGACACTTATGTCTCTGTTTTTGCAATTTGGATGATATTGCTACAGATAGATCCTCAATAATTTCAGTAGCATCTTGAGTAGTTCTCTTGAACATTATCTTCATCGGAGCATTATTACATCATTTAAGATTGAGAACTTCTGGGCAACAAGGAGGTATTCATGAAATGGAAACACTTTTTGAAATGAGTGATAGATCCAATCACAGTTTGCATCAATCATAAATATCTTTTATAGTTATGGTTGATGAAGTGTTTGAATGCCAGACATGCAAGATGGTCTTTTCTCAAGATTACTGTATGAAGTATCTAATAGATCAGAAAATTGTCATAGCAAACCAGATGCTTTTTGCAGAGAAAAGAAATATGAACCGAGTCCAGTGCCCACGTTTTAATATCATGCCAGCTTCAGACAAGGGCAGATTGATGAAGAGCAATTCTACTGAAGGATTCAGCAGTAGGAAATAAAGTGGATAAGCTGCTTTATCACAGAAAACCCTTGTAATTGTGTCATTAAGAATTACAACAACAGACGATAAAACAGTATTCTTACTCACCCTTTGAAATATCCTATATCCAAAGAACTTACCAAGTCAAGACTGGTTTGACTAGGATAGTCACTGACAGAACCCACACAGCAATGGTCTCTGATATCTGATATCTATGGACTTTGTCATAGAGTTGCTCCTGTCACAAGGATCTGATGCACTTCTAGTGGTGGTAGGCTATTTTACCAAGTTAGGTCACTTTGTTCATTGAAAAGGTTTGCCCACAGCAATAGAATTTGGTCATTATTTTCTCCATCAGATATTAAAACTTCCTGGGATTACTGATTTCATTATCGCTATCATGGTTTGTTGTTCTTCTTTATGAGGAACTGCTGAAGAAAACTGGAGTAAAACATTTCTCTTCTGCTACTTACCACTCACAAACTGATAGACAGACAGAAAGGTTGAATTTAGCCATTGAGTAATACTTCTGATCCTTCTTGGTGAACTATCAGCCAAACTAGATTAACAGCACTTCCATGGCAAAATTAGCATATAACAGCTTCATTCATACATCCATAGGAACCTCTCCTCTGCACTTGTAGCATAAATCCACACACCTTTTCTGCATCTTATTTTTCTACGTGTTCCCTCAGTCACTAAATTATTGAGACATCTAAAAGAAGTTAGGAAGGCAGTGTATCAACAGCTTCTCAACACAAAAGTAGATCATAAAAGACCTGTTGATTCTCACTATAGAGCATCTCCCACATATGAAGTTGGTGAGAAATTCTGTTTATCCACTAAGTACCTTCACTTAAAAATGTTCCATCCTACATTTTCCCTTAGATTCATAGGTCCTTTTCCTGAATTAAGACTAGTGGGGTAATCGGAAGTCGAATTCTGTAAGACATGGAACATCCATGCAGTATTTCCTGTGTCCTGGATAAAACCTGCTGTCTACATCTTCCTCTTCCTGTAACAGTTGATGTTTCTCAGGAATATGAGGTAGGGACTATTTTAATCTCTCGAACACCATTCATACAATTGCAGTTTGTTTTTTCCTAGGAAGAATATGGTGCCTCCAAACTATCATAGGACTCTGCCTCTATTGTAGGCCTGGGTGAACTTTTTATTCTGCCGGAGTAATTGGTGTTTCTCTTTTTACACAAAGTTATCAAAAATTACACAACTGTGCCTGTTTGTGTAATTAAGAGTACTTTGGCAAAAACATCCCACTGCAGGAGGACAGGAACAACAACCTTAGCAAGCACAATTGTCTGCTGCTGTTCATGTTCTGTTGCATTTAGATCTATTTTTGTGGCGCAAAATGCATCCTTGGGCCCATTTTTGAAGCAAGGATGCATTTAATGGTAAGAAAATACAGCTAAATGCTGGGTTACGCTTCCCAAATTATGTTTTATAATATTGTGCAGTTTAGCTGTAATTTAGTGTAATTACACTACAGCAAATTATGTGAGTTATGCCCACCCCTACTTTTTTGTCCATGCTCCTAGACCAGTCTCCCAGTTCTTGAAAGAATTGTGATTTTATAACTGTGGTAAAGTGTCTTTTGGGTGGAGTTGTCAGGAATAGGAAGAAAGATCCTCTGACCCTCATTTAAGATCAGAAGAGAGCAAGCAAGAGAGATATACGGGACTGGAAACTGGAAACTTGTATGAGAAGCTAAAGTCATCAGTTTGGGGCTAGAGGCAGGACATCCGGGGCATGAGTGGAAGACCTATTATAAAAGAGCACGATGCTTTGGCACATCGCCTAGTTATTGTTGGCTCTATCTGCTTATGCATAGTTTGTCCCTCATTTATTGTATCCCGTTACTTTGTTATTTTTCCCCCTTCTCTGTTCCCTATACCCCATAACTTTGACCCTTTACTTCCCATTTACTCTGCTTCCCTAAACTGTTAGATTTGCATTCATATTTACCTGCATCCATATTGTTTTAAAAAAACTGCTGCCTGCTGCAACTTTTTCCCACCTTTGTCCAGTGCTGCTATACTCCTCGGCTTATGGGTAAGGGTGGGCAGTAAACTCCACTCCGCCCACCACTACCCATTCTTTGAGTTTTGCTGCTCCGTGCTCCACTTGGAGCGAGGCGTTCAGCAAAAACAAAATAGCATAACTCTGCTTAAAGTAGTTATCTTTCACAAAGTCTAGTCTACAGGACACACAAAATATGGTCCGCCTTCCTGTAGCTTCTGGTTTGTGCAAGAAAGTGCGACCGACGCATGAGATACATAGTAAACAGATGTCTCCTGACATAACGTTCCGTTCTGTCACATGCACAGTCTAATAAAGACTTCGAGAGTCCCTTGTTGAACATTCCAGGTTCACTTCCATGCAGCACCTGCATATGGTTCCACCGTGCTATTGGAAGTTCCTTAAGTAAGGTGCAGTAATGGAGAGAGCATCTGGGATTAAAGTGAGCTCCCTGCCTGTGCTGTGGGGCCAGGAAGAGACCCTACTCTGTCTACTGGAGAAGCTACGTAGTAAGTAATCAAACATGGATACTTGGTAGCTTACATGTTAGCAGACTCTCGTGTCCATCCTTCAGCCCAGCCTGTTTCACATGTCCCCCTGTACCAGGCTTTAACAGCGCTCAGATTATTTAGCAAAGAACTGTAATGCCTAGACAGGATGAGAGAGCAGGCAGCAGAGAGCTGAAGAAGATGCAGTATTATTTGGAAGCTGGTGTGTTTACACTTTACAGTTTAAATTTATAAAGTGCAATAAAGTTTATTCATGAGTATGAACTCAAAACTGGGGTGCGTGTAGATGACGTCAAAGGTTGTAAAGAGTGGGGGCATGACATGGAGGGAGATAGGGGAGAAGACAGAGTACCTTGGTGTTTTGGGTATATTTTTAAGACAGTGGCTTACAGTCAGGCAAGCTGTGCTAGGGTTTGAAGAGAAACAGAACACAAGAGAGGGGCAGTGTGATTCGTGAGAGCCAGTGTGAATCAAACAAAGGCCCAGAGGGGAAGAACAGTGAGATGAGCAATGGACCAAGAGCAGAATCGGGAAGAAGGATACATAAACCCCGAGAGAGCCACACATCACTCATAGAGGGCGGTGCAGACATGGCTATGCACAGTTTTTGGACTCTCATCTGAGACTGCCGACGGAACTTGAACTGTGCCAGGGGTGGCATGTCTAGTGTTCAGTAATAATGCACAATGCACACCCAGTGTAACACTTAACATGCACAATATCCTGTAGTACAAGGCAATAGAAATGGACAGTGCAAATTTAATTTCACTATCTTCTGACAACGTGCATTGATGCTGTATAATGACCGGTTACTTACTGGTAATATTCATTACCTCCTCGCCAGACCTCCCCATCACAGTCCTTACACACATGAGCAGACACCCAAGCAAGAATCGGCTTCAACAACAGAGCTGCAGACAGACTTTATTAGAAAAAGAAGCAGCAAAGTTACACCCCATGGACAGAATGCAGTACAGCATCACCAAAATTGGCAGAAGCAACACCATCTAACAGCAAGCGATAATGGGACATAAAGGTGTGAGGAGCACTCCAAGAGGCAGCCCTGCAGATCTCCGCCATAGAAGCCCCCTGCAAACTAGCCCAGGAAGCAGCCATCCCCCGAGTCAACTGTCCCTGCACAGACCCAGGCCCTGGTAACCCACTGGATTCATAAGCCACCAGGCTAGCCCACCTCAGCCATGTACTGAGAGTAGCAACAGAAGGCTTCAGACCTTGACCCGCAAGGCCAAAAGTAACAAAAAGGGAATACACTTTACGAAACGGATGGGAATGAACCAAAAACACCCGAAGAGCGTGCTTAACATCCAAAAGGTGCAGCCGCGCCTCCTCCCCAGACTGAGGATCAGGACACAAAACTGGCAACACTAGCTCCTCCGAGCACTGAAAAGAGGAGGGAACCTTAGGATCAAAAGCAGGGTCAGGCCTGAGAACCACCCTATCCGGATAGCACTTCAAAAATGACTCTGAAAAAAGCAACAAGCCCAATTCCCTGACCCGCCTGGCCAAGGTAATAGCCACCAGGAAAACCACCTTTATAATCAGAAACCTCAGGGAAACCTCCTCCAGAAGCTCAAATGGAGCCAACGACAATGTCCTCAACACCAACGGCAGATCCCAATCCAGAGTTAAAGACTAAACAACAGGCTTCATGAGAAAACAACTCCTGTGAGAAGTTGGCATGGTATATGCTGTTCACTAATTAAAGTGGACACCTTGCACCAGAACAATTCGACTCTTATGGTAGATAGGTTTAAGACAACCTTTATAGAAAGCTATCCTAGTGGTAGCTGTGGAGAGCAGCCTTCAGGCTAAGTCTTGAAGGAATGTAAAGCAGCTTGTTTTACCACACAATCTCTTGAATCACCAAATGAAAAGACACCACACAGGTATATATATCAAATATATATGTATTTATTAATAAACACTCTCTACTAATCTCTTTATGAGATTAGAGGATAGGAACATATGTACAAGTCAAATATGATCAGGATAAGTTTAGCACAATTGAATATTACAATCTTAGTTTGCTAGACCTAGGTCTAGGGCATCTAGAATCGAGGGACCCCCAAGAACCACCCCAGGTAGTTGTAGGAGACCCACAGGGGACGGATGCGGTGACCTGGCACCGATGCGAATCCTGTACGAGTCTATGCACTCAGACGCGATTGAGATATCACTGTTAAAGGTCCCTTGCGTGTTCGAGGCGAACACACCGATCGGTCCTTGTACGAGTCGAAGGACGCGGTTACAGATGGTATTGCAAGGGAGTTGGACGCGCTGTGTCTAACACAGACGCGAACCTGGTGCGAGTCGGTGCAATGGAGAACTCGGAGTTACAGGCCCTTTGTGTATTCGAGGCGAACACCGATCGGACTCAGTACGAGTCGAAGGATACAGTTCTAGATAGTGTTGCAAAGGAGATGGACGCAGTGTGTCTAACACAGACGAGAACCCTGTACGAGTCAATGCAATTATCGCGCTTAGAAAGTTAGAGTTTTAGGACACTTCTAGGGAAGCTACAAGCATGCCACTTACAGGGTAAGTAGTTCTAGGGCCCACACCCACAGGAGCACCGTAGTGCTGAAGTTACCTCACCCAGGGAGCCGGTGCATAGGTGTTCTTTGGTGTCGGGTCGCGGCGTCGTTTTCAATGGGAGCCAGTGAAGACTTGCTGCTTGCGGCGACTGGAGAAGTGTCCGGGGGAATCCAAGCCTGGATTCAGAAGATGGAAGACCTGAAAGCAGAGGGGCCAGTGTTCAAAGTCACTTGGCAGTGACTCGGGGCAAGGAAGATGGATGCCCACCGTCGTCGCAAGATTCAGGTCGTTCGCAGTTGCCTTGACTCTTCTGCCACGAGGTCCAGGAGGCGTCGTCGATGACCAGGAGCTGGATTCGGCGTATCCCACGATGTCTGCAGCTTACGGCGGTATCGGCGACTCGATTGGAGCCACCAAGCCTTGGTAACAGCAAGTCTCAGGGAAAGGGTGAAGAGACAATGGCACAGACCAGCAAGGTCAGTCGGACTCACCCAGCAAGGGTAAGTCAGGGCAGGCCTGGAGCAACCAGGGGAGCCCTTCAGTTTCTTTATAGAGTCTTCTGGGGACCCACAAGCCGGCTGGCAAGGGATCGCGAAGATGCCTCAGGAGGATCCGCTCACAGGGGCCCACGGTCACTCGGGACGTGGTAGGCCTCTGATCTTAGGAGAGGTTACTGCTGGAGGCTGGGACCACACGTGGTCCAAAGCACAAGTTTGTGAAACGTTGTGCAGGGTTTGCACTCGACAATAGTGCACGGTACCCAGGGGTCGCGGTTCCTCGTTACTCTTAGGGTCCACTGGCCTCAGCTTCGCTGGGGACTCACGATGGCCTTTGAGAAGTCAGGAAATCCACTTCTTGGGCTGCAGGGACTTCGGACTCCGGTGGGAGCGGCATAGTTTGCGACCGTCGTTTGTAGTTTTTGGTGCCTGCCAAGCAGGGGAGTCACTCCTTCACTCCAAGGGAGATTCTTCAGTCTTCCAAAGGTAGTGGAACGTCGAAGGTCCGGGATTCTTCTTGTAGAGCGTTGTCCAGGGAAATCTAGGGTGCAATGCACAGGTTCCCCCTCTTATACTAAAAGAAAGGGAGGGACTAGCTCTATGACCCTACCTATGGGAGGGTCAGGGGAGTGGGTGGCTACACCCACTTCCCTTTGTCCAGTTTCGCGCCAGAGCAGGGGCAGGTAGCCCCTGAGCCGGTTTGAACTGGCATATGCACAGAGGAGCCTTCTGCTCCCCCAGTGCAGGACTTCAAAGCACTCTAAGAGTGCACCCACCCAGCCCCAATACACTAAACCCTGTCTGGGAGGTGGTCACACCCCCTTGGGACAGGATATCTATTGTTGGGCTTCCTCCACTGCGAGTGTTGGTCATCAGCAGGAGGGCAGCCCAGTGTCTGTGACTGGCGGCATCCATTTTGTGATGCCAGGGCTCTGCAGGATTCTACCGCGTTTCCACAGTAGGTACATGTCTATCCCTCTAGAAGGGTGGAATGCTACCCCGCCGCCAGGACTGGCGGGGGGTAGTATTCCAAGATGTTTGACACCAAACACGACATGTTTCGATGCAGCCATTCCAAAGTTAGCATTTTACCGCAAGGATATAATGCACTTAAAAGTATATGGTTTAACCGCATCCACAAACAGCACCAGAGAATGGACTCTGAGAGCTGCAGAGGGGCCCTGCTCAGGCAGAGGCACCCCTCACATAGAAGCCAAGCACCCTGCCCTCAGGATTGATAGGGCCTGCCTTAGGGGTGACTGATAGGTTCATATGTGTGTGCAGGAGAGATATAGGGGACCTATATCTCAGTGAGGAGTGCTAGCACCACCTCACCCAGGCTGCAGTAGCAGGCCTGGGGTGTCAGATTTAGTCTGCTTCCCAGGGGTGGCATAATACATGCTTCAGCCCCTGGTAGGCCTGTGAAGTACCTATGCCCTTGGTACCTAAGGTACCATATACTAGGGACTCATAAGGTACCACAGTATCCAATCACTAGTGCACCTAGAGTGCACTCCAAGTCGTTTAGAGAGAACAGAGAGGCTGGGGCCCTGATTAGCAGGGGCCCAGCCAGACTATAGCCAGAAACCAGTGTAAACATCAGAAAAAAGTGGGGGCAACATAAGAGGCAGATCCTACTCTCCTACACAACCCCCAAACGCAGGGACACTAAACTAACCTTGACCAGTTAAGTCTTCGTGTTCAAAGTGGAAATACCTTGAGAGTCCATCTGCATTGGCATGTTGGGTCCCAGGTCTATTCCACTGTATAGTCCATCCCCTGTATGGAAATGGACCACCTCAAAAGTTTTGGGTTTTCTCCTTTCATTTGTTTAAGCCATAGGAGGGGCTTGTGGTCGGTCTGAACTATGAAGTGAGTACCAAACAAGTATGGCCTCAGCTTCTTCAGGGCCCACACCACAGAAAAGGCCTCCCTCTCTATAGCTGACCAACGTTACTCTCTAGGGGTCAGCCTTCTGCTAATAAAAGCTACTGGCTGGTCTTGACCTTCATCATTCAGTTGAGACAGTACAGCTCCCACACCCAGCTCAGAAGCATCTGTTTGGACAATGAACTTTTTGGTGTAGTCTGGACTCTGTAAGATGGGGGCAGTGCACATGGCCTGCTTTAGGTCTTCAAATGCCTTTTGACAGCTAGCTGTCCACTGAACCTTTTTGGCATTTTCTTTGAGGTCAGATCATTCAAGGGGTCACTATAGATCCATATCCCTTGACAAACCTCCTATAGTACCCAGACAGGCCTAAGAAGGCTCTCACCTGTGTCTGGGTGGTTGGAGCAACCCATTCCATTATGGTTTGGATTTTGCTCTGTAAAGGCTGAACCTGGCCTCCACCCACAAGGTGGCCCAGGTACACAACCTGACTCTGCCCTATCTGGCACTTAGTGGCCTTGATAGTGAGGCTTGCTTTCTGCAGGGCCTCCAAAACATTCCGGAGGTGTTCCAGGTGATCCTGCCAGGAGGAACTAAAGACAGCAATATCATCTAGATAAGCTGAGCAATAAGTTTCCATCCCTGTCAGAACTTTATTCACTAACCTCTGAAAAGTGGCAGGTGCATTTTTCAATCCAAAGGGCATCACCACAAAGTGGTAGTGCCCACCAGGAGTCGAAAATGCTGTTTTGGCTTTTGCATCATCAGCTAATCTGATCTGCCAGTAGCCAGCTGTTAGGTCAAACGTGCTTAGATACTTGGCTGAGGCCAAAGTATCAATCAGCTCATCTGCCCTTGGTATGGGATAGGCATCAGTCCTAGTGACTGCATTGAGGCCTCTGTAGTCTACACAAAACCTCATTTCTTTCTTACCACCCTGGGTATGAGGCTTGGGTACCAGGACTACTGGACTAGCCCAAGGGCTATCTGAAGGCTCAATTACACCTAGCTCCAACATTTTCTGGACTTCAGTCCTGATACAGTCCCTGACATGGTCAGGTTGCCTGTAGATCTTATTCTTGACAGGCAGACTGTCTCCAGTGTCCACCTCATGGGTGCACCAGGAAGTCTGACTAGGGGTCAGGCTAAACATATGTCGGTACTGTTGCAGAACTTGTCTGCACTCAGTTTGCTGATGGTCAGTGAGGCTGCTTGCCAAAGCAACACCATCTACTGACCCATCATCAGGGTTCTGAGAGAGCAGGTCAGGGAGAGGGTCACTCTCCTCCTCCTGGTCCTCATCAGTTGCCATGAGCAAGCCCATGTCAGCCCTGTCAACATATGGCTTTAATCTGTTGACATGGAGCCCCCTCAGGGGGCTCCTGGGAGTTCCAAGATTCACCAGGTAGGTGACTTCTCCCTTCTGTTCAACTATTGTATGGGGGCCACTTCACTTGTCCTGGAGGGCTGCTGGGGCCACAGGCTCCAACACCCACACTTTCTGTCCTGGCTGGTATACAGTCAGTACAGCCTTTGGTCATGCCAAGCTGTTTGTAATTCTTGGCTGGCCTCTAGGTTTTGGTTGCCTTTTTCATGTACTCTGCCATCCGGGAGCGGAGACCAAGTACATAGTCCATCACATCTTGTTTGGGGGCTTGAGAGGTAAATCCCAGCCCTCTTTTACCAAACACAGTGGACCTCTCACAGGATGTCCAAACAGAAGCTCAAATGGGCTGTAGCCAACCCCTTCTGTGGAACCTCTCTGTATGCAAACAACAGGCAAGGAAGAAGAAGGTCCCATTTCCGCCTAAGCTTCTCTGGGAGTCCTTTAATCATTCCTTTCAAGGTTTTGTTGAAGCGTTCAACTAAACCATTGCATTGTGGGTGATAGGGGTGGTGAACTTGTAAGTTACACCACACTCCTTCCACATTGCTTTTAGATACCCTGACATGAAGTTGGTACCTCTGTCAGAAATGACCTCCTTTGGAAAACCCACTCTGGAGAAGACTCCAATGAGGGCTCTTGCCACCACAGGGGCTGTGGTTGTCCTTAGGGGAATTGCTTCTGGGTACCTGGTGGCATGATCCACTACCACCAGGATAAACCTGTGCCCAGATGCAGTTTGAGGGTCAAGGGGACCAACAATGTCAATCCCTACCCTTTCAAAGGGTACCCCCACCACAGGTAGTGGTATGAGGGGGCCTTTGTTGTGCCACCTGCCTTACCACTGGCTTGGCATGTGACACAGGAGCGACAAAACTCCTTTGTGTCCTCTGACATATGTGGCCAATGAAAATGTGGAACAAGCCTGTCCCAGGTCTTGTTTTGGCCCAAGTGTCCTGCTAAAGGAATGTCATGTGCTAGGGTCAAGAGGAACCCCTAAACTTCTGAGGTATTACCAACCTCCTGGTGGCTCCAGGGGCTGGGTCTCTACCTTCAGAATATAGGAGTCCCTCATCCCAATAAACTTTATGGGACCCACTAGCACTGCCAGCAGCCTCAGCAGCAGCCTGCTGTCTGAGGGGTTCAAGAGAGGGGCAGCACTGTTGCTCCTTCCTCAGATCTTCACTGGAAGGGCCCCCTGCCCCCAAGAACTCAACCTGATCAGGCTCAAGTCCCTCTGGGGCAGTTCCTTCTTCAGGATCTGCTTCACCTCCCTCTGGGGGTGAATCTGTGATCTGAGACAGAGGGAAGGCACTGCCTTTACCCTACTGCTCCTCCTCTTGGGAAGCATCTGGTCCATTGTTCCAGGATCCAGAGCTGGTTCAGTGTCATGCATTCTTGCTTGTGACCTGGTCACAGCAAATACCTCTGCAGGGATGCCCAACATCTCCGCATGAGTCCATAACTCTACTTCAGACCAGGCTGAAGTCTCTAGATCATTGCCCAACAGACATTCGACAGGGAGGTCTGCACTGACTACAACCTTCTTGAGGCCAGTTACCCCTCCCCAGGAGAAATTCACAACTGCCAGACTATGGTTAGTCCTGACGTTGCTTGCATTGGTCACCTGGTACAGTTCGCCCAGGATGATCTGTCCAGGGTCCACAAGATCCTCTGCCACCATGGTGACACTAGCACCTGTGTCCCTAAATGCCAAAGCCTGTTTGCCATTTATTACAGGCTGCTGTTTGTATTTGCCCAGATTACTGGGACTCACTAGGAAGGACATATTAAGGTCTCCCTCACAAATCAGCATTGCCTGAGTGGGTACTCTGACTAGGTCAGAGTCCACTTCAGAACCCAGGGTCAACCCTACTACACCCTTATTCTGTGTACCACCTCCACCAGTAGCTGAACTAGGGGGAACAGTTGCCTTAGGGGCAGGAGTGGTGGTGGTTTGGTCTTTGGACTTGTTACAGTCAGAAGTCCAGTGCCCCTTCTGTTTACAGAATTTGCACCAGGGCTTCTTTTGGCCTTTTCCCTTGTTGGTTTGTGACTCCCCACCAGATGCAGATTTTTGGGGCCCTTGTGAAGATTTCTGGTCTTTTGACTTATCCCCACCTTTCTCAGAGCCCTTAGGATCTTGCTTCTTGGTGTCACCCCCTTGGTTCTGGGTTCTCTGCCTCACCCTGGTTCTGACCCATTTGTCTGCCTTCTTTCCCAATTCTTGGGGAGAGGTCAGATCGTAGTCCACCAGGTACTGATGCAACAACTGGTTCTGGCAATTATTAAGGATCTGTTCTCTCATCATCAGATTATACAATCCCTTGAAATCAGTAACCCTACTGCCAACCAGCCAACCCTCCAGAGCCTTGGTTGCACAATCAACAAAGTCAGTCCAGTCCTGAGTCTGTGCCTTCTGGGTATCTCTGAACTTCAACCTGTACTGTTCAGTGGTTAAGCCAAACCCATCTATTAGTGCACTCTTCAGGACTTCATAATCATCAGCATCCTCTTCTCTAACAGTGAGGAGCTTGTCTCTACCTTTATCTGAAAAGGAGAGCCACAAGATTGCTGCCCACTGCTTCTGGGGACCTGCTGTACTCTACAGGCCCTCTCCATAGCAGTTATCCACTTGTGGATATCATCCCCACTCTGGTAGGGAGGAACAACCTTGCTCAGGTTCCTATGGTCTGGAATAGATTCCCTGCCTCTAGGGACACTGTTGCTGCCACCAAGGGGTTCTAACCCCTCTCTTCTAGAAGCTCTCTGGATCTCCAGGGCTTCCCTATCCAGTGCCAACTGATTGGTTCTGAGGGCAACTCTTGCTTCCTCATACTGGAGCAGTTTGCACATTCTTTCAGAGGAGGTCTCTCTTATGGGAAAGTATGAGTTCCTCTGATGGACAAACTCTCTGCCAGAGTGATAAGAGTGCTCAGATTCCCTGGAAGGGGACCTATGCCTCTCGTCCACTCTGTCAGTTCTCTTAGGGAGAATTCCTCTGTCCTTTTCAGGCCCCTTGAGGCCTGGCCCTTCAATCACAGAGTCCTGGTCATTCGGATTTTCATCGTCTGACCCAGATACTGTAATTGACCCACCCACTGATTCAGACCTATTAGCTCCTAGAGCCAATCTAAGATCATCTGCTGTCAGCAGATCTATCAGGTGCAGGGTTGAGGGACTCTGTCCTAGTCTCAGGTGTCTTTCAACACACATGGCTCTCAAGTCAGAGAAAGCCATGTCCTTATACTGAGGCTGAGTGGATCCACTGGTTCCACCCTTTAAGGACATTCTAGTGTTGTGCAGTGTTGTACTACCTACACTAGTTTGTGGCCTACTGATACTAGCTTGAGCTGTAGAAAGGGTGTGCTATCCCTTGGCACACAGCTCTAAGTTCAGTAGAACTTATCGATACTAAGCTTGACTTTATATGTACCTTAAGTACCTATAGTGGTTTTCAGTTAGTAATTCAAATAGAGATTTTCTGGTAAAACAATAGCAAGCTTGAATCCCACACGCTGCCCACCAATGTGAGAAGTTGGCCTGGTATATGCTGTTCACTAATTAAAGTGGACACCTTGCACCAGAACAATTCGACTCTTATGGTAGATAGGTTTAAGACAACCTTTATAGAAAGCTATCCTAGTGGTAGCTGTGGAGAGCAGCCTTCAGGCTAAGTCTTGAAGGAATGTAAAGCAGCTTGTTTTACCACACAATCTCTTGAATCACCAAATGAAAAGACACCACACAGGTATATATATCAAATATATATGTATTTATTAATAAACACTCTCTACTAATCTCTTTATGAGATTAGAGAATAGGAACATATGTACAAGTCAAATATGATCAGGATAAGTTTAGCACAATTGAATATTACAATCTTAGTTTGCTAGACCTAGGTCTAGGGCATCTAGAATCGAGGGACCCCAAGAACCACCCCAGGTAGTTGTAGGAGACCCACAGGGGACGGATGCGGTGACCTGGCACCGATGCGAATCCTGTACGAGTCTATGCACTCAGACGCGATTGAGATATCACTGTTAAAGGTCCCTTGCGTGTTCGAGGCGAACACACCGATCGGTCCTTGTACGAGTCGAAGGACGCGGTTACAGATGGTATTGCAAGGGAGTTGGACGCGCTGTGTCTAACACAGACGCAAACCTGGTGCGAGTCGGTGCAATGGAGAACTCGGAGTTACAGGCCCTTTGTGTGTTCGAGGCGAACACCGATCGGACTCAGTACGAGTCGAAGGATACAGTTCTAGATAGTGTTGCAAAGGAGATGGACGCGTGTGTCTAACACAGACACGAACCCTGTACGAGTCAATGCAATTATCGCGCTTAGAAAGTTAGAGTTTTAGGACACTTCTAGGGAAGCTACAAGCATGCCACTTACAGGGTAAGTGGTTCTAGGGCCCACACCCACAGGAGCACTGTAGTGCTGAAGTTACCTCACCCAGGGGAGCCGGGTGCATAGGTGTTCTTTGGTGTCGGGTCGCGGCGTCGTTTTCAATGGGAGCCAGTGAAGACTTGCTGCTTGCGGCGACTGGAGAAGTGTCCGGGGGAATCCAAGTCTGGATTCAGAAGATGGAAGACCTGAAAGCAGAGGGGACAGTGTTCAAAGTCACTTGGCAGTGACTCGGGGCAAGGAAGATGGATGCCCACCGTCGTCGCAAGATTCAGGTCGTTTGCAGTTGCCTTGACTCTTCAGCCACGAGGTCCAGGAGGCGTTGTCGACAACCAGGAGCTGGATTCGGCGTGTCATACGATGTCTGCAGCTTACGGCTGTGTCAGCGACTCGATTGGAGCCACCAAGCCTTGGTAACAGCAAGTCTCAGGGAAAGGGTGAAGAGACAATGGCACAGACCAGCAAGGTCGGTCGGACTCACCCAGCAAGTGTAAGTCAGGGCAGGCCTGGAGCAACCAGGGGAGCCCTTCAGTTTCTTTATAGAGTTTTCTGGGGACCCACAAGTTGGCTGGCAAGGGATTGCAAAGACGCCTTGGGAGGTTCAGCTCAAAGGGGCCCATGGTCACTCGGGACGTGGTAGGCCTCTGATCTTAGGAGGGATTCCTGCTGGAGGCTGGGACCACACGTGTTCCAAAGCACAAGTTCGTGGAACGTTGTGCAGGGGTTGCACTTGACAATAGTGCACGGTACCCAGGGGTCACGGTTCCTCGTTACTTTTGGGGTCCACTGGCCTCAGCTTCGCTGGGGACTCACGATGGCCTTTGAGAAGTCATGAAATCCACTTCTTGAGCTGCAGGGACTTCGGACTCCGGCGGGAGCGGCGTAGTTTGCGACCGTTGTTTGTAGTTTTGGTGCCTGCCAAGCAGGAGTCACTCCTTGACTCCAAGGGAGATTCTTCAGTCTTCCAAAGGTAGTGGAACGTCGAAGGTCCGGGATTCTTCTTGTAGAGCGTCGTCCAGGGAAATCTAGGGTGCAATGCACAGGTTCCCCTCTTATACTAAAAGAAAGGGAGGGACTAGCTCTATGACCCTACCTATGGGAGGGTCAGGGAGTGGGTGGCTACACCCACTTCCCTTTGTCCAGTTTCGCGCCAGAGCAGGGGCAGGTAGCCCCTGAGCCGGTTTGAACTGGCATATGCACAGAGGAGCCTTCTGCTCCCCCAGTGCAGGACTTCAAAGCACTCTAAGAGTGCACCCACCCAGCCCCAATACACTAAACCCTGTCTGGGAGGTGGTCACACCCCTTGGGACAGGATATCTATTGTTGGGCTTCCTCCACTGCGAGTGTTGGTCATCAGCAGGAGGGCAGCCCAGTGTCTGTGACTGGTGGCATCCATTTTGTGATGCCAGGGCTCTTCAGGATTCTACCGCGTTTCCACAGTAGGTACATGTCTATCCCTCTAGAAGGGTGGGATCATACTCCCACACCAGTTACTGGTGTGGGGGTATGATTCCAAGGTGTTTGACACCAAACACGACATGTTTTGATGCAGCCATTCCAAAGTTAGCATTTACAGCGAGGATATAATGCACTTTAAGGGTATATGGTTTGACCGCATTCACAAACAGCCCCAGAGAATAAATTCTGAGAGCTGCAGAGGGGCCCTGCTCAGGCAGAGGCACCTCCTCACATAGAAACTAAGCACCCTGCCCTTAGGATTGTTAGGGCCTGTCTTAGGGGTGACTGATAGGTTTAAATGTGTGTGCAGGAGAGATGTAGGGAACCTATATCTCAGTGAGGAGTGCTAACACTTCCTCACCCAGGCTGCAGTAGCAGGCCTGTGGTGTCAGATTTAGTCTGCTTCCCAGGGGTGGCATAATACATGCTTCAGCCCCTGGTAGGCCTGTGAAGTACCTATGCCCTTGGTACCTAAGGTACCATATACTAGGGACTCATAAGGTACCACAGTATCCAATCACTAGTGCACCTAGAGTGCACTCCAAATCGTTTAGAGAGAACAGAGAGGCTGGGGCCCTGATTAGCAGGGGCCCAGCCAGACTATAGCCAGAAACCAGTGTAAACATCAGAAAAAAAGTGGGGGCAACATAAGAGGCAGATCCTACTCTCCTACAACTCCTCAAAAGCCCGGACACTAAAGGCACAACAGCATCACAGACAGGACCCTGAAAAGCCCTCAAAGCTGCCCTCTGAGCCCTCAAAGAGGAAACCGCCAAGCCTACATCAAAACCGTCCTTCAGAAAGTCCAAAACATGCAGAGGATCCACAGTCATGATAGACCAGCCCTATCAGAACACCAACCCTGAAAGGAAACCCAATGCCTGGTATAAGATTTAATGGTAGAAGGCCTACAAGATTGTTGAATAAAGTGAGCCACCGCAGGAGAACAACCCAGAGCCACCAGGTTCATCCTTTCAACAGCCAGCCCACCAGCTGCAGCCGGACCAGACACTCCCGAGACAGACCGGGAAACACCAGAGGACAGGTGTCCACAGGTAGTTTCCAGCAAGGCACCACCGACAACTGTAACAACAGAGGAAACCAAGGCCACCTGCGCCAGACCGGAGCTACCAGGATCACAGAGGCCCTGTCCACCTTGACCTTCAGATGAACCTTTGAATTAAAGCAATTGGAGGAAAAGCATACATCAACCCCGTCCCCCACTGAAAGGACAGAGCATCCCCCCTACAAACAGTCTCCGACAGGAACAGAGAGCAAAACCTCTCCCTCAAGGCGTTCTCCCGGGTTGCAAACAGGTCCACCCTGGGCACTCCAAACTTCTGCATGAGGACGCCAAACACCTTTTGATCCAAACACATTTCTGACAGGGAGGGAAACAACCTGCTCGAACGATCCGCGTACGGGTTCAACACCCCAGGCAGATGCAACGCTCTCAGTGACAACAAATTCATTTTGGCCCACTTGCAAATCTGCTGAGCTAGCAAGTTTAGCGAAGCCACTTTCACCTTCCCTTGGTGGTTGACATAGCACACCACCACAGTGTTGTATGTCCTCAACAGAACATCCCTCTGCAGGACCCAAGGAAGAAAACTAACCAGGGCCAACGGGACGGCCTTCAACTCTCTCCAGTTGGGAGCCATCTGAGCCTCCTGGACTGACCAGATCCCCATATCTGAATCTCTTGAGCCATCATACCCGCAACTCAGCTCACTGGCATCTGTCATCAGAACCAACCTGTCCTGGAGCACAAATGGAGAACCCCTCATGAGATTCCCCTCATCCAACCACCAGGCCAACTCTTGGGAGACACCCGGCCCCCCCGGAATCAACTGTTTGTAATCCTGAGACCTCGGACACCAACAGCGCAGGATGTGGTTCACCAGGGGGTATAAGTGTAACCCGGCCCAAGGAACAATCATGACTGTAGCTGCCATCAAGCCCTGCACCCTCAACCCCTGTCGAGCTGTGGAAGCGCTCGAGGTTAAAATCTCTGTCCAATCTTTCACAAGAGTCCCCCTGCGAGGTTCAGAATGAACACCTTCCCCACCCTTGTGTTGAAGACCCCTCCAATGAACAGCAGTTCCTGAGAGGGGATGAAATGGGACTTCTCCAAGTTCAGAATCCAACCGAATTTCTGCAAGAGACGGCAGACATCTTGAGTATGCGACTGAGCCTTAGGGAAAGAAGAGGAAGAAATCAACCAGTCATCCAAGTATAGAAACACCTGGATCCCCTGTGCAAATAATAACTCCACCAAGGGAGCCAACACCTTTGTAAACACCCAAGGCAAAGCAGAGAGACAAAAGCGTAGTACCTGAAACTGGAAATGTTTGCCGCTCACATAAAGGCCTCAGAAACTGCTGTGAGTCCCTGTGAACTGACACATGAAAATATGCGTCCCTCAGATCACAGAAAGGTAGGGCAGAGTCAACTGGAGTGTCACCATCTTGAAGGACCGGCGAGGAATGCACAAATTCACTGCTTTTAAATGTTGTTATGTTATGTTAGTGGGGATTTATAGAGCGCACGTACACCAACAGGTCTCTTGCCGCTGAGTTAGTAACCACCGCTGAGCTGCATCTACCTGTAGGCTTGGGTAAACAGCCATGTTTTCAATTTTTTTCTAAAGCACGTATAATTTGCTGTCTGCCTGAGTGCAGCAGGCATGGAATTTCAAAGTTGGGACCCTAGCGTAGAGAATCGTGAGCCACCCATCCTTTCGCATCTGAATCTAGGGGCTACCAGCAGATTCATTTGCGCAGATCTAAGGTTTCGTTTTGGGGTATATGTGTGGATCCTTGTGGAAAGGTATTTGGGACCTTTATTGTGGCTTGCTTTAAAGATAACGCATCCTGTTTTGAACATGGATTGCTGTGCTACTGGGAGCCAATGACGCTCCTTCATCAGCGGCTTTGTGAGGCAATGTCTAGGCTGTTGAAAGATAATTCCAGCAGCTTGATTTTGTATCATCTGAAGTCTGTAATTTAGGTTGCTGGGGAGACCCAGGTATAAAGCATTGGCATAATCAATTCTGGACAGGATCAAGGCGATAATGATTTGGGTGCTGACCTCCCTGGAAAAAAATCTTCTGATTTTCCTGAATTTCCTGAGCTGAAGGAAGCAGGATGGCGTAACTCCAACACAGGTCAGTAATCTCCAATTGGTTTCCTGATCAGAAACAGGATAGAGTAAGCCCCCTTCCCCTGTTGCTCCACAGGGACCCTCACAATGGCCTCAGGTCCTGAACCCCATCCAACAGAGCTCAACTTTTTTCTGGTGAACTGGGAACAGGGCTAGCACGGAACACTTTCACTGGGGGCTCCACAAACTCTATACAATACTCCAGTCTGACAATCTGCAGGACCCACTGATCCCTGACAAACTCTTCCCAGGCTGGCAAAAAGTTCCTGAGGCAACCCCCAACCTGGCCCTCCCCCAGAAACACAGGATAGTCATGATTTAGACTGACTGGATGCTCCCGAATTTTCCTGTTGACCCCGGGATTTATGGAAGGAAGGGACACCCCGGCCACGTCCCCTACCACGAAAGGGCTGAGCGGCCATTTTTGACTGAAATGCCTGTCCAAACGCCCACTTACAGCCAGCAAACTTTCCCTTCTGTGGAGGATGGGCAGGAGCCAACAACTTCTTGTCCTCTGCTGTTTTCTAACTCATAATTTCCAAGGGATCCCCAAACAGTTTGGAGCCCGTGAAGGGAATCTTAATGAGTGCATTCTTTTGGGCTGCCTCCGCTTTCTAAGGTTTAAGCCATAACTGCCACCTAGCCGCTAACAAGGCCCCAGCAGCGGCAGCCGAAGCACTAAGGGAATCAAACGACAAGTCGGACAAGAAACGCAACTGCTGCTCCAGCATAGTCAAGGACTCAGATCGATCCTCCTCCTGTAGCAGCTGCTATGAAATACGACAGTCTTTCAGCAATGACTGGACCAGATAACTGGTATATGCCACAGATCTAACAGTCAGGTTGGACGCTGCCACTTATCCCCAGAATCTGAAGGTATGGCATCCTCGGATACAACAAGGCTCTGTGAAAAAAGGCCTGCCAACAGGGAATCGACCTTAACTACAGAAGGGAATTCATCTCAAAACACTTGTAATGGATAACGTTTGGCCAGGAACCGGGGAAAGGCATGTTTATCTACATCCCTCCATTCCCCTTCCAGCACATTCCAGACAGACTTATGAATAGGAAGACATTCAAGCTCCTGTTTCTGATAATTGGCAAAGAAATCTTCAGACTCCGCTGCCACCAAGGGATCAGGAAAACCCAAATTGGGCCGCACACGTTGCAAAATACTGCGAAAGTCAGCCCCATGAATAAACCGACCTTTCACCTCTTCCTCTGCATCACAGTCAGGATCAGGAGGAACAGAGGTATCCAATTTCTGCTTCTTTGCCCCCAGGGATTCTCTAGCCTGAAAGGCAGCAGAAACAGCACCCTCAATCATCCTTTGGACATCCACAAATGAAGGTGCAGCAGAAGGCCCAGCAACCACCTCTTCCTCCATCTGCTTACACTTCTCTGACCTCTTAACCCCTTCCATGACAAGCCAGAAGTCAGATGAATTACCTCTACCTATATACAATAGCTGATTGGCCTGACACTCAAACCAATCAACACCAACACCACATTTTTCCCAAGATGCCCACTGACCAATTGCTACACAGCAGGAGCTAACACACCACACTCTGCCTGACAATCAAAGTGCATGTCCTACCCTGCAGTAAGAAGGAGAAAAAAACTCCTGCAGGACATAAAAATCACAATCAGGCCCCTCATGACTCGCGCAGTAGACAGAAATCCCTGAACCAGCAGAGAAGGTGAACCACCCACCATGACCGTATCAGCCCTTCTGCATGTCTTTTTCAAAAGAAGCGGCACGGAGCCTGCATCAGTCCCAATATACCACGCCCCCAGCGTGCCAGTCACCCATAACCAACAAACAGATCCACAGAAGTGGCAGTCCTGCTGTAGTAGGGACACCAGCCACGCCTATGAGCCGTGAGCAGCACTCCTTCCGTCCATGACAGAGAGCTCTGCGACATAGCCGAGGGTGCGACTACATTCCACCACATCCCCGGTGTGCCGATCGGTAGCGTGGCCTTCATTTTTAAACCAAACAACGGAATGGAGGACTCCACCGTCCCGCTTCAGCAGGGACATACACCGGCCTCTGATTCTGCACCCTGATGCCCCTCAGGATTCCGTTACCCCCACAAGGCCATGCCTTCTGAGCATTTTACTTCGATACTGACCTGTGAGGCACAGAGCCCTGAGCAGTCCCGCTACAGCAGGGACGTAAACCAACCATAAAAAATGGCTGATAAACAAACTGCCCACACTTACCTTTTGTCAGAACACCTGAGTTCCAGCCTGTTCATTCAGCCGCAGAAAAAAACAAAAGGTTGTTGGCAGGTAAGGTCAGGGGTTATGTGCCACAGGATGTGGGCATGGCCTGGAGTGTAGGGATGGGAGCAGGGGAGTTTCAGCTTGGGATGTCTGCGAGGAGCAGCTATAGCTCATGTGTGCAAGGATGAGAGCAGCTTCAGGATTGGCCAGAGCGCCGATGATGTGCGCTGCAGGACAGACTGGGAGTCTGTGCCTGCTCTCTCCAGCCCCAGCAATGCAGCTGGGGTTGGTGAGGGGTCACTGTGCATGTGGTTTTTGGCAGGCCTAAGACCGCTGGCCAAAAACCACATGCGCAGTGTAGGTAGAGCGCACCACTACCCCTCCAGTGGAAGCCCCGCCCCAAACCCCGCCACAAGCAAAATAAAACGATGGTAAAATGGGTTTTAAACCTGTTTTATTATTGCTTTTATTTTTACACTTTTAAAGTGCTGGCGGGGAGGGGAAACGCTCCTCTGCCATAGTGGAGGAGCCGCTGCTGCGTTTATGGCAGCTTATAGCTAGCTGCCTTGATTTTGAAGTTAGACAATGAAATAATGCATTATCGTTACTTCTGGTCTAAACTTTCACCTAATCAGTTGACAGGGATGCCCTGGTGCGTTAATGGGAAGTATCCGCATGGCATAGAATTCGTTCGCAGTACATTTTTTATATGGAGCTTTTGTGCACAAAACTATGTGGCGTGCAAATGCAATTCGACGTCAATAAAAGCATACCATGGTTTCCATACCAAGGCAACAGTTTCTATTTTCTTGATTGCCCTACACTATAATTTGCTACTATATAAATGCGTATATGTTTACATTGCTCAAACAATTTGATATGGCTATTGCACGTTTTCTTTTTCATACCTTGACTGCATGTGAAGGACATGAAAGTCACATGACTTTCTCCCTCTGTGGTTTTAACCCCTTCGCTGCTAGGCCTTTTCCCCCCCTGTGCTAAGCCTTTTTTGGGCTATTTGGGGTAGTGCGGGCTTAGGCCCCTGTAACTTTTTGACCACATAAGGTATCCACGCCAAATTTGCGTCCTTTTTTTCTAATATCATGGGGATTGTAAAGGTACCCAGGGTTTGTGGATTCCCCTGGAGGGGACCCAGAAATTAGCCAAAATACAGCAACATTTTGTTTTTTTGGGAAAAATGCGAAAAAAGGGCTACAGATGAAAGCGTCTTGTTTTTTCCCTGCAAATGGCATCAAAAAGGGGTTGTGGTGCTGAAATCACCATCTTCCCAGCTTTCAGGGACAAGCAGACTTTTGTCAGAAAACCAACTTTTTTACACAGTTTTGGCATTTTTCTGGGACATAGCCTATTTTTGCTATTTTTGTGCTTTCAACCTCCTTCCAGTTAATGGTAGAAATGGGTATGAAACCAATAATGGATCCTGAAAAGCCATACATTTCTGAAAAGTAGACAAAATTCTGAATTCAGTAAGGGGTCATTTGTGTAGATCCTTAAAGTTTTCCTTATTGAAACTAACAGTTAAATGAAGGAAAAATTGAAAATTAGTTGAAAAAAACAGCCCTTTGTGTCAACGTTTTCACCTGTAACTTCTTCTAATTATGACAGCTATTTGAAAGCAATATACCGTTATATCCGCTGGACCTTTCTGGTTGTGGGGATATATAGGACTTGTAGGTTCACCAAGAACCCGACGAACCCAGAGCCAATAACTGAGCAGCATCTTGCAATGGTTTTTTATTATGTACCGGGTATATAGCAATTATTTTGGGAAAATGTATACATGGAAAAATTGTTATGAAAGACACCTATGTATTTATGAAATGGGAACAAAATGTAGATTTTAGAAACAGTAGATATTTGCACTATTCCGAAATTGGGAGTACCCATACTAGCATGAGAATTATAGGTCATTTTTCAAAATGACTTATTTTTTACACATTGTCTTTCATTTGGAAGGCAGAAATGCATCGAAAGTCAATAGGTAATAACAGTTGCTCTACAATTCTGTGTTACCCTAAGTCTCCCGATAAAAATGGTACCTCACTTGTGTGGGTAGCCCTTGTGCCCACAACAGGAAATGGCTCAAAATGCAACGTGGACGTACCACATTTTCACAATGAAAAATTACCCTTTTTTTGCAAAGTGCCTAGGTGTAGTTTTTGAACCCTAGCTCTGCCGGCACCTAGGGAAACCTAGCAAACCTATACATATTTGAAAACTAGACACCCAGGGGAATCCAGG
This sequence comes from Calotriton arnoldi, assembly GCA_963921515.1. Classification (NCBI taxonomy): domain Eukaryota; kingdom Metazoa; phylum Chordata; class Amphibia; order Caudata; family Salamandridae; genus Calotriton; species Calotriton arnoldi. Next base: position 448,433 of record CAWUFW010010740.1, on the reverse strand, counting down.
ATGGGGTGACCTGACTGCCTCCCTCCAGGTTCTGTTACCCAGAATCCCTTGCAAACCTAAATAATTGTCAAAAAAACCACATTTTCCCCACATTTCTGTGGTGGAAAGTTCTGGAATCTGCGTGGATCCACAAATTTCTGCCCACCCCGCGTTCCCTAAAGTCTTACGAGAAAAATGGTACCTCACTTGTGTGGGTCGGCCTAGTGCCTGCGACAGGAAATGGGGCAAAACACAACGTGGTCACACCTCAATTTCACAGTGTAAAATGACCCTTTTTTGGCAAAGTGCCTAGCTGTAGTTTTTGAACCCTACCTCTGCCGGCACCTAGGGAAACCTAGCAAACCTATACATTTTTGAAAACTAGACACCCAGGGGAATCCAGGATGGGGTGACTTGACTGCCTCCCACCAGGTTCTGTTACCCAGAATCCCTTGCAAACCTAAAACATTGTCAAAAAAACACATTTTCCCCACATTTCTGTGGTGGAAAGTTCTGGAATCTGCGTGGATCCACACAATTTCCACCCACCCCGTGTTCCCCAAAGTCTTACGAGAAAAATGGTACCTCACTTGTGTGGGTCGGCCTAGTGCCTGCGACAGGAAACGGCGCAAAACGCAACATGGTCACACCTCAATTTCGCAGTGAAAAATGACCCTTTTTTGGCAAAGTGCCTAGCTGTAGTTTTGAACCCTAGCTCTGCCGGCACCTAGGGAAACCTAGCAAACCTATACATTTTTGAAAACTAGACACCCAGGGGAATCCAGGATGGGGTGACTTGACTGCCTCCCACCAGGTTCTGTTACCCAGAATCCCTTGCAAACATAAACAATTGTCAAAAAAACACATTTTCCCCACATTTCTGTGGTGGAAAGTTCTGGAATCTGCGTGGATCCACAAATTTCCACCCACCCCGCGTTCCCCAATGTCTTACGAGAAAAATGGTACCTCACTTGTGTGGGTCGGCCTAGTGCCTGCGACAGGAAACGTAGCAAAACGCAATGTGGTCACACCTCAATTTTGCAGTGAAAAATGACCCTTTTTTGGCAAAGTGCCTAGCTGTAGTTTTTGAACCCTAGCTCTGCCGGCACCTAGGGAAACCTAGCAAACCTATACATTTTTGAAAACTAGACACCCAGGGGAATCCAGGATGGGGTGACTGGACTGCCTCCCACCAGGTTCTGTTACCCAGAATCCCTTGCAAACCTAAACAATTGTCAAACAAACCACATTTTCCCCACATTTCTGTGGTGAAAAGTTCTGGAATCTGCGTGGATCCACAAATTTCCACCCACCCCGCGTTCCCCAAAGTCTTATGAGAAAAATGGTACCTCACTTGTGTGGGTCGGCCTAGTGCCTGCGACAGGAAACTGCACAAAACGCAACGTGGTCACACCTCAATTTCGCAGTGAAAAATGACCCTTTTTTGGCAAAGTGCCTAGCTGTAGTTTTTGAACCCTAGCTCTGCCGGCACCTAGGGAAACCTAGCAAACCTATACATTTTTGAAAACTAGACACCCAGGGGAATCCAGGATGGGGTGACTTGACTGCCTCCCACCAGGTTCTGTTACCCAGAATCCCTTGCAAACATAAAAAATTGTCAAAAAAACCACATTTTCCCCACATTTCTGTGGTGCAAAGTTCTTGAATCTGCGTGGATCCACACATTTCCACCCACCCCGTGTTCCCCAAAGTCTTATGAGAAAAATGGTACCTCACTTGTGTGGGTCAGCCTAGTGCCTGCGACAGGAAACGGCGCAAAAAGCAACATGGTCACACCTCAATTTCGCAGTGAAAAATGACCCTTTTTTGGCAAAGTGCCTAGCTGTAGTTTTTGAACCCTAGCTCTGCCGGCACCTAGGGAAACCTAGCAAACCTATACATTTTTGAAAACTAGACACCCAGGGGAATCCAGGATGGGGTGACTTGACTGCCTCCCACCAGGTTCTGTTACCCAGAATCCCTTGCAAACCTAAACAATTGTCAAAAAAACCACATTTTCCCCACATTTCTGTGGTGGAAAGTTCTGGAATCTGCATGGATCCACAAATTTCCACCCACCCCGCGTTCCCCAAAGTCTTACGAGAAAAATGGTACCTCACTTGTGTGGGTCGGCCTAGTGCCTGCGACAGGAAACGGCGCAAAACGCAACATGGTCACACCTCAATTTCGCAGTGAAAAATGACCCTTTTTTGGCAAAGTGCCTAGCTGTAGTTTTTGAACCCTAGCTCTGCCGGCACCTAGGGAAACCTAGCAAACCTATACATTTTTGAAAACTAGACACCCAGGGGAATCCAGGATGGGGTGACTTGACTGCCTCCCACCAGGTTCTGTTACCCAGAATCCCTTGCAAACCTAAAAAATTGTCAAACAAACCACATTTTCCCCACATTTCTGTGGTGGAAAGTTCTGGAATCTGCGTGGATCCACAAATTTCCACCCACCCCGCGTTCCCCAAAGTCTTACGAGAAAAATGGTACCTCACTTGTGTGGGTCGGCCTAGTGCCTGCGACAGGAAACGGCGCAAAACGCAACGTGGTCACACCTCAATTTCGCAGTGAAAAATGACACTTTTTTGGCAAAGTGCCTAGCTGTAGTTTTTGAACCTTAGCTCTGCCGGCACCTTGGGAAACCTAGCAAACCTATACATTTTTGAAAACTAGACACCCAGGGGAATCCAGGATGGGGTGACTTGACTGCCTCCCACCAGGTTCTGTTACCCAGAATCCCTTGCAAACATAAAAAATGTCAAAAAAACCACATTTTTCCCACATTTCTGTGGTGGAAAGTTCTGGAATCTGCGTGGATCCACAAATTTCCACCCACCCCGCGTTCCCCAAAGTCTTACGAGAAAAATGGTACCTCACTTGTGTGGGTCGGCCTTGTGCCTGCGACAGGAAACGGCGCAAAACGCAACGTGGTCACACCTCAATTTCGCAATGAAAAATGACCCTTTTTTGGCAAAGTGCCTAGCTGTAGTTTTTGAACCCTAGCTCTGCCGGCACCTAGGGAAACCTAGCAAACCTATACATTTTTGAAAACTAGACACCCAGGGGAATCCAGGATGGGGTGACTTGACTGCCTCCCACCAGGTTCTGTTACCCAGAATCCCTTGCAAACATAACAAATTGTCAAAAAAAACACATTTCCCCCACATTTCTGTGGTGGAAAGTTCTGGAATCTGCGTGGATCCACAAATTTCCACCCACCCCGCGTTCCCCAAAGTCTTACGAGAAAAATGATACCTCACTTGTGTGGGTCGGCCTAGTGCCTGCGACAGGAAACGGCTCAAAACGCAATGTGGTCACACCTCAATTTCGCAGTGAAAAATGACCCTTTTTTGGCAAAGTGCCTAGCTGTAGTTTTTGAACCCTAGCTCTGCCGGCACCTAGGGAAACCTAGCAAACCTATACATTTTTGAAAACTAGACACCCAGGGGAATCCAGGATGGGGTGACTTGACTGCCTCCCACTAGGTTCTGTTACCCAGAATCCCTTGCAAACATAAAAAATTGTCAAAAAAACACATTTTCCCCACATTTCTGTGGTGGAAAGTTCTGGAATCTGCGTGGATCCACAAATTTCCACCCACCCCGCGTTCCCCAAAGTCTTACGAGAAAAATGGTACCTCACTTGTGTGGGTCGGCCTAGTGCCTGCGACAGGAAACGGCACAAAACGCAACGTGGTCACACCTCAATTTTGCAGTGAAAAATGACCCTTTTTGGCAAAGTGCCTAGCTGTAGTTTTTGAACCCTAGCTCTGCCGGCACCTAGGGAAACCTAGCAAACCTATACATTTTTGAAAACTAGACACCCAGGGGAATCCAGGATGGGGTGACTTGACTGCCTCCCACCAGGTTCTGTTACCCAGAATCCCTTGCAAACATAAAACATTGTCAAAAAAACCACATTTTCCCCACATTTCTGTGGTGGAAAGTTCTGGAATCTGCGTGGATCCACAAATTTCCACCCACCCCGCGTTCCCCAAAGTCTTACGAGAAAAATGGTACCTCACTTGTGTGGGTCGGCCTAGTGCCTGCGACAGGAAACGGCGCAAAACGCAACGTGGTCACACCTCAATTTCGCAGTGAAAAATGACACTTTTTTGGCAAAGTGCCTAGCTGTAGTTTTTGAACCCTAGCTCTGCCGGCACCTAGGGAAACCTAGCAAACCTATACATTTTTGAAAACTAGACACCCAGGGGAATCCAGGATGGGGTGACTTGACTGCCTCCCACCAGGTTCTGTTACCCAGAATCCCTTGCAAACATAAAAATTGTCAAAAAAACACATTTTTCCCACATTTCTGTGGTGGAAAGTTCTGGAATCTGCGTGGATCCACAAATTTCCACCCACCCCGCGTTCCCCAAAGTCTTACGAGAAAAATGGTACCTCACTTGTGTGGGTCGGCCTAGTGCCTGCGACAGGAAACGGCGCAAAACGCAACGTGGTCACACCTCAATTTCGCAGTGAAAAATGACCCTTTTTGGCAAAGTGCCTAGCTGTAGTTTTTGAACCCTAGCTCTGCCGGCACCTAGGGAAACCTAGCAAACCTATACATTTTTGAAAACTAGACACCCAGGGGAATCCAGGATGGGGTGACTTGACTGCCTCCCACCAGGTTCTGTTACCCAGAATCCCTTGCAAACATAAAAAATTGTCAAAAAAACACATTTTCCCCACATTTCTGTGGTGGAAAGTTCTGGAATCTGCGTGGATCCACAAATTTCCACCCACCCCGCGTTCCCCAAAGTCTTACGAGAAAAATGGTACCTCACTTGTGTGGTTCGGCCTAGTGCCTGCGACAGGAAACGGCGCAAAACGCAACGTGGTCACAACTCAATTTCGCAGTGAAAAATGACCCTTTTTTGGCAAAGTGCCTAGCTGTAGTTTTTGAACCCTAGCTCTGCCGGCACCTAGGGAAACCTAGCAGACCTATACATTTTTGAAAACTAGACACCCAGGGGAATCCAGGATGGGGTGACTTGACTGCCTCCCACCAGGTTCTGTTACCCAGAATCCCTTGCAAACATACACAATTGTCAAAAAAACCACATTTTCCCCACATTTCTGTGGTGGAAAGTTCTGGAATCTGCATGGATCCACAAATTTCCACGCACCCCGCGTTCCCCAAAGTCTTACGAGAAAAATGGTACCTCACTTGTGTGGGTCGGCCTAGTGCCTGCGACAGGAAACGGCGCAAAACGCAACGTGGTCACACCTCAATTTCGCAGTGAAAAATGACCCTTTTTTGGCAAAGTGCCTAGCTGTAGTTTGTGAACCCTAGCTCTGCCGGCACCTAGGGAAACCTACCAAACCCACACATTTCTGAAAAGTAGACACCCGGGGGCTTCCAGGAGGTATGGCTTGACGTGGATCCCCAACGTTTCCTTACCCAGAATCCCCTGCAAACCTCAATTTTAGCTGAAAAAAATCACTTTTTTCACACATTTTTGTGTGGGAAAGTGTGGCATCTATTGGCCTCACACAAATTTCCTACCACCCAGCGTTCCTCCAGGTCTCCCGATAAAAATGGTGCCTCACTTGTGTGGGAGGCCCAAGTACCTGCGACAGGCAAGGGCCCAAAACGTAGTGAGGCGACATCAAAATTGCCTGTCACAAAACCACCTGGTTTTGCAAGGAGTCACCTGGGATTTTGGACCCGTGCTCGGCGGCCATCTAGGGAAACCTACCAAACCCACACATTTCTGAAAAGTAGACACCCGGGGCTTCCAGGAGGTATGGCTTGCGTGGATCCCCAACGTTTCCTTACCCAGAATCCCTGCAAACCTCAATTTTAGCTGAAAAAATCACTTTTTTCACACATTTTTGTGTGGAAAGTGTGGCATCATTGACCTCACACAAATTTCCTACCACCTAGCGTTCCCCAGGTCTCCCGATAAAAATGGTGCCTCACTTGTGTGGGAGGCCCAAGTACCTGCGACAGGCAAGGGCCCAAAGCGTGAGTGAGGCGACATCAAAATGGCCTATCTCAAAACCACCTGGTTTTGCAAGGAGTCACCTGGGTCTTTAGCCCGTGCTCGGCGGCCATCTAGGAAACCTACCAAACCCACACATTTCTGAAAAGTAGACACCCGGGGCTTCCAGGGAGGTATGGCTTGCGTGGATCTCCCAACGTTTCCTTACCCAGAATCCCCTGCAAACCTCAATTTTAGCTGAAAAATCACTTTTTCACACATTTTTGTGTGGGAAAGTGTGGCATCATTGGCCTCACACAAATTTCCTACCACCCAGCGTTCCCCAGGTCTCCCGATAAAAATGGTGCCTCACTTGTGTGGGAGGCCCAAGTACCCGCGACAGGCAAGGGCCTAAAGCGTAGTGAGGCGACCTCAAAATTGCCTATCACAAAACGACCTGGTTTTGCAAGGGGGTCACCTGAGTTTTGGCCCTATGCTCGGCGGCCATCTAGGAAACCTACCAAACCCACACATTTCTGAAAAGTAGACACCCGGGGGCTTCCAGGAGGTATGGCTTGCGTGGATCCCCCAACGTTTCCTTACCCAGAATCCCCTGCAAACCTCAATTTTAGCTGAAAAAATCACTTTTTTCACACATTTTTGTGTGGGAAAGTGTGGCATCACTGGCCTCACACAAATTTCTTACCACCCAGCGTTCCCCCAGGTCTCCCGATAAAAATGGTGCCTCACTTGTGTGGGAGGCCCAAGTACCCACGACATGCAAGGACACAAAACGTTTGGAGGCAACATCAACATTGCCTATCAAAAAATGTTTTGGGCCCTTGCCTGTCGCGTACTTGGGCCTCCCACACAAGTGAGGCACCATTTTTATCGGGAGACCTGGGGGAACGCTGGGTGGTAGGACATTTGTGTGAGGCCAGTGATGCCACACTTTCCCACACAAAAATGTGTGAAAAAAGTGATTTTTTCAGCTAAAATTGAGGTTTGCAGGGGATTCTGGGTAGGAAACGTTGGGGGATCCATGCAAGCCATACCTCCCTGGAAGCCCCCGGGTGTCTACTTTTCAGAAATGGTGGGTTTGGTAGGTTTCCCTAGATGGCCGCCGAGCACAGGGCCAAAACCCAGGTGACCCCCTTGCAAAACCAGGTCGTTTTGTGAAAGGCCATTTTGAGGTCGCCTCACTACGTTGTGGGCCCTTGCCTGTCGCGGGTACTTGGGCCTCCCACACAAGTGAGGCACCATTTTTATCGGGAGACCTGGGGGAACGCTGGGTGGTAGGAAATTTGTGTGAGGCCAGTGATGCCACACTTTCCCACACAAAAATGTGTGAAAAAAGTGATTTTTTCAGCTAAAATTGAGGTTTGCAGGGATTCTGGTAAGGAAACGTTGGGGGATCCATGCAAGCCATACCTCCCTGAAGCCCCCGGGTGTCTACTTTTCAGAAATGTGTCGGTTTGGTAGGTTTCCCTAGATGGCCGCCGAGCACAGGGCCAAAACCCAGGTGACCCCCCTTGCAAAACCAGGTCGTTTTGTGAAAGGCCATTTTGAGGTCGCCTCAATACGTTGTGGGCCCTTGCCTGTCGCGGGTACTTGGGCCTCCCACACAAGTGAGGCACCATTTTTATCGGGAGACCTGGGGGAACGCTGGGTGGTAGGAAATTTGTGTGAGGCCAGTGATGCCACACTTTCCCACACAAAAATGTGTGAAAAAGTGATTTTTTCAGCTAAAATTGAGGTTTGCAGGGGATTCTGGGTAAGGAAACGTTGGGGGATCCATGCAAGCCATACCTCCCTGGAAGCCCCCGGGTGTCTACTTTTCAGAAATGTGTGGGTTTGGTAGGTTTCCTAGATGGCCGCCGAGCACAGGGCCAAAAACCCAGGTGACCCCCTTGCAAAACCAGGTCGTTTTGTGAAAGGCCATTTTGAGGTCGCCTCAATACGTTGTGGGCCCTTGCCTGTCGCGGGTACTTGGGCCTCCCACACAAGTGAGGCACCATTTTTATCGGGAGACCTGGGGAACGCTGGGTGGTAGGAAATTTGTGTGAGGCCAGTGATGCCACACTTTCCCACACAAAAATGTGTGAAAAAAGTGATTTTTTCAGCTAAAATTGAGGTTTGCAGGGGATTCTGGGTAAGGAAACGTTGGGGGATCCACGCAAGCCATACCTCCCTGGAAGCCCCCGGGTGTCTACTTTTCAGAAATGTGTGGGTTTGGTAGGTTTCCTATGTGGCCGCCGAGCCCCGGGCCAAAACCCAGGTGACCCCCTTGCAAAACCAGGTCATTTTGAGATAATGTGTTGTTTATTTCTGCAGCGTGAAAATTTTGGCACAATATTGCAAGGAAAATGTGACAGACATTTTGAGGTTTGCAGGACATTGTGGGTACCATAACTTGTTGGGATCCACAAGAGAGATATCACCATGTACTCCCATGGGTGTTTCGTTTACGACAATATCTACAGTTGGTAGGTTATTCTTAGACGGAATGTACACCTTGGCAGACAGACTAAAAAGACAAAGATTACTGCACAGCCATCTATTCCTCAAGCACACACACATACTGGTTGGATTTGGCACGAGGGCAAGTGATGGTTCAGTATATACAATTTTATTAACAAGAGATTTCACAAAAATGAAATGCACTGTCAATAATTGAAAGGACAAAAAACGGAACCAGTGACTCGCAGCTCGTGAGCTGTAAAGCCACGTCAAGGCCCCAACCGCTTTACAGGCCATTCACACACCTTTCATACGTGATACACACAAGACCATTCACACCACCAGGCACGAAACAAACACATTACAACATTCACAAAAAGGGACAAGGTACACCCTGCTTGAGAAAGACAAAAAAAAATATTACTGCACAGCCATCTAATCCTCAAGCACACACACACATACTGGTTGGATTTGGCACGAGGGTGAGTGATGGTTCAGTATATACAATTGTATTAACAAGTGATTTCACAAAAATGAAATGCACTGTTAATAATTGAAAGGACGAGAAACTGAACCATTGACTCACAGCTCGTGAGCTGTAAAGCCACGACAAGGCACCAACCTCTTTACAGGCCATTCATACACCTTTCATACGTGTGACAAATACAAAACCATTCACACCACCAGCCGCGGGCCCATCACATTACAACACTCACACCAGCAGACAGCGCCATTCAAGGGCCCATCACTTTCACACGCCCACATTCCTAACACAGCAACCACACAAGCTGATGGATTGCGTGGAGTGTCGCTCGGCTAGCAGTGTGTGTAGTGACCAGCAGCAAGTCACTACTCACACACTGCCAGCCGAGCGCCAGTCCACGCACACCGCCAGCCAAGCGCCACTCCACGCACACCGCCAGCCAAGCGTCACTCCACGCACACCGCCAGCCAAGCGCCACTCCACGCACACCGCCAGCCAAGCGCCACTCCACGCACACCGCCAGCCTAGCGCCACTCCACGCACACCGCCAGCCTAGCGCCACTCCACGCACACCGCCAGCCTAGCGCCACTCCACGCACACCGCCAGCCAAGAGCCACTCCACGCACACCGCCAGCCAAGCGCCACTCCACGCACACCGCCAGCCAAGAGCCACTCCACGCACACCGCCAGCCAAGCGCCACTCCACGCACACCGCCAGCCAAGCACCAGCCTACACACACCACCATCACATTTAGGATTTTTTTATACAAAAAAGAAAACACAAACAAATTGCAAATAGATACAAATCTACTAACACAAAATCAGAAACTAAATACATTGCACTAATGCCAACCTTGAAACAGAACAACAATTCTTAAACATTACAGACCAGGCAGTTCACTTTACCACTCATGGTTGCTCCCAATAATTCTTTTGCTTGTGGTACGCTCTATAACAAGCAGGCACACACAGCCCAGGGTTAGAAGGACACTCAGGGCAGTACATACGAGTCTCCTTCCGCGTACCTCTTCGCCAACAGACTCTACATCTCCTAGTGGGAAAGTCTTTTGAGGGTGTAGGAGGAATGTGATCAGGAAAGTGGCGATCTTTCAATCGAGCCACATCCTCCACCACTCCAACTCTAGGAACACTTGCCTGTTCCACAACAACAAGGCTGCCTATGACAGACTGCTGAAACTGAACAAAAGTCAACTTTGACGCAGGAGAACACTCCTTGAACACAACAAAAGCATTGAAAGTTGCTAAATTGAAGAGATGGATGGCCAACTTCTTATACCAAATGTAAGACTTACGAATAGCAGTGTAAGGTTCCAACCTCTGATCTACTCTATCAACACCACCCATGTGCTTATTGTAGTCTAAAATGCACACAGGTTTGCGCACTTCAGCAATCTGACCCCAAACAGCCACAGGTGAAGTACTCTCATCATGGATGGTAGTCAGCATGTACACATCCCTCCTGTCCACAAATTTCACAGCTAGCAGTTCCTCACTACGCAAGGCACTGCACTGTCCCCTCTGAAGTTTTTTGCAAACAAGCTCTTTTGGATAACCTTTACGGTTAGAGCGGATTGTGCCACAAGCAAAAGTGTCCACTTTGAACAATTCCTTAAACAATTGCACAGCAGTGTAGAAGTTATCAAGGTACAAATGGTGGCCTCTGTTAAACAGTCCTCTAGCAAGATCCCACACAATTTTCTCTGAAACTCCAAAAGTGGACGGACAACCAGGGGGGTCAATAGTGGAATCCCTACCAGTGTACACACGCAAATTAAAAACATATCCTGTCCTACTCTCAGACAACATATACAGCTTAATTCCATAGCGTGCCCTCTTGCTAGGAATGTACTGCCTAAAAACCAAACGGCCCTTGAACAGGACCAAAGACTCATCAATAGATATTTCTTTCCCTGGAGTATAGATCTCTGAAAATCGATCTACAAAGTGATCAAGAACAGGCCGAATCTTAAAAAGACGGTCACATTCAGGGTGATCTCGTGGCAACGCCAAACCATTATCAACAAAATGCAGCATCCGAAGCAAAAGTAAATACCGATCACGAGTCATAACTGCAGGAAATATGGCCGTTGCCATCAAGGGACTGGTAGACCAATATGAACCCATGGACGGCTTCCTTATCAAACCCATCAAAAAAGTCAAACCCAAAAACTTCTTCATCTCTTCCAGATTTGTGGGACTCCACCGGGTAGCTCTAGAATGGGGCCTAAGTCTGTCACTGTTGTCCCTCAAAAACTGTTCAGCATACAAATTAGTCTGCTCAACAATCTCACCCAAAAATACATCATCCATAAACAACTGAAAATACTGTATAGGCAAATAATGTTCACAATCACCTCTACACCCTGCATAACCACTAAAGGCAGGCAACACCGGCTGCACCATGTTTGGATCAACCCAGAGTCCAGCACTTCCAGTAGGAAGCCTAGCAGCCCCAGGCTGCAATCCAGATGCCTCTTGCACCATCGGCACAGTAGTATCCTCCTCTAAATCAGGCACTTCATCTGCACTGAGAGTACCTTCATCATCCGATGATTCCATGTGAAGAGAAAACTCACTGCCTGAATCTTCCCCTCCCTCCTCTCCCTCAGACGCACTGTCAGTCTCATAATCCTGCTCAGAGGAAGATTCAAGAAGCAAACCAACCACCTGCTGAGCAGTAATTCTACGGCTAGCCATAATGTTTACTAGTAAAGGTTACTTGTCAAACAAGTTAACAACAACAAACCCTTTGTAAAAAAAAGAAATAAACAAAATGTAGCTTTATCACAAAGACCTATATACTCCAACACTATACCACTCACGTGACAGAAGCAGCTAGACTCACCACCACCTACTCTGCACAGACACAGTAAGGATCAACAATATCCCACTAAAAAAGAAGAAGAAAAAAAATTACACATAAGACAATGCAAAACATCGCAAAGAATTTCATGCTCTGAACACTAACAAATATGCTGCCATTATGACACCACTTACAAAAAAATTCATTCATGCATGACAATAATACTCATTTGGAGTACACACAACAAAAATATTTTTCTTACCAAATAAATGCAATTACGCAAAACTGCAGAACAACCACTGCCGAAACCGCAAACAGCAATCAAAAGCTTTACACTAGAATAAAAAGGAGAAAAAAAACATTACAATCACATATGCAAATAATGCACCAGTCCACACAATCCACCAGCCAAGCTAAGGGGTAGGTGGGCCAAAGAGTATAAATAAAATATTCACCCCCGTAAAAGGGGAGCAACCCTTGCCCTTTTGGCCACTCCCCAACACAAAAATTAAAAAAACCCTGGTGTCTAGTGGCTTCTGCCCTCCTTGGGGGCAGATGGGCCTAAAAACATACTGCTATTCTGCCACCCAAGGGGTCACTCTCCACAAATAAATGCCTGGTGGACTAGTGGGAAGATACCTTTATCTTCCGCACACGATCTCTCACTACTCAACTCTACTCTCAACTCTATTCACAACTGGATGTTAGCTCACCAACTCATTCTGAATCCCGCCAAAACTGAATTCCTCCTCCTCTCTACCTCTCTCTCACCTCCTCCTGTTCAATCTTGGATGGATCAGCTGAACCTACTCAACAACAAAGCCATCATTGTCGACAGCACTAAATCCCTAGGTGTCATTCTTGACAAAAGACTCAACCTAATCTCCCACATCAACTCTATTGCTAAGAACGCACGTTACCAGTTGCGCCTTCTATGGGGGATCCGTCGGTTCTTCCCGGAGAAAGACTTAAAAACCTTGGTACAATCTCTGGTTCTCTCAAGACTGGATTATTGCAATTCTCTTCTGACGGGCCTACCCAAATCCCACCTCTCCCCTCTCAAATCCATCCTCCATTCAGCAGCTCGCTTCATTTCAGGGTCTAAACGAAGCGACCACGTCACTCCTATCCTGTCCTCTCTTCGATGGCTTCCGATCGAGGCAAGATCTATTTACAAAACTGCCTGCATCACACACAAAGCCTTACACACGTCCTCCCCTCGTTACCTGGCGAATAAATTTAAATTGTCCGGTGGCTCGCAATGCGGAAAAGCTTCTGCTTGCGCACCCCGCCCCCCCTCTTCAAAAGGGAAAGATCGATGGCGCAATCCAGTGAGAATCGCTTCCCCCATTGCTCCGTGCCACCTCCTCTACCCGGATCTTCAGAGCTGACCTCAAATCTCTTCTCTTCCAAAGACACTATACTTTCACTCTCAGCCCCCTCTAGTTCGCTCTTCATTGTGTTCTGAGTGCCACTTATTGCAGTATACCTCTATATCATGCACATGTGTGTGTGCCCGGAAGCTGTTTCAGCCCGGGCTGCCACACACGGGGCACACAGAGCACCAAAAACATATGGCCCCCAAAAGGGGCGCGACCCTTGCCCAAGGGGCCGCTCCCCAAAACAGTATTTATACGTTTTTAACCCCAAAAAAAAGAAATTCCCTGGTGTCTAGTGGGCATTCCTGCTGCACGATCGCATGATCGTGCAGCAGGAATGCACAAAAGAGGCATCGAGGGAAAGGAAAACCCTTTCCTTTCCCTCGATGCCTCTTTTGTTTCACACGGGGGGTGGTGTATGCCCGATTCTCCCGATTTATTTAAAAAAACTGCCCCCCCAGGGGGGGCAGAGCACCAAATATATGTGGCCCCCAAAAGGGGAGCGACCCTTCCCCAAAGGGCCGCTCCCCGAAACAGTATTCACACATTTAAAAAAAAATAATAAGAAATTCCCTGGTGTCTAGTGGGCATTCCTGCTGCACGATCGCATGATCGTGCAGCAGGAATGCACAAAAGAGGCATCGAGGGAAAGGAAAGGGTTTTCCTTTCCCTCGATGCCTCTTTTCTTTCAAACCCCCCTCCCGAGCCAAAACTCACCTGATTTCCCCGACGCGCTGGAAGCAAATGGCTTCCAGCGCGTCTGGGAAGAAAGGGACCCTCAATGACGTCAGCGCGCCTCGCGCGCTGACGTCATTGATGGGGAGGGCGGGGGAGGCAGGGAAGCCCTTCCCCTGCCTCCCCCAAAAAAACTAACGATCGGATTCCCACGGGGGAGCGCCAGCGCTTCCCCGTGGGTGGTCTTATGACGAGCTGGACTCGTCATGAGCACACGACCACTGTGTGCCATGACGAGTCCAGCTCGTCATAAGCATCGAAGAGGTTAAAAGCCATTTCACACAGCAGGGATTGTAGTTTTAAAACCTAAGATTCTGCACCTGTGTTTGAAAAGCATTCCCCAGCCAGATTAACTCACACAACAGGCCTTTAATACACATTGCATCTTCTCTTCACTGTCTCTTCATGTTTCCTGTTGGTTTTTATAGTAATTCTTCACCACCTATCTTCACAGACAATTTGCTGTCTGATTATTTCACTCGACCTTCTTTCGACCTCTTCTGATGAACTTTCTCGGTTATTATTTCACCGCTGTAGTATTCCCTTCCATGGAACTTTTATAGATTTTATTAATTTCCTTAACTCTTAAAATGCTGAATTTCTCACACACTGCACTTTCTTTTTATGCACATAGCAATACTCCATCAGCTCGTGGAACTCCATGTAATTTGACAGAGTTTTTTCGGTTTCTCACTCCCCGAACTCTGCCCAGACCTACTAATGGGGTTGTCTGTCTGTATCCTGGTATGACTGAAGGTAGTCAATTCAATTCAATATGCTTTATTCTATTTTTTATAAAAAATCATAAAAGCAGTAACAATAAAATCAGGTATTTGTCGTACATATTTCATATCTAATAACAACACACATGTTTATGAATTGTTATTATACAATTGTCTAATCAGGCTGCTAATCTTATACAGTGTCCTAAAAGCATTCATAATTAAAATTTATGATATCATAGTTTTTCTGCATCCAATTACATTCCTTAAAAATCGTGCTATAGACCTGGTAAAACCCTCATTGCTTAAAAATTGCAAAAACAATAGTGCAGGACGACATTGTCTAAAACCATGTATCTTTAAAATTGGCAAAATCCACCTCTTTCTTTGTACTGAGTAGAATTTACAGAAAAAAACACATTTATTGTGGACTGCACTGACACGTCATCACATGGACATTTACTTAGTGTTTTTGACCAGTCATTCATTGCAGGAAAAGATGTTAATCGATGGAAGATACCAAACCTAAATCGGGTCAGGACAAATCTATCCTTTATACCCTAGGTAAGGCTGCATGTCATATGTAGTCAGTATCAATTGATTAGACTGGACTGTTGGCCTCCCTATTTCTGCGAAAAATCTGATTGTCTCTAAAAGAGCCATACACTCACTTTAAAATCTTTTCTAGTAACAGAGAGTGTAGTGCTTGGGTCCTGAAGGTAGTCACAACACTCTCCTGCCGAGTGAGAGGTAAGCTCATATCTCCATCGTTATATATGTATGATTATAAATGTGTTCCTCCGAGTCTAATAACTGTTTCTCAGGATTGTTTGTCAATATTACCGAATAGTGGTTGGAAGAAATTGAGTTATTGGTTGAGGGGGTGGAAGCCCCACTCCGGCAACAACCACAATCCTTGTGAAGGTGAACCACAAAAGTCACTAAATTAACCTGTGCTAAACCCTCTGGTAGTTTTGCACAAGGCAGTAAGGCTTAATTTAGAGGCAAAGTACAAAGTATTTATGCAGCACACAATGAGTTATAAAGTGAAAATACAACACAACACAATAAAATTCCCAAACCAATTTAGATAAATACAACTATACGAGAATGAAAAAAATTATAATCAGTAGAACTAGCCATATAAAATTATAAAGTTTTAAGTAGCTATAGCACCTAAAAGCACATCTGGTCATGATAGAGCCGGGGAAAGCAACAAGTTCAGGCCTACTGCAATAAAACGTGGGCCGGATACAGGGACAAGGTTAGTCCTGCTGAAAAGTTCTGTATCATGGTGAAGGAGGCCACGAAGAACATGGAGAGCGCCCGGGATGGTTGTCGCTGTAGTATGAAGAGGAGGTCTGGCATCGCAGATGGTCATCGCTGTGGAGCGATGATCCGGTTGGGTATCGCAGATGGTTGCTGCTGGAGCATTGTGCTGGTGGTCACTGCAGGCTGTCATTACTGTAGCGTGAAGTGCAGATCTCATACTGATGGTCGTCTCTGGCAATCGATGTAGCATGAATAGTCAGGTTCACCGGAGCTTTGTGCTGACGTTCATCACAGGCAGCAGAGTCATGGCGGGAACAGGCCTGCTCATGGTAGCAGAGCCTAAAAGATCAAGATTTCACCTTTCTTCACAGGAAGGCTTGAACTGATGCCAGCCATGGACCCAGGATATGCGGTGGAACCTATTAGGGATCAGGAACTCACTCCAGCAGGGCTCAGACAGGTCCAGTTGTAGGTCCAGTGCACCAGGTCAGCTAAGCAGTTGCAGTGAGGTCTCTGTAACTTGCTGTGTCTCTCTATTGCAGACAGAAGTTCAGCCAACTGATCTTGGAGTCACCCAGGGTAGCCAGCGATGTAGAGGGCAGATCCAGTCTTCCTTTACAGAGAAAACAGCAGAGTAGTCCTCTGGGGGAGCAAGTCAATACTTTGTCTGTAATGTCCCAGGCTTAGGAATAAAATGAAGACTAGCTCTGGAGTTCCAACATTTATACCTAGTGACCATCTCTAAAATGGGGGCCTAACCCCGGATCGGTTTCTGGAATTCTTCTCTTCCCCTGTGAAGGTGTCAGGAAGTCCAGGGTGCCACAAAACAGGGCAGGCATGCTGTCAAATTCCTTTGTGGGTGCAGGAGACAAAGCCTTTTGAAATGCAAGTAGGGCAGGACACTGCTTTGCACCAGCCATCCTGGCAGGATGGCCCAACTTGCCCCAAACCTGTCCTTTTTGTGCCACTGGAAGAAATACATGAACTCTTACAGCAGATCCATTTACAGGCATGTGACACAGGCAGGATACTGGAGCAAAGTACAAACGGTTAGGACAAGTAAATGGCAACTTTCTTAAAGTGGCATTTTAAGAACTGTGACTTAAAATCTGACTTTACCACTAAAGAGGCTTTTAAATTACAATTTACTTGAGTGTAAACTTCTGCTCCTAATCAAAGGTTGTCATTTAGTAAATGTAATATGGTATCCCAGAGTCAGACACTGGACGAGATGGGCCTTACAGTAGTCTTGGGAATTCTTTCACTACCAGGACATATAAAACGTACACCCACATCTCATACTTTTTAAATACAATGCACCCTGCTCTATGGACTTTTAGTGCCTTCCTTGGGGTGTCCTATAAATATTAAAAAGGAAGATATGGGTCTTGCAAAAGGTTTATTTTACCAGGTCCAAATAGCAGTGCAAAACTGCACTACAGGCTGCGGTGGCAGGCCTGAAACATATTTTATAGGGCTAATTTAATGGATGGCAAAATGTGTCCTGCAGACCCAGTAGTAGCATTTAATTTGCAGACTCTGGGTACATGTAGTACTATTTACTAGGGACCTATAAATACATTAAATGTGCCAATTAGGTGTAAGACAATTGTACCATGATTTAGGGAGAGAGTACAAGCACTTGTCCTAATGACAACAAAAATTGATTCAGCAAAAGAAGGGAACAGTGTGGGAGACACCCTCCAAAAAGGACTGGATCCAACAGTAGTTATACAAATATTCGGCAGCTGTTGGCACCATTACAAACTAGAGTCTCCAGTGTCTTATACCTTCCTCATTGTTTCCCCAGGTTCATATTTGATATTTGCATTCATACTTCAGTTTGATCAGAAAGATATTTGGACATGTTGACCATATCCTGTGAGGAACTATTACCAATCCACAAATCCTGACAGACAGGCAGATTATTGTTGAGCTCAAATTATCAGAACAAAGTGACAAGATGAGTCCCTATCACAATCTTCTTCATACTATGTTTCAGACTATTGCAGAAGTTAAAGAGGATCTGAAAGCCACTCTGTTAGAAAATGGATTTCTGGTTGGCAGAGTTATGCACCCTGTACAAGCAGGAACAACAATCCTAGTCAGGGTAAGATATAAATACATCCTAAATTAACCTGTGTTCACCCTCTGTTACTGTGGCACAGAATGGTCAGTCTTAACATAAGAGGCAATGCTTTAAGTATTTGTGCAACACTACAGTAACAGAGTGAAATTTAATGAACAAAACCAAACCAAAATGACAAACATCCAATTAGTAGAACTCGAGATATGATTTTTTTAAAAGAATAAACTGAAATGTAGTGCTTAAAAGCATAAAGTGCCAACCAGGGCTACCTGGTCTCATCGGACTGGGTCAAATCTGAAAAGTCAGGCCAACCATTATAGAGCATGGGTCGGATACAGGGACAGCCTTGGCTCTCTGAGACAGTACCTTGTTTGCGACGGAGTCAAGGGAGACGTGGAGCAGAGGAGGCAATGTGTTATTGACGATCCTTGGGATGGGATAGGTGCGATGCATCAGCTCTGACCTCCGCAAAGTCGTGGATGCATTGGAAGCAGAGGTGATGCACCGCACAGTCGGCGATGTGATGTCCTCGATCCTTGCAGCAGCGGCAATGCATTGGTGTCGATGGAGCTATGCAGGTTCTGAGCAGTGTAACAGCGTTGATGCATTGCTTCTAGTTGAAGCAGCACATTGTAACCACTTCCAAGGACTGGATTGGCACCATGTGGCAGGACAAGACTCACAATTGGTAGAGTCCAGGTGCTGGAGATGATGAGTTGTAAGTCTTTTGTGTCCCTGAGACTTTAGAAAACAGGAGGCAAGCCAGCAAGCCTTTGGAGTCATTTTGGTTCTGAGTTCAAGTGGGTCCAGTCTTTCTCACCCAAGCAAGGAGGGCAGCAGGTTAGCACAGCACAGCGAAAAAGTAGTTATTTCAGAGCAGCAGTCCAGTTGAGTGCCATTCCTTGTAGCAACACAGCAGTCCTTCTTCCTGGCAGAGTATATCCATTTCTTTTACCCAGTGGTGCCTTTGAAGTGAGGGAGACTTCAAAGAAGGGCTTTCAAGTGCACAAAAGTCCTCCCTTCCTGCCCTGGCTCTAGACTCACTACAGGGGGTTAAGCAGTTCTTTGTGTGGGGACAGGACACAGCTTATTCAGGTGTAGGTGTGAGACTATGGCCAGCTCCTCCCAGGATGGCTCATCAGGATTTTTATTACCCATCAGTCACAACTAAGCTCTTTGTGTATGGCTGTCTAGAGGGAATGCACAAGACCCAGCTGTCTCCCCACCCCAGATGTGTATTGGAGAGAGGCTGTAGGCACACAGGGCTAAGAGCAGGAAAATGGCAACTTTCTAAAAGTGGCATTTTCAAAATTGTAACAATAAATCCAACTTTACGTTAAAGAAGAGGGTTTATTATTACAATTCAGTAGATACTAAACATGACAGGTCTACCCCTTCCCAATCGGGAATTACAGCTTCTTAAGTGTAATAAGGAATCCCTAATATTATCCTATGAGAGGTGTAGGCCTCACAGTACTAAAAAAAGAATTTCAGGATGTTTAACTACAAGGACATGTAAAAGATAAAAGTATATGTCCTGCCTTTTAATTACATAGTCCTCTGCCCTTTGGGCTAATTAGGCCCTACCTTAGAGGTGGCTTTGATGTAATAAAAGGGAAGTTAAAGACTTGGCAAAGAGTTTGAAATGCCAAGTCAACATGACAGTGTGACACTGCATTCAGGCTGCAGTGGCAAGCCTGAGACATGTTTTAAAGTGCTACTTATGGGGGTGGCACAAGCAGTGTTGCAGGCCCATTAGTAGCATTTAATTTACAGGGCCTGGGCACATGTAGTTCACTTCACTAGGGACTAATAAGTAAATTACATATGCCAATTAGGTACATACCAAATAAACCATTTTTTAGGAAGCGAGCATACACCCCTTGGCACTGGTTAGCAGTGGTAAATGGCAGAGATTCTCAAGGCTAACAAAAATTAATTCAGCAAAATGAGAGGCAAGCAGGCAAGAATCAGGGAGAAGACCACCCTAAGGCTGTCAGGTCTAACACACACTTAGTTAAATAGCATAATTATTATATAGGCTTAATCAATTACCAGTCACAGGGAGGAATAAGTACTACTGTTACTCAGAACAGAGCCACATCTTCCTCATCTACTACTTCCTCAGTTAGTTCAAGTACAAATCTTCCAAATGTGTCAAGACAGGTAATTTATTCTAATTTGTCCACAGCTGCAGGGAAACAAGTATGCTCTTTTTTAGTGGTCAGACCCAAACTGAGTGTCTCCATTCTTTAAGGATCTGCTTTGTGTATTGCTACCATTTCAAGTCCTTTGTACATTCTGGCCTTAATTGACTCAGATGCAACTGTATTTTTGTTGACTGAAAGAAAGTCAAGGAGAACAGATTGCCCATGCAAAGTATTAATTTAAAGTATAGACAGCACGCCTGTCTCCTCTGGCAAAAATATGCCAAGAGACTCCCTCTCTCAGATTGGTGACTTTAAGAGGGCATTTTGAGAACATCTATCTGGATCCCATTTATTCATTTAACTTTCTTGCAATAATAGGAAATACTTATTTTGAACGCACAATCCACACATTTATTGACATTCAGCAAAAATGTACTTTATTTCTGAATCATGTAGCAAAATATAAAAGAGGCCATGACTGTACAACCACTCACTCTGATGACGTCAAAGGCTAAAGATAATGCAGTTCAAGCTTTGTCTGAGAATTAAAAGGAATGTTCAGAAGTATTCAGTGAGAAGGGTGCTGAGACAATCTCTCCCCATAGGGAAAGGGATGATGGTATTAATTTGCTACCAGATGCTAAGATTCTTCACAGGATAATCTACCCACTAACATTTGAAGTGCATGAAATTTTAAAGAAATTGCTTATGACAAATTTGGAAACGTATCCTACATTATTCCAGCCTAGGAAGAGCTCCCATGTTTTTGCGTCCAGGGAAATGGAGAGCTCAGACACAGCATGGATTTCATAGACCTGAACTCTAACCATTAGTATTAATCTCCATATGGTTGGAGAAAATAAATTCAGTAACATTTTTCATCAAGTTATATTAAACAGTGCACTATACCTGTTATGGCCATTCTGAGTATCTTGGGATGCTGTACAGGCTGTGCCATGCTCCAGTGGCATTTCAATGTTTCATAAGGGACATCTCTAAGGACATCCGAGATACATATATTATTATCTAAAAGGGTGAACAGTCTGATCTTTTCTGAGGCTGTGTCAGAACATGGAGAACATGTGAATGGAATACTAGAGCATCTGGTAAACATGCTCCTTTCCAACAATAGAAAAGTGTATTTCTGAAAACATCGTCCACCTCCTTTCCAGGTTTTGTATCCCAGATAAGGGCACTCATATGGTCTCAGAAAGTCACTGCGGTCATGGATTAGCCCCAACCTTGGAGTATTAAAGAGATCCAAGCAGTCATAGATTTGCTATCTTCAACACACATTTCATTCACAGTTTTTCTACTTCATTTAAAATAGGGAGGGAACATCAGCACATTTTTGACATTTAAAACTTTGCATTCACCTTGGCCCCCATTCTATGACATCATGATATGACATCATGATACAGATTTGTCCTTCATTGTTGACACAGATGCTTTGCAATGGGGGCAATTCCGTCACAGAAATATACAAAAATGGAGGCTTTACATCCAGTGTTGCAGCCCATAAAATAAGACTTTTCTATATTTTAGGTATTACTTAGAAGCAGCAAAGTTCACAGTAACAGTATAGACTGATCACCCACTTAAGTTTGCTTAATGGCTGAACAACGTTTTGGCTAGGGACAGTTCTCAGCCCTGCCTAGGGAGGTGAGCTGGAGTTGGGAATGTTAAAGATTATTATTAATTTGACTGGAAGGGGCATAGGTAGATCCCTGTACAACAAACAATACCTGAATGTTAAGAAAATACTTAATAATTACATTGGCCACAATGTGGACATACCTCATGCAGATAGCAGACAGGTGTTAGATCTGGCCCTCTCTGCAGGATCACCGAAATGTTTTGCCTTCCTTGTCTGAACACATTTTTGTTGGCTTTTAGGACTGCTAAAAGGTAGCAAAGTGATTGTGCTCTTCCAGGAAAACATGGCAAATTCGCCCTACATCCGATTGCCACATTTAATTTACGTGCAAGTCCCTAGTATGTGATTCTACATGTACCCAATGTCTGTAGTTTAAATGCTGCTAGTGGGCTGCAGCACTAATTGTGCCACCCACTAAAATAGCACTATAAAACATGCCTCAGGCCTGCCATTGCAGACTGCATGCAGTTTTCAACTTCCAGTTCAATCTGTCAAAATAAACCTTTTGTCGGACCTAAACCTTCCTTTTTAATGCATATGTCACCCTAAGGGTGGCCCTAAAGGCTCTTAGGATAAGGAGCATGATATTTAAACAAGCATTGGCAGTGCCAATAGGTCTCGCCGTATATTGGAGTTTAGTATATAAAAAGTGGCGGATGTGGTTGGTCAAGTGAAGTAGGCCCCGAGATATTTGGAAGAGGGTTTATTATTTAGTAATAAGATTTCTTTCTCTCGTCACTTTGGACAAAGGTCGCCAAGACTCATCCAGTGTTTGACCAAGTGAAGACGTTCTGCGAGTGCATCAGTCTTGGAATTTTTGCTTAGGTCTACTATAGCTGTGTAACTGGCATTTAATGCCTTTTAATTTGATCATGTAGGCTAGAGGGCACATGTACAAGTTGAAGAGGAGTGGGGAGAGTGTTGACCATTGGGGTCACCACATACCATGGTAGCCGTTTCAGAAACATGTAGATAGAGCTTAATTTGCTGCTTTCGTTCTAGTAGGAAAGATTTATGCCATTCCCAAGCTTTTCTTAGAATGTTAAATGTTTCATGTGGTTTAGGAGCGTTTTGTGGTCTACAGTGTTGAATGCAGCTGATGGGGCCAGTAGAATGAGTCCACCAGTTGTTGGTTTCTTCAGGTTACAGCCTTCTCCGGTGTTCATCACTGTGGAGTCAGTACCACTTAGCAGGCGGAATGCAGACAAGCAGATTGTTGAATTATACATTGTTCTGCAATAGGCTGGCTACCTCTGCTTCAATGATCTTGTCCGGAAAGGGAGTGTTGAGATGCGTTGGTAGTTGCTTGGAGTTGGAGTCTACAATAGCTTTTTTGAGTAGGGGGGGTAAGGCAATGGTGCGTTTTAGTGTGTTAGGGAAGTGACCACTTCGTAGGGAAACAGTAGCGATGCAGGCAATATCTTTGGCTATGGCTGCAATGTTCATTTTCTAGAGTCTGGCAGACAATGCATTTAGCAATGATCAAGATGGTCTAGTTTTGATCCTCTCTTGATAAGATCTTTGGCTGAGATTAGCTCCAAGGAATTAGAATTGCAGTGGAAGTGGCAGGTGGAGCAGGATATTTGCCAGTCAAAGGAATAATTGGAAATTCCTTTGTGACATCTTGGATTTTTGAGGCAAGGATGAAGTCAGTTTATTACACATTGCTTGAGAGTTTAAGGTGGAGTGTAGGGGTTGCTATTGAGGGATGATAGCCATGGGTAGATTTAAAGGAGTTGTGTGGCAATGTTCTGCCGAGATCAGTGTAGAAGGATCTCTTGACAGCACGCATTTCTCTTATATTTGGTGTGATGTGGTTTACAGGCCGGTTTGTCCAATTCTTTGCTGTTTTTAGCCATCTTCATTCAAGCCTTCTGGTTTTAGTGGGGTGAGGTGTTGATTGACCCGGGCCTTGGTTGTGTTTTTCATAGAGACTTTAGGCTTCAGAAGTGCTAGGTGATCAAGAACCAACTAGTATTTGAAGTAAAATTGGGATATGATGTGTTCAAGATTTTTAGCTGTCTAATTGCTAAGAGATGTGTAATACACTGAAGTTAGAGCATTTGAAGGAGTGTTCTGGTAGTTTCCCCATAGAAATGTCATGAGTTTGTTTGGAGGAGTGGAGTTTCCCCCGGGATGTGGGTGTGATATGAGAACATCTTATTAGTGCGTGGTTGGTCCAAGAATGTTGAGTGAAGGATGGGTTTGAAGAGGATAGATTGTGCTCTAGAACGAGGAGATCTGGGTACCAGGTTTGGCGGGTTGGACCTTTGGAATGCTGGGTGAAGCTGAAGGAGTCGATTAGTAAAAGGAAGTCTTTTGTGAGCAAATTAACTTTGTCCAGTTGAATGCTGAAGTCGCCAATTAATAGGATTTTTTGTAGCAGTATCTCGTAGATGTTCACAAAAGCTGTGAAATTCTGACAGGAAGGTAGAACAGTGTTTTGATGATTGATGGAGAACGGTTATAAACACTGAGAATGTTCATGTTGTACTGCATTTCGCTGACAAGTATTCAGAAGAGACGAAAAGGGTCCATGAATTCTGTGAACTTGTACTGGGAGTTGTAAATGACAGTTACTCCTTCTTTACCCCGCTATCTGCTGCGGCATAGAGCATGAACGGTGGGCGGCAGGACTGCGTTTATCGTAACTTCAGTGTTTATTCGGAGCCATGTTTTTGCAATAGCTAAAATGCGATATTATGGAGCTCTATAAGGAGTGTGTGTGTTTAACTGTTGAACGTGCATTGATAAGGCAGTGTTGGTGGTGTCCAAAGCTCTGGTAGATAATGGGCAGGGTCGAGTGCACCAAACTAAAAGGAGGGGAAACCGTAAAAGGGAGGAGAAAGTGAAAAGTGAACTGGGTAGAGGTAAAAGAAAGCATAAGAGCAAGGAAGCACAACAGGAAAAGAAAAAGGTAAAATGAAAGGAGGCTGAAAGTGTAATACAGGATAAACTGTCGACGATTGTGTACGGGGAGGGTGTTCTGGGCAGTGGGTCTATTTGTGGCAGCGTGCATTGGAGTTGGATAAGGGAATCACCATCTAGACCCTGCCCCAGTAACTATAATTTGTATAACTCTTTTGGGGAAAAAATGGAGGTGGAAGAGTAGATCTTAAGCCGTTGGTAAAGAGATAGCTTTCATGAGTTCAAGCCTGGGGGATGTAATGTAGATATAATTGGTTAGTATCAGAGTAAAATACGAAAGGCACCAATATGTAATACAGCAGTACTAAAAAGATAACAAAATACACTTTTTGCAGTTACTGTGTAATTGTTCAATTCCACATGGGGGGAGCAGAGTACAATATTAGAATTACAAAGAATGAAAAAACTGAAAACGTTCAACGCTAAGAGCCTTAAAAACGCACTTTCATAATGAGAAGTTGATGTTTGAATGATCATCAGGTCTGAGGATATCCTGCTTTTGTAGGTTTTTCAATGACCCGGACGGTGTTGTACTGTATCTATTTTGTAAGCTGTAGTGGTTAAACAATGAGGCATTTGTGAATCAGTGGGTTACTGAGTTCCATTCCAAAACGGTCTGTCAAATGTTTCCTGGGATAGGCAATACAAGTTGATTCGCGAGTGCCCGACAGGCAGGAAAACAGGTTGTACAGGAATGTATGACGTTTTGAAGTCAGCCCTCTAATTCTTGTGTTCCTCGAGTCGCCTGAAAAACATACACGGTGCGCGCGCACTGCAATTAATGCGCGGTATGCAACTGGCACCCGGCCGCACTGCTGCTCGCTCCCGAGCTCCCTAGGCCAGGGGAGAGAGAAGGTGGGACATGCACCCGCCATTAGCCAATTGCGTGCTGTCTTTCTTAGAAAGCGATACCAAAGGGAATGATGGACGGAGCGCTTGAGCAAATCAAACACTCACCCCCAATCAACTGATCTGGGTTTAATCCATCATCATTCTTTAGCGCACTCCACCACCCCAGTTCAGACATGGCCATATGCAAATCAGTCTGACCCTGTGCCTCATGGGAACAGTCCAGCCTGAACTGCCAAGCCATGTCTTCCCTGGACCGGAAACAAGCATCCTGGGACCGGTTTCAGGCTATTCAGCCGTCATCAGCCAGGCTAGCTTGAATCCAGTGGCAAAGTGAGCAAGGGACCCACGTCTGGGCATACCCTGCCAACTTAGGGCGAACAAAGCGATACCAAAGGGGATGATGGACGGAGCGCATGAGCAAATCAAACACTCACCCCCAGTCAACTGATCTGGGCTTAATCCATCATCATTCTTTAGCTCACTCCACCACCCCAGTTCAGACATGGGCATATGCAAATCAGTCTGACCCTGTGCCTCATGGGAACAGTCCAGCCCGAACTGACAAGCCATGTCTTCCCTGGACCGGAAACAAGCATCCTGGGACCGGTTTCTGGCTATTCAGCCGTCATCAGCCAGGCTAGATTGAATCCAGTGGCAAAGTGAGCAAGGGACCCAGGTCTGGGCATATCCTGCCAACTTAGGGTGAACAAAGCGATACCAAAGGGGATGATGGACGGAGAGCTTGAGCAAATCAAACACTCACCCCCAGTCAACTGATCTGGGTTTAATCCATCATCATTCTTTAGCTCACTCCACTACCCCAGTTCAGACATGGCCATATGCAAATCAGTCTGACCCTGTGCCTCATGGGAACAGTCCAGCTCGAACTGCCAAGCCATGTCTTCCTGGACTGGAAACAAGCATCCTGGGACCGGTTCTGGCTATTCAGCCGTCATCAGCCAGGCTAGCTTGAATCCAGTGGCAAAGTGAGCAAGGGACCCACGTCTGGGCATACCCTGCCAACTTAGGGCGAACAAGCGATACCAAAGGGGATGATGGACGGAGCGCTTGAGCAAATCAAACACTCACCCCCAGTCAACTGATCTGGCTTTAATCCATCATCATTCTTTAGCTCACTCCACCACCCCAGTTCAGACATGGCCATATGCAAATCAGTCTGACCCTGTGCCTCATGGGAACAGTCCAGCCCGAACTGCCAAGCCATTTCTTCCCTGGACCGGAAACAAGCATCCTGGGACCGGTTTCTGGCTATTTAGCCGTCATCAGCCAGGCTAGGCTTGAATCCAGTGGCAAAGTGAGCAAGGGACCCACGTCTGGGCATATCCTGCCAACTTAGGGTGAACAAGTCGATACCAAAGGGGATGATGGACAGAGCGCTTGAGCAAATCAAACACTCACCCCAGTCATTTGATCTGGGTTTAATCCATCATCATTCTTTAGCTCACTCCATCACCCCAGTTCAGACATGGCCATATGCAAATCAGTCTGACCCTGTGCCTCATGGGAACAGTCCAGCCCGAACTGCCAAGCCATGTCTTCCCTGGACCGGAAACAAGCATCCTGGGACCGGCTTCTGGCTATTCAGCCGTCATCAGCCAGGCTAGCTTGAATCCAGTGGCAAAGTGAGCAAGGGACCCACGTCTGGGCATACCCTGCCAACTTAGGGTGAACAAAGCGATACCAAAGGGGATGATGGACGGAGCGCTTGAGCAAATCAAACACTCACCCCCAGTCAACTGATCTGGCTTTAATCCATCATCATTCTTTAGCTCACTCCACCACCCCAGTTCAGACATGGCCATATGCAAATCAGTCTGACCCTGTGCCTCATGGGAACAGTCCAGCCCGAACTTGCCAAGCCATGTCTTCCTGGACCGGAAACAGGCATCCTGGGACCAGTTTCTGGCTATTCAGCCGTCATCAGCCAGGCTAGCTTGAATCCAGTGGCAAAGTGAGCAAGGGACCCACGTCTGGGCATACCCTGCCAGCTTAGGGCGAACAAGCTGATACCAAAGGGGATGATGGACGGAGCGCTTGAGCAAATCAAACACTCACCCCCACTCAACTGATCTGGGTTTAATCCATCATCATTCTTTAGCTCACTCCTCCTGAATAGCCAGAAACCGGTCCCAGGATGCTTGTTTCCGGTCCAGGGAAGACATGGCTTGGCGGTTCGGGCTGGACTGTTCCCATGAGGCACAGGGTCAGACTGATTTGCATATGGCCATGTCTGAAATGGGGTGGTGGAGTGAGCTAAAGAATGATGATGGATTAAACCCAGATCAGTTGACTGGGGGTGAGTGTTTGATTAGCTCAAGCGCTCCGTCCATCATCCCCTTTGGTATCGCTTTGTTCAGCCCTAAGTTGGCAGGGTATGCCCAGACGTGGGTCCCTTGCTCACTCTGCCACTGGATTCAAGCTAGCCTTGCTGATGACGGCTGAATAGCCAAAAACCGGTCCCAGGATGCTTGTTTCCGGTCCAGGGAAGACATGGCTTGGCGGTTCGGGCTGGACTGTTCCCATGAGGCACAGGGTCAGACTGATTTGCATATGGCCATGTCTGAACTGGGGTGGTGGAGTGAGCTAAAGAATGATGATGGATTAAACCCAGATCATTTGACTGGGGGTGAGTGTTTGATTAGCTCAAGCGCTCCGTCCATCATCCCCTTTGGTATCGCTTTGTTCGCCCTAAGTTGGCAGGGTATGCCCAGACGTGGGTCCCTTGCTCACTCTGCCACTGGATTCAAGCTAGCCTGGCTGATGACGGCTGAATAGCCAGAAACCGGTCCCAGGATGCTTGTTTCCGGTCCAGGGAAGACATGGCTTGGCGGTTCGGGCTGGACTGTTCCCATGAGGCACAGGGTCAGACTGATTTGCATATGGCCATGTCTGAACTGGGGTGGTGGAGTGAGCTAAAGAATGATGATGGATTAAACCCAGATCAGTTGACTGGGGGTGAGTGTTTGATTAGCTCAAGCGCTCCGTCCATCATCCCCTTTGGTATCGCTTTGTTCACCCTAAGTTGGCAGGGTTTGCCCAGACGTGGGTCCCTTGCTCACTCTGCCACTGGATTCAAGCTAGCCTGGCTGATGACGGCTGAATAGCCAGAAACCGGTCCCAGGATGCTTGTTTCCGGTCCAGGGAAGACATGGCTTGGCGGTTCGGGCTGGACTGTTCCCATGAGGCACAGGGTCAGACTGATTTGCATATGGCCATGTCTGAACTGGGGTGGTGGAGTGAGCTAAAGAATGATGATGGATTAAAGCCAGATCAGTTGACTGGGGGTGAGTGTTTGATTTGCTCAAGCGCTCCGTCCATCATCCCTTTGGTATCGCTTGTTCGCCCTAAGTTGGCAGGGTATGCCCAGACGTGGGTCCCTTGCTCACTTTGCCACTGGATTCAAGCTAGCCTGGCTGATGACGGCTGAATAGCCAGAAACCGGTCCCAGGATGCTTGTTTCCGGTCCAGGGAAGACATGGCTTGGCGGTTCGGGCTGGACTGTTCCCATGAGGCACAGGGTCAGACTGATTTGCATATGGCCATGTCTGAACTGGGGTGGTGGAGTGAGCTAAAGAATGATGATGGATTAAACCCAGATCAGTTGACTGGGGGTGAGTGTTTGATTAGCTCAAGCGCTCCGTCCATCATCCCCTTTGGTATCGCTTTGTTCGCCCTAAGTTGGCAGGGTATGCCCAGACGTGGGTCCCTTGCTCACTCTGCCACTGGATTCAAGCTAGCCTGGCTGATGACGGCTGAATAGCCAGAAACCGGTCCCAGGATGCTTGTTTCCGGTCCAGGGAAGACATGGCTTGGCGGTTCGGGCTGGACTGTTCCCATGAGGCACAGGGTCAGACTGATTTGCATATGGCCATGTCTGAACTGGGGTGGTGGAGTGAGCTAAAGAATGATGATGGATTAAACCCAGATCAGTTGACTGGGGTGATTGTTTGATTAGCTCAAGCGCTCCGTCCATCATCCCCTTTGGTATCGCTTGTTCGCCCTAAGTTGGCAGGGTTTGCCCAGACGTGGGTCCCTTGCTCACTCTGCCACTGGATTCAAGCTAGCCTGGCTGATGACGGCTGAATAGCCAGAAACCGGTCCCAGGATGCTTGTTTCCGGTCCAGGGAAGACATGGCTTGGCGGTTCGGGCTGGACTGTTCCCATGAGGCACAGGGTCAGACTGATTTGCATATGGCCATGTCTGAACTGGGGTGGTGGAGTGAGCTAAAGAATGATGATGGATTAAACCCAGATCAGTTGACTGGGGGTGAGTGTTTGATTAGCTCTAAGCGCTCCGTCCATCATCCCCTTTGGTATCGCTTTGTTCGCCCTAAGTTGGCAGGGTATGCCCAGACGTGGGTCCCTTGCTCACTCTGCCACTGGATTCAAGCTAGCCTGGCTGATGACGGCTGAATAGCCAGAAACCGGTCCCAGGATGCTTGTTTCCGGTCCAGGGAAGACATGGCTTGGCGGTTCGGGCTGGACTGTTCCCATGAGGCACAGGGTCAGACTGATTTGCAAATGGCCATGTCTGAACTGGGGTGGTGGAGTGAGCTAAAGAATGATGATGGATTAAACCCAGATCAGTTGACTGGGGGTGAGTGTTTGATTAGCTCAAGCGCTCCGTCCATCATCCCCTTTGGTATCGCTTTGTTCGCCCTAAGTTGGCAGGGTATGCCCAGACGTGGGTCCCTTGCTCACTCTGCCACTGGATTCAAGCTAGCCTGGCTGATGACGGCTTTGAATAGCCAGAAACCGGCCCCAGGATGCTTGTTTCCGGTCCAGGGAAGACATGGCTTGGCGGTTCGGGCTGGACTGTTCCCATGAGGCACAGGGTCAGACTGATTTGCATATGGCCATGTCTGAACTGGGGTGGTGGAGTGAGCTAAAGAATGATGATGGATTAAACCCAGATCAGTTGACTGGGGGTGAGTGTTTGATTAGCTCTAGCGCTCCGTCCATCATCCCCTTTGGTATCGCTTTGTTCGCCCTAAGTTGGCAGGGTATGCCCAGACGTGGGTCCCTTGCTCACTCTGCCACTGGATTCAAGCTAGCCTGGCTGATGACGGCTTGAATAGCCAGAAACCGGTCCCAGGATGCTTGTTTCCGGTCCAGGGAAGACATGGCTTGGCGGTTCGGGCTGGACTGTTCCCATGAGGCACAGGGTCAGACTGATTTGCATATGGCCATGTCTGAACTGGGGTGGTGGAGTGAGCTAAAGAATGATGATGGATTAAACCCAGATCAGTTGACTGGGGGTGAGTGTTTGATTAGCTCTAAGCGCTCCGTCCATCATCCTCTTTGGTATCACTTTGTTCGCCCTAAGTTGGCAGGGTATGCCCAGACGTGGGTCCCTTGCTCACTCTGCCACTGGATTCAAGCTAGCCTGGCTGATGACGGCTTTGAATAGCCAGAAACCGGTCCCAGGATGCTTGGTTCCGGTCCAGGGAAGACATGGCTTGGCGGTTCGGGCTGGACTGTTCCCATGAGGCACAGGGTCAGACTGATTTGCATATGGCCATGTCTGAACTGGGGTGGTGGAGTGAGCTAAAGAATGATGATGGATTAAACTCAGATCAGTTGACTGGGGGTGAGTGTTTGATTAGCTCTAAGCGCTCCGTCCATCATCCTCTTTGGTATCGCTTTGTTCGCCCTAAGTTGGCAGGGTATGTCCAGACGTGGGTCCCTTGCTCACTCTGCCACTGGATTCAAGCTAGCCTGGCTGATGACGGTTTTGAATAGCCAGAAACCGGTCCCAGGATGCTTGTTTCCGGTCCAGGGAAGACATGGCTTGGCGGTTCGGGCTGGACTGTTCCCATGAGGCACAGGGTCAGACTGATTTGCATATGGCCATGTCTGAACTGGGGTGGTGGAGTGAGCTAAAGAATGATGATGGATTAAACCCAGATCAGTTGACTGGGGGTGAGTGTTTGATTAGCTCTAAGCGCTCCGTCCATCATCCCCTTTGGTATCGCTTTGTTCGCCCTAAGTTGGCAGGGTATGCCCAGACATGGGTCCCTTGCTCACTCTGCCACTGGATTCAAGCTAGCCTGGCTGATGACGGCTTTGAACAGCCAGAAACCGGTCCCAGGATGCTTGTTTCCGGTCCAGGGAAGACATGGCTTGGCGGTTCGGGCTGGACTGTTCCCATGAGGCACAGGGTCAGACTGATTTGCATATGGCCATGTCTGAACTGGGGTGGTGGAGTGAGCTAAAGAATGATGATGGATTAAACCCAGATCAGTTGACTGGGGGTGAGTGTTTGATTAGCTCTAAGCGCTCCGTCCATCATCCCCTTTGGTATCGCTTTGTTCGCCCTAAGTTGGCAGGGTTTGCCCAGACGTGGGTCCCTTGCTCACTCTGCCACTGGATTCAAGCTAGCCTGGCTGATGACGGCTTGAATAGCCAGAAACCGGTCCCAGGATGCTTGTTTCCGGTCCAGGGAAGACATGGCTTGGCGGTTCGGGCTGGACTGTTCCCATGAGGCACAGGGTCAGACTGATTTGCATATGGCCATGTCTGAACTGGGGTGGTGGAGTGAGCTAAAGAATGATGATGGATTAAACCCAGATCAGTTGACTGGGGGTGAGTGTTTGATTTGCTCTAAGCGCTCCGTCCATCATCCCCTTTGGTATCACTTTGTTCGCCCTAAGTTGGCAGGGTATGCCCAGACGTGGGTCCCTTGCTCACTCTGCCACTGGATTCAAGCTAGCCTGGCTGATGACGGCTTGAATAGCCAGAAACCGGTCCCAGGATGCTTGTTTCCGGTCCAGGGAAGACATGGCTTGGCGGTTCGGGCTGGACTGTTCCCATGAGGCACAGGGTCAGACTGATTTGCATATGGCCATGTCTGAACTGGGGTGGTGGAGTGAGCTAAAGAATGATGATGGATTAAACCCAGATCAGTTGACTGGGGGTGAGTGTTTGATTAGCTCTAAGCGCTCCGTCCATCATCCTCTTTGGTATCGCTTTGTTCGCCCTAAGTTGGCAGGGTATGTCCAGACGTGGGTCCCTTGCTCACTCTGCCACTGGATTCAAGCTAGCCTGGCTGATGATGGCTTGAATAGCCAGAAACCGGTCCCAGGATGCTTGTTTCCGGTCCAGGGAAGACATGGCTTGGCGGTTCGGGCTGGACTGTTCCCATGAGGCACAGGGTCAGACTGATTTGCATATGGCCATGTCTGAACTGGGGTGGTGGAGTGAGCTAAAGAATGATGATGGATTAAACCCAGATCAGTTGACTGGGGGTGAGTGTTTGATTAGCTCTAAGCGCTCCGTCCATCATCCTCTTTGGTATCGCTTTGTTCGCCCCTAAGTTGGCAGGGTATGCCCAGACGTGGGTCCCTTGCTCACTCTGCCACTGGATTCAAGCTAGCCTGGCTGATGACGGCTTGAATAGCCAGAAACCGGTCCCAGGATGCTTGTTTCCGGTCCAGGGAAGACATGGCTTGGCGGTTCGGGCTGGACTGTTCCCATGAGGCACAGGGTCAGACTGATTTGCATATGGCCATGTCTGAACTGGGGTGGTGGAGTGAGCTAAAGAATGATGATGGATTAAACCCAGATCAGTTGACTGGGGGTGAGTGTTTGATTAGCTCTAGCGCTCCGTCCATCATCGCCTTTGGTATCGCTTTGTTCGCCTCTAAGTTGGCAGGGTATGCCCAGACGTGGGTCCCTTGCTCACTCTGCCACTGGATTCAAGCTAGCCTGGCTGATGACGGCTTGAATAGCCAGAAACCGGTCCCAGGATGCTTGTTTCCGGTCCAGGGAAGACATGGCTTGGCGGTTCGGGCTGGACTGTTCCCATGAGGCACAGGGTCAGACTGATTTGCATATGGCCATGTCTGAACTGGGGTGGTGGAGTGAGCTAAAGAATGATGATGGATTAAACCCAGATCAGTTGACTGGGGGTGAGTGTTTGATTAGCTCAAGCGCTCCGTCCATCATCCCCTTTGGTATCGCTTTGTTCGCCCTAAGTTGGCAGGGTATGCCCAGACGTGGGTCCCTTGCTCACTCTGCCACTGGATTCAAGCTAGCCTGGCTGATGAGGGCTTGAATAGCCAGAAACCGGTCCCAGGATGCTTGTTTCCGGTCCAGGGAAGACATGGCTTGGCGGTTCGGGCTGGACTGTTCCCATGAGGCACAGGGTCAGACTGATTTGCATATGGCCATGTCTGAACTGGGGTGGTGGAGTGAGCTAAAGAATGATGATGGATTAAACCCAGATCAGTTGACTGGGGGTGAGTGTTTGATTAGCTCTAAGCGCTCCGTCCATCATCCCCTTTGGTATCGCTTTGTTCGCCCTATGTTGGCAGGGTATGCCCAGACATGGGTCCCTTGCTCACTCTGCCACTGGATTCAAGCTAGCCTGGCTGATGACGGCTTTGAATAGCCAGAAACCGGTCCCAGGATGCTTGTTTCCGGTCCAGGGAAGACATGGCTTGGCGGTTCGGGCTGGACTGTTCCCATGAGGCACAGGGTCAGACTGATTTGCATATGGCCATGTCTGAACTGGGGTGGTGGAGTGAGCTAAAGAATGATGATGGATTAAACCCAGATCAGTTGACTGGGGGTGAGTGTTTGATTAGCTCAAGCGCTCCGTCCATCATCCCCTTTGGTATCGCTTTGTTCGCCCTAAGTTGGCAGGGTTTGCCCAGACGTGGGTCCCTTGCTCACTCTGCCACTGGATTCAAGCTAGCCTGGCTGATGACGGCTTGAACAGCCAGAAACCGGTCCCAGGATGCTTGTTTCCGGTCCAGGGAAGACATGGCTTGGCGGTTCGGGCTGGACTGTTCCCATGAGGCACAGGGTCAGACTGATTTGCATATGGCCATGTCTGAACTGGGGTGGTGGAGTGAGCTAAAGAATGATGATGGATTAAACCCAGATCAGTTGACTGGGGGTGAGTGTTTGATTAGCTCTAAGCGCTCCGTCCATCATCCCCTTTGGTATCACTTTGTTCGCCCTAAGTTGGCAGGGTATGCCCAGACGTGGGTCCCTTGCTCACTCTGCCACTGGATTCAAGCTAGCCTGGCTGATGACGGCTTGAATAGCCAGAAACCGGTCCCAGGATGCTTGTTTCCGGTCCAGGGAAGACATGGCTTGGCGGTTCGGGCTGGACTGTTCCCATGAGGCACAGGGTCAGACTGATTTGCATATGGCCATGTCTGAACTGGGGTGGTGGAGTGAGCTAAAGAATGATGATGGATTAAACCCAGATCAGTTGACTGGGGGTGAGTGTTTGATTAGCCCAAGCGCTCCGTCCATCATCCTCTTTGGTATCACTTTGTTCGCCCTAAGTTGGCAGGGTATGCCCAGACGTGGGTCCCTTGCTCACTCTGCCATTGGATTCAAGCTAGCCTGGCTGATGACGGCTGAATAGCCAGAAACCGGTCCCAGGA
Source organism: Calotriton arnoldi (assembly GCA_963921515.1). NCBI lineage: Eukaryota > Metazoa > Chordata > Amphibia > Caudata > Salamandridae > Calotriton > Calotriton arnoldi. The sequence continues at coordinate 413,545 of CAWUFW010010740.1, read as the reverse complement.
TGCTTGGTTCCGGTCCAGGGAAGACATGGCTTGGCGGTTCGGGCTGGACTGTTCCCATGAGGCACAGGGTCAGACTGATTTGCATATGGCCATGTCTGAACTGGGGTGGTGGAGTGAGCTAAAGAATGATGATGGATTAAACCCAGATCAGTTGACTGGGGGTGAGTGTTTGATTAGCTCAAGCGCTCCGTCCATCATCCTCTTTGGTATCGCTTTGTTCGCCCTAAGTTGGCAGGGTATGTCCAGACGTGGGTCCCTTGCTCACTCTGCCACTGGATTCAAGCTAGCCTGGCTGATGATGGCTGAATAGCCAGAAACCGGTCCCAGGATGCTTGTTTCCGGTCCAGGGAAGACATGGCTTGGCGGTTCGGGCTGGACTGTTCCCATGAGGCACAGGGTCAGACTGATTTGCATATGGCCATGTCTGAACTGGGGTGGTGGAGTGAGCTAAAGAATGATGATGGATTAAACCCAGATCAGTTGACTGGGGGTGAGTGTTTGATTAGCTCTAAGCGCTCCGTCCATCATCCCCTTTGGTATCGCTTTGTTCGCCCTAAGTTGGCAGGGTATGCCCAGACGTGGGTCCCTTGCTCACTCTGCCACTGGATTCAAGCTAGCCTGGCTGATGACGGCTTGAATAGCCAGAAACCGGTCCCAGGATGCTTGTTTCCGGTCCAGAGAAGACATGGCTTGGCGGTTCGGGCTGGACTGTTCCCATGAGGCACAGGGTCAGACTGATTTGCATATGGCCATGTCTGAACTGGGGTGGTGGAGTGAGCTAAAGAATGATGATGGATTAAACCCAGATCAGTTGACTGGGGGTGAGTGTTTGATTAGCTCAAGCGCTCCGTCCATCATCGCCTTTGGTATCGCTTTGTTCGCCCTAAGTTGGCAGGGTATGCCCAGACGTGGGTCCCTTGCTCACTCTGCCACTGGATTCAAGCTAGCCTGGCTGATGACGACTGAATAGCCAGAAACCGGTCCCAGGATGCTTGTTTCCGGTCCAGGGAAGACATGGCTTGGCGGTTCGGGCTGGACTGTTCCCATGAGGCACAGGGTCAGACTGATTTGCATATGGCCATGTCTGAACTGGGGTGGTGGAGTGAGCTAAAGAATGATGATGGATTAAACCCAGATCAGTTGACTGGGGGTGAGTGTTTGATTAGCTCTAAGCGCTCCGTCCATCATCCCCTTTGGTATCGCTTTGTTCGCCCTAAGTTGGCAGGGTATGCCCAGACGTGGGTCCCTTGCTCACTCTGCCACTGGATTCAAGCTAGCCTGGCTGATGACGGCTGAATAGCCAGAAACCGGTCCCAGGATGCTTGTTTCCGGTCCAGGGAAGACATGGCTTGGCGGTTCGGGCTGGACTGTTCCCATGAGGCACAGGGTCAGACTGATTTGCATATGGCCATGTCTGAACTGGGGTGGTGGAGTGAGCTAAAGAATGATGATGGATTAAACCCAGATCAGTTGACTGGGGGTGAGTGTTTGATTAGCTCAAGCTCTCCGTCCATCATCCCCTTTGGTATCGCTTTGTTCGCCCTAAGTTGGCAGGGTATGCCCAGACGTGGGTCCCTTGCTCACTCTGCCACTGGATTCAAGCTAGCCTGGCTGATGACGGCTGAATAGCCAGAAACCGGTCCCAGGATGCTTGTTTCCGGTCCAGGGAAGACATGGCTTGGCGGTTCGGGCTGGACTGTTCCCTTGAGGCACAGTGTCAGACTGATTTGCATATGGCCATGTCTGAACTGGGGTGGTGGAGTGAGCTAAAGAATGATGATGGATTAAACCCAGATCAGTTGACTGGGGGTGAGTGTTTGATTAGCTCAAGCGCTCCGTCCATCATCCCCTTTGGTATCGCTTTGTTCGCCCTAAGTTGGCAGGGTGTGCCCAGACGTGGGTCCCTTGCTCACTCTGCCACTGGATTCAAGCTAGCCTGGCTGATGACGGCTTGAATAGCCAGAAACCGGTCCCAGGATGCTTGTTTCCGGTCCAGGGAAGACATGGCTTGGCGGTTCGGGCTGGACTGTTCCCATGAGGCACAGGGTCAGACTGATTTGCATATGGCCATGTCTGAACTGGGGTGGTGGAGTGAGCTAAAGAATGATGATGGATTAAACCCAGATCAGTTGACTGGGTGTGAGTGTTTGATTAGCTCAAGCGCTCCGTCCATCATCCCCTTTGGTATCGCTTTGTTCGCCCTAAGTTGGCAGGGTATGCCCAGACGTGGGTCCCTTGCTCACTCTGCCACTGGATTCAAGCTAGCCTGGCTGATGACGGCTGAATAGCCAGAAACCGGTCCCAGGATGCTTGTTTCCGGTCCAGGGAAGACATGGCTTGGCGGTTCGGGCTGGACTGTTCCCTTGAGGCACAGGGTCAGACTGATTTGCATATGGCCATGTCTGAACTGGGGTGGTGGAGTGAGCTAAAGAATGATGATGGATTAAACCCAGATCAGTTGACTGGGGGTGAGTGTTTGATTAGCTCAAGCGCTCCGTCCATCATCCCCTTTGGTATCACTTTGTTCGCCCTAAGTTGGCAGGGTATGCCCAGACGTGGGTCCCTTGCTCACTCTGCCACTGGATTCAAGCTAGCCTGGCTGATGACGGCTGAATAGCCAGAAACCGGTCCCAGGATGCTTGTTTCCGGTCCAGGGAAGACATGGCTTGGCGGTTCGGGCTGGACTGTTCCCATGAGGCACAGGGTCAGACTGATTTGCATATGGCCATGTCTGAACTGGGGTGGTGGAGTGAGCTAAAGAATGATGATGGATTAAACCCAGATCAGTTGACTGGGGGTGAGTGTTTGATTAGCTCAAGCGCTCCGTCCATCATCCCCTTTGGTAACGTCTTTCTTAGAAAGACGCACGCAAAGGCCAATAGCGTGGGAGCCAAAAAAGAAACACACGCACGAGCACAGTTGGAAGCCCTTACAAAAAGCCTTGCAGGTCAGCGCATGCGCGCTGGCTCAGGCGAGACCTAAAAATGGGACATGTGCAGGTAATGCTTGACATTACCTCTAAAGCTTTCTCTTCCATAGATTAACACAGGATTACCTTATTACTCTCAATAAGTGATAACGTCAGTTTGGGACCAGATAGAGAAATGCTGTTTCTATCTAACTAATTGTAATTTAAAATCATCTCAGATTTTTATTCACTATTCTGAAAATGCCACTGTTAGAAAGTTGCCATGTTTCTGCTGAAACAAAATGCAACTTTCTGCCAGTGTCTAGGGTCACATGACTGTAAATGGTGCTCCTGTGGTGTTCTGCGTATTCCTTCCAGACAGAGATACAAAAAACCTTTGGGGTGTGGGACAGGGTGTTGCTCTCCTGAGCAGAATCTCCTAGGCAGTTGTATTCGTCCTTTCCTGAGCATCAAGCCTCAAGGCTTGACTACACCTTTCCTGACTTCTAAGAACTGCCTGACTGGCCACTGACAAATGACACTCACACCTAGGCCTGCCTGCTCATTGTTACCCTACACAAATTTGAACCAAAACCCTGGAAAGGGGGAAGGTTATAAAAAAGGGGCATCCCTCAGCCACAAGCTGGAAGTGGCAATAAATGTTGCACTTTCAGAACCTATCATCGGAACACTTCTGGGCATGTGGCCCTCAGCCACAAGCTGGAAGTGGCAATAAATGTTGCACTTTCAGAACCTATCATCAGAACACTCCTGGGCATGTGGAATATTCAGAAGACGTACTGCTCTGCTGTCTGAAGAAGGAAGATTGGACCTGCTTGCCTTAAACCCAGACTCCCCAGATGGGACTTCAAGGGTCAATTGAGTGACATTCTGTTTCAGCCACAGAGACACAACAAGGTTCCAGAGGCCTCCCTGAAGCTGCCCATCTGACCAGCTTGAGCTGGACCTGCCTGAACGTTCCTGAGTCCTGCTGCTGGCCTCTCCTGGAGTGGGATTTGATCCTCAAGAGGTGCTTTCTAGTTCCTGGACCCTTGGCTAGAATCAAAGTGTACTCTTCCTGAATTCCAGGTGAAAAATACAAATGTTTCGTCTCCTCATGATTGCGCGTGAAGAATCAACCACCTGCAATGACCACCATTACGAAGCTACAGTGAAGCCTGCACTTTGTGCAGACAGTGACCACCCATTATGACCACCAAAGCAAAGCTCCAGTGACAACTTGCTGTTCGAGCCAGGGCAGCAGCCGTCTTCGATTCCTGATGTGCTCTTCACGCTGACTACAACCTCCTCACAGCCTATGCCATTATTAAACTCTACATGCAGCTCTTCATGTGGACTTGGACTCGAAAAGGTAAACTCTTCAGTGGGGCGTTTCATCGCAGTCAGCCTAAACCTGTGACTCTACCCCAGTCTAGTGTGACCAGATAACCATGCTTATATGATAATTTGTGCTTTTTTGCACTATTTTCACCTAATACTTTGTAAATTCATGTCTCCAGTTCTACTAATTGCACTTTTGTCATTTTGAGGTCATTTCATTTATTAAAATTAACTATATTTGTTTAAATTGGGTTGGGAATTTTCTTGTCTTGTGTTTTTTTCTTTAATACTGTTTGAGCATTACATGAATACTTTACACATTGCCTCTAAGTTAAACCTGACTCCTTTTATGCCAAGCTACAGAGGGTTAAACACAAGTTTATTTAGTGACTTTTGTGGCTCACTTTGGCAAGGACTATGCTTAATATTTGAGTGGGGCTTCCACCGCACTCAAGTAATAACCGAATTTCTTACAGCAGGCCCTTCATCTTGTATTAATGCATGCACATTGAGGAAACTCAGGTAGGCACACTTCTAAGTGATCACATGGATCATTTGATGATTTGGGAATGCCACAAAAAGGCCCCTAGTTCAAGCATTTCTGAAGATGCACAGAGCTCAGTTTAGGTGACGCACGGAGCTCAGTTTACAGACCTAAAGGAGACACACCTCACTGTGCTAGAGGGGGAAAGGCTGAGGCGCTGGTGAAGGGATAATTGTTTTACACCTCCTTCTCTGGATGTGCTAGAGTTGTCTTACTATGGGTGCATCCCGGAGTCCTTTACTGGTCAGATGGACTTGGGCATAAACCTAATATAAAGCTAGTGCAATCATCATGTAACAGTTCTTATTATGCCTCTTCTATTTTTAACCCATGCCTTCTTTCTTGGTATCATTTCTGCTTATTTTCTGGGGTGACGTCTTTTATTGGTTTTAGGTATTGATCGTGGATTCATACTTTAGTCGCTGACATGTTTTTATTTATAGGAGAACAAAATCTATATGTGACTCGTGATGACATGTATGTTGTTTAGTTTTGTTGATACTTTAGTGTTTGCAAGTGCAGCTTTGATTTATAGATATAAAGATAAGATCAGCAATCATATGGTATAAAACCAAGGTATCTGACTACAGTTAGAGGGACTTTGTGCAAGAACTATCAAGCCAGAGGTCAGGTCAGTTTGCAGTGCCTGTCAGCCCCAGTCGCGGGCCATGCGGGGGGCGGTGCAGAGAAGTGGTGTTCAGCCTAGCACTGTTTGTCATTTCCCAGACAACATTGCAATAGCGAATAGCTAACTTGCTATATTTCTAGTGAAAAACAGGTATGCTGTGCAATCCATCTTAAGACGCGTAAAGCACAGTGCTTTCTATTTATTGCTTCTGCTAAAATTTTACAAAATGCCTATAAACAGCTTTAGGATGTAAGGACTCAAAGTGATAGAAATGTTCTTGCTGTTTTCGCTGAACATGATTTTCATTCTGTGAGATTACTGTGCATATTTTATGTACTAAACTAGGATTTTAAAATACGCATTTTGTAATGCCTCTTCTTTTCTCAGTTCCATATTGAATATGTGATTCAATAATGAAAGAGGTTCTGGTGTTCCTCTGGGCTCCCTGAACTAATATTGTAGGATTGATCATTACCAGAAACACCTGGTGCACAGTATAGCTAAGCGGGTTGCAGTCCATTTGGATTTCAAATTCGTATTGGTGCACGGACTGTGTCCTTGTGCCACAAGCGTGGAAACCCTACCCCTGCTGTGCTAGGGTGGGGTGAGGTGTTTTAGAGAAGGTATTAGTTTGCCCCCCAATGAAGTCTTTAAGTATTATTTGATGCAACACACAAAAACAATCATTACAAATATACTTAGATGTCCGTAATGTTATTTACCTCCTTCAAGTTAAATAGGAAACCTCTGTTTACTATAGGTTTGTCAAGCTTGACTCTTAAAAGGTCTTTCCCCATTTTGGATTGCATTTTTATTAAATCTCTTAAATACTTAATATCAGATCACACAATGTAAAGAATATAAACATTATAAAAATATTTCAGCAGGAGAGTTTGTGAAAGTCGATGTTTCCTTATGGTTTAATACATTGCTAGTTTTTGGTACAGTAGAACAACAATGTATAAAGACATCCTTAGTACAGTGGAACAGCCATGGAGAAAGAAGCCAGCCATGTTGTATCAAATGAACTTTATCAAGGCTTGTATCAAATTGCAGTTGGATCACCCAGAAAAATAGGTGAAAATGACTGGAAAGTACCAGTGGGGGGGAGTCCATGAATCAAATAAGGCTAAAACTGGTGTGTTTATTAAAGAGAATATGTACTGGTTTCCAAATTGATGGGTCAGTATTTTAGTTCAGTCAATAAGTAAATTCTGAAACTGCTGTGTGTTTGTGAGAAGATAAGTATGAGTTTCCAAATTGATGGATCCGTATTGTTGTGCTGTAGTTTAGTCAATATATATTATATGCATGAGTCCTGGCCACAGTAAAGAAAGACCAGTAGCAGTTTGTTGGTACAGAATTGAAGTAGCTTTCAAGGCTATGATAGGGCGGTGGGCAGTAAAGTTCAATTATTGCAAAGGATGCTGGCTCCCAGTCCTTTACTATAAATACTATCATGGTCAAAATACCTGTAAAGTGTGACATAATTGCCTTCTGGATTGCTAGGAAAGCCAAGCTGTTGGAGGCGGTTTATCGTCACATAACACCAGAGGATAGGCATAGAATTCTGACTATGTGTCTTCCCCTTAGGATGGCACCACCTATAGAAGAGTGCAACACAAGGGGGTTTGATATTTGCATGTATCTATACTGCTACCCATGGCACATCCTCATTAGTGGTGCTACCAAATATATTAAAACAGGTACAAAGGGATCACTGAGCTGCACTCTAGATTTGGGAGTGAAATGAATGGGGAATGTTGAAACAGTTCCCTCAGTCAGGCAATTTCTGAAACATATAGATCTGTGGGCCATAATACTTTGATGAGCTGTCAAAACCACAACGCAAAATAAAAGGCGAGCTTGAGGGTTTTGTCAAGGAAAAGGCCATGCCAAACACTAACAAAAAGCAGGGAATGAAACAGAATTAGGACTCATGAGTGCACTCAGGAGTTCAGCCGGGGCGGTAATATTTTGAAGGACCGTGCTAAAATGAAAAACCTGTATCAGTATCAGTACACTGATAGCTATTCTTCCAGTTCTTTTCAGAATCCTTAGTGTTAAAGGGCAGAAAGGATGAGTAATCCAAGTTTAAAAGTGAATCCAGATGAGGCGTTGAGGTTAGAGTAAAGAAGGAAGAGAAAGGTTTAGACTATAAGACTCACTTTAAAAAGAAGAAAGTGGCTGAGCAATGCCCTGAAAACTAAGATACTTTTGCGGAACGGGACTTAGACAAGAGCACATCTGGACATCGCAGCAGAAATGACGTTAGTGCGCCAGACTCAGCAAGAGCTTCTGTAGGTGAATCCAGCTGATGAATTTATACAGATTGAGACTCCAGATGCACAGGTAAACCCTCCATGTAGGGTTTAAAATGTAGAAATATAAATTGAAGGGACTATATAATGTACAATTAAAGCAATATTCTGGCATTATTAATCAGATGTCTATGACATTATCCTTTCACGGTACGATTGACCTCTATTCTTCATAATAGATGCACCTTGAGAAGAGGTAATAATGCAAGCACTTTCCTCCTTGGTGTCTGAAGACCTCAGGCAAAGATATGCATGTAAAGGGGCTTTGAAACCTTCTCCAGCATTGTAAAGGAAGCAAGTGGTGGGGAATGAAAATTCTGTTCCAAATGTCATTCCTTTATGTAGTGAGCCCTAAATATGGGCTAAATATCCTCTGAAACCAATAGTAACATGATATAAAAGCTATCCTTGATCATCTGCAATATTAAGACATTATAGTGCCTTATTGCACAACAATGAACACCCCTCTTTCCTGGGTTTAAAACCTTATGGATTGTATAGGACAGTTTTAGACTATAGAAATTTGAACTCACCAACCTGTATTTATGCTGTACAAAATGCTTATTGCACAGGACTTATAACTTATTGACGTGGAAAAGATACAAAATGACCCTGGACATTTCCAATAATTTTTTTCTGTCAAAATATAGTGAGTACTTAACCACATTCTCGTCTAACGGATTTCAGTTCTGGTTTAAACACTTGCCTATTGGCTATAAGAATAGCCCCTCCTTACTTACATTATTAGGATGTAGATCTTACAGGAAGATCCCAAGGCTCTATCCTATATTGATGAAGTTCGCATTACAGATGATAACTTAAATCAACACCTGACTAAGATGGACCAGATAGTGACAGTACTGACCGCACACAGATGTAAAAAAAAAATATGGACATAATATAACATTAACGGGATGTGTTTTTCATGGTTACAAACTGTTCAGTGAAGATAAGGGTCTGCAGAAGTGTGCCACCCAATGGTATGTTATGGGGTTTTATATAGAGTGCATAGCTGCCCCAGCAACAGAGCTTCCCAGCACTGGACCTCGAAAATAGAGAACTGGCGACATCGGCCTCACAGAGAGAAGAGACAGGCAGTTTAGGTAGGAAAAAGCCATGTCTTCAAAGATTTCCTCAAGTGCGGATGCTTTCAGTGTTCCTGATGAAAAGATAGGAAGGTCTGTAGCAAGAGAGGAGATTGGACAGAATGGGTTCCCTTTGGGAGTATAAGATCTTATGAGCCATTCACAAGGTCTTAAAGTAGATGTGCTTCTCCACTGGTAGCCAATACAGTTTGTAAAGGAGACCAGAAACAAAACAACATTTTGGAAGGGCAAAAAGCAGCCTGACGACCACATTTTGGGCAAGCTGGAGTCTTCTAATTACTAACTTGGTAGAACCTCCCAATACTTTAAGCAAGTTACAAGCCCTGATAGGATTGGTTAACTTTGAACGGGCTTACTTGCTGCCTTATGAGTGAGTGAAGCCCTTGTATGCTTTGATTTCTCTCATGTTTACTGAGGAAATTTAGATGAAAGAACACAAAGCTATCTTACAAGAATTCCAAGCAGACATGTTAGAAACTAAAAATTTACAAATTAATAATAACATAATGAGTCTAGTAATCTGAATTGTTACTTGTTCTTCAGGCTACACTTACATAGTTTACAATGAGAGGCAGACAGTTCCCATTTCTTACAAATCATATTTGTAATCCACAGCCAAAGCATGCTTCACTCTCATAGAGAAAGGTTTTACTGTGGTACAGGCATCCTTTATGAGAGATTGCTCATTGGCAAAAAGGAAATTAGTCATTGAAGTTTCTTCCATTCCAACACAAGGAGTGGCTACAAAAGCAGGCATTCCTAATGCTCGTGCTGTGCACCTACAATGGGTGCAGTATGCCACCTCGTAAAATGCATTTGATGTAAAATTTGAGTACTATCTTAATTTCTGCTTGCAAGAATGTATACAATACGCACAAAATGTACCACAAACTCCTATCATTTTACCCATTGAGGCATACAAGAGTGTGTTCTATAACGGGCAGATCTTTACAGCCTGTGGTTCATTCTAAATGTAATTACTCTGTGACTTTTGTGGAATGCAGGTAATTTTTGAAGATGGCAAATTTAAATCACTGCATACACACCAAAACTTTAGGTGATTGCACTGCACAGATCACAGAAATTTGTACACTGTTGCTTGCACTACAGAAGGATGATCCGTCAGTTAATACACTAATATTGCAGGATTCCTCCTTCTGCATGCAAGGATACAATGTAGATTTAGCATATTAGCAATTGAACGGATTCAGTGATTCAAAAGTGAAATCAATAAAAAATAAACAATTTGGGGGAAAGGTGGCTGTCTGACAAGACAAGGTTCCTTTAGTTCATGTTGAACACACTGTGGGCCATAAACGTGAAGGAATTCCAACTAAAGGGAAATGTGCAGCCAATTTAGCCACAAAGGCATTGCTTCATACTTTCAAAGTATCTGTGGTAACCAGATCTCAAACCAAGATTGACAGAGTCATTTTGGCAGCCATCAAACAACATCTGAGGATGAAAAGCCTCCTAATGGCTTTCACTGAAAATACTCCTACACCCTCACTCAAGATAACAATCTTTACCCAGAGTGGGAGATAGGGCTATTGTAATAAACAGGTCAGATTAGACCTAATTAAAGCAGCTTATGAGGGATTCACAGCTGCCCATGTTGGTATGAGTGCCGCAGTAGCCATGTTACGGCAAGCGTACTGATGGCCATATCTACATAAATAAACCAACAATTATGTAGAAGAATGAAACATTTGCTAAAATATTTTACTGTTTCAGGATCAGTGCAGACTCTCATTACGATCTCCAAGTGCCCATTTGGGATAATGTTCCGCAATCATATTTGGTTAATCATATAATTTACCCAATATATATTTAGATTAGTTGCTGTCGATTTATACTTCAGATTGTTGTGGGTTTAGCCACAAAACACTGCTGATGTTTAAGTGTTTATAAAAGATTTGCAGTGCTTATTAGCAATCAGTGCAGGTCATACCTTTCATTCAAACAATAGTCCTGTGTTAAACACAAAGGCATTTAGGGATGCTATGTCTGCTCTGGGAGTATGTCTGCAACATTTGCACCTATTCTGTATGGACACAAACAGTTTAATAGAGAGCAACAACAGTACGCTTAAACAAGTCTTGACTCCTAGGGTATTAAGTGCAGATCTGAGTTGGCTATATAACCTGTATGGAGTTTAGAGAACATTAAATAATTTGCCTAAAGGAATATTAGGCGAAGATAAGGTTTCCAAAGCTGCAGATGGGTCGCTCCCTGAGGCAGGAGAGCTAGAAAAAGAAACAATTTCTGATAAAGAAAAGTTTAGGCCATCTTACAGACCACCCATTCCAGTTCTTGGGGTAGAAGGCCCACACACTGTAATCCTGCCTCCACTACCTGGCTCAAAGAAGAACAAGAAGGTGTCCTCCATCAATCACTTTAAAAAGAATTATGTCTCGTATTCTGTTCAACAGACCCTGCCCCGGTGATTCCAAAGTGCCTTTGGAGTAGACCTTTACAGTCCCTCCCCAATCTAAAGGAACTACAATCTAGAAGAGAACAGTCACACTGAAATCCTGAGTCCCAGTCTTTCTACTGCAGAGCCTGCTGTTTATCCACCTTTACACCAAGTCCCTGAATCCATGGAGGAATCTGATGCTGCAATTTCAGCAATCCCAACTGTCATAGCTTTTGCTGCTGTATATTATGAGCCATCCAGTGAGTCAATATACATTGAAGTGCTGCCTTAAGAAGAAATAATGCTTTATGAAAAATGTTCTGACTTTAAGTTAGATGACATACCAACACGCTCCACAGTTGCTCATCATTACAGATGGATTGCTGTTTGCCACTTGTTTGATGACAAGTGTCTTATACCATACTGATAACAATGTTGATGTCAATAAGTTAACATTACATTTCTGATAAAACTATGGCATTCCCTGTGCTTCAGGAACTACAACCACATTCTTCTTCTAAGAGAGCACATCCGAATTATCATGCTATAATCGTCAATGCATATACTGTGCTGGACAGTGTGGTTTGGGAAAAGGATCCTTATCAGATCATGAGACCTGTAGAGCTGTTGCAAATTCCTTGTGTTTTAATGATTTTCATGAGAACATAGTCTTTTTACGATCAACAAGGGATTCAAACTATTAAAAGAATGTTACTAGACTAACAAGCATATACATTAGACAATGAAGACCCTTATTTAAATGCTGACAGTCATAAATAAATGGGTTGTATACACCACTTTGGCCATCACTGCATACAGAGAACCTGCAGCCCTGAAGAATATTGAATTATACATAGTAAGAGAATTGCAGAGTTCCACCAACAAATGTTTTCAAAAGAAATTTCTTTAGTTCCACAGTGTTGACAGGCCAGACCCATCTGCCTTCTACTGAACACAAAAGATGGGCAGATCTCAGAAAAACCTGATTACTAACCACAAATTGATATATTCTCATAGATTTGTTGAAAATCTTTTTGTCCAAGACTGAGTAGTGGAAAGAAAATATTGATGATAAAAGTATTTGGGAACGCCATCTTGTCAAATTCAGGGTAAAGAAGCCTTATTTAGAGCATGCATGATTCCCAAGGAAATTATTTTTCTGAATTTGGGACTGTCTGCGATTTGCAACTAATAGAGAGTTAAAGACACCCTCAATTCTTAAAGTCAATTCAGCACAATTTCCAAATTGGCAAAATAGAGAAACCATCACAATTGCTGATTATGTGGCATGATCCACAACAATACTTATAATTTGACCATGTTAAACCCTATTTCCAAATGATACTGATGTATGCATGCACAGATTTATTTCCAACACTCCTGGACCCTTAGCTAATCGTCTAGACCCAGATTTATTTTGAAATTATGCATAGACTTTTTGAAAATTGAACACAAGAAAGCAGAGACATTCACCTCTGGAACACATGGTGTTGGGCATGAAAAGTGTGTGCTGAACCAATACTACAGAGTAGCATCATAGTTTGTTCTCATTTTAATGTGTTCTACCAATAGGTAGATACCAACAGCCCATTTCCCAAAGCCACTTTTGGACATAAATCTCTAATATTCATGGCTAAAGGTAGCTCTATTTGTGGCCTTGGAGGTATCCATGGAAGAATATATGTGATGCATAAATGAATTTATTTTTGCCTACTTGTACAGCATGAATGAATTCATTTGTGCAGTAGTAGCCTTGAAAAGTAGTAACATAAGTTCATGGATTACAAAGGAAACTAGAGATAAATTACATTTGCACATAAGTGCAGAAACCATTGTTTGCATCTGAATTTAAATGATTTTCCTAGACCAAAACAAAACACAAAAACGTGTGCAGCCTATGCATAAAATAAACATGCACTTTTTTGCATCGCGACATGCACTCTTGTTAATGTTGTCTAGTTACGCTAACTAAATCAAATCTGTGTTAGGCACCCTTTTTTAATAAAATATTTTACTTCTACACACCTGAATCATGGTTGCAAGCTGAGCACAAACTTCTCACAGGTCAAGCAGTTTTGCCTCATATCAATTTGATCAGGTAAAAACAGGTGATTTTTAGGTCTCGCCTAGCGTTGCAGCGCGAATGCGCTGCCATCGCTTTGCGAGGCATGCAGTATACACTATAGTGTGGAAGCTTCGTGGAAGCTCCGCCCACTCTCCGGCCCATCTTCTTCATTGGCTTAGGTTATAAATTCTGCCTTCTCATTGGTTTTAAGCTTGTTAGTCCCTCCCCATGACAGCCATGTCAGTCATATGTATCCTTCCATGGCTATTGGCCCCTTTACTGAACAGACAACTTTCTTCCCGTCCCTCCCTACCCCCCCTCCCACAGTCCGTGACTTCTTGGGGCCCCCACCCTAAATCCCGCACACTCCCGTCGTGCTCGTGCCTTCTCGCGCCCGCCCGCACTCCCGTTTTCAATGCAATAGGTCTCGCGTAAATGCGAGTCCTATTGCATTGCCAATGCTTGTCTATTTAGTGTGCTCCACATATTACCAAAAAGCACGATCACTTCACTGTAAGCGGAACAAAATGTCCCTATGTATACGCTGTACCCAAGAGTGCGAGCCTCGGTTGGTTACAGATGAGAGGATGTGAGACTATTGTGCGTAAAGGAAGACAGATTCCGCGTTCAGTATCCAGCTGCGTGTAAGTTTATATCACTCGTGACACTTTGAACTTGTTTCTTTCTCTACCCCAGGGAGAGAAAACAACAGGAAGCTGTTACTGGCGGAGAGGAGGGCCTTTCATATAATTTCAAAGCCGTCCTAAATGGCGATGCAGTAAGGCAGAAGAACATCTTGAGCTGGTTAGTTAGTCAGTACTGTTTTTATTTGTGCGCATCTCTGTGAAGTGACATATTGGCCTCGCTACTGATAGCTCTCAGTGAAGTGCAAACATATCCCGCTGGGTTTCTTCCACCTAATCATAGGCTTAGAATGACTCTGACTTTTATTAAATCGGCATTTGAAGTTGAGGAATCAGGGCAGACAGTGACCTCTAGCGGCACCTTTTCTTTTTGAAACACATCAATCCATTTTCAATCGCTGAGAAGTATTATGCAAGAGTAGCGTTCACGCATAGGCCCACAAACATGTTACATGTTAGCACGACGGTACAACCCTACAATCAACAATGCAAGTAAAGGAATGCTTTAAGTGGGATGAGAAGAGAACAGAGGAGGAGTGTCTAAAAGAGGAGAGGCCATAGAAGCTACTTAGGAATCCTTTCCGAGAGGCATGGCCTTTTTAATTAAGGGCGTGGCTTAAAACAAGCAAACTAAAATCCTATGCTTCTCACAGGTGCCAGCTAACCAATCTATAGGTGCCTCCCTGAGTTTAATTTCTTTGCATCCAGTCATATCACACCACAACCAAACCTAAAACGAGCCAGATCGATTGCCAATGCTTGTTACGAGAATCAGATAAATGGAAAACAACTATGATATTCTTGTAAATAGAATTAAAAATGTTTCAGTTCTGAAAATGTGAGACTGTAAATTAAACATTACTAAGGTCTGGGAACGGGGCCTTGGCCCTGGAGTGTATCACGTTCTGCTGCACATTATTTTCATTTCTTTTGGCACAGCCCAGAATTCAACAGCTGTGTACTCCTGCACAGGCATTACCACAATTACAATTGGCACATATGAAACCGTCGGTCTGTGCACCCTGCACAGAGGCCAGGGATTGGATGGGCATGTAGTCTGCATACCTTCATGACAGGCAATGTGAGCAACTCGCAGTCCCTTCAGCCTCGACTCTAGAGCTCTGTCATGCGCTGTTTTAAATACCCATCCACAACCTGAGCTTACTAAGACACCTGGAGGCTCCTCAGTTCAAAGTGTGCACCATAGAGTCAAATGTTGTATACAAAAACTACGGAAACACAACATCTGGAATGCAAAATGAGAAGAAATTAAATGTAAACAGTCATTGAGCACGGAATATCTGAAGGCTTTTATCAGCCTTTGTTTAGAAGCTGAAAACTATTTTTGCCAATAAAGTTAAGGATGGGAATATAGAACCTTACAGGGACCCATCCCACTTAAAGCACTGAAGTAAATGTTTTGTAATTTTCTTGGTGCACATCAACGTATACATCCATCATTCATGCAGAGCATGGGGCAGCAAATGTTGTTTTCTGGTTGTAGCATGCAATTCTTTTCAAATGTACAGAACATGCTCTCTTTGCCACTGCATGTGCAACATTTCACTTTGCACCAGCTGTGGAATCATCTTAAGTGGTATGAGCTTAAGTATACCCGGAAGGATGAATGGTGGACTTTTTTGGTAGAAAGGTCTGACTTAGAAATGAATTATAGCCAAAGTGTGAGAAATAGGGTTATTGGCTGAAGGAGGTGTTAACCCTTCTCAAGCAACCACCACAATACCTGCCAGGGTGAACCTCAAAAAGTCACAAATTTAACCTGTGCTTAACCCTTTGGTAGCTTGGCACAAAAGCAGTCAGCAATGTGTAAATGATTTATACAGCACTTAAACAGCAATAACGTGATAACACAACACAAGCAAAAATCGCACACCAAGGGCGGGCTGGATACAAGGATCAGGTTAGTCTCACTTAGAATTGTATCTGATGTCCTTTATGTGGAGCATTGCGTCGCAATGTATTGTGCTGCATAGTGCTACATCTGTTCCAATAAGGCCGACATTCAGGGACTGCAAGGTGCTGAGATGCAAGGTCCTGTCTCACGCTGTGTCAAGTTGCGTCGCACTGTGCTGCTTCTGAGGAAACCCACAGTTGAACCAGGAGCCGTACACTCTGAAGCAAGCCAAGGGTCTAAGACCTGAGAGCACCTCTTGGGGATCAGCACTCCCTCTAGCAGAGGCCAGCAGCAGGGCAGGGGCAGGTCCAGTTGAGTTTGAGCAGATGTAGGGCAGATCGCTGGAACTTGTTATGTCCCTGTAACTTAGACCAGGGGGGCATTCAGCTAGGCCTTGGAGTCACTCTGTGGTTGTGGGTTCAAAGAGCAGATCCAGTTTTCCCTCCTCAGGCAGCAGGGCAGTCCTTCTTGCTGCACAACAGTCTTTCTTCTGAGTCATTTACAGGTCCAGAACTGATCTAAAGAATGGATCTGAGGGTCATATTTTTATACAAAACAGTGATGGATGGAAAGCTTGAATTAATCTCAGCTATTTTTATACCTGGTGCTAACTTTGAAATAGGAGCAGCTTCTGGAGTCCCCTCCCCCCTCACAGAGGTTTCTGGAATCTCCTGCCTCCCTGCCCTGGTCCCAGTCTGTCTGGCGGCACAATAGGCTAGTGTGAAGTTCTTTATGAGTGTTGTGGGACAGTGCCATTGACATGCAAGTGTGGTAGGTGACAGTCTCTCCCCCCCACATACTGCCAACACCCAGGCCCTCTACTGTGTGGCTGACTGGGAGTAAAACACAAAGGCCAACTGCCAACTGCACCTAGTCATTTGACCCAGGAAACAGGCAGCAGGCACCAAAAGGTCAGGACAGAAAATATAAACTTTATAAAAGTGCAAAAAGAACAGATGATGGACGGAATGCTGAACAAATAAAATATTCACTCCCAGTCATGGATCTGGGTTGCTTGCATCTTTTTTGCACACCATGCCATTCCAGTTTAGAGCCAGCCATATGCAAATCAGTCTTGAACCTGCTCCCTATGGGAGAACCAGCTCGAACTGCCAGGCCAGGTCCTCCCTGGACCAAAAACATGGATCTTGGGACCGGTTTCGGGTATCACCCCTCATCAGCCAGGCTAGCCTGAATCTGGTGGCTTAACGAGCACGGGACCCACATCTGGGCATACCCTTCCCACTTAGGGCAACAAATGCAAAAAGAACAGATGATGAACAGAATGGCAAACAAATCAAACATTCACTCCCACTCACAGATCTGGGTTGAATCCATAATTTTTTTGCACGCCATGCCATTCCAGTTTAGACCCAGCCATATGCAAATCAGACTTGACCCTGCTCCCCATGGGAACAGTCCAGCCCGAACTGCCAGGCCAGGTCCTCCTTGGAACAGACACAAGCATCTTGGGACTGGTTTCAGGGTATCACCCCTCATCAGCCAGGCTAGCCTAAATCGGGTAGCGTGGTGTAGCAAGCTCGCGACCCACGTACAATTTTGTTTCAATACAATGCACCCTGCCTTAGTGGCTGTTTAGGGTCTACCCTAGGGGTGACATATGTATTAAAAAGAGGGTCTTAGGCTTGTCAAATGGTTTATTTTGTCAAGTCAACTTGGCAGTTCAAAACTGCACATACAGAATGCAATGGAAGGCTGAGACATGTTTTAAAGGTCTACTTAAGTAGGTGGCACAATCAGTGAGGCAGGCTCAATAGTAGCATTTAATTTACAGGCCCTAGGTACATGTAGTAACACTTTACTAGGACTTGCAAGCAAATTAAATGTCCCAATTGGGTGCAATCTTATTTTACCAGGTTTAAAGGAGAGAGGACAAGCACTTTAGTACTGATTGGCAGTGGTAAAGTGCAGTGTCCTAAAAGGCAACAAATATGAATTCAGCAAAATTGGAGGGGTGAAGACAAAATGTTTGGGGATGAACCTGCAGAGAGGGCCTAAAGCCAGGGTAGACTAATCAATGCATTGATAGTTTTTCCCGTTCAGGTGATAGAACATGGATGATGGTCCTCTACTGCAGAGGCACTTGTCAGTTCTATGCCCTACTGAACTCAATTGGATCCCTCTGTCTATGCTCTCCTGAGCCACTGGACTGACCCATAGAGAATTCTTCAACTCATATGTGAACCCCTTCAGTGCTGTTCCTAACCCTAGCTTTCTCACAGATGCATCCCAGTAGGCAGATAGCACCACCATGGTCTAGAAAGTGATATGGCCCATTCCACCCCTTGGACCAGACTTCTGTCCCCACCGAAGGAAAATTCTGCCCACAGCACAGAAATCAACAGAGGCAACTGAGAACTGTCAGTGTCAAGAGCCAGGCCCAAGGCCATCCAGGGTCCTCTGACCTCTGAGGTTTCTCAGAGTGGGAGCAACATGCCCGTGTGTTAGGCACCCTACTTCCACTCTCTTTCCCACCAGTCCAGGTGTGGCATCTGGAGACTGGTTCTCTAGCTTAGGGTCTGTACCCTGAGGCTAATCAGGAGTCAGGGGTGAGCCTTTCCTTACTATCGAGTATCAGTGCCTCTGTACTCTCCCAGTGGAGGTAGTACCCCTAGAAAACTGGGCCTTAAAAGCGCCCCTGGTGACCACCCCTCCCAGCTCAGTAAACACTGGTGGTAACTCATCATCCAGAATGCAATCAATGGGCATCTGGGGACCACCTACCCCTGTGCAGCTTCTATCACTGGGTGATTTCTTCGGACAGACACAGCTCCCCTGCTTGTGTCCTAATTGGGAAAACTCAAAGCAGCAGGATTGGAAATGGGACACTCTGGGTGGCCACCCACCAGAACCTCTCATCCTACTCTTAGAAGGGGCATGGAAACTGTTTCCCCCCCACACTATATCTTGGCCACTGTGCACTGTGGCCCTCCCCCTCACTCTGTAGGGGAGAAGGGGAACCACCCTTTTGGGGTCACTCACAGTACCTTCCCAGACACTCTGGTACTATTCCAGAGGTCTGCCTCCTTTGCAAGCTCAGCTGTTGGTGTAGCTCTGGAATACATTGACTGCACATATTCTCTATGGCTATCAAATTGTGCAGCCCCTCATAAGTGTTTACCTCATAACCCTTTACCCAACCATCCAGTGGCTTACAAAAAAGTCTACAAAATCCACCCACGACTGTTGGGGCAACTTCTGGCTGTCCCTAAACTTCAACCTGTACATTTCAGGGCTGAGACTATGGACCTGATTTAGATCTTAGCAGGACTCTCATCGTCCCTCCGTGGCGGCGGGTACAAGTACTCTGTCGAGCTGACAGAGTCCCGCCCGACGTATTTAGATGTGGGCTGGCTGAGCCCCCGTCCACATCAACAGACTGTCTTCCGTCGCGTAAGCGGCACACCTCCATTGACATGGTGGACTCCTCGGCTGGCTAACAGTACTCTGTCACCATCAGGTCAGCGGGTTTGTGCCGAGCCTATTTAGATTTCTTTTCCATGTGCTAGCATTGTCCTAGCGGCAGATTCCTGAGTTAGTGAGTTGGTGGTGGAGAGGAGACTGGTAAGTACTTCTAAATAATGTGACACTACACAAATATGTTGTGTTTGCTCCAAAAAGATACGTAGGTAATGTGCTATGCCCCTTTTTGTACAAGGTAGTTTAAAGGAACAGTGGTTCTAGAGTGGCCTAAAAGGTCCAAGGGGAAGTAACCCTGTAAAGGGCACTGAGATAAGTAAAGGGATAGAAACTTAATTCATAAAAGAGAGCAGTAGGAAATATAACGAGGGACATATAGGTCAATGTATGACAAATATTTATTACACAATGAAGGTATTCAGGTGCTCACACAGTAAGTGACAATAAGCGTGACGTGAGAAGTGAGGGTGAACTTAAAATAATGACATCGCATTGACAACAGAAATAGAAGCTCCTTTAAAGATTTTTACAGAGTATAAGGAGTTCATGTTGTAGGGGGTCGACGACGTTTCGAACTCAATTATTCGAGTTCATCTTCAGGACAAAAAAATGTGAGCAACTTGAATTGAGCTGAAGAAGGAAATAATATCCTTGGTAAAGGCGTCTGCGTAGCGCTGTGCTTCTTAAGGTGACCGGGATAGCCTGCGAGTTAATGCGCGTTATGGTGGGGCCCGGTAGGGGAAAAAACAAACTTAGTTTGCTGGAAGCAAATGCTTAAAATCCTTCGCCGTTAAATGGCAATGTGCTGTGCCGGGGAATTAATTAAATTGGCCGGTCACAGTTCAGTAAATGGAGGCCTGGGAGATGAAAGGAGCGTGTCCTGCTCAAAGGAAAATCCGCGCTGAGTGCTCACATTTTTTTGTCCTGAGGATGAACTCGAATATTTGAGTTCGAAACGTCGTCGACCCCCTACAACATGAACTCCTTATACTCTGTAAAAATCTTTAAAGGAGCTTCTATTTCTGTTGTCAATGCGATGTCATTATTTTAAGTTCACCCTCACTTCTCACGTCACGCTTATTGTCACTTACTGTGTGAGCACCTGAATACCTTCATTGTGTAATAAATATTTGTCATACATTGACCTATATGTCCCTCGTTATATTTCCTACTGCTCTCTTTTATGAATTAAGTTTCTATCCCTTTACTTATCTCAGTGCCCTTTACAGGGTTACTTCCCCTTGGACCTTTTAGGCCACTCTAGAACCACTGTTCCTTTAAACTACATATTACCACAGGTTCATATATTGGGGCACCCTTGTCTTCCTAAATAATACCTTTTTGTACAAGAGCATAGCACACAAACAACATACACACACTCTATTGTAGGTTCACCCACAGGTACCACAAGCACAAAACCCACTACCACCACACCAGAAAAATATTTTTTTAAGTGTAACATACAGGTGTGTTCATTTTACCTTGATAAGTTGTAAAATGAACACAACTGCATTACAAATAAGAAAAAAATTGCATGTAAGAGCCATGTAAAATACACAAGGCCAAAGCACATGTTAATACACTATTCATAGATAGACAAGTGAAAAAGCAGCTTACATTTGATCCCGGCAACAACAGAGTTGATTAGCGTCATGGTCAAGTAGTAGCAGCAAAGGAAGGACCTGAACAAGATGGAAATGGAAGTGGAAAGCAGAAAAAAAGGTATGCTCCTACCTCATTCCCTTTGATTATGCCAACTCAAGTTTGGAAGTGTCCCCACCACAGTTTACTCGATGGAAAGGCACATCGTGATTGGCCCGTTGGTAATTTTGGCTGAACTCCCTCCGACAGCCACTTTTGCCTATGAAGCTATTGACATGGGAGAAAAATTCTGGTGGAGATGGCGGCACTCGGACGGACTATCGTACATAAACCTGCAACATCGAAATAGAGAGGGTGGACCGCCAAGTAGGCGGGTGGTGAAACCGTCAGAAAAGTGACGGTGGGACCAGATCCACCAAGATCTAAATCAGACCCATTATTTAGTGATTAGTGTGTCCCTCATGAGTAGATAACTTACCTTGTCCCCTTTCCCTAGGGCTAACAGTGCATCCCTCCTTTCACTGGGAATGTGCCCCCAGAGACTGGCTCCCCAATCCTCCCCAGGGACCCTGTGCATCTCAAGGGCATCCTCATAGGCCTCAAACCACTTTTCTATATCATCTCCCACAACAAAGTTAGGCACCCGGCCCTGTGGTATGTGGATCCTCCTTTTTTCAGTGGACACTGTGCAGTCACTGCCACCATTACTGCTGAACGCTGAGGCTGGTTTGAGCTTTAGGTCCAGCCAGCTCCTTTAGACGTAGAACATGAGCCAACAACATTTTTCTCTCTCCAAGGTTTTCTCTGCCCCATCCTTCTCATTTGCCAAGGCCATTTCTGCCTCAGCCTTTCTGACCTCCCCTAAGGCTTTTTCTGCCGCAGCTTTTCTCTCTTCTTCAGCCAGTCTGGCTAGCTCCAGCTTCAGGTTCCTATCAGCCTGTTTGTCCTTAAGATCTTCAGGAGACAGGTTGTGAGAGAATACATTGGTTTCAGCAGGGGCTCCAACAGGGGACACAACCTCTGTGTGCCATCCTCTCTCTTCTCGAACCATTGCCAAGTCATTTCCCTTCTCTTCCTCATTATTCCCAGGGTCATCACTCTCATGGTCCTCTGTTGGAGCTTTCCACCAGCGTGCTACCTCAGAATCATACAGGGCTTCCCAGTGGTCCTTGCTTAGTGGACCCCTTCTTCATGTTTAGCCCCTTATCCTTGCAGGACTCCTTCAACCCAATCAAATTGTAGTTTGATAGGCAGCTGGGATCTATTTTCATTCAGATATGGTATCAAAAGAATACCAAAAAGGCAGAAAGGTGAAGTAGGAATTACATTTGGGAAGATGACCAATTGAGAGAAAAAAGTAGAATTTAAAAGAGGTCAAATCTAGTATCAAATTATTTATAATGGGATTTTTGTGTTACAGAAATCACTGAATGGCACTGCACCCCTGAGCACAAATGTGAGAAAATGGGTTATTGGTTGAGGGGGGTGTTAACCCTTCTCAAGCAACCACCACAATACAGTTCGGGTGAACCATAAAAAATTCTTTGAATTAACCTGTGCTTAACCCTCTAGTAGCTTGGCACAAAAGCAGTCAGGCTTAACTTAGAGACAATGTGTAATGTGTAAATGCAGCACTTACACAGTAATAAAGTGAAAACACCACACAGGAAAAATCCCACACCACTTTAGAAATATGAAGTAAAATCTAATAAATTATTTTGCACCAAAACAACAAACATACAATCAGTAATTGTAATTGTAAAACATTTGTAGAGCGCCTGGTTACCAAAGGCATCCCAGCGCTAGAGGCCGAAATTCATAATCTACATCTCAGTCATGGAAACAAGAAGGTTTTTATGCGTTTAGAACATGAGAAGTTCAATTTCAAAGTTTTAAGATAAGTATGGCTCCTAAAAGCACAAAGTGCCATCTGTGGTTATCTGGTAGTGCCGGACCAGGACAAAGTCACAAGTTCAGGCCAACCATGATGGAGGGCAAGCCAGATACAGGGACCAGGTTAGTTCCACTGAGAATTGTGCCTCACATCTCTGATGCAGAGAGTTGCATCTTGTTGCGTCGGTTTTGATGAGGAGCTGCAAGAGTGGTGATGCAAGGTCCTGCATCAGGGTACATCGCGCTGTGTCAGTTATGATGAAGAGCTACAACGGCTATGATGCGATGTCCTGTGTCAAGTTGCATTGCGCTATGTCAGTTCAGATGAGGCCGCCAATCAGGGTCTGGGAGGTGCTGCGATGGGAAGTCCTCCATCACGCTGTGTCAAGCTACATTGCACTATGTCAGTTCTGAGGAAACCCACAGGGGGTATCACTCTGATTCCAGCCAAGGGTCTAGGACCTATGGGACACATCTTGGTTATCAGGACTCACTCCAACAGAGGCCAGCAGCAGGGCAGGGGCAGGTCCAGTTGAGTCTGGGTGGCTGAGCAGATGCAGGGCATGTGTCTGGAGCTTATTATGTTCCTTAGAACAGGAGGCCATTCATCTAGAACATGGAGGGCCTCTGGTGGCTCTGGGTTCAAGGAGCAGGTCCAGTCTTCCATCTTTACGCAGAACAGCAGTCCTTCTTGCAGCAGGGCAGGCCTTCTTCTGAGTCTTCCACAGGTCTTGATGTGATCTGAAGAGTGGGTCTGAGGGTTATGTTTATACCTGGTGCTAGCTTTGAAATGGGAGAGGATTCTGGAGTTCTCACACACACAAAAGTGTCTGGAATTTCCTGGCTCCCTGACCTGGTCTAGTCTGTCTGGGGGCACAATAGGCTAGTGTGAAGCTGTTTGTGAGTGTGCCAGGGCAGTGCTTTTGAAGTGCAAGTGAGGTCGGTGACAGCTCCACCCACAACCTGCCAACTACACCTAGTCATGTGACCCAGGAAATATGTTACAGGCACCAAATGGCAAGGACAGCAAATGCCCACTTTCTAATAGTGTAGGAAGGTGGAATCTGACTGCATGGTTGCCCCCACTTTTTTCCTGGTGTTTTGCTGGTTTTTGACTTAGTTTGGCTGGGATCCTGCTATTCAGGACCCCAGCCTATCTGCTTTCCCCTTAAATTGATTGTATGCACTTTAGGTACACTCCAGATTGGATTCTGGGGTACCCTTATAAGTCCCTAGTATATGGTATACTATGTACCCAGGGCATAGGTACCCCAGAGGCCTCCCAGGGGCTGCAGCATGTATTATGCCACCCCTGAGAGGCCATCCAAAATGACACCACAGGTCTGCTACAGCAGCCTGTGTAAGGTGGTGTATCCACCCCTTACTGAGATATAGGTTCCCTATATCTCTCCATATCACTGCACATGTCCTCGGTCTAGGTCCACTCTCTCCCCACTGCTCCGCTGTGCTGTCTCTTGCCTCCAGACCCCGACCTCCTCCTTGGGAGGTTCGAGGCTGCTGCCCACTCCTGCGCCTGCTGCCCGCTCCAACTGGGACCAGACTGCCTCCAACCACCGTAACCTTTCTCAGACGCTTTTTTTCTTGATTTTTTCCTTGTTGTGCCACTGTTATTGTGCCCATCTGTGTCTTGCTCTAATTCCACCACTGTTTTTATTTTCTCGTGCCTGCCTGTTCCTTTTGCCTTTCGCTGCTGCTGCCCCTGCGGCCCCTCCCCCCCAGAATTCCCCCCGAATTTCCCTCCGGAATTTCCCCCGAATTCCCCCGGAATTCCCCTGCTCCCGCCTCCCAGCCTCTTCTCCCTCCCACCTCCCCTACCTAATGGCGGCCACTGCGCAGTTGCGCCGCTGGCGCGCCGAAGGCGCGCCAAAGGCAAGCCCGTCTGCGCCCGTCGGCGACCCGACCGCGGCCAGCGCCAGGAACCCTGGCCCTCCCACTACCCATCGCTACGACACCACCACCCTCCTCACACTCAACCCTGGAAGACTTAGAGAATGCCAACAGGCCTCGCCGAACATGACCCACGGCCAATTCTCCTGCCTCCACTGCCGCCAGACCCTCACCGCCACCCCGGCCTCCAACACCGCCGACGCCAGCACCGGCGACACCCTAAAATGCATCCTCCTCAACGTACGCTCCGTACACAAACACGCCATGGAAATCTGGAACCTACTCGACTCTCTTTCGCCCGACATCGCCTTCTTCACAGAGACCTGGACCAACGCATCCTCCGCCCCCGACATCAGCACCGCCATCCCAGACGGATACAAGATCCAGAGGAAAGACTGCCCCAACCACCCAGGAGGGGGCCTCGCCATCGCCCACAAGAGCACCCTCCGCCTCACCACCTCCAGCGAAACCTTCCCCTCCGCCGAACACCTGCACTTCAAGATCCAGACCACCCCCAAAGCCACACTCCGATGAACCCTCGTCTACAGACCCCCCGGCCCCCGAACACCCTTCGCCTCCACCATCACCGATTTCATCGCACCCCACGCGATCACCTCAACAAACTACATACTCATTGGAGACCTGAACTTCCACCTCGACAACCCCAGCGACCCCAACTCCACTATCCTTCTTGACAACCTCGCCAGCATCGGACTTAAACAACTCGTCAACACACCGACCCACAGAGCAGGACACACCCTCGACCCCATCTTCGCGGCAGGAAACAGCGTCCATTTCAGCCACACAACGCAGCCGCCATGGACCGACCACCACTGCGTACACTTCGCCATCAACAAACCCAAGGCACCCAAACCAGCCCCACGCCCACCACGAAGGAACTGGAGCAAGGTTACCGACGAGCAACTTAACTCCACCCTCAACCGAGACAACCACACCTGGGCACCCGACGCAAACAGCGCAAATGACGTAGCCAGAGAACTCCACACCTGGATCTCCAACTGCGCAGATGAGCTCGCCCCACTATGCAACCCCGACAGTCAACGCCCCAGGAAAGCCGCCTGGTTCACAACCGCTCTCCAAGAAGCCAGACGCACCTGCAGACGCCTGGAGAAGAACTGGAGAAACACCAAGACAACCGAAAACCACACCACCTACAAGGACACCATGACGGACTTCCACAACCAGATCAGAGCCACCAAAAGGAACTTCATCCATAACAAAATCCTGGCCAACTCCTCCAACTCCAAGGAACTTTTCAGTGTCATTCAAGAATTCACCAACCCACGCAGCGAAGCCACAGACATCACCCCATCCCAAGACCTCTGCGACAAGCTTGGAACCTATTTCCACCTCAAGATCAAAAACCTCTACGACAACTTCATCGACCATCCACCAGGCGCCACAGACGGCCCCCCGCCCCCCAGAAACACCAGCCAGCCCACCATCTCCAACTGGACACCGATCACGGCCGAAGACACTGCCTCGACCATGAAAAGCATCCACTCGGGGCCCCCACCGACCCCTGCCCCCTCACATCTACCACAGAGCTGTGGCCACCATCGCACCCGAACTACAACACACCATCAACACCACCTTCAAAACAGGTACCTTCCCAGATGACTGGAAGCACGCAGAAGTCAGACCCCTGCTCAAGAAGCCCACAGCTGACCCCACCGACCTCAAGAACTATCGGCCCATCTCGCTCCTCCCCTTCGCAGCCAAAGTTGCAGAGAAAACAGTCAACAGGAAACTGACACTATTCATTGAAGAAAACGCCGTCCTCGACCCGTCCCAATCTGGATTCCGAAGCAACCACAGCACAGAGACTGCCCTACTCGCCACCACAGACGACATCCGCACCCTCCTGGACCAAGGCCACTCCGCAGCCCTCATCCTACTCGACCTATCAGCGGCCTTCGACACCGTCTCCCATCGCACACTAGTCGTCAGACTACACGACGCAGGCATACAAGGAACAGCCCTGGACTGGATCCGATCATTCCTCACCGGAATAAGCCAAAGGATCAGACTCCCACCCTTCCTCTCCGACCCCACGAAAATCACCTGCGGAGTCCCACAGGGTTCATCACTGAGCCCCATCTTCTTCAACATTTACATGGCCCCCCTCGCAGCCATCGTCCGACAACACAGCCTCAACATCGTATCCTACGCCGACGACACCCAGCTCATCCTCTCCTCACCAAAGACCCCACCACTGCCAAACTCAACTTCCAGAAAGGAATGCAAGACGTCGCAGTCTGGATGACCAACAGCTGCCTGAAGCTCAACGCCGAGAAGACAGAAGTCCTCGTCCTCGGTACCACCCCTTCTGCATGGGACAGCACCTGGTGGCCGACCGCCCTCGGAAGCCCACCTACCCCCTCAGACCACGCCAAGAACCTCGGCATCGTACTCGACTCATCACTCTCCATGAACCGACAGGTCAACGCCGTCACCTCCAGCTGCTTCAACACCCTCCGCATCCTCCGCAAGACCTTCAAGTGGATCCCCCTGAGTCAAGGAAGACAGTCACCCACGCACTCATCACCAGCAGACTCGACTATGGAAACGCACTCTACACCGGCATCAACAAGTCCCTACTCCGCAAACTCCAGACAGTACAGAACACCGCCGCCAGACTCGTCCTCGGCATCCCCCGACAGGAAGACATCAGCCAACACCTACGAAGTCTCCACTGGCTCCCCGTGGAGAAAAGAGTCACTTTCAAAATCCTCACTCACGCCTACAAATGCCTACACAACAACGGACCCAAATACCTCAACGACAGAATCAACTTCCACGTACCCAAAAGAAACCTCTGATCTTCCAACCTCGCACTGGCCGAAACCCCGCGCATCCACAGAGCCAGAGCAGGCGGAAGATCCTTCTCTCACATTGCAGCCAAGACCTGGAACAAGCTACCGGCAGACATCAGACGCGCCCCCTCCCAGAACACCTTCAGGAAGACCCTCAAGACCTGGCTCTTCGGCTAAACAGATCTGCGGACCCCCCCCTCAGCGCCTTGAGACCCTCATGGGTGAGTAGCGCGCTTACAATTCCCTGATTGATGTAAACCTATCAGTCACCCCTATGGCAGGCCTTAACAATCCTGCAGGCAGGGTGCTGGGTTTCATGTCAGAGGGTGCCCATGCATGAGCAGGGCCCCTCTGCAGCTTTCGGAATCTTCATTTCGGGGTTGTTTGTGATGCAGCCAACCATATACTCTTAAGTGCATTATGACCTCGCGGTAAATGCTAACTTGAGAATGGCTGCATGGAAACATGTCGTGTTTGGTGTCAAACACCTTGGAATCATACCTCCACCCCAGTAACTGGGGTGGGAGGTATGACTCCACCCTACTAGAGGGAGAAACATGGCACCACCGGTACACCCGGTACCAGCTTAACAGAACCCTGGCATCACAAAATGGATGCTGCAGCCACAGACACAAGTCTGCCCTCCTGCTGCTGGACGAAACTCCGGCAGGGGAGGCCTGGACAATAGGTTTCCTGTCACAGGGAGGTGTGACCACCTCCCAGACAGGCTTTAGTGTATTGGGGCTCGGTGGGTGCACTCCAAGAGTGCTTTGAAGTCTGCACTGGGGGCACATTTGGTGTCCCTGTGCATAGTCCAGCTCAAACCGGTTGCAGGGGCACTCAGCCCCTGCTCTGGCGCGAATCTGGACAAAGGAAATGGGTGTAGCCACCCCTATTTCCTGACCCTCCCATAGGTGGGTCCCCAGAGTTTGTCCCACCCCTTCCTTGGGTATAAAGTAGGAACCCCTGACTACAGGATTTTAGATTTACCTGGACGAAACTCTGATACAGAATCCCAGAACTTCAACTATCTACACGAGGTTGGATGACCGAAGAATCTCCCTTGGAGTAAAGGAGTTACTCCCCTGCTTGGCAGGCACCAAAGACGCAACTTACCGGTTGGCATCTCCGAAGCTCCTGCAGACTCCCAAGAATATTGCCACACAGGAGGTAGGTTCCCGAGGTCTCTGAGGTTGATCTGTGCCCACAGCAAGCTGAGCTTTGGGTTACTTGTAGCCCTGACCCCGAGCAGCAATTCCACTGAAGATTGCCCGCCTACACTCCACGAGTGTTCCGTGAGCTGGCCCTTTGTGTTTTCTCTCGAGGTCCCTTCGCAATCCCTGGTCCGTCCACTGGTGGGTCCCTGTGAAGGCAACACTAAGATTTATTGGGCTACTCTGGTTGCTCCAGACGTGCCCTGACTCTCCATTGCTTGGGGAGTCCCCCAGACCTTGCTGGTCCGCACCAAAGCATCTTTACTCTTCCTGCGTGGGTTGCTGTTGCCAAGGCTTGTTGTGTTCAATCCGAGCTCCGACACCCCAGCACTCGACATCCTTTGTGGGACAGCTCAAATCCGGCTCCTGGTCATCTTCGACATCTCCTGGACCCAGTGGCTGCAGAATCAAGCTTCATCTCTTCGCACCTGAAGCACCCGACATCGGTGGGCATTTGATTGCTCCGCTCCTGGTCACGTGAAGTGACCCAGACTTTGTCCCCTCTGCTTTCAGGTTCTTCACATCTTCGGTCCAGGCTTGGATCATCCCGGACACTTTCTTCTTCTTCAACCACTGCCTGCCCTTAAAAAGTATTTTCCCATGCATTCCCAAAGGGGAAGGGGTCCCCTGGGGACCCCTTCACGTTTGCGAATGCATTACCACCTACTTGAAGTAGGTGGTAAATTGCGACTGTTTTGCAAAACAGTCATACATAGGGCTCAGACTCGCTATTAGGAAGGGACGCCCTTGAAACGCCCCTTCCTAATAGTGAGTCGCAAATCCTAATTAGCGAGTCACAAATAAATTGCGACTCGCTAATTAGGGTTTGTACATGGCCCTTAGGTATTTTTGCATGCGCATACAGGTCGCAAACCCGTTTGCGCATGCAAAAATACTTCGTACATCTGGCCCCATATATGTTAACCCCTTCGATGCTCATGACGAGCTCAGCTCGTCATGCTGCGCGGTCACGCTGTGCGCATGACGAGCTGAGCTCGTCACGACCACACCCGCGATCGGAATGTCCAGCACCTGGGCGGAATTCCGATCGCGGCGAAGCGGGTAAGATGTGGTGCTGCTGTTCTCTGCTCTGGTGCTGATGCATCTTAGACTGTCCTGCACCAATGAGAACACCCTTGCAACATAGTACAAGGATGTCTGCATGAGGTCAAGCTTAGGTTTTATAATGGAAAAGCACCTTTCTAGAACTATGCTTTGACAAAGTTTAACACGTTACCACTTGGTATGGGTGCAGTAAGGTGCAGAACACATGCAAAGTTTGAATGTTTTGGAGAAAATAAATCTCTTCTGCAAACTTATGCCTTCCTTGAGGAGGCATAATTTTTTGATGCCCTTCCCTTTCTACCAAAGTTAGTAGACTGGGTTTAAGAACAAAATCAATGGGTAAGTGCATAGGAACATCTATGTAACACCCATGGTATGCCTGCTTGCCCTAACATAGTGCATAGTGCTACTTTGTGTTACTTTACGTCTACTGTCCAATACAATTGAGTATTAGTGCTAGTTAGCAAGCCCTAAAACAACACTGTGCACGAGGTTTGCATCAAGATGCAAACCAGGCACAAAGTTTAGTAATTCCACCCCATACACATAACACAATTGGGGGTATCATACTAATACAATTGTATTGCATCCTTAGAATAATGAAAGACTGAGAGGAAAACCAATAAGGTTCTAAACCTATGACTTTGAATTTGCCTGCAGCACTTTGATGTCAGTTCATAGTGCAATAAGATATATTGTTACTTGTTAATGCTAAGTAACACAAGGATCCCTGTGACAAATGGAATAACCCACTGAGCTATCAAGTATCAACATAAAATACTGATCTGTGATCTCCATATTGCACGTTGTGCTTTGCAGCAGGAACAATTACCCTCTATGCTATTATATCAAGAGGCAAAATAGTGACTAGGCAAATCACAGATGTTTCCCTTACTTGCACGCTACATACTGGTGCACTGCTTTTTCACTGCTGCTGCAGTCTGTCTAGGGCCGCCAGTCTTTTTCTCTGGCTGCTACCTATTTTCTTTCCTGACGGTATGCTTCTCCTTCCCCCTCTGTGACCAGCCCACTGTAGGCCTGATGCAGGTAGAAGAAATTACATTCAGAGGAGACTGGCAGAAAAGATAACACACTGTTAAACTGGTAGGGCAGGGAAGAAACACCATAGTAGAAACCAAATTTGCACGCTTAGAGGTGTATGAGCCACTGAAAGTTCAAATACAGCCAAAGCCAGATGTCTGGCTCTGGCCCAGGTCAAAGTTTGCCCAAAATGAACGAGCTTTCAAAGGAGGCAATGTGGCCTTGTGGTTACAGCTGCTGATTATGGAAAATGGGGAACCAAGTTTGAATCCTAGGGTCAGCATCTTGTAAATCCCAGCAAATCTCTCTATGCTGAAAAAACTATGTTATGCAGTCTGTTGGGAGGTACTCTTATTATCTTAGGCAAGGAATTTGTGTTCACAAACTCTCTCAAAAGGTTTTCTGAATCGATAAATGGGTTTAAGAAACCATAAGGAATTGATATTTGAAAAGGGCATGTTAAAGGCTTTCAAAATTTCAATAGGTATTCCTTATGGTAGGTGGTAATGTTTTGCGACCAAATCTAGTTGCAAAACATTATTATTTTGACCACCATCTTAAAGGAGGTGGTGACCCATTCATCAATGTGAAGGGGTTCCCAAGGGTCCCCTTCTCTTTGATGAATGTGAACAAAAGCATTTTTTTAGGAGCAGGCAGTAGTCAATGGGACCGCTGCATGCTAAAATCTTTTGAAAAGGTTTTCCTTTATTTAAACACATACCATTTTCCTTTTGGGAAACTGGGCTGCAATAAAAATAATTCTGCTTTATTTAAAAGCAATCACTGATGTGTTTCTGCTGACCTAAGCAGGAGAGTAGGAAAGGTGTAGTATGTGCCTGGTGGTGCACTTTGTAGCACACTGTTGAAATTATATTACTAAAGCATGGTGTGGTAGCACACTGTCATTCATAGATAACACATTTTCCATTGAAGTGACCACTAAAATTGCACATACATGCAATTTTATTAATAAAACTATATAGAACACAAATAATAATGTGTGGAAATTGAGTTTTAGTGATTATGTATCATTTGCACATCACCAAGTAAAGTGTCTTGATTTGCTTGGAACCTATTCAAATCAATTTTTTCATCATGCTTGTGAGTTACCAAACAATGGGGCTGATTACGATGGAGGTGAACCCGCCAGGGCAGCCTGCCGGTGGTGGGTTCACTGCCATCGTGCGGCCATTCTCCGCCCGCCAGATAAGGATGGCGGGCGGAGTGCTGGCGGCAGGAAAGCCCGTCCGCCACGGGTCCGACACAGGCAATCGTTACGATTGCCTGTCGGACCCAGAAAGCATACCTAGAATGGTGGCGGTGCCTAGCAGGCACCGTCCGCCACAATTGGATGCTTCATCCCCGCAAGCCTTGAATGGCGGTTCAACCGCCATTCAAAGGCTGGCGGAGATTGACTTTGGGGGCCCGTAGCGGGCACCCCTTGAGCAGGGGCACCTATGGTGCACCCCAACATTTCCCTGCACAATGTGGCAGGTACCGCGTGTTGCCTGCCACGTAGTGCAGGGAAATGCAAAACTTGCATTTTTACCAATGCGGGGGATGCTGCCGCCTGAAGCACCCGCTGCAATGGTAAACATGCCCAATGCAACTGCCACCGTGGCGGTCGCATTGCAATTCCATGTGCGGGACTGCCGCCATGTAGGCGGCCGGTCCCAATTCCCGTGACGATGCCAGACATAATGACCCCCAATGTGCTTCATTTGTGCTTTTCTAACTGCTGATATTTTTTACAAATATTTGTGTAGTGTCTACAAAGGTATTTAAGTTTTGGTCGGTGTTAAAAAAAATTGACATCCTACAGCCTTACTTTTCACACTCCCATACCCCAGAGCGATCCTCACATTGTTCACTCTACAAAATGCTTTCACTTTGTAGTCAGAGAAAGACAGAACATGACATTTGACCTTTATCTTGGAAACACAGCAAATGCTGCAAGATAAAAATAAAATGTAGAGACATCTTTATTGCTTTCCCATCTTCTGACATCGAGCCTTTTTTTTGCAGGTGCTGAAGCATCCCACCTACACCCTTATTTTTAACGCCTATGCCGAAATAACATTTGCACAGGTGTATGGCGCACTCTTTCCACAAAAAGAACAGAAGAACTAGTTGAGATGACGTTTTCTCTGTTCTCCACTAATCATGTTTCCAGACTGGACTGTCTTTACTTCTGTTGCTTTCTGGTGGTGAAATGCCATTGATAGTGTTTCTCTGTTTTTTAAATGCACATGTAAATTGTAAGGAAAATGTAGTCAGATATTTATATCATTTAGTTTGTTTAAACATGGAGGAATTTCAACTTGCTTCATTTGGGCTGTGCAAATTTTAGTAGATCATAGTTCCAATAAGCACAAAAGGCATTTCAGGTTTCACATTCTGAAAGAATGTTAATCCACGTTGAAAAAAGAAAGAAAACACCAACAAAAACTATTGGAATTTTTCCTTATGTTTGACAGGTTATTGGCTTGGTTTCTTTTCGACAAAAGGTTAGAGAACTAACCGCATCCACATAGAGAAGAAGAAAGACTCCTCCAAGGGCTGCTTACCTTTTCTGGTGGCCAACTCAGCATTATTTTTGCACGCATACACCCTGGTGGGACTCCTTGTCCAAGGGTGCAACGTTCATCAAACCGCCGCAGCCCCTAGGGAGGCGTGACCGTCACTCTTATAGCGCTGCCTCTCCCCCTCATGGCGTGGGACGCTTACCGGCTCTGGGAGCCAGATTAGCATTATTTTCACCCGAATACACCCTGGTGGGACTCCATGTCCCATGGTGCAACGTCCATCAAATTGCCGCAGCTGCTAGTGGGGAGGCATAGCCATCGCGCTTATAGCGCTGCCTCTCCCCTCGCCACGTAGGACAAGTGCAGGTCACACCTGTGCAAAGCCCGTCAAAGATCAGTGGAGGCTGGGCCACCCCCTGATGTCCATCACACGGAGGTGCTGTTTTTGCCATTCCTGCCTTATGTGTGTATCACATTTCAGATTAATGAACCTTTGACTGACCCTGAGGAATTGATTGTCAATTGGTTGTGTCTGGCTGCTACTCCCCTTGTTTATTCAGCCACTTTGCACGTCACGCATTTTCTGCCTCTTGACTGTTAAACAAGGCAAAACTGTTACATCTAAAAAATCAAAGAAAAGCTGCAAATCCACTGGGGACAATTGTGTACTTGACAGGATTGATAATCTCCTGGTAGAATGTGAATAGATTTTGGACCAGGGATCCCACTACCTCCTACCCTAGTGTCCAACGTCTCCCCATCTCCGATTGCAGTGGAAAACCATCAGAGAATTCATGAGATATTTTAAGATCAAAGGTGCAGGGGCATGAACCGATCACTGTCACCCAGAGAGTACCATGCCCGTCCTGCCCTGTTGTTCCTTCTGTCCCTTCTGTTCCCTCTCCTCCCTCTGACACCTCAACCCCAGATACCTATGTTGACACCTTTCCTTGCAGTAATCGCTTTGCTCCCTTGAGCTAGTCGCAGGCTGACCAGAGAATCGTCAGTAATCACGCCACTGCTGCTAACCTCCTGTACACCAACTTAGCGATTTGATGTTTGGAAGCCCTACTATTAACAAGGCTTTTCTTATTTCCCTTGTCCAATCCCTGAAGTAGGGGGTGGGTGCTTTCAAATATTTGGTCTCTTCTATTACCTTAACAGTTAATCTGCTATGAGCTTCCAGTAGGACCTCAGCAGTTCCTAACCTCCACCTGCAGTCCTCAGCTCCCACCCATTCCCTGGGTCCCAACACAGACCCTATCTACCAAACCAAAGTCTTTCTACTTTGGAGAGCTTCATGCCTAAGCCTGAAGTAATGAAGGCTGACGTTCCAACTAATCAAGACACAGGTACTTTTGCCACTCAGCACCTGTCTCAAAGGGAACATTTCCCCAATATTCCTTTGCCATACGTTCACAAGGGACTATATAAAAGTAACCCATTAAAAACATATACCTTTATAGGAGCAAACATACAACTCTTGGCACATCACGATGGCCAATATCCCAAAGCTGAGTCACCACTAGGCTGTAGAGACAGAAGATTCCCTTAAAAACAAGGTGATCTACTGGATTCGCCACATTTGGGGCTGTCACTCAGTCATCCAAGATGACATTATCAGTGTAAAAGGATCAGGTAGTCCTAGTTCCTATTTTGATAACTTAGATTTACTTTTCCCACCTCTGATTTTTACAACCTGGTTGCCTTAGATTTTAAAACCTCTCCTGTAGGCCATTCCAACATCCATTTAAAATATTTTAGAGAACATGTTCCCGCTAGCACCAATGGCTCTACTTCACCCCTCAGCCACATTGAATGACTGGAGAAGGCATCCTATGCACACACACATGTGATCCAGACACCACTATCTAGCGATAGCCGATCTCACGCTGATGAGGACATTCGAGAGTCAGCTCCTTCCTCTAATCCCTGTCTTAAAAAAACCTTTTATTAAACCTATGTTTAACCCAGCAAGTAATACTCCATTCACCACTAATGTAACTCCTCCTGTCATTCCACAGTTCTCTAATCACACCCTTGCGTCCACTATATATGGGTCTGTACGCCCCAGCTTGCCTGGTGTGGTTCCTCCGTACGCCCTGTTAGTCCCACTATTTTGAGCATGAAGGGAAAACGTAAGCCCCTTTGGGTAGTATAGGGATAGTTTGCGGAAGACATTGTGACGTGAAGGGTTAATTAGTTTGAACAGTGTAGATGAGCGGTAATACATACAGAAAACCTGAACAGCACAGAAGGTTCACGATGTCGCATCTAAGCTTGCTTTTCAGCATTCCACAGACGTGACTATCTGCAGCAGGTATGCTATTTACAGTACACTAAGAAACTACGGGAAGCGGGAAGTGTGGGAGAGATGCAGGCAAAGGTTGTGTTGCCCCTGAGAAAGAGTTCAGGAAAAAGCCAAAAGCGTCAGGGCAGCCAAAGGATACATTCTGATAACAAACCTAGAAATTGCGAGAAGGGGACAGAATATGAATCAAGACAAGCTTCAGGATATTTGAAGACAGAGGCATGGTTGGGGGATTGAAGCTCGCAGATGGAGTTGTGCAAACTGCCATCGCCCACGTAGCTGCTTCCTGGCCGTGCTGTTCCTTGCTGTGACACTCGAGAGAGAGAGAGAGAGAGACTCGAGAGAAAGGAGAGGGCTTCCCAGCACTGTGGATAAGTTAAGTTCCACCTAGGGATGAAGGGCCTTTATTTCACTGCTTTATTCTAATTGATTAAAGTGTCAGTGTCGCGACTGTGATCAAATGTATTATGCTCCATTCTGACTCCTATACTTACGGGATTGCTTTGGATATTCCAATGTAATGCAGTAGCTATTGTGCATTTCATAGCCAGCCAATTAATGTTGGTTTGCAATTCAAGAACAATGGAATGCTAATTCAATTGTTGCATAGTTGCCAATTAGGTATTAGATACTGAGCAGCCAAGCTTTTTTAAATGCTATTTTGGTGCACTTCATACTTGTGCATACAATCATAGTATATTTAGTGAATCTGATCTTTTGATTGTTATTTTCATTCATTATACCATGATGTGAGTAATCACCTTGTTTTTGTGCTAACACATATATTTACTTTACTGTTTCAATAAAGCTAATTTGTGCACACTATTGGTGTATTGCTCCTCATTGAGTGTCCTTATTGACTTATATCTCATTGTTTGGATTGGGTGTCAGCTGCTAGTCCACGCCACTTGGTGTCAGAAGTGAGATATAAGTCAATAATGCCTCTGTGGGGAGGTAAAAAGAGTAAAGCAGAGAGTGAAGGGCAGAAAGGGGCAGAAGCCAGATCCTTTCCCGGGTGGTTATCGACTGACCCGTTTTCTGGCGTTGCAGGAATCTTGAACCGGTGGGCAGCGCCGATTCTATGGGAAGCATTAGATGAGAAAGTGACTCCTCTTTTAGTGGAAGATGCAGTTGAAAGTGTGAAACTAAAAGGGGCGAAGCTGGAGCTGAAAGTGGGATGGCTTTTCCAGTCTGCGCTCCATACAGTGTATAAGAAAACATTAACTCAAGATGCAGAGATAAGAAAACTGCGGGCTGAGGTTGCAGTCTTGCAAGAGAAGAAGCTAATTATGAGAGTCTGTAGAAAGTGCAGTGACTCGTGGTGATCAAATGGAGGCAAAATGCACCGCATTAGCAGTGCGAGTAGCACAACAGAGGAGTAGGCAGAAGCCTAAAGTACCCTCGGCTGTGCAAGTGAGGGCACTAGGGCATAGAGAAACCTGGGATCCCTATACTTGGGATGGGACAGTTTCTGATGACGATGATTGGGATTGGGAGGATGAAGTGGAAGTACGTGTAGCAGAAATAGGGGAAGATGTAAGTGAGAAAGCGGGAACCTTGGAAGCTCGCCCTCTTGTGCAAAACAAATCAAAGGGGGTGGGTGGAGGACAGGTGCAAAATACCTGTCTAGTGAGAGACTATACGCAAAGTGAGTTGTTAGAAATAACACGTATGTTTAGACAGATGTCTGAGGAGCCCCTGTTTAAATGGTTAGTGCGACTGTGGGATACTGGAGCAGATGGTACATTTTTATCACCAACTGAACTTTTAAAAATGGGGTCTGTAACCACCCATGCCATGTTAGGACAACGATTGCGAGGTGCGCAGGGACAACAAGCATATTCCCTGATGGTCTGGTTGATATAGGGAATGAGGCAATCATACCCAACCACTATGGATGTAGAAGAAAATTGGGGTCCTTGGCACACGATTACAGAAGCAAATGAACACTTACAAGAAATGGGAATACAGAGTGCAGTATACTCCCAGCAATTTGCAGGACCTGATGTTGAACCTGTAACTGCAGGGATTAGAGCACGATTAATCAGAAATGCCCCTCCACATATGAAAGGTGCCTTGTTAGCCTTTCTAGGACCTGCCCAGGGGAGACCGGTGGGGGAAGTAGTGTTATTAATGGCACATTTGGAAGGACTTGATAGGCAGAAATCAGCTAGAGCTGTAGGACAGGATAATAAATGCAAGGGAGGAGAAGCCACAATAAAAGTGACCAGACGGCAAATGTGGATAGATTTATTAAATGCTGGAGTGAGGAAAGAGGAAATAGATGGGAAGCCAACCACTTATTTACTTAACAAATGGAAAGCCCTGCAGCGTAGACTGAAGGCAAAGAATGCACATAGTGAGAGGCAGCCCTCTGCACCACCGATGGAGGAGACAGAGAAAAGGAAAACAGGGCCAAGCAAAGACAGGAAAGTACCTATCTCGACCCTGTATCCTGACTTGCCCAGCGATGGCTGGGAAGTCCCAGAGCCTTTATGAAGGTCAGGCCAAACCCCGGGAATTAGAGCAGTGCAAGAGGTAAGCCCCGGTGATAGGTGGCCATATGTACCTCTTACTATCTCTTGGCAAAAAGGAACACAACATGTTATGGCACTGCTTGATACAGGAGCAGAGGTAATTTTAATAAATGGGAACCCCAAAGAATTGCCAGGGAACAGTGTAATCATCAATGGTTATGGGGGAGCTGAGACAGAAGCTAAACCTGTTAGACTTAAATTGTCAATTAGTAAAGGACCAACGTTTACAGCCGAAGTACTAATGGCAGAAGTACCAGAATACATTATTGGCATGGATTTGTTACTAGGCAAAACAATTGAGACACAATGGGGGACGTTCACTTTTGGTGTGAGGTGTGTGCACATAAAGAAATCTATAACAATTCTAGTTGGTCATGCAAAATAGAGTCCGTTACATGTGCCTCCTCTGGCAGAGCCAGTGTGTATAAAACAATATCGAATACCCGGGGGACACAAAGAGATTTCGGAGACTATTCAAGGGCTACTAGATGCAGGCATGCTTAGGCCAGCTGTAAGTCCATTTAATTCCCCTATGTGGCCCCTAAAGAAAAAAGATGGTACATCTAGAATGACTGTTGATTATCGACAACTGAACGAGGTAGCCCCACCATTGACAGCTACAGTCCCAGACATCATTACTTTGATTGAAAAGTTGAGTAAAGAAGTGGGGGAATGGCATGCTGTAATCGATTTATCGAATGCCTTTTTCTCAGTTGGTATTGATGAGGCAAGTATTAAGAAATTTCTGAAGTCAGATGAAAGCGAAATAGTAGATTTATTTACAGCACAGCAAAAGGCATCCGCCTAGGTCGGTGTCCAGGTGCAACTGGCAACAACCTAGTGGAACCATCCATTACGAGCATTCCAGAAGGAGTATGGAACACATGTGGAAAATAAACAAGTCGCATGCTATTAAAGAAACATAGCAGTAAAGTAAAACAGTAACATGCACCATAGGATATTTCATGAACAAAATGCAACCCATCCCCCTCATTAGGAAAACAAAAAGGAGGAAAAGGGCAAACAAGGAAATTAAATAAAATCATTAAACAATTTAGGAACACTTCTAATGTGAGTGTTGGTTTTAACTCTTGAAGCCACAGATTCAAAACAATGTCCATTACTCTGGTTACAATTTTGGTGGTCAACATCTTTATAATCAGAAATACGTGGAATGAATTGAACAGGACATTTAGCAACCTTCCGAGTGTTCCATACCTTACCATCCTGAGTGACTATAGTGTTGCTAAAGACCGTCTTGACCTGTATGGCCTTTCCAAATCTGTTGGAACCTTTATTTAGAAAGCCAGGTTTTAAAATTCTTACCCAATCACCAACACTGAAAACATGTTCCCTCGTTCTCCATTTGTTGTTGTACCATATTTTGGTTTTGTTTTGTTTATCTTCTACCCTTCTAGCAGTATCATGTACACATTCTCTTTCTTGCAACAAATTCTTGTATTTTTCCCTGAACCACCAGGGACAGACACTGGACGCCGGATTTCTACCTTTGAGTAACTTAAAAGGACTGACTTCAGTAGTAGAATGTGGGGTAATACGATACACCCACAAATGTTCCCTAACTGCACTCAACCAATTTCCTCCTTGTTTGAGAGAGTCACTGACAAAACCCTTAAGCACGGGGTTAAAACGCTCAACTTGACCGTTCTCGTGTGGTTCATAGAATGAGGTGAGTGTGTGATTAATACCACAAATTTTGAGAAAATTCTCCATTTCAGACGATGTAAGTTGCACCCCATTGTTGGAAACAAGGGTAGAAGGACATCCTTCACGTGCAAATACCTCTTTAAAGAAATTCACAAAAGCACTAGTGGTGGCCTTTGGCACAAACTTCCCTTCGGGCCATTTAGAATGGTAATCGATCATGACCAAAGCAAATCGTGAACCCTCAGGTAACATACTGAAAGGACCTGAAATGTCAAAAGCAACTTTTTGCCATGGCTCCTCAGGCCATTTAACTGTCTTAAGGGGGGGAATGTGTACCTTTAACATTTTCTCACTGGAAACGCATTCATGGCATTCCCTGACTGTTCGATCAATGAACCTGTCCATACCAGGCCACCAGAAGTAGGTTCTGATTAAACGCTTTATAGCGGATATACCTGGATGTGTTTTGTGGGCTAACTTCAAAATGACATCCTGAATACCTTTGGGGGGAATGCACTTCCCTGCTTTAAGAATTAACTCACCTTCAATACTTAGTTCATCTGCAACATTATAAAAAGACAATAAATATGACCTCACATCCTTCTTCCTAGGCCAACCTTCCATCACAAACTTCTTAAGATCACACCACCTGTCATCACTCTGTTGACATTCTCTCCAGTGTGGTTCTGTGATTTCCTGGTACTGTAAAGGAATAATGTCAGTGATTCCTAAAATAAAATCCAATTCTTTAACAACATTTACATTGACAACATTATCACTGCATGGTAGGCGTGACAAGAAATCAGCAGTTACATTTTTTTACCCGGTACATATTCAACTTTAAAATTATACTCCTGAAGTTTTGAAGCTAAATGGGCAATTCTAGCAGTGGAGTTCCATCCTCCTCCTGGGGACAGAATATGTACTAGCGGTTTGTGATACATTCTGAGTATGAACTTGCTACCCCACACATAAATTCTGTAATGTTCCACTGCCCATACACATGCAAGTAACTCTTTCTCAATTACTGCATACTTGCGCTCAGTCTCATTGAGAGTCCTTGAAGCAAAAGCTACATTCCATTCATTCCCACCATCACTTTGGGATAAAACACTTCCAAGCCCATATAAACTGGCATCAACAGTTATGATGCATTCTTTCCTCATACGAAACGCTTTCAATGTGGGAGCATTAATAATGTCTCTTTTTATAGCTTCAAAAGCTTTTTGTTGCTCATCATTTCATTCATACGTAACACTCTGCCTTAATAAGTTCCTCAATGGTTCCATCTTGGTGGCAAAATTCTCAACAAATTTGCTGTAATACTCACACATTCCAGAGAATGACAGTAATTGCTCTTTGTTGATGGGAGACGGAGCATTCTGGATGGCTTCAACATTGGATTTTTTTGGAATAAGGCCTTCACCAGACAAGGTATGCCCTAAATATTCAACAGAATGTTTAAACAGTTTACACTTGTGAGCTTTTAGGGTAAGACCACAATTTTCAAGTCTATTACATACTTCATTTAGATGGGCTTCATGTTCTGCTTCATTTCTTGAGAATATTAAAATGTCATCATGAAAACATTTGACTTATGTGTCAATGTCCCTAAAAATTTGCAACATAGCTCTTTGAAAAACTGACGCCGCCGACGCCAGTCCAAATGGCATCCTACTATATTGGAAAAGACCTTGTGGAGTGATGAAAGCAGAATACTTCTTTGACTCTTCTTTAAGTTCAATCTGGTGATACGCAGACCTTAGGTCAAGTGTGGAAAATATCTGCGCACCTTCTAATAATGAAACAACCTCATTGATATTAGGGAGAGGGTGGCAATCTATCACAATGTTAGAGTTTAATGCTCTCAAGTCCACACACACTCTGAGTTTTTGGTCGGGTTTGCGTACTAAAACAATGGGTGAAACCCATTCAGATGACTCTATGGGCTCAATGAAACCCTCATCCGACAACTCTTTAAGCATTTCTTTCAACTCATCTCTAATGTTGATAGGTACACCCCTTAACTTCTGTTTAAAAGGACTAGCATTTTCTTTCAATACAATTCTTTGTGAGAAATTCTTCAATCTCCCTAATCTGTCACAAAACACTTTGGTATATGTACTTACCAATTTTGTTTCCCTTCCTAAATTAGCCACATTTGTGTTTACTGTGGCAATATTGCACAATTCTTGTTCGTTATAAAGAGAAACAGGATTTTCCGATCGTGTATTGAGGATTATGCCCAGTTTCCACTGGTCTCGCCAACCTAAAACATTTACTCCCTTCACAGCAATGTACAATTTTATATGAGCACATCTCCTTTGAAATACAATGGTGCTCGGAAAAACCTTCCATTTCAATTTTTGACCCATCAAAGCTTTCAGCATTAATATCAGACTGTTGTAGATCATTATAATTGCAAACAGATTGTAACTTTTCTTTAAAATATTGTGTAG
This sequence comes from Calotriton arnoldi, assembly GCA_963921515.1. Lineage (NCBI taxonomy): Eukaryota > Metazoa > Chordata > Amphibia > Caudata > Salamandridae > Calotriton > Calotriton arnoldi. Next base: position 371,156 of record CAWUFW010010740.1, on the reverse strand, counting down.
TGATAATTGTCCATGGTGATACAGAATCCACCATGAGTTCTAGATCAATACCTAAAACTTGAAAAATACATTTGGGAGACTTCATGCACATTTCCTTTTCCGGTCCATTGTGTATAATAGAAACAACAAAACCTTTATTATGATCAGGAATTTCTCTGATACTGGTGACCTTATTAGTTTCAGAAGTACCAGAAGTAGTGCTTCGTGTTTGGTTATTGTAGCGTTTATCCCTGCAAACATTGCTGAAGTGACCCATTCTGCCACAAACTCTGCACTCTCTATTGATTGCGGGACATCCTTGGAAAGATGCCACATGGGATCTGCTTCCACATCTGTAACATGTGTTATAATTAGAAGAATAATCATGTCTTTTACCAGAAAAACCATTGTTGTTGTATCTAGACAGAAATCTTCCTTGTGAAATATCATTTTTACCTCACTTTTTGTTTTAATAGCACAAATCTCATCCTCGGTAGTAGATTTGTTAGAATTTTGTTTTACAACATCCATCCATTTTTCTGAAAGCTCCGTAGCTTTTGCAGTGGCAATTGCTTCATCTAACTTAGGGTCACCCATGACCCATAACTTTTCTTGAATCTTTTTGTTTTTAACATGTACAATAATTTGATCACGTATCATCTCGTCTGTGATATTGCCAAAATTACAGTGTAGTCTTAAGGATCTCAAGGCCGTTAGAAAATCATCAAATGACTCATCATCTTTTTGTGCCCTGGTGTAGAATTTAAATCTATTTAAAGCGATATTAGATGTAGGTTTGAACCTCTTTTCCATTCTGGTCAGTGCTTCAACATATACATTCATGTTATCACCTTCTCCACTTTGTGGCGTAATCACAGGTAATGCTCTGAAAATTACTTGTCCCTCAGAACCAAGACAGTGAAGCAAAATACTTTTTTTTCTTTCTGCGCCCATGCGCTCACCATCTATAGCCTTCATATAGGTAATAAACTCTTCTTTCCATCTAGGCCATGGTATAGGTGGATCGCCTTTATTTTGAAGAAATTTTGCAGGCGGTTCAAACTGCATTTTGTAAGAGTATGAGGCTAACAATAAAGATATTCAATTTTAATATAATACATTTTGCAGATAAGTAATATGCTGTAGTGTCAGTTTGCAGTATAAGTCTAATATTTCCAGTTGACAGATTGACATGGAAAACTATGGCTGTAATAAATGCAACTAAGAACTATATAATGAGAAACAAAACAAAAAAAAAAAAAAAACTTTTGTGGAAACTCACTTGTACCAACGTGGCTCTCTCAAAGTCCAAATGCGATACTCAATACACAACTTGAAAATAATATGCGCTTATTAGAGTGTTAATAGTATGCCAATATTGAAATGAACACACTTTCGAACGTGCCGTAAACGTTTCCAAAGTAAATGCGCATGCTAGTGTGTCAATGTATTTACGAACACACTTCCGATGCGCAGTGGATGTTGCCAAGGTAACGACAAAATGGCCGCTTTACACGTTGCACGCAGAGATCAGCGCGATGACGTATAACGGTGGTCTGGCTGCGTGTTCATAGAATCTTCCTTCGGTGGAATTCCAGGAGAGATCAATGACAGCAGGATAATAGATGGCGGGTGGCAGATTCTTACGTCAGGTAAGAAGCGATGTATGCAGAGCGAAAATTTAAATGATGCACCCAACGTAGTGAAACCCAACTCCAATGCCAAAATGTTCCAAAAAATAGCGATCGTCACTTCTAGAAAATCCGAAATCCAAATAGTTGCAAAGTAATATCCAAACAGTGCAGTGCAGCCAAAATATTCCAGGCAATAAAATTTAAAAACAAAACAAATCTGTGGGTTAAGTAACACTCCGCTCCCGTGCTGAGAATAGGCAGGAGTGAAAGGTCCAGCTCGTCGCCAATATTAAGACATTTCTGAAGTCAGATGAAAGTGAAATAGATTTATTTACAGCATGGCAAAAGGCATCCGCCTAGGTCGGTGTCCAGGTGCAACTGGCAACAACCTAGTGGAACCATCCATTACGAGCATTCCAGAAGGAGTATGGAACACATGTGGAAAATAAACAAGTCGCATGCTATTAAAGAAACATAGCAGTAAAGTAAAACAGTAACATGCACCATAGGATATTTCATGAACAAAATGCAACAGCAAGTCAGGAGCAGCTTGCTGTGAGCTGGCAAGACAGACAGTACACTCAGAAAACTGCCACAGGGGTATGTGCATAGTCCCACATTGTGTCATGGATTGATAGCCAGAGATTTAGCCAACTTTTCGGCAGGAGAGACACGCCTTGCACACTATATTGATGATATCATGATCACTGGAGACACTAAGGAACAGGTCTCAGAAACACCTAGAGAGGTAAATTGAATATCTACTATAAAGAGGGTGGGCCATTAACCCTAAAAAGGTCCAAGGCCCTGCACAGGAGGTCAAATTCTTGGGTGCTATTTGGTCAGGACCAGTAAAAAGAATACCACAAAAAGTGATTGATATGGTACAGCAGTTAAAGGTTCCTACAACATAAGCAGAGGCACAACGATTCATTAGCTTGATGGGGTTTTGGAGGCAGCATGTCCCTAATTTAGGATTAATACTGAAACCATTATATCAAGTGACTAGGAAAAAGGATGCTTTTCAATGGGGGCCCGAACAACAAGAGGCATTTGAAGAGGCAAAAGATGCATTACAGAACTATTTTGCGCTAGGTCCTATCACAGAAGGAGACCCATTTGAGTTAGAGATGATAATACAGGATGATGTAGTGATGTGGAGCCTATGGCAAAGGCAGGGAAGAAAAAGAAAGTGCCACAAGGATTCTGGTCGAAGAGATTGACGCCATCAATGAGTAACTACACCCCGTTAGAGAAAGAGTTAGCAGGAGCATATTGGGCACTGGTGGAAACTGAGCGCATAACTGTTGACCGACTGGTTACCTTAAGAACACGAGTCTCTTTATTAGGTTGGATAAGAGAAGGAGGGGTTGGTGCTAAAGTAGGTAAAGCACAGAAGTCTACCATTGTAAAGTGGAAATGGTATCTACAGCAGAGAGCAAAGCCTGGGCCAGCAGGAGTGTTGAAGTTACAAGAAGATATGCTGGGGGCAGTGGACGTGCAAGCGATAGTCCCCTCATCGGAAGTTATTGAAATGGAAACTTCACCATTCAAGACAGCCCCACCCTTTAAGCAACTTACTGAAGAACAACGAAATGCATGGTTTACAGATGGAACAGCTCAGTATCATCAAGGCAAAAGACAATGGCAGGCAGTTGCAAAAAAGCCTGCTATGGAAACGCTGTTCTTGCAAGGAGATAATGGATCAAGCCAGTTTGCTGAACTGCAGGGGGTAGCAGCAGTAATTGAGCAAGCCCCCATTGGAGAGAAAACATTTGTGTACACTGATAGTTGGGCCACTTATCAAGGACTACTAAGCTGGGCCCCAACCTGGCACAAAGACGGATGGAAAATTAAAGGCACTCCTATCTGGGGTGGTGAGCAGCTATGGGAAGAGATGTGGAAGAAAGGGCAGGATTGTCAGATCTATGTGGGCCATGTGGACGCCCATTGTTCGTCGGACACCTCCCTTGCATCTCTATTCAACAACACTGCAGATCAGATGGCCAAAACACGAACTGTGGTCATTAATGAGGAAGCAGAAGTAGCCTTGGCAAACTGGCCTCATGCAACCTCAGGGCATCTAGGAGAGAATGGCACTAATGCATGGGCGCAGCAACGGCAAATCCCAGTGTCTAAAGAACAAGTGCAACAAGCAGTGAAGGAATGCCCTACATGTAACCAAATCAGACAGATGCCTTTGCACAAGAAACCTAGCGGGCATATCAAAAGAGGAACTGCAGCTCCCACAGTGTGGAAATTGGACTATATTGTACCACTGCCAAAGGAAGGGGGCAAAAGCTACATATTGACCATGGTGGACACCTACTCTGGCCTCATGTTAGGTGTGCCTTGTAAGTCTGCGGATCAAAAATCCACTTTCCGAGGGCTAGACTACCTGATTAGACATTATGGAGTGCCTGATGAAATCCAAACAGATTGTACAGTATTGGGCCCAAGAGCAGGGGATTCAATGGATATTAGATCTTATTTATTATCCACAAGCCACAGGAATGATTGAGAGATACAATGGGTTGTTGAAAAGGCAGCTGAAGAAACTATCAACACATCAGACTCTAAAAGGGTGGAGTAGTAATCTAAACAAAGCCCTATTTGAATTAAACAACATACCAGTTGGACAGCAGACACCTTCCATCCGAATGACAGGGCAAGACAAGGAACTCACACCCACCATGGTTGTCTGGAAGACAGACCCTCGAGCCTGACTCCCCTTGCAGGCTACTCCTGGCAGCATAGGACTGGATTTGTTTGCCCCAGAAAGTGGAGAAGTGCAAGTAGGACAAATAAAAGTCAGACCTCTAGGAATAGTAGTGAGGGTGCCACCAGGGGTCTATGGCAGGATTGCCCGTCGATCCAGTCTAGCTATAAAAGGGGTGTCAGTACTTGGAGGAGTCATTGACCCAGATTATAGAGGGGAAGTTAAAATAGTGCTGTTAAATCAAGGGGATGCTGCTGTATCGTATCAAACACACGACGGACTTGCACAGTTGATTTGTGAAAGAGCGCACATTCCACACATAGAAGAGAGATCTGGCCCCCCCGATGCTACCCAGGGAAGGGGTGGGGGATTTGGAAGCACAGGAAAGAAAGTGTGGGTACATCATCCAGGGAAAAGACCAGAAGCAGGAGAGATATTAAGTCAGGGAGTAGGAAGCACATATGTTGTACTTTTGAAAAATTCTAATGTACCTGTGTTTATACCTGCAGTGAGACTCACTCCGCGATCGTAAATGATGAAGCCCAAGTCAATGACATGGTTCCTGTTTGCTGTGATAATGACAACTGGAAAAGCCATATGGGTTCGGACAAACATAGCAGAAAATGTTATCACGGACCTCAACATCATTTGTGCACCATGAGCGACTAATGTTAAAAATGACACAGGAAAAATCTCACTCTGTAATGTAAAAGTGCCTGGAAGTAAGTGGATGGATGCCAAGGCCATATCTTGGAAAGTAATTGGACAGCAGATTCGGCATGCTAATGGACTAAATGAGTTTCAAGGAACACCTGCAATAGTACAAGCATTAAATCACACTTTAGATATGATATGCAGGTATTGTGATACAATTGTGCCATTTACGCCAGCATCAACATATCCATGTAAACAATATGATTGTTCTGATAAACAGAGTATTTTACCCGGGCATATGGTAGTTGTTACAATGAGCAATGGAACCAAAGGAGCTCGATATTCCAAATCACCAGCATTTAAGTTTTATGTAGCTGAAAGATGCATGGTTAGCAACTTAGGTAACATTTCCATGATTCGATATAGAATAGTATGTAAACAAGCATAATCAACCATGCTGTATTACAGATAAATATTACTGAAGGAAACATCTCACATTATGACCCACTATGTGCTCCATGGACATTGCAAATATGGCCTTTACCAAAATTACGTATTAGAAGGGATCTAGGATCTCTGATAGCTGGAGCAACTGGAATAGGGGTAGGGGCCTTAAATTCCTTTGATATTGAGGCTGTCAGAAATAAGTTGTCATCCACAGGGTATAGTACAGGAGAAGCAATAAAAGTTATATCTCAATGGGGCCCAACTCATTCACGAGAAGTATGGAAAGTTTTGCGAGGATTATACCGTGATTGGCAATGGCATAATTTTACTTACAAGCAATTTGGCAAAAGCTTTCAAGACACACAAGTATTGTCCAAAGGGATTCAATGTATATTGTGGCAAAATGTTGTAAACCAACAGTATATAGAGTTTAAAGCAGAATGGGGACAGCTCCAGGGGGAATATTGGAGACAACAATTACATTTACCTGAAGAAATATGGGTAAAGCCCGTACAGTTTCATTGTGAAGAAGAAATGTGCTATGCCCATTTTGACATACCAAGAAGTGATTTCCCTCCTGAAATATGGTGCCCTTTTGTATTGCTTCCCATAGCGATAGGGAAAGAATGGTGGATACCACATACCGATAAAAGGTGGATTGATCAAACTAATCATTTTTTTTTTTGTAAAATCATTTTTATTGGCATTTCTTATAGTGTACAGTACAGAATTTATGATTGCTTCGGAGACAAACATCATACCATTTGTACATCGTATCATTGTTCAGGGCCGGACATTAGAACATGACCTTCACAACATTTCCTTAAGCATTACCGCCGACTTGAGGAGGAGTATGGGTATGAAGCCTGTGTCTACGGGTGGGTGTCTATTGCATGTACTGTGGGCGAAGCGTGAACACCCAACGCTGGCCCTATGATTCTTTGTTTTCTAAGTTGAAGATAACGAGATGAACTCTTCAAACTGGGGAAGTAGAACTGGGGTACACTGTGTCGGAGTGGGTGCGGCGTGGTGTGAACCGGCGAGCTAATAAAGCTGAACTGGGCTGTGAACTGTGTGTGTGCGCTGGGGGGAAGACAGGGATGCTGTGTCGAGGGTGGTACATGTGTTGTAGATCTTCGGCGTCGAGCCCCGCCCCACCATGTATCTACTCCGCTGGGGGACTGCAGTGGGTAACCTCGTGGTGCGCAGCTGCTGTGGGGGAGCGAATACTCTGTGACAATGGCTCCTCCACAGTTTCGTGCTTGAAGGAATGGAGTAGGATAGCCCATGGCATGGATATGGGGTGTTTACGGATACCCTTGACCTCTTCAGTTCGGAGCACCTCTTCCTCTGCACCGCCCCATTTGTTGACCGCCCCCACCCAAGCCGCTAGCGGGGGTCCCCCGGGCGCCCTCCAGTGCATTGCTATGCATATTTTAGCCAAACGGAGCGCCAAAGACGCGAAACGTGTTTCCACTTTTTGATTCCTACAGCGCTTATTTATGCCTAGCGCGCAGGCCTCCCATGTTTGAATGTCCGCAAGCCCCGTGACTGTGAGAAGGGTGGCGTGAATTCTGGCCCAGTAAGCACGGAGCGTTGGGCAGTCCCAGAACATGTGTAGAAAGGATGCATTAGGTGCGGGGCATCTGGGACACGTGAAGGACGAGTCCGGATAGTAGTGTTGGAGTTTCTTGGGAGTCAGGTAGGCGCGGTGCAAGATATGGAGTTGTATGTTCTTAAAGCGATAGTTGCGGGACACTTTTTTAGGAAACTCTAATGTGCGTTCCCACTCTTTGTAGTGCAGTGGTCGCTGGAACTCAGCCTCCCACTTCTCCCGAAGGGGTGCAAGGGTGATTGGGCGCAGTGCCCGCACCGCTTTGTATATCCATGTGACCAGATGTCGCCCTGGGCCCATCTGCAGTAGTGTGTGTATCAATGGGTGTCTGGGGGGCTCAGTGTCTTTTGTGTGCCACATTCTACGGCAGTCTTCCAGCAGTTACCGATGCAGAAGGAATTGCCCCCTGGGGAGATCCATGTCGGCCGCCAGTGATGCAAACGTCTGCAGTTGCCCGTTTATGTATAAGGAGCCTACCTCGGTGACTGAGTGCTCAGTCCACTCTCGCAGCGCTTGCTCCGTGTAGTGTGTACGACCCCTGGGGAACCCCACCAGCGGCAGGACGGGGGAATACATGGGTGCTTCGCGGTGCATTCTGTGCACACGGGTTAGGCAAGCGCGCGCCACTGTTACCTGGAGGGGACACTCCCGTATAGGTGCCGCCCCCCGCAACAGCATCCGGATTATGGTTGGGATCGGAATGAACCCGGTAGCTGTGGTTGTTTTCCCTAATGCACGGCCTGCTGTCCATCTCGACACCCATTGAAGCTGGGCCGCGAGGAAGTATGTCTCAAAGGAAGGGGCACCTAGCCCTCCTGATCCATGGGTAGCTGCAGCTTAGCAAGGGCAATGCGCCGACGTCCCGAGCCCCAGATAAGGGTGTTGAGGAGGGTGTCCAGCTCCCGGAAGAAGGAGCGTGGGGGAACCACCGGGAGGTTTGCAAAATAGTATAGTGATCTCGGAAATAATATCATTTTTGAAACTGCAATTTTGCCAATGACTGCCAGGGGGAGATCCTTCCAGAATTGCACAGAAGACCGGATACCAGCCATAGCCTGACGATAATTCCCCTTATATAGATCCTGCGGCGTGTGGTATAAGCGGGCCCCCAGGTACCTCACTGCTTGTGGGCTCCATGATATACCTACGCCGCCCAGTCGTAGTGGACAAGGGGGGAGATCGCTGGCGAGAGGGTAGACTGTTGACTTGGACCAATTCACTTAGGAGGCCCGCCACCGCCTCGAATTCACGCAGCGTGTGTAATATGGGGGTCAGATCCGACGCGACATCGCAGACGTAGATGAGCACATCGTCCGCGTACAGTGAGACGGCATGAGTAGTGTCTGCAAGTGGGATGCCCCAGCTCTCGCCCTCTTTGCGGAGACAGATCGCCAACGGCTCCATCGCCATGGCAAAGAGCAGAGGAGAGAGCGGGCAGCCCTGGTGCGTACCCCTGAGTATGGGAAATGACAGCGACATATGGGGCACAAGTCTTACCCTAGATGTTGGTGTGGAGCATATGAGCTTGGTGTATGCGAGTAAACGAGGTCCCGCTCCCATCCGGCGTATGACCTGGAATAAGTAGGGCCACAGGAGAGTATCAAAGGCCTTCTCGAGGTCCAGGACCAGACACACTGCACGAGGAAAGCGGTCACGGATCTGGTCCTGAACGTGAAACAGGCGCCGTATGTTGTAGGAAGTATTTCTGCCCGGCACGAACCCACACTGATCTGGGTGGATCAGCTTTGGTAGGACTGTGGCATACCTGTCCGCTAGTATTTTCCCATATATTTTATAGTCAGCCGGTAACAAGGCTATTGGCCGGTATGAGCCCATGTGCTGTGGATCCCTGCCGGGTTTGAGGAGCGAGACTATAACCGACTCGCACATGGAGTGTGGCAACCCACCCTCGTCCAAAGCTGCCTGGTACTGCTTTACTAGTTGGGGGACCAGTTGTGCCGCAAAGGTGCGAAAAAATTCTAGCAGGAGGCCATCTAACCCTGGGGCCTTACATGTGGCCAATGCCTGTAGCACATGCTTGACCTCAGTCGAGGTTATGGGCTCGTCAAGGTCTTGTCTGTCGCTGCGCGCTATGCGAGGCAGGGGATATCTGCTCAGAAACCAGGTGAGTCGCTCGGTGTCCACTGGGGCTGGGGCCGCGTAGAGCTGTGTGTAATGGCGGTGGAATGCGTCGAGGATGGCCGCCTGCGAGTGCACCAGAGTGCCCCGTTCGGTGCATATCATCGTGATCGGCGGGAGAGTTGTGTCTTGCTTCACCAACCACGCTAAAAGCGCGCCCGCTCTGTCCCCCTCCCTGTGCACCCGAGCCGCGTATGCCCTAAAATTATATCTGCGGAGGTCCGCTAGCGCCTCCGCGTACGCGGTTTTGGCATCTGCTACCTGGGCTGGTGTGGCCTCATTCCTGTCAGCTGCGCGTGTAAGTGCAGCCAGTGCATGCTCTGTTTCTTGGATGCTGCGCTCAAGGGTTTTCCGGACACCTGTGATGTGTTGGATACATACGCCCCTGATAACAACCTTGAATGCATTCCATTCCGCGGCTCGGGTGGTGACCATGCATGTGTTCTCCCAGAAATAGTTTTGTATGTGCTCCGCTTGTGTTTGTCGAAAGACCGGGTCTTCCAAACAGACTTTGGGCAGACGCCATGTGGGGACGGGTGGCCTTGGTGGACGCCACGCGAGAGTGATCGTATGGGCGTCATGATCGGAGATCACCCTGCCCAGGTAGTCAGACTCCTGAATGGTTGGCAGAATGGAAGGAGAGCAGAGAAAGCAGTCCAATCGGACCTTGAGGTCATGTGGGATTGAGTGGAATGAGTATAGCCGTGTATGTGGGTGTTTAGAGCACCAGGCATCCGTCAGGGACCAGTGAGCAGCCCACGCTGCAAAGCGTTTAGCTTGCACTACAATTGGGGAGGCCGGGTGGGGGCGATATGATCTGTCTAAAGACGTGTTCTGAAAACAATTGTAATCTCCTCCCATGATCATTGGTGCTTGGGTATGCGAGCTTAGCGGGAGGGAGAGCGTGACCCAGAATTTGCACTGATCTGCATTAGGTGCATAAATGCTCCCTAGAACTACCAGTTCGCCATCCAGTAGGCCTTGCATAAGGACATAACGCCCCTCGGGATCGATTGTCCGAGACAGTTCTTGGAAGGGGATCCCAGGACATACCCAGATAAAGGTCCCCCGAGCATAGGCCGAATATGTGGTAGCACAGAAAATGCCGCGCCATCGCTTGCGCAGTTTTGCCAATTCCCCTGTGGTGAGGTGGGTCTCTTGTAACAGCGTGATCTGCGCGTTCTGGCGCTTTATGTAGGCGTATATTGAGTATCGCTTGCGCGCTGTGTGCATGCCTCGCACATTAAGCGTGAGGATAGTGATGGTACCTGTGTGTGCCATTGGGAATTGGGGGGTGTTGAGGAGAGGGGCACAATGGAGCCCAGCACCGAGGTGTGACCCGCCTTACTCCTCCCAAGTGCCTATGTTGGCCCGGTGTAGCTGCAGCCCGCTGATGGTGCAGACATGTTGACACAGTGTAATGTGGTATGGAAACACGGTGAGGAATAACTGGGGTAGGGGAACAGCCCCAATGCTGGGGACCTATCGCTACAAGCGATACGTCCAAACTGACTCTCATATAAGAAGAGAGCGTGAACATAATGTGGGGGTGGCGTCACTTGCCTGTGAGGTGGTTCTCCGTAAGAGCATTTGTATGATCATTGCGCGCCAGCTGGCCTGTGATAAAGGTGTGTGAATGCCGTGCTGGTGGTGCGTGAATACTCATACCGTGAATTGTACCATAGTTCTTCAGGCCTGGAAACCCCGCTTACATGGTCTGCTGAAGTCCAGTTCAAATCAAGGTGTCGGCAGTCTGTGGTGTGACCAGGGGCGGAGTCACCGAGTCCACTCTAGATTGCGTATCCTCGCTGTCGTCTTCGCCATCAGATGAGAAGAGGTGTGGACCACGGTCTATGTCCGTTGCAGGGGAGGAGGGTCGGAGCTCCACTGCAGCCTGCAGGGCTTTGCGACGTTCTCGTATGATTTGTTCCAGGTGGGGCAATCCCAAGGAGCAGGACAGTGCCGCTGTGTCTCCCTTTCTGGTTCGGTGCCGTGAGCGGTGTCTTTTGGAGCGCGGTGTTTTCGGGCGCCGAACATGCGTGGCCTCTGCACTAGGGCGCTGTTTGCAATGTTAATCTGCCCAATCATGGGCCTCCTCCGCGACCGAGAAGAAGATGGTGGAGCCTTTGTACATGATTTTGAGACGCGCCAGGAACAGCAAGGAATATTGTATGTTCTCTGCCCGCAGGCGGCGCTTCACCTCCAGGAACGACGATCTCTGTCATTGTACTGCCCGGGAGTAGTCTGGAAATAACATGATCTGTTTGTTCTCGACGTGGATGGGGCCAGGCTGCCGGGCTGCTCTGAGTACCGCATCTCGATCACGAAAGTGCAGGAATTTGGCCAACATTGGTCGGGGCGGGGCGCCGGGCGGGGGCCTACGTGCTGGGACCCGATGGGCTCTTTCAATGGAGAAGAATGCAGTATGATCCGTACTCGGAGTGAAGGACTTAGTCCACGTTTCCATATACTCTACAGGGTTAGCGCCTTCAATGCCCTCTGGGAGCCCCAGCACGCGGATGTTGCAGCGCCTCGAGCGGCCTTCCAGGTCATCTATGCACTCCTCCATGGTGGTCATACGGCCTAGGAGGGTTTGTATTGTCTCTTGTTGTGCGCTGACTGAGGGCTGCACAGTGGCCATCAATTTCTCCCCGGCTGACACTTTGTCAGCCAGTTTGCAATGGTCATCCCTGAGTAGGCTGATGTCTGTTGTCAGGGTACCCAGCCTTTCTTCCATGGACACCCTGGAGTGTTCGATGGCTGCCAGTACTTTGTCCAGTTTGTCCGATAGGGATTGATCCAATGAGGCTGTAGCTTCTTTAGATGATGATGATCCAGCACTCGTGGGGTTATCTAGTGAGTTCCCCGGCACCGCTGTACTCATCGTGGCACTCTGTGTCCCCATTTTGCTGGGTGTAGGAATGCGCAGTACTCGGGGCGTCATTTGTGCTATTAGCGGGCGTAGCTGAACCGCCGATTGGTGTGGCGTGCTGTCGGTGACCCAGGCGGTCCCCCGGGGGTTGCCGCCATCTGTGGCAGAGAGATGCGTTGGAGGGGGAGGCAAGGAGGTGCTGCCAGCAGGGTGCAGCGAAGGCCCACTGTTGGACTTGGCCCTTATAGTCCTAAAATGTTTCGCTTTTCCCCCTAGCCTTTTTACTGACATGGTGTGTCTGAACTGAAAATAATAAATGCTGTGCAATGGTGCACGCACCTATATTTCCACCATTGTAGAAATGCACCTTTGTAAAATGTTACTTTTAAAATGGACGCCCTTCCTGTCTGCACATGTGTTGCCTGTCTGAGGTGAGTTGGCGGTCTAGTTGTCTGTTTCCCAGCACCTCCAGCTTCTGGAGGGAAGCCTGGCACCCAGGGTGCTCTACACCTCCCCCTAAACCAGTTGGGACCGGTTTCCCAGGGAACCTTCCAGAAGCTTCCAGCCCTTTCTGGTAGGTGGGGTGAGGGGGGCTGTGCCTCCATGTGCTCAGACGGAGCGTGGACTAGATTGAGAGGGGACACTCTGCCAGGAGGTACCGCCACATTGGGCCTGTGTGCTGGCCCCTGTGCCCATCTGCACCCCTCCGCTGTCCACAGGGCCAGTGAGAGCCCTTTACTGTAGTGAAGACTGCTGTGTCAGGAGGAGTGCCACTTTATGAGAGATGACTGCTTCTAGGAGCTGCTGCCCTTTTCTGATGAGTACCCACTGCCTGCTGATCTTGCCCAGTATTGCCTGCCTGCTCTCCTGCCGTCCTAAGCCCAGCACCTAGTGAGCACTATATCTTACTGCCAGCTGCCTGCTGCCTAGCACCCTGTGAGCACGTGGTCTGCCCAGGAGAAGAGAGGAGCTGATGCCTGCAGCGCTGTGCTGCTAAAGCGCTATAACTGTGCCACAGGGGAAGAGGAGCGCTGCAACTTTATTTTGTGGGACTTAGCGCTACAACCTTATTCCTGCACCAGGAGAGCGCTACCTCCAGCCCTGCCCAGGAGAAGAAGATGCGTGGGTCCTGCAGCGCTGGGCTGCCGGAATGCCATATTTGCATTGACTGTGCTCTGCTTGCTGCGAGAGCGCTATAACTGTGCCCAGCAGAAGAGGAGCGCTACATTTGAAGTGACTGACCATCCCTGCCTGCTGGCTAGCGCCTGGAGAAGAAGAGCGCTTTATCTTGTTGCCCAGGAGGTGAGGAGCTGACATCTGCAGCGCTGTGCTGCGAGAGCGCTATATTTCCAGTGACTGTGCCTTCCTGCCTGCTCCCTAGCGCCTCGGAAGGGCTATATTTCATTGCCAGTGAAGGGGAGCGTTACCACTTTATGGTGTGGGACCTAGCGCTTTGTGGGCGCTACAACTTAATTTCAGCCCAAGAACTTTCCTGCCGCCTAGCGCCTCGTGAGCGCTATATGTAAATTGCCAAGGAGGAGTCCTGCGGTGGAGGGGGCCCGAGGCACATTGTCGGTGCCTGCCTCTCCGCGCTGCTGACGAGGAGAAGGCTCCGCTGAGGGTGAAGCCAGGAGAGGTCCCAGAAGCGGGACCTGTCGGGCACATTGCCGGTGCCCGGAGACTGCAGAGACATCCAGAGGGGCCCCAGACTGCCGGTGAGTGGGGCTCAGTCATCCTGTGGTTGGGGGTGTGTCGGGGCACATTGTCGGTGCCCGCCCCGGTGCCAGTATTCTTTGGAGGGCATTGGTTGTGTTTAGAGTCCCATAGGAGGGGGCTCCAACGTGCCCAGTACTTGTTTCCTCCCTCAGCTGCACGACAGAGGCATTTTGGGAAATTCTAGAGTCCCAGAAGAGGGGCTCCACCGTGCCAGTGTTCTTGTGGGCAGATTCCTGTTAGAGCCCGGAGTGGGGCTCCCATCGCTGCATTGTTGGCGCCAGTGCTTGTTGGGTTTTCCCAGCTACCCGCAGGACAGGGGGCAGCTGCCACGCATTGGGGGCATTGGATTACCCAGAAGGGAAAGAGAGAGGAGTGAGGGACCCTCCTACCCTAGCGCTTTGCGCACCTTTGTTTTCGCCGCCCTTGGAGCCAACCCTGACTGTGTGGGACATAGGGCATTTGAGCCCCCGAGAGAGGCCAGTTGGCAAACTGCGGTTATGCTGGCGAGGCCTATTGCCCCATATTATTTATGGCATAATATGGTTGCATAATGCATTTGTACCTAGGATGCTACTTAAAGCTTTTCCCTCAGGTTTGCAGTGCTGATGGTAGGCCTATTGGGTTCCTGCAGAGGAGGAGCCACATGCTAAATGTGTTTCTATGCCCTATGTTCACATGTTTTATGCCCCAGGCTCAGGATGTGCCTAGTGTGCTTTTATACCTAATGCTAATGATAATGTTTTCCCCCGCAGGCTTATATCGTTGGAGTCCTGCCTAATGTTGCATCTATGCTTATGATTATGCCAATGCTAATGGGCATGTTTAATGTGATGTTCACAGGTCTATGCCTACTGTGGTTGTTCCGGCCTAATGCTCTATGTTACTGATAATGTTTTTCCCCTAAGGCTGACTGCTGATGGTTTTGCATTCAATGTTAATGCTTTTTCCCCAATGCCGGACGACGTCTTCATGCCTCAGGTGACGCCTAAAGGCCTGCAAGCATGTTTTCCTTTCAGGTCTGATGCCAATGTGTCCTAATGCTGATGGACTTTACATTTATTCTTTCTTTGTCCTGGTGATGGTTCTGGCAGCGGACCGATTGGCCCTGCCTTGTAAATAGTCCCCCCTGTGAACTGCTACCCGGGGCCGGTTGGCACAGTTATCTGTACCTGTGATAATATCCTAACATGTTCTGCATAATACATATGCTGTTTTTTTCCACCTAACCTGGTGTGGTCTCCTTTTGTAGTGTGCCTGATGTGTCGCCTGTGAGTGTGCTGCGCAGATGCTTTACACATTTCCTCCGGAGTTTGGCCCGCCCGCTCTGCACCAAGCTACCCGTTTCTAACACCCACTCAAACCACCTCAGTGACGATCTGCCAGTCCGCGGCCCAACCTCCCTTCTAGAGTGAAGCGGTGCGTATGGAGAGGGGGAAGCAAGCGGCCAGGAGCTGGGCACACTGGTGACCCACAAGCTGCACCCAACCTAGTTGAGCCGCTTCCGCGGAATCACCGGGCACCCTCTCGGCGGCCGCCGCTAATGGCTGCCGCACTCACTGCGCTTGCGCTCACCTCCCACTATTGTGTCCACCGCACGACAACTGCAGCTTCTATAGGCTCCCGCTGAGGGCCTCCAGGGGGAGTTTTCCTGGTCTGTGCTGGATGAGCAGAGTTTGCGCCTAAGAGCCGCTCAGGTCCGGAAACTCAGTGCGCAAGTATGTACCTTGGCCAGAAACTGCACCGGGCGATGCAAAGTCCAGAAATCGCAGAGGATGCCAAGGTATCCAGCAAGTGCCCGCGCGGTGGTCTCCAGATGAGAGCGCACACTCGTACAGGAACTGCAGGCGTGTTGCAGCCTGTTCAAGCGGTGCACATGAAATGTTCACTAGCTTTGCACGGAGTCCACACAGTGCAAACTCCTAGATGTGTTTAGTGTCTCTGTGGGATGGAAAGTTTACAGAAACTGCCCAGAAAGTCAGAAGGGAGAGCAGCGCTCATTGCCTTCGAAAGTGGGCACCTGATGAGGCGTCCAGGATGCAGTGCCCACTGGAGTGTCAAGGGCCGCCAGAGGTGGAAAGAGCTCCGCACCCAGCGGGGAGCAGGGCACTGTAGCGGGACGCGCGCACGGGTCCCTGGTGCAGGATAGAGTGCAGGACGTTGTAGCGGGGTTGGTGTAAGGCATGCCCTGGTGCAAATGGAATGTCTTTACATAATGAGGCAGGGGCTACCTTCACAATGATGGCTCCGCTCCGCCCGGGGCCCGCGCCCCGTCCAGGCCGGTCGGCCCCAGGCCAAGCGGGGGGCTGAACGGGCGCCGAGCCGGGTTCAGCGCGGGCCGGGTCCCCACAGTTCACCGCCGCCACCGGGCTGCTCACCACTCGTTCCTTTGGCGGAGCTCACAGCTTCCGTCCGACGACTGCCGTGGAATCCGACACCCAGTGGTAGGACTCGGTCGGTCAGAAGCACCGATGGCCGCCATTTTGTACCCAAGGTCGTCTCCGCTAGGAACGTCACCCCTCGCCACCGATCCCGGCAGAAAGTACATGAAATTGCAAGGGTGTTGCTCCTACACCCTTCCGACACTCGTGAAGCCGATTTGCCAGTCTGTTCACACCCAGTGGTAGGACTCAGGTGGTCCGGAGCGCCGGGCGCCGCCGGCCGCCATTTTGTCCGCAAGGTTGTTTCCGCCGGTAACTCTGTTTTCTGCCACCGATCTCAGCAGAAAGTGCACGGAGTTGTAAGGGTGTTGCTCTGACACCCTTCTGACACTCGCAAAGCCGATTTGCCAGGCTGCTTGGCGCGGTGTAGGCGGCGAGTTTCATGCCCAAGCGCAGAGCCTCAGCTCGGCACGTCCGCCATCGCAGTCGGCTTGGCCACGCCCCCTTGATCAAACTAATCATACAGTAGATCCCACAAGATGTGCAGTTTGGTCAAAGGGGTGGGTATGTACCCACACAGGAAGGGTATTAGACCCATGCCTACATATAGTGCCAGGAGAATTTGAATGGTTACCTTATCATATAAATGGCACAGACCTATATCAAGTAGGGGCAGAGAGTATCTGCTATGTTACAAATCACCCATTACTCATTAATCGATTTCTGCAAACTACAGGAGAACAAGTAATGTGTGTGTCTAATGTAACAAGCATTATTGATATAAGTACTCACATACTGTACCGACCAACTGGATTTACCACCACCACATTAAAAGTGCAGGTGCAAGAGCAATTAGAATGGAAAGTCCCACTTACTATCAAACTACCCAGACCAGAAGCAATCATGCAATATGCACAGGTTGCTTTTGCTAAATTAGATACAGCAGCTAAATACACCAAGGATACAGCTATACAAATGACTATTGATGCTAAACAACTCATGCATACTGCTTCACACATTCAACAAGCAACTGAGCACCACTGGTGTTGGACCTCGTACCATTGGCGTGAGTCTCCCTTCCACTTTTTTCTGATTGCCTCCTCTGTTTTTGATCTGTTTGCTGGTTTTAGATGCTTTGGGCACTGTGCCACTGCTAATCAGTGCCACAGTGCAAGTGCTCCCTATGTTAAATTGATGTGTTGATTAGTGACTCCATGATTGGGTTATTTGATTTACTTGTCAGACCCTAGTACAGTGCACCATGTGTGCCCAGGGCTTGTAAATCAAATGCTGCTGGTGGGCTTGCAGCACTGGTTGTGCCACCCACAGAAGCAGCTTGTAAAGTGTGTCTCAGGCCTGCCATTGCAGAGCCTGTGTGCAGTCTGTGACTGCCATGTCGACTTGGCAAATGCACCCACTTGCCAGTCCCTAAACCTTCCCTTATCTTCATATCAGACACCCCTAAGGTAGGCCCAAGGGGAGGGTGCATTGTAAGTATAAGGTAGGACATGCCCTGGTGTGTGTGGCATGTCCTAATAGTGAATTACAGCCATTTTCGTTTTTCACTATTGCAAGGCTGCCTATTCCCCATAGGCCAGAATGGGCAGTTTGATTATAACATCCTATAATCCTAACTGACCCAGGGAACATGGTAGAAAAACAAATTTAGTATGCCTGAACTCAGAATGATAAAATACATCTTTTAGTGAAGTTGTTTTTAACATTCTGTGTTTGAAAATACCACTTTTAGAAAGTAGGTATTTTCTTGCCTAAGCCATCCAGCCTGCCTCTGCTAGGTTGTGTATTCTCTGTCTGGTTTGTGAGTGACAGGGGCTGGGGGGATTCCAGGAGACAGGGTGAGTCAGCACAGGGCTGAATAGAGAGATCTGCATGTAGATGGGTGGGAGGAGTTGCACCTGGGACCTGAATAGGGCTGTGCCTTCTCTTCACAATGCTGGCTCCACCTCTTGTGGTGCGTCTGATGTCCCTGGCCTACACTGTGAAAGGAAAGAAGGAGTCCTGTAAACAAAGTGCTCCAGGACTGCACAGAACTGGTTTGGACTAGGCACAGGACCCTCTGCCTTCAGAGGACAAAGGATTTTCTGGTATAAATATTGGGGCCCCGACCCCAGAATTTTAGATCACTTCTGGAACAACAAGACAAACCTCTGCCAAGGAGAAGAACCAAAGGAAGCTGTAGGAGTTGGACTGCCCCCCTGCCAGTGTGCTGTGTTGCTGGGTTGGCCTACAGTGGTGTCTTCAGTGCCAAGGAGAGGAGAAGGAACTTTTAAAGAACTTTCATCATCTTGCAGAATATTACTCCAAGGGCTTGAACTTGTGCTTGCCTCCTGCTGAAGTCTCGGGGACACAAGACTTCACCACCAGCTCCCCTCTGAATTCCCTTGCTGGGGATTCTGTCTGCAGAAGCCTGTGTGTCGCTGGGAGCTGGAAGCGCGACTCAACGAGAAGAAGCGTGTCGCAGTTGCAGCTGTGCCGTCGCATTACCGGAGAAGCGTGTCGCCGCCGCAGAGGTCGCCGCCGCATCACCAGAGAAGCGAGCCTTCGTCAAAGCTGTTACCCGACGCATCACCGGAGAAGCGTGTCGCCGCTGCATAGGTCGCCGGCGCGTCACCGAAGAAGCGTGTCGCAGGGCCTGTCGCGGCTCCAAAGTTACAGAGTCGCCGCACGGCCGCCGGGCGTGCACGCATCGTCTTCATGTCGTCGCATCAAGGGCGCCATCTTATCGCATCGCACCAGATCGTCGCATCGCATCAAAGCGCCATCTTGCCGCATCGCAACCGGAACGCAGTACGAGAATCTACGCATCACCTCCTCTCCGGTAAGGATCAAGATGCATCCCATACTCTGCGCAAGCATTGAGGCACGACGCATCGTCTCCCCCGAAGCAAGGAACCGACGCATCTCCATCCCTGCGAACCTTTTGTTTGTTTTGCGTTACGCATCCAGGTACTTTTGTAAGAATTTTGTCGCACGTGCCATCAACTTGAACTAAGTTACTTCTACCATCTTTAAGTCAATTTTGAGTACAGTATTGTGGATTTTTGTCGTTTATGGTCTTGTGTTAAGTCTATATAAAGAATACTTATTTTTATAAAACCTGTGTGGTGTCCATCTGTTGTGTTTTCACTGTATTACTGTATGTGTTTAGAAATGCTTAACACACTGCCTCTGAGATAAGCCTGTCTGCTCATGCCAAGCTACCAAGGGGGTGAGCAGGGGTTATCCAGTAGTGTAACTCCCTTGCCCTGACGTAGAAGCAAGGGTCCCTATTTGGTCAAAGGTACCTACCTCTGTCAACTAGAGACCCCCAGTTCTAACAACTGGTATGATATATTCTTTGGTTAGGCACCAGGAGCCACGAAAACTCTTAATTTAGCACTACATCCCTTAATTTGGCTATTCATTGCTTGTGTTATACTGATAATTATGTTATGTAGACTATATGCATGCACTAAGCAGCTTTATACTAAAATGCAGTCACTTAATGTGATGTTTACTGGAATTCGTAGCAACTTAACTGGAGAAACAATGAAGTCAATGATTTTTCGCATGTATTAGCGCTCATCTAAAGGGGTGGAGTGTGTAGTATAGGGATAGCTTGCGGAAAACATTGTGACGCGAAGGGTTAATTAGTTTGAACAGTGTAGATGAGCGGTAATACATGCAGAAAACCTGAACAGCACAGAAGGTTCACGATGTCGCATCTAAGCTTGCTTTTCAGCATTCCACAGACGTGACTATCTGCAGCAGGTATGCTATTTACAGTACACTAAGAAGCTACGGGAAGCGGGAAGTGGGGGAGAGATGCAGGCGAAGGTTGTGTTGCCCCTGAGAAAGAGTTCAGGAAAAAGCCAAAAGCGGCAGGGGCAGCCAAAGGATACATTCTGATAACAAAGCTAGAAATTGCGAGAAGGGGACAGAATATGAAACAAGCCAAGCTTCAGGATATTTGAAGACACAGGCATGGTTGGGGGATTGAAGCTCGCAGATGGAGTTGTGCAAACTGCCATCGCCCACGTAGCTGCTTCCTGGCCGTGCTGTTCCTTGCTGTGACACTCGAGAGAGAGAGAGAGAGAGACTCGAGAGAAAGGAGAGGGCTTCCCAGCACTGTGGATGAGTTAAGTTCCACCAAGGGATGATGGGCCTTTATTTCACTGCTTTATTCTAATTGATTAAAGTGTCAGTGTCGCGACTGTGATCAAATGTATTATGCTCCATTCTGACTCCTATACTTACGGGATTGCTTTGGATATTCCAATGTAATGCAGTAGCTATTGTGCATTTCATAGCCAGCCAATTAATGTTGTTTTGCAAATCAAGAACAATGGAATGCTAATTCAATTGTCGCATAGTTGCCAATTAGGTATTAGATACTGAGCAGCCAAGCTTTTTTAAATGCTATTTTCATTCATTATACCATGATGTGGGTAATTACCTTATTTTTGTGCTAACACATATATTTACTTCACTGTTTCATTAAAGCTAATTTGTGCACACTATTGGTGTATTGCTCCTCATTGAGTGTCCTTATTGACTTATATCCGATTGTTTGGATTGGGTGTCAGCTGCCAGTCCACGTCACCCTTCATTTCTGGAGAGGATTTTGTAGAATCTAATGTCAACAAACTATTTCAAATTTCCTGGAATATGGCAGGGCTCATGTCTAAGATCTGCTTGCCTGACTGGACGTCGCTTGTGGGTGGCCATGATTTATGTATTTTTTTCAAAAGTTGTGGTCTTTAGAACTGATCTGTAGGTCTGCTTCCTTAACTTTTTTATCCCCGAAACTTCCACTCAGAGGGGCAGAACCTTTGGAAGCTTAACTGTATGGGTCAGGGCTTCGATCAATTGTGCAATACGAAAACTTCACACTGAGTCGCCTCACATTCTGGCCATTGAACTCAGTAGTAAAAACAAGCCCAGGGTCTTCTTTCTTAACATCTATGTGAGGGGGAATAGAGGTGGGGTAAAATCATGCACAATCCAAACACTGGTAAGCTTACTTGATAAGTTTCCCACTAACCAGTATTTTATAATATGAGGAGACTTCAATTCAAGTTTAAACCGCTTGATGTAGATGGTACTCATCTGACAAATAATGAAGATAAAATCTGGTCTATCCTTCCATTGGCCATCCCTCCAGTTCAAAGATGGACACAAACTGCTCTCCAGCTTCGGGCTCTAACCATCGAGTATGGCCTCAGGGCTGTGAATGGTCGCACTAATTCCAACCAACAGGGAGCCCACACCTTTACCAAATCATTGCACCCCACTAGAATCAACTATATTTTGATTGACCTTAGGTTATGGCCCTTCGTCATCGACATGCGGGCACTCAAGAGGAGTGAAAGTGACCATAATCCCCTCTCACTGTCTTTGCAGGAACTTTTTCCAACTATTCCTTCTGCCCCTTCTTACTAGGGATGTCCGGTTGACCTCTGTTAAATGCCACTTAAAATGATGTCAAGTGGCAACTCGCCCTGACATTGTTTCTATTCTCACTGCTGATATCAATTAAACAATGACGGAGCTTGAGGAGGGCCATCTGGACTCAAGTGACCAATTGACCCTAACCCATGCAGCTCTGTCAGGGGACTTTACAGTCCCGGCTAGGCACAAGAAAAGAGACACTTCCCAAACCAATCCCTGATTTAGTGCAGAGTGTTGCAAGCACCAGCGTTCTCTATTCAGGGCTATTAAAAAATAGAGACATGCATAACATACCTCTGGCCAGAAAAGCATACACATTAGCTATTTAGCAGGCCAAAAGGAGTTGGGATGAACAGAGGTGGATTACTCTTAATGACCTCTATGCTAGTAGAGACTTTATTCTGACAGTTAGTTTCTAGCAATGGTGCTCCAGTTCCACGTGAAGCTGAAAAGATTGTTGCCCTCTCAGTATGGGCTGACTATTTTGGAGACGTATATGCTGCTACTTCCTTAAGCATCTGTTCTGAATTTAACTGCCCCACGCTTTGCCTATTCCCTTCTTAAGCCTTGTTTGACATCACAGATGTGGCTTGATCCCTTCTAGCTACTATAAAGGGAAGAGCTGCAGGGCTGGACAGCATCTCAGCTGACGTTTTTTTCTATCAGATAGGGAAGCATGGTCACGTTATATCCTCACTATCGCTAATGTGATCGCTGCTGGGAGTCCCATCCAGGGCACGAGTCGGGGGTCCACGCGGGTGGACGGCGTCCCCCCACTTCTTTCACAGGGTGGATGCCGTCCACCCTGCCAAGAAGTTGGGCCCCACTAAAAAAGATGCTGAATTCGTCCCAGTGTAATTTACAAACACCGGGACACATTCAGCAGCGCCTGCACATTGTTGTCTGCTTTTCGATCACAACAACGTGCAGGCTGGGACGGGGCTCTCTTAGTTCTGACTCCTGCTGGGCCCATAACAAAGGCCGAATCTGAGGGGTCGTCAGGCCTCCTTTTGTTTGAGTCTCCTGGCTGGGAGCAGTCAGGAGCCTCACACCTGATGCAAATGCAGCGGAGGGGAAACAAAGGCTCACACCTTGTTAGCACTTCACACATACTGAAGAGAGGCAGCTTTTAACTTTGTTCAGGCTCTGTTTAGGAGATATGCATGCACTGTAAGACCATCAGATGTGTTGATCTTTCCCAGTATTTGCACTAAATAAATTGCATTTATATACGCTTATTACCCTTGAGGAGGCGTTGTAATAATTTAAATATCACCATTTCTTTTAAAGCACTATGGCTATAGAAAGCTGAACGCTGACAAAAGATAACATTGCTTTATATGTTGCGTACAAAAGTGTGAATCTTCTGCCTAAATCTGGAGGGTTTGCAAGTATACTCGAAATGTGCTCAAATGTACTCATGATACACCTTCTAAACATATATGTGAGGGCTTAAGATCTGATATCACTTCTTGTGATGCCAGTTCCTGTGATGTCCCGCGCTGTGATGTCACGCGCTGTGATGTCACGCGCTGTGATGTCACGCGCCGTGATGTCACACGCTGCGATGGAACGCGCTGCGATGCCACTTGCATACTGATTAACTAGGTTAGTCCCCCCACTTCTTTTTTTTGGACTTGTGCCCTGGTCCCATCCCCGAAACATGGAACGGTGCCTAGCGATCCCTGTCCATAAAAAAAGGAGTCAGTCTTTTCCAAACAACTACAGACCAATAAGACTAATCGACTGTATCCAGAAAATTTTCTGTCACTGTGTGCTCGCCATGATACAGGACGGGATATCCGAGATGACTATCCTCAGCCTCTTCCAGGCAGGGTTTTGATCAAACGTCTCTACCATTGACCAGGCTTCCCGATTTCTGTTGATTTATTGGCGTACAAGTAGCATAGTTAAAGGCAATGCATATGTTGCCATTGTCGATCTGCCTTGACATTCGTTCTAGTACCACGCCCAACTCTGTGGAAAACACCTAGTGACATGAAAATGCCAGCATATCTACTGGCATTAGTAATTCGTCTTCATGAGGATAACTTTTCACGCATCAGATGGGGGGAGGCAGGATGAGCTGACTGACAAAATTCCATTTCGCAGAGGTGTCCGACAGGGCTGCGTTCTGGCCCCTACACTCTTCTCTTTATACATCAATGACATAGTACCCTCTCTGTCTCAGGTTGATGCAGATGCTCCCTCATTGGCTCATGTTAAAACCCCAATACTTTTATTTGCTGATGATACCCTTATCATCTCTTAGATGCTGGGAGGACTTCAGAAACTCTTGGTACGATTTGAGGAGTTCTGTTCCATCAGGGGTCTGGGGATCAACATGGCGAAAACAAAGCCAATGATGTTTAACCCTCACAAATCCATCAAAAAGGGCTTAGTATTGGGGGGGCCACCTGTAGTATCGAGGTCCACGCATGAAGTAGTATTTCAAGATGTTTTATTCATGAAGATAACAAGTAGTATAGTTCAGAACATCAGGTTGTTAAGATGTAAAAGAGAGCCCCACCAGGAGCAGCCTGTGTGCTGCTCAGCCCATGACCAACTGTCACTTAACCTCTCTCAGTCCCAACATTCCGAGGCTAGGAAAGACTCCAACATTCTATTGGGCATAGAGCACAGGCACTGGGCTGAGCAGGAGGAGAATAATACTTAACCTTACAAATGCAGGATACTACATATCCCCTTTCCTTCCAACAGAAGAACAAATGCAATCTATGATAAAGTAAAACAAGAGTGAACAAAAGACAGATAGCAAGGAAGGAACAACGGAGTGACAGAAAGAACATAAAGGAAAAGAGCAAGCGAAGCAGAGCGAGGAGAAAGATGGGAGAAGACAAGGAGGTGAAGGTAAGGTGTAAGTAAGAAAATGGAAAACCCATCCACAACAACAACGAAATAGAAAGAAGGAGACAGTGAGACGAAAGAGAGGAAATACGAAATAGAGAGAGACAGATGTGCCAAAGGCAACCCCCAAACATACCCACTGGCCAGGCAGGCAAGAAAGGAAGGAAGAATAAGGCATGACGCAAACCGGACACCAGCCTACACACAGATACAAAGAGGAGGGAATTACGGATCTCCTCCTGAACAGGGAAGAAATATATAAAAAATATGAACGAGGGAAGGCTGGAGACAGAGGATGACAAACAAGAAATGTAACTCCAGAAACCAAGGATGAAAATAAGTAGAACATCACGAGGAAAGCTGGACATAATGGAAAACAGAGAAGAGGCAAAGTAGATACATACAGTATAACGAATACTTCCCCCATTTTCAATTAGACAATAATACGATATAAGTGTAACATTGCGTTATATAAAACAGCAAAGTAAGAGAATGTAGAAAGACAATATCAGCCAATGGGATAGAAACCCATGACCGTCCTCTACTCCTATGCAAGAGTGTGAGGAGCAGTGTGAATGGGACTGTGACCCATAATGTGAAAGCCCGTGAAAGGACAACCCCCGCGTAGAGGTACAATGCAGTGCAGAGTAGAAATGGGTTAAAACCCATAAGACGCACCCTGTGTGAGGGTGACTGTGTATGAAACGGTGCCCTGTGTAAGGGTACCTGTGTAACTGTAAATGGGACTGTAACCCATGGAACGGTGCCCTGTGTAGGGGTACCTATGTAAAAGTAAATGGGAATGTAACCCATGCTACGGTGCCCTGTGTAAGGGTAAAACCGTGTGTGACCCAAATAGGAAAATGTATGTGGGCAAAATGAGCTAGTACCCATTCCCATCCCTATGTAGGAAAAAATAAAGTGTGAAATGTACACCAGTGGTATGACCAATGGACCCCAGAAGGTGTGTACCTAGAGTCCCTAATAACCATATGTATCCCATCATGAACGCGAAATGTAGCCTATGTAGGCAAGAGTGTAGTGTGGGAATGGGGAAAGTACCCACTACCATCCCTGTGTGGTGAAAAGATAGGCATGTCCATATGTAATGTGCCACGAGCTAAAGCAAGTAAGCCTACTGTGAAAACACAGACATGCTTATGAAAGGGTTAAATTACGAAACACATTGTGATTAAATAGGCTGACTTTCGTTTAGGGTGTGCGTGTCACCGAAGCCTTGAGACACACAGACAATAGTATGCAGACAACTTGGCTCTAGACGACTATGATGTGAAAAATATTTTAAAATTACGGCGGCTCCCTCTGTCCTCGGAGCACATTAGTGAAACTGATCAGCATGTGACTACGCCAGTGGATTTTAAAGCAAAGGAATGTCATCTTGTAGAACGGTACACTGCTGTAGAATGTCAAAGAAATACAAAAATACAACACCAATATGTGCATTTATATGCCGATTATTCTGTTGCAGGCACATGAAATGAAGAGACGCAAAAGGTGACATATGCGGGTGTAAGATTGTGAACAACCCTCGCAGAGTCTTTGTGCGTGCGCCCGATTGGTGAGTTACCGTCTCCTCTCACCTCTCACCTCTTGTAAATGATGTCGGAGGAACTACAGCAGGTACATGGCACTATGTCCAGAATGGATATGTGGGAGAAACAAAGTCCGCCGTGATTCTGTTGATGAAAAACCAAGAATGGCGGCACGCAGGGCACGCCGTGCAGGATGGCTCCCGGCTCACTTGTGCGCCAATCAAAGATGCTTGCCCATAACGTGACGAAGAGCGTGTCGTCACAGAGGATCCTCCGGGTGACCAGCGCGGGAAATGCATGAGGTAAGCGGCAGTTGGGAAAGAAAGGCAACCAAACCAACGGTTGCAACTGCCAGAAGGAAGACACTTAGGTTGTGGTAGGAAAATGTTGTATAGTAACTCACCACAGCGTCTGTCCTTCAAAAATGGCAAGAACCAAACGGCACTATGAAAACTCCGGAGTACATTTGTGAAACACTATTTGGCTGAGAGGAGCTTCATGAGAGAAACACCTCGAGGCACCATGGTGGTGTGGTGTAGCAAACAGCAAACACTGTGTTGTAGGCAGGTGATATAAACGTTGCATCACTCGATGTTGAAGCTTGAAAGAAAAGGGCATGTTTTCCTCCAAGATAAAAGTCAACACGATGTTGGGCAAAGATGACGGAATCAGTAGAAGTAAGATTCCAAGTCCAAAATGGGTAGCGTAGATGTGCACAAGGTCACACAGCGTAGGCAGCAATTGCTCAAGATCACACACAGCTCAAAGTAGTAAGAAGGCATACCATGCAGCCACATCTTACCGCTGTTGGAAAATCAAAATGAAACAAACAGCTGTCTGTAAGTTGTAGAAAACGCGTGGCAATGTAGCAGACTGAGATGGTAAAGCCAAAGTACAGGATGAGTAGAGAGGATGAGTACAGCGCGCCTGGGCTAGGGCTGGCCGATGGTGAGGCCACTGGTGGGGCTGAAAGGCGTAGTGCTGCATCCTTACTTGTTTCATGATGTCTTCTTTGGATTTCTGTGAGGAACATACTTCTTCCTTTTTGTCGTTGTAGTTGTTCTGTGTAGAACATCCTTCTTTTATGTACGCTGTTTTTCCTTTGCTGTGGATACCTCTTCTCGTGTACATTTTCCGTGTTTCCACCGTAGTTTCTGTAGATTGCGCTATCCAGGTCCTCCTGTGTTCGCCAGGTACCTTAGATCCGCTTGTTCTGCGTAGGTACGTCACCAACTCGTCGCCATCAAATGTAGTATCGAGGTCCACGCATGAAGTAGTATTTCAAGATGTTTTATTCATGAAGATAACAAGTAGTATAGTTCAGAACATCAGGTTGTTAAGATGTAAAAGAGAGCCCCACCAGGAGCAGCCTGTGTGCTGCTCAGCCCATGACCAACTGTCACTTAACCTCTCTCAGTCCCAACATTCCGAGGCTAGGAAAGACTCCAACATTCTATTGGGCATAGAGCACAGGCACTGGGCTGAGCAGGAGGAGAATAATACTTAACCTTACAAATGCAGGATACTACACCACCTCTTTAAATTGGTGACAGCCCCACTTATCTGGCATTACGTTTTACAGGGAATATGTCTTGGAAACCCCATTTCACCAAGGCTAACCTCAAACTCAAGAAAGTAATGGGGGGAGTCCTTAAAGAATATAAGGCCTCGTATACTAAACCTATTCGGTCTGCCCTCCAACCATATGAGGCCAGGGTCTTGGGCTCAACTCTATATGGGGGTTCTCAAACATCAATACACTCATGAGCACCGAAAAGAAGTTTTCCGCAACTTTGATTCTCTTCCCCCTAGTACCCATTTGGTACCACTCGTATATGGACATGGGTGTAAGAATCCTTGTAAGCCTTGACGGTAAAGCCAGGCTTTGTCCCTTGCTATACTGGAAGCAACTATGGTCTACCCCCGAACTTGGTCACTATGCCCTAGCCCTTTAGGATGTCATGCAAGCAGGACATCTTGCAAAAAACCCCTTGCTCCTGTACATTACCATATCACCATGTGACCATATGTTTTCCTTCTAAAATCTTCCTGAAGAAACTTTATTGGTGTGACAGAGGTAAATGACCAAAGAAGAGCTGATCTTCCCAAATTGGCCAATGAATTCACCAATTTTAAACCCCTCAGGGGCTATGAGCGATACTGGGATCAAATAACTGTCTCTGCTGACAGGAAGTTATACTTCCAGTTTAGAGCAGACACCCTCCCTCTGAGAGCTTTTTGTAAGAGCTGGACTGCCGGGACTATTGACACATGCCCCGCATGCTCCTCTTCAGATGAGAGTATTGCGCATGTGTTTTTTTGCCAATTTTGGCTAGCTCTTGTTTGCAGACATCTTCACCAGCATAGTCACCTTCCGGCACTTCGTATCCTGAGGTCCAATTGCTGCCTAATGCTTGCAATACCTGTAGCCAAGTTCCTTGGGGGCCATGTGAACACTGCGCAGAAAATCATTACCCCTTGTCTAATTTTCTCCGGGGTTACTAATTTTACTTTGAGCATATCAACCCCAGTGCATTAACTTGTATTACTATTTTAGCTTTTATCTTGCTTGTCAAGTTGATAATGCCTTTTAGTACTTATGTGCCGTAAATATGTATCTGCGAATGTCTAACACCAAAATTGTACAGTACTTCAATGTTTTAATATATTTATTTATTAAATATTACTTATATCGCACTTGCACTTTTGTGGCCCTTGAGGCTGAAATGAAGTTATCTGAATTTGAATTTGACTCCTCCAGTCATCATCATCAATAATCTTTATTGGCATTAAAATTAATATATAAAAGAACATAAGAACAATTTATAAAAAACACCATACATTTACATTAAGTCTTAAATCATCAGTACTTATACTCCAATTTTAAGCATAAAAGCAAATTCTTATTTCATCAGCAAATTCTATCCAAGTAGGGAGTCCAGTGTTCAGCATGCAGATCAGTCATACCTTCGATGGAATAAAAACCAATATAACGTGTCAATACTTGCAACCGAATAAAACAAATTGCCTTATTAATATTATTCCTTCTCATAAAGTAGATTTTTGAGGTGAGAAATACTCTTCCTCCTTCTAAATGCCATTGAGATATATAAGGATACAGCATGCCATACTCATAAGTTTTCAAATTTACACAAATAATTAAAAGCATCTAAATACTTAGATAAAATTCATTGGTAGAAACAGTGGTTTCAGATAAGGCCTTCTGATGTCTGTATACAATTTACAGAATAAAATTAAATGCAGGTTAGATTGAATAATTTTCTCATCAGACGGACATTTATATTTTTTCTCATTCCTGACCCCCACTGTAGGAGAAGCAACCATGTGGTGTATAATACCTAGTCGTAATTGCAAAAGCTAGAACCTATTTTGGACATTGGTTACAGAAATCAGGGGGCATATTTACAAGGAACTTGTGCCACCACATGTCATTTTGTCTGATGCAGCAGCAGAGCTTTCTTTGTTTTATAGTTACAATGTGACACATCTAGGCAGATGGTTCACTTTTCATCAGGAGGCATCCTTTTATTCCTTCGTCTGAATCGGCTGCGTCACGTTAGAATTAATATATATCAAGGTAGGTGTTCCTTGTAAAATCCCCCGTACGGCTGATGTAGTAGTATTTATGACTTTTTCCAAAAATCATACATTGTCATGAAGCGGGTCGCTGCACTTGAGATGCATCACAATTCCTATGCCTTCAAAATCCAGATGTAGCAATGACTCTGACTGTTGCAGAGGAATTTGACCAGCTGAAGTAACTTGAAACAGTAAAATCTGCAATCAAGTCACATCCCCTCAACAGGTAAGTGCACACATAAGGTAGGTAACAAAGTAAATCACACATTATACACCATTAATGACTTATGTCACACATACATAAGCATAGTGTTACACATAAGTTCACTATACCCACTTGCGTGACATCAAGGACAAATGTAATAGAGTGCAAGGTGAGTTTTTCAATTTTTTACTCTATATTACATTGGGCCCCATGAAGTAGACTACTAGCTTCAGTCAAAACTGACTCATTATCCTTTTCTATTGCATTGCGGCATTGCTGCAGTTTTATGACCAACTACAGCAATGCACTTCTTTTGGGCTGGATGCCTTGCGGCATCCTCCGCACGGATACATCAGAATTTCTGATGCATCCTTTTACCCTTGTGCCATTGAGCACCCTGTAGTGTAAATATGGTCCATCCATGACATCATAAGGATTTTTTACACAGGCGCAAGTAATTTTGATACATCGCTGCCTTGGCAAAGCGATGTATCATTTCTTGTAAATAAGGCCCCAAGTATCTTTGAATGCCTTGTTCGGTATGTCTTAGGCAATATCTATAGACACTAACTTAGGACAGTTCCGTTTGCTCTCTTATTGCTTCTCTTTTTCCTACAAAAATCATTTTAATTCCTTCTTCCTGTATTGCAAGATACAGGCAGGGTTCTCTACAGACAATGTTTCTCCTAGCTCCGATAGTAATTTACTTAGATTGGCTAGCCAGGGTATATTAACATGCTGATCAATTGTTAGGCAGTCTTCAATTACATCCAACATTGCCTCAGCAATGCCCAACGGCAACAAGATAGCACAACAAGACCACATCGACAAACACGTGAGTGGTATCGCCTTCATCCACATAGAAACCATCCACTGCACCACCACCGCAGGCGACACCACCCCGATCATGGAACACCTCAACTTCCAACTCCAAACTCGACCTCTCAGCAGTGCTCAACACCCTATCTGTATCGTATGGGAGAGGGTGTGGCATAACAGCCAGAGCTGCCGACTTTGGAGCTGACGACTCAGGCTCGCGTCTCGGCATTTGCTCAACATCCTGTGATACTAGGCAACTCACTTAATCTCCCTGTGCCGAGGAACAGTGCCTAGAAATGCTCACGGGTGGTTAGCCATGCTGTGCAAATCCCCGTATTTATTTATCCCACCACACTCTGATCAAGAGGCTTAGGCACATTGTAATCCAAGGAGATGCCCTCAAATGGATTGCCTCCTTCCTCACCAGAAGAACCCAGGGACTCTGCCTACTATCTTTCACCTCGAACCCTAAGAAAATCATCTGTGGCATCCCTCAAGGCTCATCCCTCAGCCTTACACTGTTCAACACCTACATGACCACCTTGGCCAACATTGCCAGAACCCATGGACTAAACATCATATCCTACACCTAGCTCATCCTCTCACTATCAGAAGACCCCTCCACCATGATGACCAACTTCCGCAGGTGCGTGATTAGTTTCATCGACTGGATGGAAGACAACTGCCTAAAACTCAACACAAACGGAAGTGCTGATCTTATGGAACAACACCTCCCCGTGGAACACTGCCTTGTGGCCTCCCGAACTAGGACCCTCACCTATTCTGACAGACCATGCCTGCAACCTTGGCATCATTCTGGACAGCAAGCTCACCATGAAAAGCCAGATCAACGCTGTCTACTCTACCTGCTTCCTCACTCTTTGCATGCTCCGTAAGAGCTTCAAATGGCTCCCTGTCAACACCAGATGAACTATCACTCAATCTCTAGTCAACAGCTCGCTGGACTATGGCAATACAATCTACATAGGAATCACGTTGCACCTCCTGAAGAGATGGCAAACCATACAGAATTCAGTGGCCAAATTCATCCTCAACATCCCAAAGCATACCCACATTACCCCCACCTCAAGAAACTCCACAGGCTCCCCATTCAGAAGAGATGTCAATTTAGGATGTTGATCTACACCCACAAAGCCTTACACAACCAAGGACCAGCATACATCAACCACCTCCTAAACTTCCAACAACCCTCCAAACACCTGTGCTCCACCTCCCTCTCCCTCGCACACACCCCCTGCATCAATCGAAGCAAAAGTGGAGGACGTTCCTTCTCCTACCTCTCTGCGAAGTACTGGAACGACCTCCTCCTTCACCTCCAGACCTCATCCTCTCTGTTGAAATTTAGGAAAGGGCTCAAGACCTGTTTGTTCAACTGAGCCCTCCTCCTTAGCAGCAGGATTCTCAGTGTTTGGATACCACCACGGGTGATTAGCCGTGCTTTGTAAATACTGTTTTGGTCTGGTTTAGTAAATAAACTTTGTGCCCGCCTTACTCCAGATGCTATGCCAAGTTATAATTGGATTTATCTGTATTGTAACCTCTACATAACGTACATCTAATTCTTTATGTATAACATGGGTTGTAGTGGTTTGGGGGACTGCCTATAACCTATGTAAAAAGAGATTCTCATGTGTCTGCAGTATTGCACTTTTTGTCATGCCCCATAGAGCCTCCCCATATGTTACCCCTGACATCTGGTTTTATACAGTTGTAAAATTTCCCTCATTTGTTTATTCCCTGTTTTCCTGGCAAACCTAAAAATAGCTTCAGTTGCCCTTACAAATTTTAGTTTGTATTTTTTAACCGGGGGTCCCATTGTCCATAACATGAGAATTGAATACCCAGATACTTAAAATGATGTGTTTCCATTAATGTGATTCCCCTAATACAATGTGTTCTTTTATTTAGTTTCCCCCTTATCGCATACCATTGTAAATGTTTTCCTAAAATTTAACTCCAAATTGTTCTCTTCCATGTTCCATGTTCACAGTGAACCTATCTATCAAACGCTGCAGTCCATTTGTGGTCCTGGATAACAATACTGCATCGTCTGCATATAGAAGAACAGTGGTTGGCCACTTACCTGCTTCTCGGGGCGTCAGCATTTACTTCTTGCAGAACCTTGTCTACTCCATTTATATATAGGAAAAACAGAAATAGGGTGAGGACACACCCTTGTCTAATACCTCTTGTGACCGTGAACCTAGGTATACACTTCCTGTTTATACCATGTCACACACGTGCTTCCAAACAATCATACAGTCGTGAAAGATGCGAAATGATCTACACAGGGGCACCCATTATTTTCCATAGATTGCCACAACTATGCATGATTAACAAAATAAAAGGCCCAGCTCAGATCTACAAAACAGAGATGCATGTGCCCTTCCTTGGCTATTGTATATTTACTGATGAGGAGTTTCAATTTTATAAATTATTTGACTATCCCTCCTAAACCTACACTGTGATTCTGTTACCACAAAATTGTCCAAAGCCTGTTTCTAATCTATCCAAGATTATTCTCCCCATAAGTTTGGCAGATGTGTCCAGGAGGCATATTGGGCGATAGCATTTTGCAACCCCCCGTCACTTTTCTTAATAATCGGCACTGTTATGCTCTCCAACCATGATGGAGGAGAAAACCCACGGGCTGCTCTGTTACCAGCTTGGCACATAATAGGAGCCCAAATTGATATCTGGGACTTATACATGTCCACTGGGACACTGTTGGGGCCAGGGCGTTTCCTGCTACTCTTTTCTCAATTGCAGCGCTCAATTCCTCCACACTTACTGGCTCTAGATAGTACAATTCGGGTTTTTGATTTGGTAGGTCGCTCCCCCACCACACAGCTCCGCCTGTATTGTCCGCCCGCTGCTGCTGCTAGTAAGCTCGCCCCTCCGCTTGTGGCCTCGGTGCCCGTATTTCTTGCTTTCTGTCTCTCCATTTTTCCTTCTGTGCCCCTCGCTGCCCCATTGTACTGTGCCCGTATTTCTCTGTTTGTCTTCTCCCCATTTTTCCTTCTGTGCCCCTCGCTGCCCCATTGTACTGTGCCCGTATTTCTCTGTTTGTTTTCTCTCCCCATTTTTCCTTCTGTGCCCCTCGCTGCCCCATTGTACTGTGACCGTATTTCTCTGTTTGTTTTCTCTCCCCATTTTTCCTTCTGTGCCCCTCACTGCCCCATTGTACTGTGACCGTATTTCTCTGCTTGTTTTCTCTCCCCATTTTTCCTTCTGTGCCCCTCGCTGCCCCATTGTACTGTGCCCGTATTTCTCTGTTTGTTTTCTCTCCCCATTTTTCCTTCTGTGCCCCTCGCTGCCCCATTGTACTGTGACCGTATTTCTCTGTTTGTTTTCTCTCCCCATTTTTCCTTCTGTGCCCCTCGCTGCCCCATTGTACTGTGACCGTATTTCTCTGTTTGTTTTCTCTCCCCATTTTTCCTTCTGTGCCCCTCGCTGCCCCATTGTACTGTGTCCGTATTTCTCTGTTTGTTTTCTCTCCCCATTTTTCCTTCTGTGCCCCTCACTGCCCCATTGTACTGTGCCCGTATTTCTCTGTTTGTCTTCTCCCCATTTTTCCTTCTGTGCCCCTCGCTGCCCCATTGTACTGTGACCGTATTTCTCTGTTTGTTTTCTCTCCCCATTTTTCCTTCTGTGCCCCTCGCTGCCCCATTGTACTGTGCCCGTATTTCTCTGTTTGTTTTCTCTCCCCATTTTTCCTTCTGTGCCCCTCACTGCCCCATTGTACTGTGCCCGTATTTCTCTGTTTGTCTTCTCCCCATTTTTCCTTCTGTGCCCCTCGCTGCCCCATTGTACTGTGCCCGTATTTCTCTGTTTGTTTTCTCTCCCCATTTTTCCTTCTGTGCCCCTCGCTGCCCCATTGTACTGTGCCCGTATTTCTCTGCTTGTTTTCTCTCCCCATTTTTCCTTCTGTGCCCCTCGCTGCCCTATTGTACTGTGCCCGTATTTCTCTGTTTGTTTTCTCTCCCCATTTTTCCTTCTGTGCCCCTCGCTGCCCCATTGTACTGTGCCCGTATTTCTCTGTTTGTTTTCTCTCCCCATTTTTCCTTCTGTGCCCCTCGCTGCCCCATTGTACTGTGCCCGTATTTCTCTGTTTGTTTTCTCTCCCCATTTTTCCTTCTGTGCCCCTCGCTGCCCCATTGTACTGTGCCCGTATTTCTCTGCTTGTTTTCTCTCCCCATTTTTCCTTCTGTGCCCCTCGCTGCCCCATTGTACTGTGCCCGTATTTCTCTGTTTGTTTTCTCTCCCCATTTTTCCTTTTGTGCCCCTCGCTGCCCCATTGTACTGTGCCCGTATTTCTCTGTTTGTTTTCTCTCCCCATTTTTCCTTCTGTGCCCCTCGCTGCCCCATTGTACTGTGCCCGTATTTCTCTGTTTGTTTTCTCTCCCCATTTTTCCTTCTGTGCCCCTCGCTGCCCCATTGTACTGTGCCCGTATTTCTCTGCTTGTTTTCTCTCCCCATTTTTCCTTCTGTGCCCCTCGCTGCCCCATTGTACTGTGCCCGTATTTCTCTGTTTGTTTTCTCTCCCCATTTTTCCTTCTGTGCCCCTCGCTGCCCCATTGTACTGTGCCCGTATTTCTCTGTTTGTTTTCTCTCCCC
The DNA here is from genome assembly GCA_963921515.1 of Calotriton arnoldi. Taxonomy (NCBI): domain Eukaryota; kingdom Metazoa; phylum Chordata; class Amphibia; order Caudata; family Salamandridae; genus Calotriton; species Calotriton arnoldi. The sequence goes on along the minus strand of CAWUFW010010740.1, from coordinate 335,869 downwards.
ATTTTTCCTTCTGTGCCCCTCGCTGCCCCATTGTACTGTGCCCGTATTTCTCTGTTTGTCTTCTCCCCATTTTTCCTTCTGTGCCCCTGGCTGCCCCATTGTACTGTGCCCGTATTTCTCTGTTTGTTTTCTCTCCCCATTTTTCCTTCTGTGCCCCTCGCTGCCCCATTGTACTGTGCCCGTATTTCTCTGCTTGTTTTCTCTCCCCATTTTTCCTTCTGTGCCCCTCGCTGCCCCATTGTACTGTGCCCGTATTTCTCTGTTTGTTTTCTCTCCCCATTTTTCCTTCTGTGCCCCTCACTGCCCCATTGTACTGTGCCCGTATTTCTCTGTTTGTTTTCTCTCCCCATTTTTCCTTCTGTGCCCCTCGCTGCCCCATTGTACTGTGCCCGTATTTCTCTGTTTGTTTTCTCTCCCCATTTTTCCTTCTGTGCCCCTCGCTGCCCCATTGTACTGTGCCCGTATTTCTCTGCTTGTTTTCTCTCCCCATTTTTCCTTCTGTGCCCCTCGCTGCCCCATTGTACTGTGCCCGTATTTCTCTGTTTGTTTTCTCTCCCCATTTTTCCTTTTGTGCCCCTCGCTGCCCCATTGTACTGTGCCCGTATTTCTCTGTTTGTTTTCTCTCCCCATTTTTCCTTCTGTGCCCCTCGGTGCCCCATTGTACTGTGCCCGTATTTCTCTGTTTGTTTTCTCTCCCCATTTTTCCTTCTGTGCCCCTCGCTGCCCCATTGTACTGTGCCCGTATTTCTCTGCTTGTTTTCTCTCCCCATTTTTCCTTCTGTGCCCCTCGCTGCCCCATTGTACTGTGCCCGTATTTCTCTGTTTGTTTTCTCTCCCCATTTTTCCTTCTGTGCCCCTCGCTGCCCCATTGTACTGTGACCGTATTTCTCTGTTTGTTTTCTCTCCCCATTTTTCCTTCTGTGCCCCCGCTGCCTCTCTCCATTCCTGCCGCTGCGTCCTCTGCGGCCCCGCCCCCCTGACTGCCCATTCGCTGCCCCTGCCTCCCGCCTCCCAGCTGCTCCTCCCTCCCACCTCCTCATATATGGCGGCCGCGCCGCTGGCTCGCCGAAGGCGCGCCTAAGGCAAGCCCGTCTGCGACTGGACCGCGCCCAGTGCCAGAACCCCTGGACCGCGCGCCCCCCGCTCCAGCCTCGAGGACCGACGCCGATACGATGCCACCACACTCCACGCCCTCAACCCCGGACGGACGCACAACTGCTTCAAGGCCGCCCCGAAACGCACCCATTGTCCCTTCAGCTGCCGGAACTGCAGCTACACCAGCCTCAGAGCCACCGAGGCGCCCGCCAAGAAGGACCTCAACCACCTCCTACTGAACACCCGCTCCGCACGCAAACACGCCGTCGAGCTCTGGGACCTGCTCGACACATCATCACCAGACGTCGCCTTCCTGACAAAGACCTGGATGAACGACTCCTCCGCCCCGACATTGCCATAGCCATCCACGACGGCTATAAGATCACCAGCAGAGACCGCATCAACGCAGTAGGAGGAGGAATCGCCATCGTCCACAAGAACACCATCAGGGTCTCGACCAGCACCGACGACACTCTCAGCACCGCCGAACACATGCACTTCCAAATCCACACGGACCCCAACACCACCCTTAGAGGCACCCTTGTCTACAGACCCCCTGGGCCCCGACCCCAGTTCAGCGACTCCATCGCCGACTTCATCAGCACGCACGCCCTGACCTCTACCGACTACATCCTCCTCGGAGACTTGAACTTTCACCTGGAGAACAACAACGACAGCAACTCCACCACCCTGATCGACAGCCTCGCCAACCTCGGCCTGAGCCAGCTCGTCACAACACCGACCCACTGCGCTGGCCACACGCTTGACCCCATCTTCTCCTCAAGCTCCCACGTCTCCTTCAGCCACACTACGGAACTCCTCTGGACCGACCACCGCTGCATCCATTTCACCTTCCAGAAACCCACCACACACCACCGCACCCAACAGATCCCACGCCGCTGCTGGAGCAAAGTCACCGAAGACCAACTCCGGGCAACCCTCGCTCTCAGCCCTCCCTCCGACCCATCCAACACCGACGACGCTGCCTGCAACCTCAGACGATGGATGGACGACTGTGCCAACACCCTCGCCCCGCTGAAAAAGCTCACCTACAGCGACACCACCAAAAGAGCCAGCTGGTTCACCCCGGAACTCCTAGCTTCCAAGAGTACCTGCCGGAAACTAGAGAAGAAATGGCACAGCGATAAGACACCGGACAGCCACACAGCCCACAAAGACGCCATCCGTAACCACCACCACCTCATCAGGTCCGCCAAGAGAATCTCCTTCAAAGACCGCCTCGACAACAACGCACACAACAGCAAGGAGCTTTTCAACATCGTGAAGGAACTCTCCAATCCCAGCTCCAACACCAACGACATCCCGCCGTCGCAACCCCTGTGCGATTCCCTCGCCACCTTCTTTCACCGCAAGATCGCCGACATCCACGACAGCTTCAACACCCAGACAACCCCAACTAAGATCGATACACCAGACCCGCCACACACCATCGACCACGACCCCCTGCCAGCCTGGGCCAGCGTGAACATCGAGGACACCATCAAGACCATGAGCACAATACACTCCGGCTCCCCGTCAGACCCTTTCCCGCACCACATCTTCAACAAAGCCAGCAGCTCCATCGCACCCCACCTGTGCAACATCATCAACCTCTCCTTTGAGACCGCGACCTTCCCAGAGAGCTGGAAACACGCAGAGATCAACGCCCTACTCAAAAACCCATGGCGGACCCGAGAGACCTCAAGAACTTCCGGCCCATCTCTCTGCTTCCGTTCCCAGCCAAGGTCATCGAGAAGATCGTCAACAAACAGCTAACCCGATACCTCGAAGAAAACAGCATCCTGGACCCATCCCAATCAGGGTTCCGCAGCAACCACAGCACTGAGACTGCCCTCATCGCCGCCACCGACGACATCAGGATCCTGCTGGACAATGGCGAGACCGCAGCCCTCATCCTGCTGGACCTCTCCGCCGCCTTCGACACTGTCTGCCACCGCACTCTACGCGCACGCCTCCACGACGCAGGGATCCGAGACAAGGCCCTGGAATGGACCACCTCCTTCCTCGACGGCAGAACCCAGAGAGTCCGCCTCCCACCTTTCCGATCCGAAGCCTCCGAGATCATCTGCGGCGTACCACAGGGATCGTCCCTCAGCCCAACACTGTTCAACATCTACATGGCCCCGCTCGCACGCATCGCCAGACAACACGACCTCAACATTATCTCCTACGCCGACGACACTCAACTGATCCTCTCCCTCACCAAGGACCCCTCGCCGCCAAAGCCAAACTCCATGACGGAATGAAGGCCGTCGCCGATTGGATGAAGATCAGCCGACTAAAGCTGAACACGGACAAAACGGAGGTCCTCATCCTCGGCTCCAACCCCTCAGCCTGGGACGACTCCTGGTGGCCAACGACGCTGGGAGCAGCCCCGACACCCACCGACCACGCACGCAACCTGGGAGTCATCCTCGACTCAACGCTCCCCATGACCAAGCAAGTCAACGCAGTCTCCTCCTCCTGCTTCAACACCCTCCGCATGCTTTGCAAGATCTACAGGTGGATCCCGACAGACACAAGAAGAACAGTCACCCAGGCCCTCGTCAGTAGCAGACTAGACTATGGGAACGCCCTCTACGCGGGAGCCCCGGCCAAGCTCATCAAGCGACTACAACGCATACAAAACGCCTCCGCACGACTGATCCTCGACGTACCACGCCACAGCCACATCACCCCCCACTTGAGGAACCTGCACTGGCTCCCCGTCGACAGGAGGATCACCTTCAAACTCCTCACCCACGCACACAAGGCACTCCACAAAACTGGCCCAGCCTACCTCAACAGACGACTCTTCTTCTACGTCCCCAACCGCCAGCTCCGCTCCGCCGACCTCTCCCTCGCCACCGTCCCCCGCATTCGAAGAACAACCACCGGCAGCAGATCCTTCTCACACCTCGCCGCCAAGACCTGGAACACCCTTCCACTAAGCCTACGAAAGACCCAAGACCTGCTGAACTTCAGGAGGCTACTCAAGACCTGGCTGTTCGACCAGTAGCAGCATCCCCCCCCCCATCCCTCTCCCCAGCGCCTTGAGACCCTCGCGGGTAAGTAGTGCGCTCTACAAATTCTGTGATTGATTGATTGATTGATTGATTCTATCTGCCGTGCCTCCCTTATGATTTTGGAGTTAAAAATTCCTCCAAAGTGGCTAATCCAATCTGCTGGAGTAAATAGTGCCTCCACTTTAGATATTGATTTGTCCCTAAGAAATGGCATGTTAATGGTTTTCCAGAACAGTCGGCTGTCGTTGGTATTTGCTGCTTGTTCTCAATTAACCCAGGCCTGTTCCTGCAATTCTTTTCTTCTCCTATCCAGTGTTTGTTTATAAATATGTCTTAACACTTTAACCTCTTCCTTGTTTCTGGGTATTACCTGCAATTACTTTCTAAGACTTTGATTTGCCTGTCTGCAGTGATGGTATAACCACCCTAGGTGTTTTTTAGTTATATCCTTGTTAGTCATTTTTAAATTATCAGCAATTGCTCTTGTTATGTTTCTAAAAGCTACCACTATCTCACCTGGTTCAACATCCCATTCTGTGCAAGTAATAAAATCTTCTAGATTCCCTTTTACAATTCTTTCAAGAAAGGAGGTTTAATTTACCCTCGTCCATTTGAGTCTCATACCATTACTATTCTATGCTTCAATATTTGCTGCTAGTCAAGGTCTTTTGATAGATTTAGGTTTATATTTAGTACTAGTTTTAGAAGGGAGTGGTCACTAAAAAATTCGATTCAACCATTAATGAGTTAAATAGTCCCACACCATTTTCCAAAAGTAGGATGTGATCAAAAATGGAACTTCTACCATTCCCACTATAAGTTGGATGAGGGATTTGTGACCATCAGTATTTTGTTCCAGTAGTGTTAGGTTATATATAAATATAAACTCATCTATTGCTTCGCCATAGGAATCATGCAGAAAATGCAGGTGGCCAATACGTGAATCATTGGTGTATTCACAAACCTCTCTTGGTGCAAATGGGCATATGCTATCATTAAAATCCCTTCCCCATATATATGTACAACTAACCTCACAATCTCTCATAAAACATTCCAATTCACTCTCCATGTTAATAATGACCTTATTTAGTATTTTGTTGAATATATTGTTGGAATAATTTATAAGCACAACATCCTGCCTCCCATCTATTTGAATATGCAGGAACTGAAAGAACCATGTTTTGGTATAGGTTTTCTTTATAATTATTGGTGCAGTTGTAGATATTTGTACTGCCATACCACCCTTGGCCCTTCCACTTATTCAAGGACATTGCTGGTGAGACAATAGTAGAAAGTCTTACACACTAAAAGCGCCAACTTCCCATGTTTCTTGTAAACACACTAGCAGTAGTGTATTTATAATGTCCAAACAACAAAAGAGTGTGCCTTCTTAAGAGAAGAGCTAGCATGAAGGATCAAATTTGATTCTTTAGAAAGCCCTCACTCACCAACCTGGTTGGTGACATGCTTCATCATCGGGCCCCACCAGGAAGGTCGAGTACCTCCCGGTGTGCTTCAACGCCAGAATTACTGCGGAGCAGGTTAAAGTGACAAGTGCAAGTGATTGTGAAGTGAATTAAAAGTGGCTAGGTTGTATCCGAAAATGATTTTATTCGTCGGTCAGCCAGGCACAGATAAAAACAAAGTGAGTGGTACATGTGCTGAATAGATTGGTCAGCTATGTCTCACTGTGTGTGGTCAACATGTTTCTGCCTCTATGATGCTACTAGCTAGGCATTCTTCAGGACCAAGGTGAAGACCCGGCGGTATGAGCGCGCTAAGGCTCACCCTAACCAGGAGGTCAAATATGTGAAAAAAACAGGAAAATATCTTTAAAAACCTGCTATTACTGCGGGATCCTTCTTAATTATTGGAACCCAGCAGATCTCTGAAAGAAAGAACAAACACGAACAAACACACGGAAATAAGTACATTCATTAAACCTGTGGTCACAGGGCGTTCGTTGTTCCAGTTTCAGCATGCATAAGTGCTCTTCTCGGAGTGCACCGAAACTGTATCTCAAGAAGCTATGGTGCCGTATAGTGAGATATGAAAGTGCACATATTTTTCACATTATTGGTAGTGGTAAAGACTGAATCCACTAGTAATGTGATGGTACCACATTTATAGCGCTATTTCACCTGCACGCCTACTAGGGCGTTACATGGTATCAGAGCGTCAGTATCAGAAACGTTATAGTGACTAAAAGGAACTCGTCAATGCGGTATTGTCGGGTGAATTAAAAAACAAGAAATTTGAAATCAAAGATCTTACATGTAGGGTGATCAATAATCACAGCATGGGTCTCGGGAGGGGGGTGGTGGCTAGTTGGCACACCCTATGGAGAAAAGTAGAGGAATGATATGAATAAAAGATTCAGTCCCAATTCTGCAAGCAAGTTACTTATCTGTATCGTCGCGCTGCTAGGATTACACTCACGCCGGCAAAGCCAGGCACCCGCTTGGTACCTGATCGAGCCCTCAAAACACCGGACCCCGTCGATAGGAGGGCCGGTGTTCCACATGTTTTTATAAGGGATTATGAGGAGAGATCCGAAGGCCTCGGTTTGCGTGTCGGCGTCCCTGGGAGGGCCCTGGTGCCTACGTCATTACGTGTACGGCATCTAAATGGCCAATCAGGGTAGTGGGTGATAGATCATGTGGCCCACAGCTTCACAAATAACACTCGGACGCTGACCTCAGTCATGCCCTTGAGGAAAAAACAACAACAAAACTTTATTGGCAGGCGATAGTCGCCCTGTGTCACAAGTCAATTACGCTACGAGGCGGAGGAAAAATTATAAATAAATGAAAGGGAATATTAAAGAGGGAATCTAAGAGAAACTAAGAAATGGAAAAGGAGAGACGTTATCTGACAGAATAGCAGTTACGTTTGCCCTCTCTCATGCATAGAGGTTATGTCTGTCCTCTTACGTGCATAATTTGCTTGATATATCATAGCATGTGGCTGTAGTGCATCAGTCCATGAAAAAGCAAATATAATGCGTCTATAGATGTTTAGACTATGTCAGATAGTGCCAAAAAAAGGGGGTAAAACCCCTACCAAAGAATGTCTATAATTTGCACATGTGCAGAAGGTATAGGTCAGAAAATCTGGTGTGGGCCATGAGCCTGAACGAGAATTTGGAGTATAATTCTGTTAGCTTCTTAGTACAGTGCTCCAAGGAATATGATCATTCAGCCCTTCTTTGTCTGTGCCCAGACGGTAGACCCACCTCTGTTCTTTCTCAAACAGGGACTGCTGTATGTTTCTACCTAAGGTCACCTGTTCAATGACTGTCCACTTCAAATCATTCGTGGTGTGATTATGATGTATGTAGTGTTCACTTAGTTTTGTCGTGATTCTCCTACACCGGATGTTGCTTCTGTGTTCGCCAATACGTTGTTTCACTTTCCGTGTCGTCATCCCTACATAACGCAACCCACAGGGACAGGTGATCAAGTATACCACATTTGTGGAGTTGCAGTTAGTGTGGGTGCGTTGTGTCCTGGTTTTTCCTGGTTCAAGGTTAAGGGCCTTCGTGTGGGTAGTCAAGTGGCAGATACTACAGTTAGCGCAAGGAAAATGGCCCACTACTCTTGGTAAACCCCATGCTGCAGTTATAGACGGAGTGCCAATGGATTCCTCAATTTTAGGTCGTGTGTGAACTAATGAGTCTCTGAGACTACGGCCCCTAAGCTAACAGAATTATACTCCAAATTCTCGTTCAGGCTCATGGCCCACACCAGATTTTCTGACCTATACCTTCTGCACATGTGCAAATTATAGACATTCTTTGGTAGGGGTTTTTTACCCCCCCCCCCTTTTTTTGGCACTATCTGACATAGTCTAAACATCTATAGACGCATTATATTTGCTTTTTCATGGACTGATGCACTACAGCCACATGATATGATATATCAAGCAAATTATGCACGTAAGAGGACAGACATAACCTCAATGCATGAGAGAGGGCAAACGTAACTGCTATTCTGTCAGATAACGTCTCTCCTTTTCCATTTCTCAGTTTCTCTTAGATTCCCTCTTTAATATTCCCTTTCATTTATTTATAATTTTTCCTCCGCCTCGTAGCGTAATTGACTTGTGACACCGGGCGACTATCGCCTGCCAATAAAGTTTTGTTGTTGTTTTTTCCTCAAGGGCATGACTGAGGTCAGCGTCCGAGTGTTATTTGTGACGCTGCGGGCCACATGATCTATCACCCACTACCCTGATTGGCCATTTAGATGCCGTACACGTAATGACGTAGGCACCAGGGCCCTCCCAGGGACGCCGACACGCAAACCGAGGCCTTCGGATCTCTCCTCATAATCCCTTATAAAAACATGTGGAACACCGGCCCTCCTATCGACGGGGTCCGGTGTTTTGAGGGCTCGATCAGGTACTAGCGGGTGCCTGGCTTTGCCGGCGTGAGTGTAATCCTAGCAGCGCGACGATACAGATAAGTAACTTGCTTGCAGAATTGGGACTGAATCTTTTATTCATATCATTCCTCTACTTTTCTCCATAGGGTGTGCCAACTAGCCACCACCCCCCTCCCGAGACCCATGGTGTGATTATTGATCACCCTACATGTAAGATCTTTGATTTCAAATGTCTTGCTTTTAATTCACCCGACAATACCGCATTGACGAGTTCCTTTTAGTCACTATAGCGTTTCTGATACTGACGCTCTGATACCATGTAACGCCCTAGTAGGCGTGCAGGTGAAATAGCGCTATAAATGTGGTACCATCACATTACAAGTGGATTCAGTCTTTACCACTACCAATAATGTGAAAAATATGTGCACTTTCATATCTCACTATACGGCACCATAGCTTCTTGAGATACAGTTTCGGTGCACTCCGAGAAGAGCACTTATGCATGCTGAAACTGGAACAACGAACGCCCTGTGACCACAGGTTTAATGAATGTACTTATTTCCGTGTGTTTGTTCGTGTTTGTTCTTTCTTTCAGAGATCTGCTGGGTTCCAATAATTAAGAAGGATCCCGCAGTAATAGCAGGTTTTTAAAGATATTTTCCTGTTTTTTTCACATATTTGACCTCCTGGTTAGGGTGAGCCTTAGCGCGCTCATACCGCCGGGGTCTTCACCTTGGTCCTGAAGAATGCCTAGCTAGTAGCATCATAGAGGCAGAAACATGTTGACCACACACAGTGAGACATAGCTGACCAATCTATTCAGCACATGTACCACTCACTTTGTTTTTATCTGTGCCTGGCTGACCGACGAATAAAATCATTTTCGGATACAACCTAGCCACTTTTAATTCACTTCACAATCACTTGCACTTGTCACTTTAACCTGCTCCGCAGTAATTCTGGCGTTGAAGCACACCGGGGAGGTACTCGACCTTCCTGGTGGGGCCCGATGATGAAGCATGTCACCAACCAGGTTGGTGAGTGAGGGCTTTCTAAAGAATCAAATTTGATCCTTCATGCTAGCTCTTCTCTTAAGAAGGCACACTCTTTTGTTGTTTGGAGTAGATAATTGGGGGGACCAAGAGTGCTCCTTTAAAATTCCCTCTCTCTCTTTTTGTTTATTGGTTTTGGTGTATTTATAATGCTCAACCATTCCTTATCCACTATTTTGTTTTAGCTCCAGCCATATTCCAGGAGACTATAACAAGTGTGTTATCATTTTTTTCTAATGTCTCAGAGCTGCCAGAAAATATCTCCACACTCCCTTCTCGCTGGCCATTTATTTCTATTGATTTCCTATAGCTTAACCCCAACTTCGCATTTATCAATTCTGAATCCATTTTGCTATACTTGGACAGTGGGCCAAATCTATTTGAATTAGTTGTTCTTGAGTATCTTCCTTCCATTAGGACACAGTTTGTATGGGTTTGAGAAAAGGGCTGTGAGATGGGACAGGGGGCTTCTTCCTACTTTCAATGACTGGATGCATGATCCTGTATGCTGCAGTACTGCCTCTGGCAACTGTTGTATGCTTCTCATTCAACCTAAATCCAGACACATTTGATTGCCTTTGCAGTCTACTTGTACAGCATGCTGTGGATGATGTCACCATGAGTGATAATGACAATGACATGTAACTGAGTGTACCAATGCTGATTGCTGCTTCTGCTAGGATGGTGCAATAGAAATGAGGGCATCTGTATATTGTATGGTTATTTTAGCACATTTACTTCCTTTACTGTATTATACAAATGCCACATTGCATACATCACCCGTGTGGTCCACAAGTTATGTATGCTGTAACAACAATGTCTCTCTTTTTTCAATTATTTTTAAAGAAGGGAAAAAAACACCATGCTTTTTTCAGCCGAGCACTGGTAGTTTCTTCATCACTGCAGACTGGTGAGTGGACGTCACTCTTTAATCAGGTTGGTGCCCCTCAGGCTCAGACTCTTCCCTGAGGCATGAACAGTACTAACCAGTCCTGGCCACTGGCTGGTGTCCATTCATTGACTTGTCACCAATTACAACACCCCAGCAACCAGGCTCAGGTTGTGCTGGCTCTGTGGGTTTTCAGCAATCACAGCAGGTTACAGAGTGGATACCTCTGTCTCCCATGTTACAGCACAAGGTTAGGGATGTGGAAACACCTGCATGCTGAGAAATGAAGCAAAGACACTGAACTGCGCATGCCTCGTGATTCATTGTTGAATTCAGGTGCACAAGCACGGGACACTGACATATCTCTCTTCAGTCCCTCTGCTAAATTTATAGAGTGAAATTGTGAGGTAGGTTGGAACGTCTTACAACAAGGCCATCGTGTTTGGTGCTGTCCCAACCCTTTGTCACTGCCTTTGCTGTCTAGCTTGCAGTTAACTATACATGCACCTGTCCATCACCTCCTTGACTCTTGCAGAAAGGCAGACAAGTCAAGACTGTCCACAAGCTCAATCCTAAGTCCCTCAATGGTTATTTAATGCCCATCTCTTGTTACATTACTTCTTACAAATGATGCCTCTGAACTCAAGTCTAGCTGAGGATCTCCAACTGAATACTTGCATAGGAGGACAATACTGTCAAAATGTCAATAGATTTGGGCGCTTCAAGATCACCCATGCCTGCGACACCCATTCCTTTCTACACAGAGTAGTGCTCCTTGCAGTAATCTTCCTTCTCCATGGAGGTACTGACCCAGAACCCCTTCATGGCCTGTGCCTGTTCTATGCCTCAGGCACACCTACCCTATCATAGGCAAAGCTGAGTCCCTCATGCAACGGTGTTTCTTGATTGTGGGCACATAAACTCAGCTTTAAGAGGTGACTTTAAATTCTTGATCAACTTAGCAGTGCACTACCTCCTATGATAAGACTCCTCACTTCTGGCTCTTCGGCTTCCTTGAAGGAAACACTAATCTCGCCATTCTCTTCATTTGTAACATGCTCTTTGGGGAAAAGTTGTATTTTACATCCCAAAGCCATCTTTAGGCTCTCACAGGTATGCTCCCACCTGTCCTGCAGTTGCACTTCCTACAAGACTTTTTGGACTACCTGACAGCAGCTAATAGTGCTGCTTCAACCTATCAGGACATGTCAAGAGGTTTGCCTCCACTATCCACTTCAGTCCAGATAACATGTGGGATTCTCCTCTCATGGATTCTTTCTCAGGGGCTCTGCCCCTGGGGCACTTTCCCTGGTAAGAATGCCCTGCCATTTTCGAACTACCATGTTCCTGTACTAGGTCCATATTGGCCACTGCCGCATTGATTGATGGCCGAGACTCATACTTTGGCACTCTTCACTTCAGTATAGAGGGACTGCATTCAAGGAAGCTGGGTACTTTAAGGAGAAGGCAGCAGGTATGTGAAAGGGCACAACTGGGAGGTTTCTCACCACGTTCTCCTCTCCCTTTTCCCTAATCTATGGACTCTACAATCTCATGAACCTTCCAAACCTTTCATTCAGATCATTTTCAAACGACTGCCCATCCAGCTGTTGCAATGTGCTGCGCCAGAACGCATTGTCGCTTTGTATCAATTAGCTTCTGAGTTCAGTATGCAGGGGAGCCATGTATACCCTTGGTTCCTGAATCATTCCTGGACACCAGGAGAGTGCCTGGCATGTAAGAAGTGGCAAATCTTCTGTTACAGCAGAACTGAGTTGTAGAAATCCAAGAAATAACAAAGGTCAAAGATGAGCACCTCAGGAAGGCATGCTCACTGCATGGTCACTACAGTTCAACCTTCACTATACATTGCTAGCCTTGAAGTGTTGTATTTGCATGTGTGTTTCAAATTTGCACAATAAAACCATGTGTACTAAAGCAACGTGCATGTTTACTGCATGCAAAATTATTGCATAAACTCATCATATTGTTTTGCCAATTCTCAAAGCAAATATCATGTATCCAATGGACAATTCCATAGTGTAGTTTGCCAATATTTGATTAGACTCCTAATGGCAGAACTAATCAGACTTGCTCCTCAGTAGTCAAGATTTGTAATTGAAGAACATGGGATACTGGTGCCACCTTTCCCATTGGACTTAAATATCCCTTGTTTTTTGTCTATTCATATAACTGTACATTGTCGGACGTAAACAAGGGGTTACTTGTGGTGCCACATAAATCTCACAATAAATAAATGCATGCTTAAATACCCTTTGTCCTTCAGAAGCTGAATGGTTCCAGAATCTGTATTCAAATCACTACAGAGCTTTCCCCTTTGCCGAAAAATCTGGCATGTTCCTTAACACCAGCGTATGACTGGGGTCATTAATCAGATCCTAAAAATCTGGATAATCCACCCTTCCCTTGCATGCAGCCATATATAAAGAATATTGTATATGCAACGATCTATCTAATAGGACAGCCTTCTTAATGTTGTACATACTCCAAAGTTTTGTAGAGTTGAATTTTTCATTGCACAGGTTTCTTCAACCTGTTCAACCAGATAGTCATCACTCTATACAGACACACAGCCAAGTGTCTTACTATCAGTTATGAGCCCTAATAATACTCTTTTTAATTTTTGCTCAGCACCCCCACAACTTACCTCTTAGCATATGTCCAAGTACATCTATGTACAAACCATGCTATGACCCTGCACACAATCCTTCTACTTTTCCAAATTCACAGTGTGGTGCTGACAAAATCTTTGTCATGGCATGCCTGCCTCCTTATCATTATTAAAACACATTATCCTCTATTCACATTCTACTCTTTCAATATTTAAGGGCCCATTCTATGACAACAATCACCAGAAAAATATGCACAGCCCCATCTTTTGAAACATTCAGTGTTGCCCTCAAATCCCTCCTTGCCAGACTTAAGGCTCAAGATGGGGGACCTTTTGCTGCACTGGGCAACCAAGCGCTTCCTACTTCTGCCCAAGCCCATCTTCTTAATCTTACCTACCTCCTCTATTGAAAGATGTAAATGTGTATAATATGTAGTATTCTCATTGTATAATGTATTGTAATGGAATTAATTCTTTTGTAACTTCAGTTGGTTCTTGCACACCAGTCATGGTTCATTTATACTCTCCTCTGGAATTTCCCATAAAAAACTATTGGCATTTCTATGAATGACCTGCATGTGGCTTCTACACAATTTCTGGAATAAATACCAGCATTCATAAATAAATATAAAAACACGCAGATCCAAAATGAGAAAGAGAATTATCAGAGGATGCATGAATTTAGTGTTGGCTGCATTCTTTTTAAATACCATCCTGGTCCTCGTTCAAACATATCTGTTAAGTCTGAAGCTGATCCACTCACACCAAGAGGCCATGAAAATGGCTATAGTAGTGGGGTTGAAAAGCAGGTAGCATAATATTACAGCAATAGTTACCTGCTATGGTGATGGTAGGATCTCAACTCATACAGTAGGCTTTGCAGGATAGAATAACACTTTGGAAAAAATAGTCTAACATGCATCAATGACAGATCTCTTCACAATCATGAAGCCTTTTTTCATTATTTTTAGACATTCTTTATCTTTTTATTTCTAGAAGTTCCTTTCCCTAGTAGGTGTCCTCTAGTGTTCAGATCTGGTCTCAGTAATATAATGTAACATTTTGGGAAAAATATGCAGGAGAGCAGCCCAGCACTGGATGATATTATTGCAAAGACCTCCACGGCCACCACATATTTCCCTTGTGTACTGATATAGCCTGGGATAAAAGACAGCCACACACTGAGGAAGACAAGCATACTGAATGTGATCCATTTAGCCTCGTTGAAGCAGTCAGGCAATGTTCGTGCTAGGAAAGCCACCAAGAAGCTTACGCAAGCCAACAACCCTAGGTATCCCAACATGCACCAGAAGGCAGTCTCTGAACATTCATTACACTGGAAGATAATTGTTTCAGTCTTCAGCTTCATGTTCTTTTCTGAAAATGGAGGGCAGAGCAGGAGCCAGATGATGCAGATAAGAACTTGAAGAAGTGTGCAACCAGAGACAGTAACCACTGGAACACGAGGACCAAGCCATCGCCTCATATTACAGCCGGGCTTTGTGGCTTTGAACGCAATGATCACCATGATGGTTTTAGCCAAAACACAAGATATGCACAGGGAAAATATTATGCCAAAGGCAGGCTGGCGGAGTAAGCATGTGATTGTATGAGGTTCCCCAATGAAGAGAAAAGAACAGAGAAAGCTCAGTAGCAGAGCTCCCAAGACAAGATAAGTGAGCTCACGGTTGTTGGCCTTGACAACAGGAGTATTTGCATACTTAATGAAAACGACTAGAATGGCAATTGTTTTGATTGAACACCCTATGGCTACACAGGACAACATAATCCCAAGAAGCTCCTGATACAATAGAAATTCAATATTCTTCGGAATGCATTTGTTTCTCTCCTGATTGGACCACTGGTCTTCTGGACATGCCCAACACTTACTTGATCCTGAAAAAAGTGGAATTAATGTAAAATAGATTAAAAACCATTTTCAACAAGACACCTTTTTTGCATGTGTGTTTGATGGTGCTAGAAATTCTATTATGCTGACTTCTGCTGCTTCAAAATGTCATGCATACTACCCATGGAATAAAGACAGAGAAGCAAAAATGTCATCAGTCGCTATATGGGCCTTTCCAAATGAGCACCAATTTTCTGCATCCATCAAATTTCACTTGTGTTTATGGAGGATCAGAGTAAACTTCCCTCCACTTGCTAATCCCTTCACTGAAAGAGTGTTTGCCTACCCCTATGCTGGACATTTTTCCCAACGTTTGCACTGACCTTAGGCAAACATGTCAGGGACACTTGCCAAGACATGGGATCCATTTCTATTACCTGCATCGTACTCATCTTATGGGTGAAAAGAGGTGAAGAATCTGAATTCAAAGTATCAGCAACAAATGAACTGTCTAATGAAATCATTCAGAAAGGATGCTAAAAGATGTCCTAGGGAATCCTGCCCTTCATGGTCCTTTAATTTCCAAGGAGGCTGTTGATGCTTTTTCAAGAACTGAGGTGATAATTATATTGTTTTCGTTCTGCACAGTTGAAACCGAGCTGTGCTCTTTTTTATTGCCTTTCTTCATATCTTATTGATGAGTGGTGTAGAAAAGAGACTACTTTGAAATTGTAGAATGGAAACTTCTGAGTTAGGCATTTAACTGCCTGGCCAATATTTCTATAATGTAGTGATCCAGTTATACATTTGAGGTCAACATTCATTGAGACTGTAGCCGTTCAATATACCCCATTAAGGCGAATAGCTTGATATCATTGATAATGGCTCCCACTTTTTGCAAATATTGTATTGACATGATACCTTTTACATATCCTGAAAAGAGGACTGATATAAATTGGTCCACAGAGAAGTTCAATCAAGTTTGGCCTCTGATTATTCCATAGATTGTTTCTATAACCTGAGGTCATATTTTAGTGAGAGAAAGTAGACCTAGGTAGCAGATTTGTGAAATCACTCATGTTCACATTTGGTACCATTTGTATATTTCTGGTCACAGTTTAGGTCAAATTTCCACATGATTCCCTCAGTAACTACTGTGGTGAATTAGACAATATTTTGTGGATTAGCCTCAAAATATCGTGTCGTGTTCAGTTTCCTGTGTCATGTTACCATTTAGCTGTTTCCTTTACACACTTTATTTTCTGGAAAAAAACGTCTAAATTGTTCTGTATCACAAACTGACTAGTGAAAATTTCAAGAAATAACACGTTTATACAGAATATACTGGAACATGAAAGAAATAGGAGGCTAAATTAGATTTTGGGGAGAGGGTACTCTGTTGCAACTGTGATGGAGGAAATCTTCTCCGAACCAAAGAGCCGCCTGTCTGATTAACAAGCGAGCAGACCTTAAGTATGTCAGTGATGGAGCCTACTACAGCTCATTCACTGACATACTCCTCTGATGACCTGGCTGAGTATGACCCATGGGAGTTTTGGTCTTTTGGCCACCACCCCATTTTAGAGTGGTAAGGGACAGTAAAAACTGCAAAACGACCACACGGTGGGAGGCGACTCTCCTGTTGTGGGTTCAGTAGCTTTTAATTGTTCAAAAATTCAATACCGCCTTGGGATTTTGTTTTTGAAAAATCACAAACAAGTTAAAAGACTGATCAACTGTACCATCATTTTGACTGTACCGTTCATTCAGGGGTATATTCACAAAAACGTGCGCTAAACATCTCCAAAAAATGTTAACGCAACTTTACACATCGCAGTCTATCGTGGGAAAATAACCCTGTGTTAACGTGGAATTCACAACACGGCGGTACCATGCGATAGTTTGCCGAAAACGCGCCCAATGTCCGCGATACAACCACCGCTACGGAGATAAAAACACAAACCCCAATGCAAAAAAACATGCGATGAGCCCATTCGCGATGAGGAAAGCAGAGATAAGCAGCGCCAGCCCCGCGACACACACATGGCAGGCGGGAATAAGCACAACAAAAGCAGGAAAAAGGAAGACAAACCAAACAGAAAACAACAGCGCAGCACAATGGAGGCAGTCGGAGTAAGTACACAACCCCACAAGCCCCAGTGGCAACAAAACATTGTACATGGCAGTCCATCGTGGACAAGGTGAATGCAGCCGGAGAGCGGAGGAGGACAATGGAAGAAAACCAGAACAGCTGGAATGATGCGAAACAAAAACAAGCAGAAACACGCCAACAACCAGAAGGCAGCAATGCACACTGGAGGTGGGAGTCCAGCGCCACACCAGGAGTTGGATGACATGGAGGAAATGGTGCCCACCACATCAGTCTGGAGATGGTGGCAGGAGTCGGGGACCGGAAACTGCTCAAAATCAACAGACACAACAGCAACAGGGAGAGGAACGACCAGGGACTGGGGGGATGGGGGGAGATGGGCACAATGGCACACGTGCACAATTAAGCACAGCACAACTGCAGACAAACCATGCCCAAGAGTAACAACACCAACCAAGAGCACAAGTCACACAAGTCGGCAATATCACACCACTCAACAAGCACAGAAGTGAAAACCACACTGCCTGAAAGGGAGAAGGGTGAGCCAAATCAGAGCTGAAGGGCCATCTCACACACAATGCAGCACACACACATAGGAAGCAGAGCACCCCAACATTGAACACAAAGTGGTACAAACACCAACATTTGCACAACCGAACACAGGACACAAGTGCACCCGCTTGTGGCCGGTAAATGGCCATACGCATCTAGCAAAGCACGAAACAGGGACATGATAATGTACAAGTACCAACCCACAGCCCTGATGGGGTAGCAATGCCTGTATGGCAGGGACCCAGAAAGGCCGTGACACACACATTTGCATACATATCAACACTCATCACAGTTGGAGACAAGTGAAGGTGCGGAAACTACATCAACAATTGCGTGTCAGTACGGCCAAGAGAAGTGCCACAACATGCAGACCAATGCAGCAGCATGTCTGAATGAGGAACGTTGGAAAGCGCCCATGTCCACCCCTGGGGGAGTCCATCACCCGCACAAGTCAGTGCCAATGCGCGTTGGTTGTCCGCGCATGTATCCGGAGTCCAGGCCAATGCAGCCATGTCCACTGTCGTCTTGGGACATGTGACCAGATCCCCAACATGCAACCAGGCGTCGGGACACGTGCAATGGGTCACATTCAGTTATGGCTGCAGGTACGTTGTCACTCGTCCATGCACGCGAGTGCAACAGCGTAGGCCAACATTTCCAATAAGAGCTCGTTGTCGACTAGATCTAACATGTCGGCGACGTAACCCATCAGCTGTCCCGGACAGATGTGCTGACTCCAAGCCCTGGCCCCAATTGGCACTAAAGTCCAATAGGGGAGCGGCTCAATGTGGTCACTGCACACGACGAGTCGTGCAATCTCCCAGGTCCAGTTGCCAGCATGCATGCCAATCATCCAGGCATGCCATAAACGGGCATCACAATGACACTCCTGGTCGTGGGCCAACAGGGGGTGCACACACACGTCGAAATCCAGTTCAGCTACCGTTACGTTGGAGAGGCAGACATCCATGGTCCACTCGAATATGCACGAGCGACAATGCAACACAGGCTGAACGCAGGTGACGTTGGCAAGGCGGAAGCTTAGCCGGTAACTGATCCGCAGCACTGCCAATGGCAGTGCCCCCAGTACATGCAGCAGACGTGCACGGTACCGGTCCACGTGACTGGGGTTGTGCATGTGTCCGGGATGGTCTGCCATTGCGTCAAGGGCTCTGCTTGAAGCGGCACTGTGCTGACCCGCGCCAGTCCTGTGGATGAAATGCCACAGCTCGGATCAATGAGCAGTGTCTGTGTGCAACGGGTGCAGGCCTGGGATGGGGTGGGAGTACGTGTGAAGGCCATTTCAAGCACGCTAACTACGACCAAGGACTTCTGTGTGTGGGATGTGTACACGTTGGTCTCACGTCGGGCAGTGCGTAGTGTGGGAGTCGTCAGCAAATGCTATTGTATCTGTCAGGGGGTGCTGGGCACATGCAAGTCCCAGCACGGAGCTGCAGATGTGCTTCCGCCTGATAGTCCAGACAAAGGACCTTTCATCCCTACAGTCAGTTTACCATCTGCTTGCATACAGGAGATGTGCAGAGGCCTGTTGTGGGTGGGGTGGGATGTCTGCGACCCAGGGAATCATGGATGATATGCCGAGCACGTGGCACATGAGTGGCCTCACTGTTTGTTACGTTGCCTCACAGCTGCTCCTCCCTCCCTCGAGCCCCCACACTTGTGTGCGCTGCACGGTTGCATCACGTGCACTCCTACGGCACACCATTGTCATGCCTGTCTGCGCATGTCCAGCGGCATGCCAACAACACCGTGATGCTGGCCGTTGAGGGTGTGGGCCACGTGAGTGTAGGCAAATGGTCTGGACAGGGCAGACACAGGTGTACAGTCCATGGCTGGCTGTGATCGCGCTGCGATTGAGGCTAGGCATCTGACTCATGCAGCTGCAGGACTGATACACACAACACTTGGCATGTATGAGCCAAGACCCCGAGCGGTCTTGCACTCCTACATTTCCCCGTACGTGCGGCCACGCCCTCCGGGTGCATGCTACATTGCAACATCGACGACTGTGGCCCTGGTGGCGACAACACTCCAACACAGAGACACGCTTACCGCACTTCCTGCTCAAGGCCAGACCGGAGCCACGCCCTGAGCCCCCTGCCAAATCAGCACACCCCAGTGCTGACCTGACGTACGCCGGCCCAGCACACGCCGCTTGTGCATGCAGGGGGGGCGGATGAAGCTACATGTCCAAGGTCTTAGCCACTGCTGAGGTGACATGGTATCGTCCGCTGAACACAGCACACTGCGATGTTGCAGGGCTCGGGCCCATCATGCTGACATAATGACCACACGGACACACTTGCTTAGATGGTGTGAATGGCTACGGGCACGTGCGCCCGGCCACTTTTATTAGCAGGCTCACATGTTGAGTGACACCTGTGTTGGATGTGTGTGGGGTGTGTGTACACCAGCCGTCATGGAGTGCTTGATGCGGTCAAAAAACTACAACAGTGTACATCGTAAAAGACACAACCATTCAACCATAAAGGCTCCATGACTTGAATGGCCCCGGATGCACAGCGTCCGGCACGGGCCTACCGCCACGGGACGCTGGCTTGCAGTGCACTGGGGCAGGGTCACGAGAGCAGAGCAGGTTCTCGTAGATGTCAAAGGGGATTGTCGCGGAGTGTCTCGGTGGACAGTGGAAGGTGTACCCCCAGGGCATGATGCAGAGGGCAGAACCACGCTGAAACAGTCACTATGGTGGAGATGAATGGAACAGACACATGTCGAACACCAAGTCCGTCCCAGCCAGATAATGATGCAGACAACCCCCAGGCCATGGACTCAGACTCCACCAAGTTCAACCAGACAGTGTCCATGACTCATTGCGCACAGAGTTAGTGGCACCAGTGCTGATAGGGGATGCCGCCTGCGATGAGGCGTGTCCAATGGTGTGAACTCCTCCATATATTACCCAACACACAGTTCCACATGTGGGACCTAGTGGACCGCAGTGTAGGCCTGAGGCAGCGGTCAGCAGGGGCCCTCATCCAAGTGTCGCCGGCTTACGTTGGATGGTCCCACCGGCCTGCGTAGTTCAGGTTCAGTGGCACTACGGGACGCGGACTTGCGGTGAACAGGGTTAGTGGCACCAGGTCAGTTGTTGCTAGTGTTCGGTCACCTCCGTGACAAGGATCCGGCTTTCATCCGGACTGAACCACAGCTTCCTCTTACTCCTCTCCATGCGTTCACTGGTATGGACTCTGCCATTCATGAATCACGACTAAGTGCTGGATGTGGGACCTACTGGACCGCAGTGTAGGCCAGGGGCAGCGGTCAGCACGGGCCCACAGACACGTGTCGTGTGCTTGCGATGCAGGGTTTGGGACACTGATCGAAGGGAGTTCAGTGATATAAACGCGGCAATTAACATTTGGTCACTGCCATTCTGAACTCAAGACACAGTTCCACATGTGGGACCTACTGAACCGCAGTGTAGGCCTGAGCCCTCATCCAAGTGTCGCTGGCTTGCGTTGAACAGGGTTAGTGCCACCACGTGTCGCAGGCTTGCGTTGAACAGGGTTAGTGGCACCACGTGTCGCCGGCTTGCGTTGTACAGGGTTAGTGGCACCACGTGTCGCCGGCTTGCATTGAACAGGGTTAGTGGCACCACGTGTCGCAGGCTTGCGATGCAGACTTTGGCTTCATTGATCAGAGGGAGTATAGTGATGTGGACGCTGCCCCAGACTTGGGGTCACTGCCATTCAAAACTCACGACTCAGTACAACATGTGCCAACAACTGGGCCGAAGAGTATGCCGGTGGAGTATGTCAACGAAAAAGGAGTACTGTGGGCCAGCGTCGTGGAGGCCAGCGATGGTCTGCGGAGGCTGCAAAGGTCGCGGGACTGGGGCTTGGAGCTTGCACCGGCACGTGGTGGGCCCTCTTTGACACACGCCGGTGTCGGCAGGTGAGCGGAGCCTCCTTGGTGCGCTGGGGCAGGCATGACGGGTCTGGGGACCAGCGGCCCGGGGTGCAGCAGGCGCACAGGGACGCAGGCCCTGCCGCGCACGGCACCGGCCTCGTGGCGGGCTGAGAGGCGCCACCCTGGCAGACACGTTGGCCATTCCAAATGAGAACCACGTCCAGTGCGACAGGCTTTTCATTCACACCCCTACGCAGGCCTGGCGTACGCAGGGCCAACCCACTCCGCCCGCGCATACAGGGGGGGACGTAACGGGCGACATTTCCGCGTTCTGCCCCACAGCCTGTGGGGACATGGTAGCGTCCACTGGCCACTACACTCCATGCACCAGCAGTTAATGTCCACATGGCCATTTCCGTGGTTTGCACACTGAAGTCTGTCCGGCACATCCACGCCACACCTGGCATTGGGTAGGTTCTCATTCATTAGTCACTTGCCGCTCTCGCACATGCCTGCTCCAAGCCTCTCCTCACATTCTGCTATTGTGTGGCTGTGGTGCCATGCCGTGGCTGGGTTGTGTGCATGGCAATCCCAGGTTCCCAATGGAGTTGTGTTGTCGTGTCTGGTCGGTTGGCATGTTGTGTGGCATGTTGCATGTAGTTTTGCTGCGTGCCCATTGCCAGTGTCGTGAGTTGCATGACTGTGGAGTGGAGGTGTGTGGTGTGTTCATTTGGTACTTACCAACGAGCAATGCATTTCCATAGGTGCCATCCTGGGAGCGCTGGTTGATGATGGACTGTCGGGAGATGTATGAATCATGCACACTGCCTGGGGAGTTGGCCACAACATTGTTGAGGAGTCCCCGGTGGTCCACTATTGCCTGCACATTGATGGAATGCGTGTGCTTTCTGTTGCGGTAGTTGTGTGCAGTGTCGACAGGGGGCACGAGGGGTACATGTGTGCAGTCGATTGCCCCAACACGTGAGGGAATCCAGCTATGGCGTAGAAGACTTGCTTGGTCTCCAGCTGCTCCTGCGCAGTGTGGGTGAAGTGGAGGAGCTGGGGTACCAGGCTGATGATGGCATCCAGGACAGGTGTGATGAGCTTGGATAGGGCTGGCTGTGAGACTCCTCCGACTCTGGCAGTTGTGGGTTGGAAGGTACCAGAGGCCAACATGTGCAGCACAGCCGGCAGCTTTGTCTGTGGAGGGATGTTGGTTGTCCGCTGTGTTGGTACCGTCAGCCGGTGGGCGATGTGGGTCAGGATGCGGGGGATGGTTGTCCTTTTGGGCCTGTAGTGGGCAGTGTCGTCCTCTGGCGTTAGGTCTGTGAGGCTGGTGCGTTTACGGTGGGTCCGCTGTCTTTGTGTACGCTGCCTCTGTCGTGGTCTGGGGGGGGCAGGGCGGGTCCTGGGGGTGGTGGCGGGCCTGGGGGTGGTGGCGGTGGGTGTTGTGGCCCTCATGGGTCTCCAAGCTGCATGATCATTGGCTCCATGGCATCTGTGGGTCTTCAGATGTGGCTCTTGGCTGGGCTCCCTTTCATGCTGCAGGTAGTCGTCCTGCTTAACACCAGCAAAAGGCAGGTGTTAATGTTAATTCCCTGCTGCTACCGCGGCTTATTGCCTGTTTTTGGTGCGCATCGCAGATCTGGCAGTTCATTGTGAAAGTGATGTAGTGGTGTTTTCGTGAGTTTTTGCATGGGAACGCCTACTCTGCATCTCATTAGGGTTAGTTGGTGGTGTCACCCGTGGAGATACATTTTGCGGCAGTTATCGCGGGAATACTGGCGATGTCTGCAGTTTGCACCCGCTTGTGAATGGGGCGTTAAATCTATCTCCACTTTTGATGCGTTAAGGTGGCGATAACTCGGCGATAAGTCCTTGTGAATATGCCCCTCAGTCTTTTCACGCATTGACATGAGCCTCTGTGATGACATTTCCTGCCAATACCCAGAGTGGTCCGCAGGGCAGGCAGACGTCTCTAAATCTGAAAGACAGATACCCTATTAGACAGATACTCAATCAGGGCAACGGAATATTTTAAATAGAAATTAAATCAGACCCCAAGGGTAAATTTACAGTTTTTGCTGTCTCTTGCCACCAGGTTTTCATACCGGTAACGGAGAGTGAAAACTGGCCATTCAACCTCCCTCTCTATATTGGACAGGTGGTTGAAAGGCAAAAATTCTAACGGCTTGTACTCTGTCAGGCCAATGGAGGAGTTGTCAACAATGAAGTCAGAGTAAGCTCTGTCTCTAACATAGTTAAAGTCTGCCCACATGGAAATCAGGCGGGTGGACCTTAAATGTGGCTGTGCGGGTCCTCCGTTGTCGTTGCGGCAGAGTACCCTTTTTGCCAAAATTCTAAATCAGCCCCTATCTTTCCAAAATCGCTCTTGGACATTATGCCCAAAATGTACATTCAGAAAATAATTTCCTGTATGATATTTCCCTACCTGTTTCATTTGAAATTTCTCCTTCGGAACATCGGATGCAGTCAAAGCAGCAACCTGGCCGTCCATCCTGAGCTGCTTTCCTGTACCCCGGAGCACAGCTGTCACTGCACACGGATTGGGGGACCTTTGGATGGGAATAAGGAAAACCACAATATTTTCAAAAAAATAGGAAAACAAATTGCAATTAATTACATACCATAAAGTATGCAATCACATTGACAACAATAACAGATGTCATTTATTTTTTAATTCGAAAAAATAATCAAAACGTAATACTTATGAATATTGTCTGATATTGATAATGGGGGAATAAAGAGTTATAAATTTACATGCAGCAAACTACCTTTTAATGACTGATAACTGCTTGTTTTCTATGATCGAAGCTGCCCACGATGCACACATTGTTGGATGTTTTTTATCTCATTTGCTTTTTTATATTTATTACTGTCATATTGTCTGTATCAGAAACAATAGTGATACGTTGCTTCATTAACATTAGGCTACAAGGGAGCACATTTCTTTTGGAATACTGAAAATTTCTTTTAAATTTCAGAATATTAAAAAAAAAAAATGTGCATACTGAAAACAGATAGTTAAAGGCATAATTCTAGCATTAGGTTTCCGGTGGTTGGAGTCTGCCCTTGTGTGTATGTAAGCCTGTAGTGATCAGAGCCATGTTTGGGCAGACAGTCTGAGAAGACTGGAAAATTGTCAGGACCTTAGGCCTTGGCCAGGATGAGTCAACAGGATTTGTTTATTCATGTTCGGCAGTCAAATAAATGTCATGTTGGTTAGGTATGCTTGGTATTAAACATTGTATGGGAAAAAGTGGCACAGCTCCCCTATTCCATTATTCAAGTCAAATGAATGATCTAGAACTGGGCTATGTACTTGACTCTATAATAAAGGATATCCTGCAGATGAAAACTTACATCACCCACAATGCACTGTTCTGGAAAATTAGAGGTCCCATTGCAGGCCTCTGGATCTTTCCAATCTTGCAGATCATTTCGCCAAGCAGCATACTCAAAAAGTAATAGATTTACATTAACCCCCGCACTTGCCCACTCTCCACTTCCCTACATCGTATTCCTACTCGTGAATAAGCCAACATACCATCTTGTCTTGTGGTGGTCCATTGTTGGCCGCAGTTTATTAGGAATACACGCATATATATATTGCATTACTTTTGTGTAGCGCCATGCATAAGCTTTCTCAGCGAGCTGTCATCTTTGCATCATACTTCCTTTGTATCTCGTTATACATTGCATTTGCGTATCTCATATATACATTGCCCCAATCGCCCCTTAGACTGACAGTTCGTTGCTCATGTACTTTGCAGGCTTGCATTGTCTCTTGGCCTTGCTGGGTCGTTGCTTCTTCCGGTTGGGTTTGCCTTCTCTTTGCGTGGAGGGTGTAGTTTCTGTCCCGGAGTTAGGCTACAACTCGCTACCTTGTCCGATTCTTGTTGTGCCCTGCCATCCGGCGGGGCTGGGCAGCGAGCGCCCGTCTCCGTTTGCTACCCCCTCGTGGTAGGCCACCACACCCTGCCGTATGGCATCCCAGAGTGAGTGGTCCTACCTACCGCCCTTAGGCCCAACTCACCCAGCCGTGCGGCATCCCAAGGTGAGTGGTCCTATTCTGGCACACCGCCCTCCGGTGTGCCTCTGTACCAACCATTATCCCCATAGTTTCCCGTGCATGCTCTGCCTGTTCCTACGCCCTGCGACATAGCTGTTCTTCTGGTGTGGGTGGGTGGGACAAAAAACCTCATGCCGCTGCTGCTCCCCTGTTCCGTAGGTCAGTGCCTACCTGGGGAAGCAGCAGGGCTTATATCCCCCGCGCGCTCTCCCGCCAATCTTGTGGCCTCCCCCATTGGGGGTTCAGTAAATTGCTCGTGTCCCCCATTGGATGGGGGAGCTGCTGCCGAGCCGATCCGTGACGCGCGGTGGGGGGGGTCCCCTGGTTGTTCGCGCCCTTCGGCGCGACCGCAGCAAACTGGTTCTGGCCGGGGCTTGGCGTCGGTTAAGGCGCTGGCCCTCTAGGCCCCCTCCGGGTGCCGGCCTCTGCTATTGTAGATAGTAGGGATTTTCACTCTTCAGCCTTCCAGATGCTGTGGCCATGCAGCTGTAAATTGCAGCTCAATGAGAATTGTGTTGAGAAGTATGTATTTTCAGAGGCTTCCTGTGTCAGAGGGAGAGCCCAAACAGACCCAGGACTTGAGGTGGGAAGCTCCTTCCCTTATGTCGACAGCACTTGTTTGCTGAATTGGCGCAAAAATGCTTCGTAATATCAGAGGCTGTGTTTTAGAAACATTTTAGCATTACTTGGGGCGAATGAAAACGGTTCTGAACTTATCAATGAAAAAGCTACACCACATATCAAAAAGAAGAGGAATCTCTTAGAGAATCTAAAGGTACAGAATGGGAGATTAACAGAAAGGTATATTGATGTGATCCCCACAAGCGGGGCATTAGGAGTGACAATCTAATGCCGATGATTGTCTTTGTCAAGCAAAGTTGCTGGTTGCTCACTGATTCAATTTTCCATAGGATTCATGAGAACAAACAAGAGGGAAACATTAAAATGTCCATCCCTACGTGTAGCAAAACTGGTAGCTTCAACCAGAAAACATACCATACCTTATGGACCTAGTATATTGTACATGACTTTTTAGGGTGAGCTAGATGAAGGTAGAATTACAATGTGCCCTAGACGAGATCTGTTGAATCACATCATATCATCAACGCATGCATGCTTGATTGTATGTGTTCCTATTGGATTATATTCTCCTTAGTACACAATGACGTCCTTTAACCATGCATGTCTTGTTGAAGACTAGTTAAAGATAGAGGGCCTTACTATGTGTGGAAACTTGAGCTACTGCCATGTCAAAATTGAAAACAAGGCCTGTACTGTACCTCTGCTGTTGTCATGCCCCACTGAATGGCACTGTCGTTGATGTACATGTCATGCCCCTTGGACACTGCCGGCATTATACTTCCAACCTTTACATACGTTATGGCACCATCAGAGTCTCCCTGCCAGTTGATGATGTCATAACGCTCTGGGGGGTTCCCATGATGGTCAAAAAACATTTCCTCCCCTTCTTTGTTCTTGAATCGTACATGCTTGATGTAATACAGGATCTGACGAGGTGAACATAAAGAATTAGTTTCCCAGCTATAGGCAACCAACATGGCGCTGTGATGCTATCCCAATGCTGCATAAATGAAACCAATATGGTTGCACGTGCCTTAGAGCATAACTAAGTTCAAATACATTAAACACAGGAATTGACATGCTGTGACATTTGACCACAATGACAACACCCAAAGCAACATCACCCAGCATCCAGTCCGGATAAAAACAAAAACATTTGATGAAAATCATCCTACAAGCTAATAGATCAGACGAAAGAGAGCCACATGAGTTAGAAACAAAAACAAAGAG
The DNA here is from genome assembly GCA_963921515.1 of Calotriton arnoldi. NCBI lineage: Eukaryota > Metazoa > Chordata > Amphibia > Caudata > Salamandridae > Calotriton > Calotriton arnoldi. The sequence continues at coordinate 308,483 of CAWUFW010010740.1, read as the reverse complement.
TTGCAAATTATGTAGCATATGTCGTGCAGCACTGACTGGGTATCAACCCTAGAAGGAGCCTTAAAACTGGCCTAACATTGATATTAAAATATACAGAAAGTGATGGATGGAGCGCTTGATTTATTCTCAGCCGCTTCTAATTACTCAGAGCTGCATCCTAATCCATTGTACAGTTTGGAACCAGCCATATGCATATCCATCTTGACCCTGCTCCAATGGGGAGGTCCTCAGTGAACTGGAACATAAGCAACCCAGGACAGGTTTCACCGTAATTAGGGTGCATCAGACAGGTATAGCTTGGTTTCAGTGACACAGTGTGCACAGCAACCACATCTGGCAATGCCCATCCTACTTAGGTCGACACACTAAAGAATACAAAAAAGTGATGGATGGAGCGCTTGATTTATTCTCAGCCACTTCTAATTACTCAGAGCTGCATCCTAATCCATTGTACAGTTTGGACCAAAAAAGTGATAGATGGAATGCTTGAAATAATCTCAGCCACTGGTAATTACTCTGGGTTGCATCCCAAACCATTGTTATTTTGCACATGATGCCACCTCAGTTTGGGCCAAGCCATATGCAAATAAGTCTTGCCCTTGCTCCAATGGGTTGCCGCCCAGCCAAGGACTGCCAGGCCACGTCCTCACTAAACCTGAATGCAAGCAACCTAGATCCAGTTTCTCCCAAGTTAGGGCTCATCAGCCAGGTATAGCTGAGTTCCAGTGACACAGCATGCACGGGACCCATGTATGGGCATAACCATCTGTTGGACCTGGCCCTCTCTGCAGGGTCACCCCCATATATTTTGTCTTTGCCCCTCCTATTTTCTGAACCCCTTTATGTTGACCTTAGGACTATGTGCACTTTACCACTGCTAACCAATGCTACAGTGCTTATGCATTCTCCTTTAAACATGGTAAAATTGGCTTACATCCAATTCCCATAATTAATTTACTTATAATTCCCTAGCAAAGTGGAACTACATGTACCCAATATGTGTAAATTAAAGGCTACTAGTGGGCCCGCAACACTGATTGTGCCACCCATTTAAGTAGCCTTTTGAAAAATGTCTCAGGCCTGCCATTGCAGCCTGTGTGTACAGTTGTAAACTGCCATTCTGACCTGGCAAAATAAACCTTTTGTCAGGCCTAAACTTTCCTTTGCAATACATACAAGTCACCCCTACAGAAGGCCCTAAACTGCCTGTAGGGCAGGGTGCAGTGTAATTAAAAGTTGGACATGTAGGGAAAAATGACTAAATTAGTTTTTTACTACTTCAAGGCTTATCTCTCCCATAGGATAACATTGAGCTACCTTATTATATTTAATAAGTGATTACTGTTGATTTGGCAGTAGGTTGGTATGTCGAGTTTGATTTCTAAAGAACTGTAATTTGAAAACCCTCTTTAATGGTAAAGTCACAATTCTGAAAATTGCACTTTCTTGTCCTAACCATTTCATGCTTGGAGCCTGTTCCTGGGTCACATGACTAGGTGTGAGCGGCAGTTGACCTTTGTGTATTCCTCCCAGACAGCCACACAATTGAGACACTAGCTAGGCGTTGGTAGGATGGGCCATCTCTAGCAGGATTTGGAGGCGGTGCTGTCACCTACTAGACTTGCACTTCAAAGGGGGCTGCCTTAGCACTCTCATAAAGGGTTGCACTAGTCTGTTGTGACTCCAGACAATCTGGGGCCAGGACAAGGAGGAAGGAAATTCCAGATACAGCTGTGGGGGGGGAAGCTCTAGTATCTTCTCCCGTGTCAAAAGCTGGCACCACGTATAAATATTGGAGCCGTAGATCCATCTCTTCAGATCACTTCTGGACCTGTGGAAAACTCAGAAGAAGGACTGCTTTGCTGTCCTGCTACTGGAAGGACAGCTCAGCTGCCCTGCTGCAAGAAGGACTGCCCTGCTGCTTATGGAAGGAGAACTGAACCTGCACCTTGAACCTAGGACCATCAGAGTGACTCCAAGGGCTAGTTGGCTGACCTCCTGTTCTCAGCTAAAGTGGCATATCAAGCTCCATCCCCGTTGAGTGCCACACCAGGACTCTGCCTGCAGTGGGTCCTGACCCTCAAAGTGGTGCTCACCAATCCTGGGCCCTTGGAAGTGGGGCTAAAGGTGATGTACCATCTTAAATATGGTCTCCATCCAATCCAACGCAGTGCGACACACCTCGACACAGAAACTCTTAGCCCTCGCAGCTCCTCATCTGAACAAATGTAGTGCAACGCAACTCAATGCAGGACCTCGCTTTGCAGCCATCGCAGCTCCTCATCGGAACCTACTCAGTGAGATGCTACTCAACGCAGATCCCCACATTGCAGCCCTCTCAGCCCTTCATTGGAACCAATGCAGCGCAACTCAGCACGACACATACCCACACATCAAAAGACATAAGTTACAGTCCTGAGCTGGACTAACCTGGTCCCTCTATCTGACTCGTTCTCCACCGCAGTCAGCCTGAACTTGTGCTTTTTCCCGGTCCAGCGCATCAAGATAACCACAGTTCAGGCTTTCTGCTTTTATGCACTATTTCTTCCTAAATATTTAAAATTACATCAGATTCGATATTTGTCATTTTTGTGTCATTTTATTTATTAAAATTGACTTTATTTTTCTAAATTGGTTTGGGATTTTCCTTGTATTGTGTTTTCACTTTATTACTGTTTGTGTGCTACATAAATAGTTCACACATTGCCTCCAAGTTTTCGAGAAACAGAACCGCCGCCCGGATGCCTTTTCATTCCTTTGACATGGCTGGCAATGTGAGAAATCTCTTGGACATAATACAGATAAAAGACGTTAAAACAGTGCTATAAAGATAAAACCGTTGAAATGTGAATGGGTGTTGTGATTGAAGTGGAACCCTCTCAAATTAACCTAGGATGGTCTGAAGAAACTGCCGTTTGTTCAATCAGCACCCTTACACTCTTTAATACATAACCTTCACCTGGTCTTGATGACGCTCCTCTGAAACGATAAGAGTGCAACTGAAATGTCAACAGACTGAAGCTCTGCAGGACATCATTTCATACTATAAAAAGCAGAGTGGGCTGATATATCTAAACACAATGATGGTGGTTTCCCTCTTGTGCCAGATCATATTGCCCTCGAGCTTGTTCCTTCTCTTTTTTTAAATTGTGTTATTTGTATTGTATTTGTGCTTTTAAGAAGGGATGTTTTCTGAGGTTAATGTGACTCATTTTGGTTGTTCCTAGGGTCAATATGGCGTTTAGACATTTATATTATTTTGATTTGTAAAATAAAAATGAATTGGTTTATGTAGATGCTCTCTTCTGATTTTTTTTTTTTTTTAAAGAAAGAGAAGTGGGATTGTTTAGCCCCTTGATTCGGTATGCTTATTTTGTTTTGTCTACGGGGTATTTGTTTATATGCTAGTTTTACTGGTTACCCCAAACCCTTGCAACATTAGTTAGCAGGATACATCTTACCTTCTAGATTTTCATCTGAGACTCAGCACATCCTCTAGTCTCAACATTATGAATTTCTTTTTGTTCCAGAGCACTGAGGAAACAGGTGTTTCTTCCTGGATTAGCATTATGGATTTTGCATGAAAACCAGCACCCTTAGGGTTTTCCCCAAATACGTTTACAAGAGAAAACATAGGAGAATTTATCTGAGGAATAGACCTCACCTTGAGGGAAAACCTGTTGATGCACAAGCACCAATTTCCAAAGTCATTCCCCACTTCAATGGCCAACACCCAAAATGAAGTGGTAATATTTCACCCAGTAATTACCACACCCTATACACATTCATAACGAGGGTTATGCACCTTTACTAAAATATAGATTGGACTAACTGAACTTCACTAACCAAACACACTTCCACCAGACCACCTTGATTTAGTTAGATGAGGATCTCATAACCATTTTGAAAGGGCTCCCAAACTCCAAAAACTCAACGCACCATAAAATAATGATAATTAAATGCATAACATTTTCAGAGGGCACCCTGATTGTTAGCTACATTGTGGTCTGAGAGTAGTCAGAGAGCTAAGGTTGGTTTTCAGGCAAGGGCAGTACATTCTGGCTTTTCACCTGGTCTCCTTCAGTAGTTGGGCCAACACAATTGAGTGCAAGCATGCTGCTTGGTTTTCTCTCTAATTTGCCACCTTAATGTAGACTGTGATCTGAGCTGTGCTTGGGAGTAATGTGGGCATCTGTGAGGTTACTTCATGTATAGGCTTATCAGAACAGTTCGTTTTTCAAGACATCTAGTGCCACGTGTGCTTAGCGTCACAATACCTGTTTACTGATGCACATTGCAAGAGTGAATGTCATTGAAAAAATGTATCTATTGATCATTTATTTACTTGTAACATGGCAACATGTTGCCAAAGCCACTGCAGCACATGTACAAAAGAGTATGCCAACAGAGAAGGTCATCAGACTTAAGGTCTGTTCAGGGGATTAATTAGGACTATTGTTCAAGGTAGACAAACTGGGAGCTTGGAATGAGCTGATAGGACATGATATATTATGAGGTGAGGAGACCTGCCAGACATAAAAGAGAGGGTGGGGGCCCGATACAGGGACCCGATAATACTTGTGGATCATGGGCTTCCTTGAAAGGTTTTGTCATCATTGCTTTTCTAAAGTTAGGCAAGAGTGGGTTCAAAGCATTCCACAGAGTGGTCTCCTGAACTGTCATGATCCCCTCTCATGCTTCTTTCTTCTATGTTTGATATGTCGCTCAGATTGGGGCAGTGAGGTCTGAAGTTGCACCCGAGTGTGTTGTACGGAGGTAAAGAGCACAATAGTTTTAAAAGGGTTTGGATACAGTACACAGTACATTGAATTGAATTATTTCTTCAACAGGGAGCCAGTGCAGGTGTTTCAGGGTGGAGGTAAAGTCCTTTTTCACAATCTTTCAGTTTTTTTTGCATTCCTTACTGGCAAGGCTACTTTGCCCAGCTTTGAAGATCATTTGAAAGGGAGTACAGTCTTTTCATGTTCTCCTATTGTCATGACATTGTTTTTGAAACATCTTCAGATACTTTGGAGGCTCTCAACTACTACATTCTCCTTCATGTCCCTAAATACTTTTTGACACTTGACAATAACTTTTCATAATGGTATTTTTCTATAAAGATGTCTTCATAACAATTTCAGAATACATAAAGTGATGAATGGAACACATGAATTAATCTCAGTCACTGGTAATTACTCAAGCCGCATTCCAGTGCATTTTTATTTTGTACACCATGCTACCTCAGTTTGGACCCAGCTATATGCAAATCATTCTTGATGACCAACTCCTCCTCTATTTTTTGCCTGTTTAAGTTTTATTAACGAAATTCTAGATTTCTTCCCTTGCTATAAGAAATTGGTAAAAGACTTGTCAATTTTTTTCAAGAAGTCTTCGGACAAAAACATTGGGAGCTTACTAATAAAATAGTTGATTAGTGGCGATATCATCATTTTGATTGTTTCTATTCTTCCCCACCATGATAGGAATTTTGGTGACCATCCATCCAGTAGTTCAGAGATTTTTTTATAAGTGAAGTTTTCATTCTGTTGTAATGTAGTTATAAGATCATTAGTGAATTGTAGACCCAGATATTTAATTGGTCCCGGTTGCCATGCCAGACCTGTTCCTCCCAGGACGTCCTTACAACCAGGGGAATTAAGAAGTTTGACTTCGGTTTTATCCTTATTCAGTGTATAGCCTGATACTTCAGCGAACTCCTGTTTGGTGTTCATTAGGGCCGGTATAGCCGTTTCAGCTTCTCTCGAAACTATCAGAACATCATCCGCGTATGCGGCCACTTTGAAAGTAGTATTACCAAAATCTATCCCTGGAATTTCTACATTTTCACTCACATGTTGAAGGAACAGCTCTATAGCTAATAAGAAGAGTGACGGGGAGAGAGGGCATCCTTGTCTGGTGCCTTGTCGTAATGAAAGGGAAGAGGAAACTGCACCTCCCGCTCTTACTTTAGCTTTAAGTTTGTGGTATAGTGCCATGATCATTTGCATTAGTGAGTCACCAAGGTTGAACCTTTCTAGAGTTGTTCGCAGAAAATCCCAGTCAACTTTGTCGAACGCTTTTTCTGCGTCTAGGGTGATAGCAACAGTTGGGGAGTCAATTAGTTTAGCTTTTTCATTTGCATGACAAAACATCCTAGTATTATCACTAGAGAGCCTATGTCTAAGAAATCCTACCTGCGAAGGGTGGATGAGTTTCCCAATGTATTTTTGTACTCAGAGAGACAGAATCGTGGCAAATATTTTGCAGTCAAGGTTTATAATTGAAATCGGCCTGTAGTTTTTTGTGAGGAGTGGGTCTTTACCTTCTTTTGGGATGACTGTTATGATTGCCTTTGCTGGGGTGCCTGTGATTTTGTCTGAATTTGCAAACTGATAGTATAGGTTCAAGAGAGGTTGTCTTAAGTGGCTGGTGAATGTTTTGAAAAAGGTTGCATTAAAACCGTCCGGTCCTGGGGCTTTACCAGATTTAAGTTTTTTAATGGCAGTGTCTACTTCTTGAAGGGTAATAGGACCGTTGATGGAGCTCATCTCCCGGTCAGATAAGGTGTTAAGTGAAATCTTGTCAAGGAATTATTTACTCTTCATGGGATTCAGTCTGGTGTTGGAGTCATATAGCTTTTGGTAAAATTCCTGGAACATATCAGCAATTTTAAGTGGATTAGTCTGGAGGGTGCCTGAGTCGTCCTTAATAGTATTGATGGTGTTTTTCTGCATTTTGAATTTTAGGTATGTGGCCAGTGATTTCCCAGCCTTGTTGGCCTCGCATAAGCGCAGGCTTTTTTGTTTATTAACCCAGACCCCTGCTCTGGTACTAATAATTTTATTGTACTCGTATTTCTTGTTTAGTATCTTGTTTAGCGTTTGTGCGTCCTTCTTGATTATGTGAATATTCTCTAGGTCTGAGATTTCCTTCACTGAGGTGGGTAGTTTCTCATTGGCCTCTTTATTTATGTTTGATTTAATTTTAATTACAATTCCCCTAATCATTGTTTTCAGCGCTTCCCATCTGGTGAGGTGTGATGTCTCGTTTTCCTTGTTTTCTAATAAAAAGTTTTTAATCGCCTCGTCAATAAGCCCTTTGTTTTTTGTTGTGATTAAAACGTCATCATTAAATCTCCACAGGGGTTCTTTAAGCGGTGGTGTTGAGTCTGTAATAGTTAGTGTTATGCATGAATGGTCTGATATGATTCTCGGCTCTATGGTTGTTTGGTCTATTCTGCTAGTAGAGTTCCCTGAGGTGAGGACATAGTCTATGCGAGAGTATGAACTATGTTGGGAAGAGTAGAATGTGTACTCCCTTTATGTCGGGTACTGTAACCTTCATGTGTCTGTCATATTAAATTTACTGCAAAGCTTATTGAGTACTTCATGTGCCTTATTCGTTCTGAAGTGGCAAATCGAGTTCCTATCAAGATCAGGATCCAGTATGAATGTGGCTGAGTCGGGGATCAGACTAATTTGCTCTCCACTTTCTTCCCAAGACTCTGGAGCGTCATTTGCAGGTGCATAAACGTTCGCTATGTAGAGATCAGAGTTATTCTTAGTTAGCTTTGTTATGACCCATCTACCTTGTTTGTCGGCAGTGTGCGGAATTAGATCAGTTCTGGCTTTCCTGGATATCAGCGTTAAGACTCCATTTTTCTTGCCCACTGAAGCGGAACCCACCACATCTGTGAACTGATGGCCTTTCAGCGAATTAGCTAAGTTTGGAATCTAGTTTAGTTTCATGCAGAAGAATTATATCTGCCTTTTGCTTATGGATATAGTCAAAGATATTTTTCCTCTTGACCGGATGGTTGAGGCCTTTAACATTAAGTGATATTAATTTAATATTTTATTGAGTTGGAGATGTCATGCTGCTGTTAAGTGAAATCTATGATTTATTACTAGTTGTAATATCCCGAAGATATAGCTGGGATACTTCAATATTCTGTGAGAGGAGCCTACCCTAGACTTCGCTATAGCTTTGTCTTGGGCAAGTCTGATTGTCATCTCGGCGATTTGTCTGAATGATGGGGTATAGTGTGGAATCTCATTGTGTAAGAGTCTCCCTTGTGCGACCATTAGCTGGAAGCACATTAATTTCCTAGAGCCATTGGTTAAACGAAAACGGGAACACATGTGCAAAATCACAATAAAGATTAAAACCGCATAGAAACTAAAATACAAAAGCTACAGAAAATACGGAGCCCCTCATCCCCTTCTCCCCCTCTATCCCTCCCTTCGTCCCCCTCCATGGAAGCATTAGACGTGGCGATAGCAGGAAGATGCTTCCCTCTCAGGGATGCTGTTATGAATGTGAATTGCTTCCCTTACCATGGAACTAAACTTAATGGAACTGCCTAAGAACCTATCTAAGACAAAAGTGTCAAACTAGGTAAAACACGGTTATTAATTGCCTTGTACGCAGGCTAAAGTATTGAGGATGTAGGCTATTAACTGATGCAGCTTGGCATATATGGTGTGCGGTTATTATGACTGCCATAACTCATTTCACTAGTCACAAACATTTCTAGTTGTGAACCTTCAAGGAAATACAATAAAAACACATGAATATAAGACCATAGGACAACTGTGTCAACTAAGCTAACCTGTTTCTAATGCTATCTGAATAGCCAGTCATATTCATTTTGCAATAAGACTGCTGTTCAATTAACAATAGTACGTTGTAATGAACATACACTTCATTATAGTTACGTTACCCCCACAACAGGAATCATCAGACCTAGGTGCAGACTCTTATGTGCAGGCATATAAGTATAGTTCGGCACCCCTGTGTGATAGGTGACTCTTGAGTCCAAGTGCCCCTGTTACCAGCCTGTCTCGATGTGTAGTGACGAGTTTCAAACAGGCTATAGGTTAACGGTGGGTGAAGCATACTCTATAGCCAGCCCTAAACAAATGGCTATAGTCTAAAAAATGTTCAGGCTGATGAAGAACCACGGGTATCCAAGTAGAGAATTTCTCATCTTAGATAATATGTGTGCATTAAGTAAAGTTAGTCAGATGTAGGTTTGAATACTTGACGGAAATGGAAGTGTCTATTCAGGCTTGTACAATTCAACAATTATGTTTTGTGGTCGGGACCCTCAGTACGGAAGTATCCATTGTGTGGTCCTCTGTGTCATCAAGGAATTGAAGTCTGTGAAGGGGTGAGGAGTACCTTGTACTACAATTCGATATCTTAGCGGGACCTGCAAAGGAAAATTGGTATCCTAGTGATCTCAGTCTGGGACAGAGTGCAAGAAAACCCTTCTTTGTGTCTGTTGTCTTGGAGTAGTCTTGTGCTATGAAGATTTTATTATTGTTCCAAAGGATATGTCGATTTTTCCTCCTATAGTCCAGGATAATCTCAACATGTTGAAATCTCAATGGTTTGCATACAATGGGTCTAGAATGAGATTGATTCAGTATTTTCCTGGATGGGACTCTGAGAGCCCTGTCGAATTCCAAGGGATTTCCAAAGATCAGTTTGGTGACTTGTGGCAGCCATTTTTCCAGGAATGAGACACATGATCCTGCTTCATCCTCGCACCCTTCCGGCAGGCCAAAAATGCGTATGTTCCCTCTTCTATTCCTGTCTTCCAATTCTGAAACCTGCCTGGAGAGCATTTGTGGTGTGGTGGTGTCTAGAATATCTACTCTCTTTGTCGTTTAAGGCATCTCGTCTTCTAGTTGGCTTTCTCTGTTTTCTGCCTCCATTATTCTGCTGTTGGTCTCCTTCATGTCCTTACGGATCGCAGATATCTCTTGTTGCATAATGTCCGTATTTTCTTTGGTAGATTTTGCCAAGTCATGGACCTCAGTCAACTTCTATAAAATTGTTTCCATCGTGCTGTTGATATCTTGTTTGTTTTTGACCGGTGAGTCTGGATTTGGTGGGTCAGCTTTCACCCTTTTAAGGCTTGCCTTGTTTTTTTTTTCAGTCATCTTTGCGTTTTTATGTCTTCCTGTGTGGGCGGATCGCTTAAATTTGAGTGCAACTTGGCATAGAGATTTACACAGGTATTTAAGAGAGGCTTCTATGACTGTGACTTCTGTAAGAGTTATAGGAGCCTTATGGTTATAGGGGACATGTGTGTAGCCTATAGGATCAGAGCAACTTCAGAAATTATCCAAATAACCGCTAGCACAGATAGAGTAGTGCCACCCAGCCTCCTGCGGCTCCAACCTTACTGTGTTCTATTCCTCTTGTATAGAGTACGATTTCCCCTCAAAAGAGTTAGGATCGTAGTGCAGCGGAACTTGGTAAGGATTTAGATAGGGTCTTGATAAGGTCTTGTTAGTTCTTGTTGTGAGACTTGGTTGATTGGGTTTTCCCGGCGGTTTATCAGTGGTTACCTCTTCCTTTGTGAAGTGTTCTGGTAGGTAGACAGTGATTATAGGGTCTTATTGCATATATTTCGTGTTGCTTCGTTATGTGATAGTTTACCTTCTCCAACCCACAATGCAGTGTCATGCAGGCTCAGGCTCCCCAATACGTCTTTACCTGTCTCAATTGGCAATTACTATGAGCAGATTAAGGCAGATTAAAGCAGTTGTTGCAAATTAGGCCGCTCGGTTATTCTCCTTCGTGTGTCACATGTGAGTTCCCACCATCTTGGGGTCAGGCACGCCTCACGATCACAGGTAATCCTGGTGGGTGCTCCCGTACTCCATTCGCTGTTTCACGATATTCACAGTTACATGCAGATTAAAATAGTTGGTTCGCTCTCATTACACATTCGCTGACTGCAATCCTCGTCTATCGGGTCGTTCAGACACCACAAGTGGGCTCACGCCATTTTTAAGTGGGCTCACGCCATTTTTAAGTCAGGCACACCTTGTGTGCACAGGTTGTCCCGGTGGATGTTCCGTATTTCATTCGCTGTCCCAAGTTATTCACAACAACTGGCAGCAACGGGCTGGTAAGAACAATAGGTTCGATTTCATTCTCACATTCACTGGTCGCAATCATCGTCTATCGGGTCATTCGGGCGCCACAAGTGGGATCACGCCATTTTGAAGTCAGGCACACCATGCAGTCTCAGGCAAACATCTCATCAAAGATGTAACGGTTCATTATATTTATCTTAATATATCATGTGGCGGTAGTTTGCCAGTTTCTTACTTGGTTCTTCCTGCCTGTATGTCAATCTCTGTCGTTTACGCTTGTTTTGAGGCAGCCTACGTGGTTAGTAGACAGTGCTCCGCAGTGTTCGCTTTTCACCACTCGGATCACGGCAGGTCTATTCAAAGATAGGAAAGCGGTATTTCTATTCAAAAATCGCCACTAAGTGGCCGTGCTAGTGGCTCGTGGGGTTCCCCCTGTTTGAAACCATGCTCGCTTGTTCTGTGGATGGCAAAAAGATGATTAAAGCGATCCTCCAAGGTGGAGCTGCGAGCTCATGCCGCCATCTTCTCCGCGCTCCAAGCCACGCCCCGTTTTCTGTTTATTTTCAAAAAGAAAATCCTGAAGCAGAATTTTCTTTTCATATCTGACCCATGCTCAATCACGGTTGGTCTTAACTTTTGACTTTGACTTGGTCTATCTTGACCAGTTGCCACTTTGTACTTTTGGCTCTTAAACTTAATTTAATCTTTAAAAATCATATCTCTGTCTTTTTTGGGGGGGATTTTTGTTGTTTTGGTCTCATTTTCTTCATTAAAATATTATCTACTGTTATAAATTGGAGAGGTATTTTTAATGTTTTGTGTTTTCTTGTTTTTAGATGTTTTGATATCGATAAATGCTTTGCACATTTCTCCTAAATTAAACCTGTCTGTTCAGTCCTACACCTACCATGGTTTCAGCTCAGGTTTAAATTATTGCGACCTTACAGGATCTTGTGTATAATTATGAAATGATTACTTGCCAACTAATCATACACATTCTCACACCTATACATTATGCATATTTCTTTTAGATGTTCACAAACCTTGGCCAAGGGTACTTTATGCATAATGGACAGACAATGGACACTCCAATTATGAGGCCTCGGAAGAAAAACAAAAGGACAATCACCATCAGGTTTCTCTTGGCAGCAGAGGCCAGAACAAATTAATTTAAAAAAATACCACAGCCTTACCCAACGGCATGGGTGCAATAGTCAGATTCCTAGCCAGCATTGCCTGAGTACCAGGGTGGGTATATGGGCCGCTTCCTACCTCTCCCTACCATGGTCAAGTGTTAAGAAGGACTCTATGGTCATTTTACATAAATTGTCATCTCAGCTTTGCCTAAGCACCAGGGATGTTTCTGATTATTCCACCTTAAACCATCCCCAAAAGGCAGTAAGGGTTAAGACCCGCCACTAATTAAATACACCCACTCGCTTTCCTGATGGGCCAAGAGGACTCTGTCCCCTCTTCCTGTTTCAATATGCATTCGTGGACTGGACACTGGGACAGCTGTCAACTGGTTTGACTGTCCTTCTCTCACCAAAACATGTATGAGAATGAAGACCAGAAAAGCTTTAAGTGCACCAGTGTCCTGTTGTGTAATTGACAAGTATCAGGTTAAAACATTCAAGAAGGATGATGGGAATGGAGGCTGCAATTATTTCTTCAAAGAAGCAGCTAATTGCACCAAGAGGGTGTTGATAGATGGTGATTATGTTTACTTTGAAAGCAGTAGTAGCCAAACTGCAGTGATGTTCAATTGTAAAGAAGAGTGGTTGTCAAAGATGTAACAGTATTTGTTAGTGATATAAAGAGAAGGCTGATTCCCCCTGATACACAGTTGGTGCACATACACTGTCAGTGCATAGTGTGTGAGAGAAGTTTGCGAGGTCAGTGTCGCAGAGTAAATAGGATCAATCAAATTCTCTGTGATGTCTTTAAAGTGTAATAGGGTGTTGTGTGAGTTGAAATGTTCAGTGACAATGGATGCTTTGATAAATATTGGGTGGGCATTTCAATGACAGAGTGTTATCTAAAAGACTGATAGTGTCCTTGTATACTAGCTCTCTGAGTTGGTGGGTAATTAGTATGAATTTTGTTTGCTTTACACAAAGTCCCTGATTACAAGTTGAGCAGAATTCGGTGAGAAGATCCCCAGCAGCTGGAATTACTGATACTGGCCAGCATTGCTGAATACATGTGAGACTTCACAAAATGGGGAATTTCTTTGAGGACTCTGAATTACTTGTGGAATGCTGAAAGGAATTCTGTATTCTAAGGAGTTCCATGTTCCCAATAACTACCTACTCTGAGTAAATGGCAAAGGGAAGCAGAGGGACAAAGATGGAGGGAGGGGGTAGGGAGCGAAAGAGAGAATTCGTTTTGGCAGGTGAGTCCTGCAAGTCTTACTTTCTCCAAAGAAAACTTGACATGAACCGGGGGATTAGACTTGACTGCTATTGCAGGAAAAGGGTCATTCTGTATTATCAGCTGGAATTTCCAGCAAGTAAATTTAGAAACGGTGTTTCCACATCTAAAAAAAGTGGTTGTAGGAACACTAAGGGAATTCATTACGAAGCAGAGCAGCATTCCATGCAAAGATACCACTCCATCTAATTCATAATCCTGCCCAAGGAATGTAAATGCAAATGGATGACAAATAGGCAGAAAGTCTGGTTGGCTTTACAAGCTGCAGGGTGCTGCTGCCCGAAGACCCCCGGCCTCATGTGTCTGAGGTCTCATGTGTCTGAGACACTGTTTGCGATTCCCATATGGGACGCAAATGACCTCTCTCATTAATATGTAGGAGGAAGGTCGCCATTAGTGACACATTGGGAATGGCCAGCACTCCCAGGGTTGGTTGCCTGCTGGGGCAGCAGACCACCATGTCTGTGACTGCTTTTTAAATGAAGCATTATGTTTTTTAAATGCATCCCGTTTTTCTTAAAGGAAAAAAAGGGATGCATTTAAAAAAGAAAAATTAAACGTTTCTGTTAAATTTTTTAAGAGTAGTCAGTGGTCCGTGGGACCACTACCTGCTGTTAAAAAATACTTTTTCTGCCCAACACAAATGGGACGGGGTCCCCCTTCCCTTTTGCGAGTGGCTTATCACCTACTTGAAGTAGGTGGTAACTGCGATTGTTTTGCAACCGCATTTGCGGTCACAAATCAATCTTACATACTAGTGCAACTCGCCATTAAGAAGGGACAACCTTGGTACGCCCCTTCCTAATAGCGAGTCGCAAACCCTACTTTGCAAGTCGGAAATAGGTTACCGACTCGCAAAATAAGGTTTGCGCATAACTCAACCCTCTTCAGCGGTCACAAATGGGCTGATTTCCCGTTTGCAACCGCTAAAAAGAGTCGTACATCTGCCCCTTAGTGCTTGCTGCCTGTCTCTGATCAGTCTAGGGTGGGTGACAGCTGGGCTTCCCCTAGAACGCCACACACAGTGGGAGCAAAGGTGTGACTTGATGGGACATCCTGGGATGATGAGAGGGAGGAGCTAGGCCCCGCCTCACTTACACCTGAGTAGGCTGTGTTCTGTCCCCAAACAAAGGGTTGCACACTCCCCTGTAGTGTGTCTTGAGCCAGGGCAGGAACGGAGGACCTCTGTGCACTTCAGATACCTGTCTTTGAAGTCTCCCCTACTTCAAAGGCCCAACTGGGTATAAGTACTGGACCTCTCTGACACCATGACTTCAGTACACTTCTGAACCTGTGACCACTCTGCCAGGAAAAAGAACTGCTGTGCTGCTGAAAGGACTGCCACTCTGCTGGACTGCTGTTTGCTAGACTCCTGCCTTGCTGTGTTGCCCTGCTGCCTGACGCTATTACCTGGGTGAGAAGGACTGGACCTGCATCACTTGAACTCAGAGTGACTCCAAGGGCTAGCTGACTGGCCTCCTGATCTACAGTCTCAGGGACATCCTGCTGTGGTTGCTGTCTGACTAAGGTTCACACCCCAGTCAACCAACAACCCAGTTTCTAACAATAAATTATTGCTGCATCATTCTGAGTTAAGGAGAACACAATGGGGCATAAAGTACTATTAAAGATTTGGCACTTGAAGGCCGCATGTTTTGCCTCTCTTAGGCATCCTTTCACCACACAACTTACACAAAGGTTGCAAATGGTGAAATGTGCCTGGTCAAACTAACTCAGGCGTGCATTAATTTGCAACACTTGCTCTCCCTTTTGAGGTGCAAATGCAAGTTTTTGCCCGAATTGGAATTACCACAGGACTTGTAAGGGGCATTGAGTTGGGATGCCCAACGAGATACTATTCAGCTGTTCTGGTTGGAGGAGGTTTCTGACAGCTATTGGAGTATTATACTTTATTATTTTAAGTAAAATGCTTAAAAATGTCTGACAGCTGGGGGATAACCTTGATATTTCAGACACAGCATGGCTCTACTACAGACCTATACTCACAAAGAGACAACAATTATTGGTGAAACAATTACATTAATCCTATTGTTAAATTTTAAGTAAACCCAACATTAATGGTATAAGTTAAGCTGTAGAAATGATCAAATAGCATACGTTTTTGTCTCTGGTAAAGCCTGGGGATTAATGGCTTGTAGCGAATGACAAGATAAATTTGAAAACAATTTTGCTAGTGAGATAACAGTTTATCCTTCTACTTCAAGATATTTATAGCAAATACACTGCAGCTGCTACCTATGTGCTGCAATCCATTTTCCTGGTTTGCACCTGGTAGGAGATATCAACGAATGAGTGGGACCAACTCTAGCATTCATCATGTGTCCTCAGTGCATCACCTAATATGACATAAGGCCACAAATCATTCATTGGGTCTCCTCACCTCCCATGGTCTAACATTCCTGATGTCAGCGCAGGTGTCATTGATGAAAGGCCCGTACCCTGGTACACATGACTGCATGGTTTTCAGGGCATGTGCCACTGCATAAACTGCATTATAAACAGCATAGCTAATTCGAAGGTCAAGCATGTGAAAATAGGGGTCGCTGAATATCTTCAAGTCCTCATGACCACTGCACAAGCTTTGAGGGACCTGGTATTGGCTTGTGCTATTGATTTCATGACTGGGCCACTGGCACTCGAAGGTGTACTCCCAAAATCTTTTAAGAAATAGATCATTTGGAAAGACAGATGGTTGAAGTCTGAGAAGAAACTCTCTGAATCCTGGCATTTCACCTTTTTGGATGGCAAACCCAACAGTGCCTCTCAAGATTGTTGAAATGTCCACAGAAGAAACGATGGAAGCAGTTGACCAACCCTCTGAGGCCACCCACACTTTCCTGCTTGCATTCAGTGTGTATAATTTCTCAATCACTGGCCATAGATACGGATCTGAGGAAAATACTAGGATGACTTTTGCAGTAGACTTCATAACCTTGTCAACAATACGACCTATTTTGGTGTCCTGCGCAATGAGAGGGATGGTTTCATGGAATGCAATGCAGATCCCAGACTTGGATAGTTCCTCTTTCAAAATCTGAGAACCAAGCTGGCCATAGTCATTCTCAGTAGACAGGAGGCCCACCCAAGTCCACCCGAAGTGAACCGCAAGCCGTGCAAGTCCTCGAGCCTGGAAATCATCACTAGGAATGGTTCTGAAGAAGGAGGGGAACTGGAGCCTGTCACTGAGGAGGGTGCTGGATGCAAAGTAACTGATCTGTAAATAGGAAAACATATTGTGATGATTGTATATGTGGGGCAGTAAGCAGAGTGATCTTTTGTATCAGAAAAATTGTAGCACAAGGAAATGGTAAGTAAGTTGGATACAAAAAATTGTCTATCTTTACAGCACTTTCAAATACTATACTAAAGCTGAATCAAGTTATATTAATGCATTTATGGGAACAGGCTGGACTGTCTGACATCACCAATAAGAATAAATAACTACTTCATTACTTTTCATTGATCAGTTAATCAAAGAGACATAACTAGATTAAAAATAATCTTTAAGAGTGAAAAGGATACTGACAAATCTAATTCCTGTTCAAATTATGTTAATTATTCTTGGATATTCTTAGAAATTGAGGATGCCTTTATAGATATCTTAGAATAATTCCTGAAGTTAATCTAAAATAGCCTTTCATCAGGATAGCAATTATTTTGTGACCAATGCTTTATGCACAGGCTGATGTCTCCTGGCTGTAATATTAAATGTGAGGCCCCATTTATATTGATATCTGCCCCTTGTGTTGGGATGCAATTACCCAGGAAAATTTTAAGTTCTGTTTACAGATGTTGGACTTTTTGCATATTTAATCAAAAATAATATCTTAAGTGGGCTTTCGAATGAAGTACATGCTGAACCTACATGATATTCCAGCTCCATAATACCCACAGAACAGGCTAACTGCAAATTGTTAGATTTCCTCTGGAAAATTATCTTCACGTTAGATGAGGAAAGGGTGCAAAAAATGTATCTTTTGAAATCAAGAGATTTTTTCTTTCCATCATTGAATCCTGAAAGCAAAGGTCCCTTGCTTCAACTTTGTGGTCTTTTACATGTTTGACTAACATGACAAAGGCAAATGTGCACAAATATAATAGTCATCAATTTGTAGTGAGCAAAGAAGTGAAAGCACTCCTTCAGTGGTCTAATAATTCAATTAATACATACCTGGGGATACCTGTAAAGTCCAAGCCACCTAGCAATAGCTATGGACTCTGTTGAGCCAGAATCTGCAATGATAGCTGCGAGCGGGGTCTTGTTCTTGCAGCCGTAATTTGGGAATCCCGCACTTCCTCCTGCCAAGAGCCACATGATTGCCTTAAGGGACCGTGCCATGGACAGGCATGAGTCATAGATCCGGAAACCCAAGGTGATGTTTGGAAGGAAACCTTGCTCTTTATTAATTTCAGCCACTGCAAAATCTATGCCTCTGGCCCAATGGTAAGACAGTAAGTTAAAGCTGCAAGTAAAGGCCACATGTTAATAAAGCCTAGATCTAGCAGTGAGGATAAGCATTAAACAAACACTCTCTTATCCAAGAGATTGTCTAATCCCACATTAACCACTACAATTTGCATGACTTATCCTGCAAGATGTGACTCCACAGGTCTACACCAGTGTGGGTCTACATTGAGGTGCCAAAGGCGTGGTCTGCTGTGACTAGTCCTCAGACTTTTTACCATGTGGATTATAAACTAGGCTTTCTTTGCCATGAAGGAAGACGTATGTGTCATGTTTCAGCTAATACACTAGCCTTCAAGGGAAGAGAAGCCCTCTCCCAGGCTACCAAAGTTGGGCTTTATTCCCTTTGAAGAGGACTTCCTTTCTTCTTCAGGCCCCTGAAATCAATGTTTAACAGATGCTAGTTTTTTTTCATTGTACCTGACATTGCCAATACAACTAATGGCCCAAATCACTGAGTCTCTGTCAAGGAATACATTTCAGGCTAATAAGCAGGTAATTAAAAAGAAATGAATCTCTAGATCATCAGATCCAAGCATCTCAAGTATGAAGTTTAATATGTCACACTCTTCAATGTATTTGGAACTAAAGAACACATTATTGAAAGTGGAAAACAGAAAAAAAGGACTGTATTTGAAATGTTATAAATAATTCTCAGATATTACAATATACAGGGTTTACACCAAAATATTAGTAGAGACAACCAAGAGATCACAGACTTTAAACTGTACACTGTGCAATGTATAAGTGAGATTATAAAGTGCATAAATACCTTCAACCCTTAAGGGACAGAGACCTAAAATAGTTTGTGTTTGCACCAACTATTTATCGATGCTCTTTTCACCAAAGTACACTGGTTGTGTACTCATTCTTTATGATGAAGCAACCGATGGATCACTGCTTTATGATTCATATGAGCAATAAGTAACCACACAGCAATAAAAGTTAAGTAATAAAGAACGAAAAAGCTTCAAAAAGCAACTGCATTTTTTGCTTTTTATTTTTCACACGCAGTGATTTAGTTCAAATTTTGTTGAAAAAGAAAAAAGCGCAAAATTCCTGCATTTCACACTAGCGCGGGAATATCACCAAACCTCTAGGACGGTTGTACACTCTACTATCCCAGGATACTAAAGCCACTGGCTCGACATAAGCACACGCCATTGGTGTGTGTGTTGTAGGCAGTTCACTTGGAACATTGATTAGCGACAGACGAGCCGGGAAGGCATCAGTGCTTACAATCTATCCCTTCTCTATAGTGCTATTTGGCATGGCTCATAAACTGACCTCTGCAGTAGCAGAAGGGCTTCCATTTTAATTGTTCTAAATTGCAAAATATTACTGTGTTTGCTTCAGTGTGGGATACATTTTTCTGCCAGCTCCTGACACATTGTTCTTAGTGATGCTTATCAAACACTTTGGGCCTATTCACAAAAGCCAGTCGCAAATCGCAATCCAACAAGATGTATCCTTGCATATGTGTCAATTTACGGATTCAGAAAATCACAGCACTTCAGAACTACACCGTCCAGGCTTACTCCTGGGAAACATTAATGGATTGCCATATGTCATTATGCAGAGGCATTTCCACATGTGCATTTGAACAAAATGTACAACTGTGCACCCCCACCAGTATTGAGGTAATCTATTCCTCTTCCCACTCTAAACAGGGATTCACGCTTGCATGACTGAAATTGCCCACTGGGTGAATACCAACTGTCTAAAACTGAACACCGACAAGACCGAAATTAAGATCTTCGGGAACAGCACATCACCATGGGACTCCATCTGGTTGCTAACAGAGCTAGGACTGACACCACCCCCACCACCCATGTCAAGAACCTTGGTATCATCAGTGAGAGCAAACTCGACATGACTGCCCAAGTCAATGCTGTTGCCGCTTTATGTGCTTCCATACACTGAGGATACTGAGGAAGCTTTTCAAAGGGCTTCCAATCAGCACCTGGAAAACTATCGCACATGCATTGGTCACCCGCGAGCTGGACTACGGGAACACCTTCTATCCTGGATTAAACAAATAACTCACCAGAAGGCTGCAAACCATTTAGAACTAGGCAGCCAGAATCACTCTCAAACTCCCACCCGGGACTCACATCAAATTACACGACATTTCACAATAAGGATCTCTACTGGCTCCCCATTCAGAAACAAGCGCAATTCAAACTCCTCACCCATACTTTCAATGGACTACAAAACACTGGCCCAGCATACCTCAATAATCGCATCTGCTTTCACAAACCTCCCAGACACCTTGAATTGTCTGTACTCTTACTTCCACAAATACCACGCATATGGAGAAACAGATCTGACGCTTGATCCTTCTTCTACATCGCTCCTGCCGCTACACATAAGAGCCTCCTCTTCACTTCTTGATTTAGGCAAAAAGCTGAAGACCTGACTGTTCAAGTAGTCCCACTAAGCCCTACGTGTTCATAGACTTACACCTGCTCAGGCCAGGATCCCCTCCCTGGTGATAGTGCGCTGTACAAATCTGCCTAACATACCGCTTGCTTTGATTAAATCTTCTATCCTCTTCCTGGTGGCAATAGGTGGAAGAGATTTGTTAGCACACATGATCTCACAAGCATGTGGGTGTTCACAAACCTACAAAGCAACACCTGCCCTGGGACGAATACTTTGCACTACTGGATTTACTGATGTGTAATATTAGTAGGCCCAGGCAAAATGTAAATTGTCAGTGTATGTTGTGTAATATCAGGATTTTTGCGATATACTTGTCATATGAAATCCCCATAAATACACCACATTGTGTAATTATGCTGCATTCCTGGCAAAATTATAGTGCTGATACAATGAGAATGAACAGAACTCGAGAGGCTGTTGCTTGCGGCACTTACGTTTTTGATGCCATTTTTCACTGGGAAATGTGCCCTTGCATCCTTTTGCTGTAAAATACATAAATGCCTGATTTGCATTTTGCATAATTATGTGCAACTTTCTAGATTACATTCTACTACATTGGAGCATATTTGGTTGATGCCATCTTGAACAGAAAATCATGCAAAGCTGGCTCGATAAAGAGGTCATCCGAATTAGGATTAACACATCTGTTGTAGGTAGAGAAGGCTACCATCCCTTACAGAGCTGCCAGCACATCTGTGCAAGGTAGATAAAGGGGAAACGGCCTTTACAACAAGGTTTTTACAATGTGGTACCTTTACCACACATTTTGTACCATGCATGTTTTTACTACGTACATGCCTTTAAAATGCATGCCTTGACCACACATTTAAGGTAAGTTGGAGGGTTTGGCGGTTCTCCCCCCGCAAATAATTTTTTTTGTATCTATAAATATGTACAAACAATGTGTGGTAATGGCATGCGTTGTAAAAAAATGCAGGGTACAAAAATGTGTTGCAATGCATGCAAAGTATTTCCCTACATTGTTCCGTCATACAACCTGATTCAAAAATGCTGTCACAGCTGTACAAGGTAGATAAGGAGACCTCCTTCAGAACTGAGGGCGCATCTGTACAAGGTAGATAAGGAAACCTCATTCAGAGATGTCAGCACATCTGTATAAGGTAGAAAAAGTGGCGTCATGTAGAACTGCTGGTAGCTCTGTTCAAAGTAGATAAAGAAAAATCATTCCGAGCTGTCAGCACATCTGTACAAGGCAGTCATTCGGGACTGCTGGCACATCTGTACAAGGTAGATAAAGAGACCTCATTCAGAACTGCTGGCACATCTGTACAAGGTAGATAAGGGGACCTCATTCAGAACTGATGACACTTCTGTACAATTTAGATGAAACACCCTCATTCTGTTCAAGGTAAAGTGGGAGACTCTATTCAGAACAGCAAGCACATCTGCACACAGTAGATATGGAGACCTCATTCCGACATGCTGGCACATCTGCACAAGGCAGGTAGGGAGACCTCATTCAGACTGCTGGCACATCTGCACAAGGCAGGTAGGGAGACCTCATTCAGACTGCTGGCACATCTGTACAAGGCAGGTAGGGAGACCTCATTCCGACCTGCTGGCACATCTGCACAAGGCAGGTAGGGAGACCTCATTCCGACCTGCTGGCACATCTGCACAAGGCAGGTAGGGAGACCTCATTCCGACCTGCTGGCACATCTGCACACAGTAGATATGGAGACCTCATTCCGACCTGCTGGCACATCTGCACAAGGCAGGTAGGGAGACCTCATTCAGACTGCTGGCACATCTGTACAAGGCAGGTAGGGAGACCTCATTCAGACTGCTGGCACATCTGCACAAGGCAGGTAGGGAGACCTCATTCAGACTGCTGGCACATCTGCACAAGGCAGGTAGGGAGACCTCATTCAGACTGCTGGCACATCTGTACATGGCAGGTAGGGAGACCTCATTCCGACCTGCTGGCACATCTGCACAAGGCAGGTAGGGATACCTCATTCAGACTGCTGGCACATCTGTACAAGGCAGGTAGGAGACCTCATTCCGACCTGCTGGCACATCTGCACAAGACAGGTAGGGAGACCTCATTCCGACTTGCTGGCACATCTGCACAAGTCAGGTAGGGAGACCTCATTCCGACCTGCTGGCACATCTGCACAAGGCAAGTAGGGAGACCTCATTCCGACCTGCTGGCACATCTGCACAAGGCAGGTAGGGAGACCTCATTCCGACTTGCTGGCACATCTGCACAAGTCAGGTAGGGAGACCTCATTCCGACCTGCTGGCACATCTGCACAAGGCAAGTAGGAGACCTCATTCCGACCTGCTGGCACATCTGCACAAGTCAGGTAGGGAGACCTCATTCCGACCTGCTGGCACATCTGCACAAGGCAAGTAGGGAGTCCTCATTCCGACCTGCTGGCACATCTGCACAGAACAGCAAGCATCATGGCAGGGACGGGTCCTGGGTCTGACTGAATCTATACCATCTTCTCTGACAGTGAATGCCCACTGGAAGTCAGTGTGATAGGGGTAGTCAGTTCTGCTGTGAGAAGTTAGGGATCATTTGCTCAGTGACACTAAGTGGTGTCTCACTTTGTATGTCTGCTATACACCAACTTTGTTCACCAGCTCACCTATAAATGTAGACTTTACAAGCTCGATTTTGAAAGAAAGTTGCAAACATGTGCACATATTGCAGGATGTTACTTTTCACTTTTCAGCCAGGAAAGGTATTCACTTCTTCCTATCATAGGAACAAATGTGTAAGCATTTTAGTGGGTTGGAATTGGTCAGAGATAAGTTTGTCAATAACTTCCAGTGTGAAGATGTGTGGGTTTTCAAAAAATAACAGGCCACTCTTTCCCTGTAACGGCCATTCAAAACCCCCTCCCATCCTAGCCCCACTGGCAGATTTTTTTTCACACAAAAAGGAGTTAGTGCATTCATGAGTATAAAACTAACATTTTCTGAGTTCAGAAAAATTAGGTTACTTGTTCTTGTAAGTGTGGCTGAAATACATAAGTTGAATTCGGTCTTAGATATTGCTTTGCTCTTCCGCTTCTACAACATTTAAACAGATCAATGTGTCGTTTTATTCATCATTCACTCGTGAGATGATTCAGAGATTAATGCTTCTGGGATTGTGGTGTCAGTTTTGGCTTTCTCCTTTCAGCAATGCAGGTAATTATCAACCACGTTTCGACCCACAAGACATTTCTGGCGTTGATCATGTTCAGGCGCCTCTCCACATCAGCATCCTGGCACACCTCATAGTTTCTTGCTACATCTGTGCTTTGCTTGCATTGGTACCTCGGGTTCTTCTTAATACTCCTTTCAGTGACTCCAGAGTCCCTAATCACTGCGCCACGTCCACCGCAGGACAACCAAAGCACGTCCTGCCCTCCCACAGCATGCGGAGCTTCAATGTGGGACACCTGACCCATGCACCTTTAAATGGGAGCTTGGAAGAATATCTACACGCAGCCTTACCATCATATGCACCTGTGACGTGATCACAGTATGCCTGGCATGCATGCACGTCACTCGGTACTCATAGAACGGGCCTCACCCATACACCCTTCAAACGCACATGAAATACCTACCGTGAAGAGGCTCCAGACAACAGACAAATGCTACCACTATGGTGACTGCTTGCTATTGCAATGCCAGAGACACCGACAATATTAAAGCGAGGCGGGCTCTTACTCTTGGCAGAGGAGGGGCTCTGGGGGGTCAGTGAATGGGGTGTCAGGACCCTTCCAGTTCCAGTGCACTGGAAAGATCCCCCCGATGAGGATGTCTCCATCCAGCTGGTGACCAGTCTCCACCTCGCCCTGCAATCTGCATCCGGTGCTGCTGGCCCAGCAGCAACGAAAGGACAGGACTAGCAGCACCAGCAGCATCAGCCCACAGCAGCTCGTTCCCATCACTGAGCACAATCACAGCTGGCAGGCAGCCTTAGCTTTCAGCAGATAGACCCAGCATGTCCTGAAGGGGGAACATTGGCCAGCAGGTAGGTACAGCGAAAGTCCCATATACCAACTGCAGACAAAGAAAAACACCATTTACAGAAGGTGAGACACCTTAAGGGAGGTGTTGGAATCTGTGTCATTTCCAGGCTGCTCGCTCCCTACATATACACTCTGAATTCATTCAATGTGTCCCTGGCGATGCTAATTATTTCCCAGCAGTAACCACCCAAGTGCTGAGGTGAAATGTTTTCCTCAGGGGCTTTCCAGAGCGGTCGCTTAGTTGTTTTGTGTCTATGATCGCTACGTACTTAGTGGGCCATGTGACACTGTGATGTGATGCTTTGGTCACCCTGGATATTAAAGTTAATTTAGTTTCTTTTGCGTGCTTTAACTGTGCTTTAAATTGTACTTGTATGGCAGCAAATGGTGCCTCTGAATTCATAAAGGTTGAAAAAAAACCTCTCTAACTAAACACAAACAAGCAGAGCGTATTACAGTTACTGGTTGTGGGCTTCTGTGTTATGCTATGAAGTATTACATAGTGAAATAATATTTGTGATGGTCCCTTGGTGTTATTTAAGCGATGGCCCCGCCCATGTCGGAAATGGCACCTGTGAGGGTTTCCTTCTCAGGACCCTCAGTGTCACCTCATGTGTGTGCGCCCCTAAATGGGATGTGCTGCCTGGTTGTTAAAGGGTTTGTCCTTGTGTTTCTTGCTGCAATTGTTTTAGATCTTTACTGTGATTGTGTGCCTTTTGATCTCTAGTTCTTTCTATTCTCAGCCCCCATTCTGCCAATATCTGGTTGTATAAGCTCTCTATGGGATCCTGCTCTTGCGAACACTCCCCGCCAGTGTGCCCTGCCTGAGGCTGCTTGGTAGCCACACACCTTCCATTTATCGCCACTAAAGTTCACCACTTTTGGGAGAGCATCGGGCGGTGGGTAAGGATGCTACAAGCCTGCCGTTCTGTGTGTCCCACTCATGGCCCTGAGCAGCAGCAAGACCGCTTATGCATTATTGACACAAGACCCACTTTACTCTTTTTTAAACAAAATTCCGCCACCTTAGCAAAGTGTAAGAAACAAAACAGTCGCAGGTTTCCAGGCTTAGTCATTGCAAGCTTTTGTGATTTTCATTTTCTGGTGCGAAAATACACGCATATTACCACATGAGAAATCAGCAACTACGTGTAAATAGAGTTATTGCCTATTTATTTATTTTCGATAGGGAAACGCATTATCCTAAAACCTCAGGAACATTAAGGCGTGTTCCCTCCACCGTCACATTATAGTAAATGATTTAATACTCCCCTAATAAGAGAGAATCTCCGAACCTTTGGAGGGTGGGAGACATCAGAAACATGTTTGTGAACACTCAAAAATGTGTACGTTTGTGGTGATCGCAAACGTTGATAACGCAGATTCTTATCTAATTATCTATAAGAACCTTCTGGTCGCCAAGATCTTTTTACCTGTTGAATAGTGTAAAGGAGAGAATCTCATCAGGTTATATATCAGAATTCATTTTGTCTGAAAGAACCACTGACTCCGAATTCAAGTTTGAGAATTTATTATCGCCAAAAATAACTGAACGTGTAAGCACCTCAACACGAGGTTAAAGAAATAGATGGGCACTAATACAAATAATAATCTACGCAGGAATCTCATCCGACTCAAGATAAGGAGAATAGAAAGTTCTAGAAGGATCAACCAGACTATGATTGCTCCAATTTCTAAGTTGCTCTTCATTGGACTAAACAAGCTTAAAATCAATAGCTGTCCCTACACTAACGCTAAGTGACATCCCTGCATAACGATTTTCCCAGGCAAGAGTGAATAAAAGGTGTCAGCTGTGAAGACTTCCTAAGAAGTGCAATCACATAATACCTAAGCTCAGCTCTGTCCTTCTCTCTGGTCTCCCCTACCTCTTCTCTGGCCTCCTCCCTCAGGGCACTATCCCTAATACAAAAGCACAATACAATTGTACACGCCTTTGTCACGCCTCCTTGGCCAGGTCTTCTTTCTTGTGCTTTTCCATCGAAACGGTTACTTCATCCTGGACGGTTGCGATGACCTTGAGTCCCAGGCACCTTCTCCGCTGAAAGTATCATCCCTAAATTCCATTTCACTCCCCGTACCATGCCTCCCATCTCTCTAGCTTTTGAAAACAAAGAGTTAGTCTTACTAACGAGACATGTGTCCTTGCACCTGCAACAAAAGATACTTTCAACAGAAACCTTCTACTGTGCAATTTAAATCTACCGTTTGTGCCCAGAGAGCCTTTCCAAGAGAAACTTTTCTCGACCTACAAAATAAGCTAACATAAGAATAAACCAGGCCTTCCCTAAGCATATATGTAGTCAGGCCTTTACATATGACTTTTAAACACACATCTTACTTTTCCCTATAAGCATTTTCATTACGATTCATATGCAAACAATGAATTACATGTGCAACTTTAATATGGTGCACGTTTAAACTACTGCAATTACATTACGCACGAACTAATTCCTCTATGCATTATTTTCACACAATTCAATAAGCATTACATTACATCATTATCCTAACACCATTATGCTGCTGAGTTCACTTTCTCTCAGTGAACTATTCATTCTTTACTAAACATGCGTGAGTATACAACTGAATATAAACGAATATATGTCTGAATACCTGTGGGTGCGGCCTATCAGTGATTATAATGCACCCCTACAATTCACAAGAACATTTCGCTCTATCAGTTCCCCCCTTTGATGACTCCTGTCATCACATTTCATTCTACTCCCTCGGAGAAAGAACCGACCTAAACAGAACTTGTTGCCATCTTCCCTGATCTAAATTTCTCCATGCTCTTAAGCCTTTGATACTGACTGTCCTGCAGTCTTGCCAATCTCATGTCATTTTCCCTCAAAGCTCTCTTGACTCGGCCTGCTCGATACCACTTGTAGGCCTTGATCAAAATCCACAACCCAACCACACAAACCACCAAAATAAGGAGGGGTCTCAGAAAGTACCCAAGGAATCCCTTTCCTAGATTCGCAAACCAACCTCCCACTTGACCAAAACCCTTACCGACCTTTTCCCAGGCCCCCTCTTCGGTCAAATCCGCTATTTTTGAGTGGATTGTAGTGATGTTACTTATATATTTCTCCAGATCCTTGCTACGGTCTGGTATATAAGTGCAGCACTCTTGAACCTTCAACATTTTACAGACTCCGCCCTCTTTTGCCAATAAGACATCCAAAGCAAGGCGATTCTGCAAAACCATTCCCCTTATCGACAACATCTCTCCTTCCACCAACACCAACGACTTTGCTGTATTCATCGAAAATTCATCCACCACAGTCGCTAACCTCCAGATCTTCACATCATTCAAGACTACTCCCAGACTGGGTATCATAGCTCCAAAGATATCCCCCACAACGATTCCTGCACTTGCAGCTCTTCTCGTTCTTGAATGTTCTCCACCTTCTAGAAGATCTAAATCTTCTGTATGGTAAATCTTTGGAAATATTATTGCCAAATAACATGTTCCATACCAATTTGCAGGCAACCTCACATAAGCATTCTTCCCACATACGTAATACACCGTTGGTATCACTTGTACAGGACCTTGGAGAAAATCTTTTGCCACATCTGCCATGGTGAAAATGTGATCACAAGTACTTTGTCCCACTGCTACCTTCTCGTAGTAAGTCTGATAACGCCTTATACATAACTTACCCCTCTGCTCCTTATCTAACGCTATAGGACCATAGCTTCCCTTGGTCTTATGCAACTGTTCTTCCTCTGTCCAATCTGTCCTGTGATGCCCCAAATCTCGGGAGTGTGTCAGCTTTCTATACCTATCCTCAACCTGATCTACAAACTTTCTCTCTACATCCGACATCAAACAAGTCAGATTGTGTCTGTGTGCGAATGCTGTATCCAATTCCAAACTCGGTATGAAGTACTTCCTCAGTCTGTCTTCCGTCTTATAATAGTCATATTTATTCAAATGCTTGTAAGCTGGGACTTCAGGAAGCACTGCGTCGAAATTGGAAAAGAAATACTCAAACTGATCTCTCTCATAGAACAAACTAAGCAAAAGACTACACGAAATACCATAAGTCAGTGGAAGATGGTGATACCTAATACCCTCGTCCACTGAAGTAGGCAACTGCATGCACACATAACAATCTTTCGCATCCATCACATCAACATACTCATACAACAACTTAGCATATGCATTCAATTTAAAATCACCTTTAGATAAATCTACATGTAATCTACGACTTTCTTCTAATAGCAAAGCTCTGTCAGCTGCCCTGTCTACCCCCTTCTGGCTAGGTGTGATAGGTGTAGGTGTCCCTGTCACCTCCTCTAATTCTTGCTCGTGCGAACCAGTGTATGAGACTATAACTACTATGATTATAGAGATTATTACACTACTTATAAGGATGCCTACAATCCACTTTGATCTACGATTGGGATCTCCCGGCTCCATGGTTTCCAAAGTTCTCAAAAGTCTTGGTTATCGCAAGGAACTCTGAAAAAGTCTCTGTCCTTTAATTGTGACTTGCTTAACCAGCTCGAGCAACCATGAAATCTCCGGACTTTCCCTTTCCGATCACAATCTTATTTACACAGTCCAGAAAAAGACTTCCCTAGTTTTCGTTCCTCTTCTGTGGAAAGTCCCTAAGTTTATTCTTCTTCCACTCGGACCTAGGTTATCCTTTTCTTTTGGACTTTTATTTACAGTTTATAGTTGATCCACAATAAGATCCTCATTGAGCAATACCAGAACGTCATACAAAAGTTCAAGACGCAAAATCAGCACTTCATGTGAAAACGGCTCAACTCCAAAAGGCGGGAATTCGAGTCGATGCAGAACCAAGTTTCGAACTTCACTCAGAAGCGGGGGATTCGGAACCGTGAGGGTCAGTGTTCCTTCTATCTCGAGCCCTGGCAACTGCAGCACCACCTTCACCACCACATTCGGGCTCCGACGGACCACTTGCACTGACCTCAGCCTTCCCGTGCTCACCACCCCCTGCATCAAACACAGTGTAAGTCCACTCAGGGGTAGAGTATCTGCGACAAGGCACTCTTGTTCTCTTTGACCTTCGCCGACTGTCTTGTGCTTGGTCTTCGTCACTTGCCTCCGTTTCAGATACTTCAGACACTGGAGCAAGGTCTCTTTCAGGTGCTAACCTCAGGTTCAGTCGCCTCTGTCTTTCAGGCCAACTTTCTGCACTTCTGTTCGTTCGTCTGCCTTCCCCTTCTATACCCAGTGCACTACTTCCTCTTTCTGCTGAATCTGACTCTTCTCCGCCCACTGCACCGTTTCTGTCTTCGGTGTCTGAGTCAGGGTTCGAACTGTGGAAACCCCCTTCAGCTTGCTCTAGTGCACCACCAGCTGTGTCAGCGACCCTTACAGCTTGACTTGTCCTCCCATGTGGCCCTGCCACATCAGCTGGATTTTCATTTACGAGAGGAGCTGTTTCTTCCAAGGGTGCTGGAACTCTGCGGGTATGGGAGGCATGCACCCAGTTCAGCAATCCTCCACACTTCACTGCTGTGTTCGTGATAAGTATCACCTGATACGGGCCACGCCAGCGGGCATCCAAGCAACTCTTCCTCACGTGCTTCCGGACGAGCACCCAGTCTCCGGGACACAAGTCGTGGCACAGATCACTCGAGGCTGGGACCACTGCTGCTTGCACCTGCTGGGATACAGAACGGACCACATCAGAGAGTCCTTTACAATAATCGAGAATCAAATCATCAGTGATGCTTATCAAGGCTGTAGCTGGTACTGCTGGCAATCTCATTGCCCTCCCCATTAATATCTCATGGGGGACAACCCGGTCTTTCTGTCTGGGACACTTCGCATGCTCATCAGCACGAGTGGCAAGGCGTCGGGCCATTTCAGGGATGTCGAAGAACACATTTTTGCCATCCGGGCCTTCAAAGTTCCATTAACTTGTTCCACCATCCCAGAAGCCTCTGGTCTGTAACTACAGTGGAGTCTCTGGTCAATGTTCAATGCAGCACAAAGCAACTTCATGATTTCACTATGGAAGTGCACTCCTCTATCTGATTCCAAAGAGGTCGGGATCCCGAATCTAGGGATGAGCTCCCTCAACAGTAATTTAGCCACTGTGAGAGTGTCACACCTGCGTGTGGGGTAAGCCTCCACCCACCGTGAGAATACACATACTAGCACTAAAATGTACCTCAATCCATTGCACTTAGGCATCTCCACAAAGTCTAGCTGTATTCTATTGAAGGGCCCTCCTGACCTTCCAATGTGACTCAACGTAACTACAGTTTTCTTTCCAGCATTCATCTGCTGACACGTAACACACCTCTGACATACCGTCTCAGCCATTGCTCGGAACCGTGGGTTATACCACGTCTGTCTAAACACTCTCATCATTGCGTCTCTACCAAGGTGTGCCTGTCCATGTATCAGTCTTGCCATCGGACTCAGCAATTCTTCAGGCAACACGGCTCTCCCATCGTTGGATACCCACACATCCACATCTCCTTTCTCACAACCAGCTTTGATCCATCCCTCTCTCTCTTGGTTTGAAACTTCATCCTGCAATCGCTTAAGCTCTTCCCAAGTGTCTGCCATGGCCAACATTATGCTGAGCTCGGTTCCTTCTTGGCTCTCCTCTACATCTGTGAATATGCATCCTTGTTCTGCACAGAAACGGGCGACTTCGTCCGCATAATTGTTACCCAATGATACAAAGTCCTCCCCCTTCCCATGGGCTGAACACTTTACCACAGCAATTTCTTTCGGATGCTGTAATGCATCTAACAATTTTCTTACATATTCTCCATTACGAATGGGTGAGCCAGATGATGTCAAAAATCCCCTCTGAGACCATAACTGCCCGAAGTCGTGCACCACGCCAAACCCATATTGGCTGTCTGTGTAAATCGTGATTCGAATTCGATCAGCGGCCAAACAGGCACGGGTCAAGGCAATGATCTCAGCTACCTGCGCGGAGCGTACTCCTTCTAGGCAAGCAGCCTCGACCACTCCTGAAATGGTACATACAGCAAACGCTGCTCTCAATTGCCCCACACTGTCTCTTAAGCATGAACCATCGACAAAGAAAATTTCATCTGGGTCAGCCAATGGTTCATCGACAATGTCAGGTCTCGGTTTGGTGCAAAGTTCGGTCACATCGAGACAATCATGGTCCGCACAATCTTCATCATCCGTGCTCGGTGTAGGCATCAATGTCGCAGGGTTCAAGACAGAACACCTTTTCAGAGTCACATTCTCTGCGGCAAGTATGACTTGCTCGTACCTCGTTAACCTATTGTTCGTTAGGTGCTGTGTCTTGGTCCTGGTCATCAATAACTCGACCGAATGTGGCACATGTACAGTCAATGGATGTCCCATTACAATGCTTTCACATCTTTCAATGCTGACACCTGTTGCAGCAACGGATCTTAGACATCCGGGCAACGCAGAAGCTATTGGATCTAAAGTAGCTGAAAAATATGCAACTGGTCTACGGACACCTCCATGATTCTGAGCTAACACTGCTAATGCACATCCTTCCCTCTCGTAACAAAACAATGAAAAGGCCTTGTTGTAATCAGGCATTCCCAGTGCCGGAGCCCTGCACAAATCCTCTCTCAGTTTCAGGAATGCCATCAAGCACTCCTCGTCCCATGGTACCGGATCACTCACATCCTTGTGCGTAAGCCTCTGCAAAGGCTTTGCTCTCAAGGAGAAACTAGGAATCCACTGTCGACAGTAGCCAACCATTCCCAGGAACATCCTAACTTCTCTCTGTGTGGTGGGTACTGCCATGCTCATTATTGCCTCAATTCGATCTGGTGACACCTTCCTCTTGCCTTTTTCCAATCTGTGTCCCAAGTACTGTACCTCATTCAAACAGTACTGCAGCTTGTTCGGGGACACCTTATGTCCGTTCTCTGCTAAGTGGTTCAACAAAGCTATAGTGTCAATTCTGCAAGCATCTTCTGTTTCTGAGGCAATGAGCAAGTCATCTATGTATTGCACGAGAACTGAGTTCTGCGGCAACACAAGACTCTCAAGGTTCTTCTTCAGGATCTGGTTAAAGATCGATGGACTTTCCGTATACCCTTGAGGGATACGACACCACGTTAACACACGATTTTCTAGCCTTAACGCAAAAAGAAATTGGCTTTCCTCGTGGAGCGGTATCGAAAAGAAGGCTTGACACAAATCGATAACCGTAAACCACTCGGCTTCACATGGGATCTGGAACAGTATTACTGAAGGAATCGGTACCACTGGACAACAAGGGACAACTATCGTGTTGACCTTTCGCAGGTCTTGCACGATCCTGTATTTCCCGCTCGGTTTCTGTAGTCCCATTATGGGCGAATTACAGGGGCTACCTCTGATCTCTTTCAAAATACCCTTCTCAATGAAAGTCTTGATCACAGGTCTTATTCCTGCAATCGTTTCTGGCGACAGGTTGTATTGAGGTGTCCTGGGGAAATCAACATTCTGTTTCACCTCAATCCGCACTGGTTCAACCCCTCTGATTAGACCTATTTCGTCGCCTACGAAATCCCACACCACAGACGACACTGCGTCTCTCAGATCAGGTGGAAGTTCTTCCACAGTCACCATTGGGTACAGATCTATACACAGATGCTGATTTGTAATTTTAAAGTCAGCATCGTCATCTCTCGTCTGGACCTCCACTCCCCGTGGTGTACAATAAATCGTGCAGTTCAACTTGCACAACAGATCTCTCCCCAAAAGGCAAACTGGACTCGTATCACACACTACAAACTGATGTCTAGTTTGGAAGGAACCTATCTTTACTAGGATCGGTTCTGTCAATGGGCTGCTTATTCTTTTGTTCGCTACTCCAACAACCTGGATTGATTGTCCCGAGAGGGGTAGGTTAGGGACTACTGCTGATCTTACAGTAGACCGGGTAGCACCAGTATCAACCAAAAGTGTGGCAGGATGACCCTCAATATCTGCCTCCACAAAAGGTCCTCTCTGGTCTACCTCCAAGACCGCTCCAAGTGTGCAGTCTTCCTCCCCCTCAGGCACCGTCAGGATAAAGGGTCTGAGCTACTCTCGTCATAATCTTCGAACAGGGGCATCTGTTGGTACGTTCGTGTTCCTTGTGAAATCCGTGGAGCTTGGGGAACCTGGGCGTGAGAACTGTATACCCCCTTTCATCGTCCTAGGTCTCGTTACTGTGTTAACTACCTCTTGCGCGGGTGCCTGAGCCCCCTCTTCCTCTTCCTGCAACTGATTAGCTGGGTTCAAAGGACACTCGCGTTTCCAATGTCCGACCTGGCGACAAAGATGACACGCAGTGGTCTTCTTCAATGTGGCCACGTCCACTCCTGTCTTGGGGTCTACTGGTTTTCCCTTTCCCATGGCTTGCCCATTCTGGTTTCCCTGGAAATTTCCTTGCTTTCTTCCTAAGGTCCCTCCACTAGGCTGACTCTGTGCTGTCTGCATCTGGACAAGCATCAATTTGTCTTTTAGCTTTCGATGTTTCGATTCCACCTCATCACTACAGTATCTCGCATACCGCAAAATTTCATCTAGTGGCTTGTTCTGCCAGCAGATCAAATGGTGCTGTATCATGAGGCTGATTTCCATTCTCAGACCCAGTACAAACTTTGAGACAAACTGTCCCATATCCTTGGGGTCCAAGATATCTAACCCACTATATTGTTTAAAAGCTTGCAGAAGTCTTTCATAATATTCATGCACCGTTTCCTTGGGTTCCTGTACAGTCCGATCTATCTTTACCCAATCTATATCCTGAGGTGAAATCTTCAGTTTCAACCATGTAATCACCTGCTCATACTTTTTCATAACTAGGGGTGATAGACCATTTGTGACCGCCTCTCTATCCGGTTCCGAAGTCGGCCACTCAATAGCGACTTTACAGGCTGTCCACAAATCTCCCGGTACCACTATGTCAAACAAAGTGTTCAAATCAATCCACAATACTTTTGAAATTTTCACAAACCGCTCAACCTGTTTGTACCACTCTACTGGTTTTTCCCTCAGCCGAGGAAAATCATTTGTAAATGCTGCCAAATCACCTCTATTCCACGGCACATGCACGTACCCTCCATTCTGTACTTCCCGTAAAGGAAAATTCCCAACCCCCGTCGCCCCCCCCCTGGAGGCGGCGTTTCCCCCTCAGCTTTCTTTGCTGTTTTCTTCTTGGACCACCTTTCTTCCCATTTGTCCAACAAAATCCATATTCTCATTCCTACAATCAGGTCTCTGGTGTGTGTCCTTAATCCTGTGATTCTTTTCTCCTCCAGCTCCTGGTCACTGTAATGTAATCTATGTGGTCCCTGCAACGCTTTAGTTTTGTTCAGGTCTACTTCATATCTTTTGGCCAATTCCTTCAATCTATCATGTGCCATCCTAGCTTTTCGAGTCACATCTTTTGCTACAAACAGCAGCTCATCTGATCCGTAAATTTCTATCCTTTCCAAAGGCAGACCTCCATTAATCATCTCGTCTACCTCTGCTTTCAATCTCACTACGTCCAGTAACCTTGCCTGTACCGCACTCCTCAGTACATCTCGACAACCCGAGCCATCCCGCTCATCACAGTCACTATTCTGTCCTTGTGACCTATTCCCTTCCATCATATTCCTGGAGCTTGGTCTCTCTTCTGAGACGTTTTGTGCCCTATCTCCTTGCATCCTATCCTCTTGGTTCGTTACTGTTGGTGTCCACATCCTCAAAGCTGACTTAGATTCCCGCAAAGACCTTGGTCTTTCTGGTCTCTCCTCTTCTTGTCTAAAGGAAGAGTCCGCAGTAGCCGGTAACGGCGTACTTGTCTCCACTGGTCTTGGGAAATGAACCACTCGTACTCCAAACCCATTCCCACTCTCACTGTTTCCTTCCTCCCTTCCCATCGGTACGGAGCCCCCTTCTGTCACTCGGTCTGGGTCATATACCGGTACTATAGGGCCAATGGTAACCGGTACTGTCAAGGAGTCCGGTAATCTTGTGTTCCCAACAGGAGGCTGTGTTATCATAGACGCCGTTGCCCCCTCTGTTCCTGTGGAAATCCTTCCCACTACTCTCATGCTAGTCTGATTCTGGCTTCCATCAATTGTTACTGCTGGGGTCGGCTTTCCCTCTTCTGAGTCTGGATTAAATGGTGGTGGCCTCTCTGCCAACATCCTATCCAACAAGCTGTCATCTAGATCACTGTCGTCCTCATCGATTCTTATTATTTTCCCATTTTGTACTAACAAAGGGGACAACTTATCTCCTTCGATCGTGTCCACCCTCCACCTTTTCTCCAATGCATCCCACCTTGCATCTTGAAATGCCCTGACCGATTTCTTCACCCTTTCCTGGCATCTGTCCTTCTTCCTATCGTACGCTGCTCTTATCCACGCATGTAGTGCCTCAAACTGTGTTGGTCTAGGTAGTGGTCGTAAAGAAGCCATTATACTTTTAGCTGGTACAACACCTCTAACCTGAAAGTACCATAGCGTGGGAACGACAATTCTCCCTCTGCTTCTGTCATTTTATGCCAATTCTCAAGCCAAATTATAGTATGCAATCCTACATTCTTTGCCATATAATGTGCTGGTGTATCCTCGGGAGGAGCTTCCTCTCCTTCCCGAACCACCACATGTCTATCGCCTCTACAAAGTTCCCGTAAAACTTTAAAACACTTCATGATGAATCAACTTTGTTTTTGCACTCAAAATGTCAGCTCTTGCTTCTCGATTTCACTCCACCAATACCAGCGCGGCTCACACCAACCGGCCTATCGCAGCGCGGCACTTGTCTGACGTCACTTTTCCTCCGCTCGCAGCAGTTCCCCTCCTTTCTAATTCACTCGTTCTCACTCGCACCTGTCCGAATCATACTCTGAAATAATGTCCGTCCTACCGAACAATTACCTCTCTGACCGTCGGTCTTACCAATGACCGATCAGCCTCTTGAGCTTGTTGACCTCAATCTGGCAATCGTGTGTCCGCAAAACGACCGGACAATCGCCTCTAACACTCTCGATAGGATTCAATCACTCGATGTTCTGCACACAATAACCTACGACCTGCGTTGGTTATTCACACACTCACTCATGTGTTCCCTATCTTTAGTGGGTCTGTCAATGACGTCTCGTGACCCCCACAACCTCTGGTCAACGTTCTCAACTCTGGGTGTATTCTACACCACAATAAATCTCCCGGTCCCGCGCGCGCTCACAGTCCGTTTCTCAATCACACAACTCTCTTTCCAACTCCGCAAGACATCACACAACAATAAAACACCGCAATCTACCAAACATCACTCTTTTCATACTCACTCTACCACGAACTGCTACTTCCGACGCACCGTCACTCTCCGTCAGTTTTCCACGACCTCCGACATCCTTCTCCCGCGGTCCTCTTGATCTGCGTCACTCGGGCTCTATGGGGCAACTTAGTCTCCTATCTTGCTCTAGATCTCCCCTTACCATCAAAGGTAACCATCCTACTCTGCTACCAACTGATAACGCAGATTCTTATCTAATTATCTATAAGAACCTTCTGGTCGCCAAGATCTTTTTACCTGTTGAATAGTGTAAAGGAGAGAATCTCATCAGGTTATATATCAGCATTCATTTTGTCTGAAAGAACCACTGACTCCGAATTCAAGTTTGAGAATTTATTATCGCCAAAAATAACTGAACGTGTAAGCACCTCAACACGAGGTTAAAGAAATAGATGGGCACTAATACAAATAATAATCTAC
Organism: Calotriton arnoldi; assembly: GCA_963921515.1. Taxonomy (NCBI): domain Eukaryota; kingdom Metazoa; phylum Chordata; class Amphibia; order Caudata; family Salamandridae; genus Calotriton; species Calotriton arnoldi. Next base: position 271,508 of record CAWUFW010010740.1, on the reverse strand, counting down.
GCAGGAATCTCATCCGACTCAAGATAAGGAGAACAGAAAGTTCTAGAAGGATCAACCAGACTATGATTGCTCCAATTTCTAAGTTGCTCTTCATTGGACTAAACAAGCTTAAAATCAATAGCTGTCCCTACACTAACGCTAAGTGACATCCCTGCATAACGATTTTCCCAGGCAAGAGTGAATAAAAGGTGTCAGCTGTGAAGACTTCCTAAGAAGTGCAATCACATAATACCTAAGCTCAGCTCTGTCCTTCTCTCTGGTCTCCCCTACCTCTTCTCTGGCCTCCTCCCTCAGGGCACTATCCCTAATACAAAACCACAATACAATTGTACACGCCTTTGTCACGCCTCCTTGGCCAGGTCTTCTTTCTTGTGCTTTTCCATTGAAACGGTTACTTCATCCTGGACGGTTGCGATGACCTTGAGTCCCAGGCACCTTCTCCGCTGAAAGTATCATCCCTAAATTCCATTTCACTCCCCGTACCATGCCTCCCATCTCTCTAGCTTTTGAAAACAAAGAGTTAGTCTTACTAACGAGACATGTGTCCTTGCACCTGCAACAAAAGATACTTTCAACAGAAACCTTCTACTGTGCAATTTAAATCTACCGTTTGTGCCCAGAGAGCCTTTCCAAGAGAAACTTTTCTCGACCTACAAAATAAGCTAACATAAGAATAAACCAGGCCTTCCTTAAGCATATATGTAGTCAGGCCTTTACATATGACTTTTAAACACACATCTTACTTTTCCCTATAAGCATTTTCATTACGATTCATATGCAAACAATGAATTACATGTGCAACTATAATATGGTGCACGTTTAAACTACTGCAATTACATTACGCACGAACTAATTCCTCTATGCATTATTTTCACACAATTCAATAAGCATTACATTACATCGTTATCCTAACACCATTATGCTGCTGAGTTCACTTTCTCTCAGTGAACTATTCATTCTTTACTAAACATGCGTGAGTATACAACTGAATATAAACGAATATATGTCTGAATACCTGTGGGTGCGGCCTATCAGTGATTATAATGCACCCCTACAATTTACAAGAACATTTCGCTCTATCAACGTCATGGGCTCTCTCCCCATCCGTAGCACGAGATTTACTCATACAGAATCCTCCATGTGAGTGAAACCTATGATGAATGCAAAACCAAATCTCCTGGTTTTCAGGTAGTAAAAGAAGCCTACTTCTGTGAGTAAGCCAAACGTCCACCACATACATTGGTGAATTAGGCCTAGGGTATACAGTCCTGTACCTCTGCTTTGCAAATCATTATCTAGCGCCCTGGTTAGCTGAAGCAATTAAAGACTGCAACTCCCAAAATGCACTGATTTCTTGAATGACAGCACGACCCAGGTGACCAGATCTGATACTGGAGATGCCTATCAATAGGCTGACAAGGCTGAGAGCGGGCCCCACAACAGAATTTAGCATAATACACTCTGGGAGTCTGAGGCTAGAAAGTCTGACCTAAGCATACATGATTCTGCTCTCTGTTTATCCCTGTTTAGCAATGTGACCCTCTGCTAGACATCCTTTATATTCTAACACGGGAACTACTTGTTGGACTTTAACTTGGCTCGGAACCTGCAAAGTGCTACACTCCTGTTTTCACTGTTGAAACTTGCTTCCTAAATGCTATTCCTGAATGCTGGGATCACTGTTAAGCATGTTATTTCATGGCCTTTGCAGCGCACTTGTATCATCTGTGGATTTAGCTGCAGTCCTGGATATTTAGAGTATTCCAGACAACGTTTGAGGAGGACTGTACATTGCCTGACTGTATCATCCCAGTTCTTCCAATTCTTTGCAATGAGGCAGAATAGCCCTTGGCTCTCTGGGGAGGTTCCATCTGGAGAGGTACCCCACTGTGACCAAGGTTGGCCAGTCCACCAGTCCTCATGTCTTAATTGCTTTTGAAGAGGCAGGTGAGATAAGTCTTGAGGAACTTTAATACAAGCGTGATCAACTTTCTGATTGGGGCCAGGATGTCAGATTCCTCAGGTGCAAAGTGACAGAATTGTAAGATTGATCCAGGAGAGACAATATCCACAACTTTGTTATTCAGAAGAGGCTGAAAAAGATGCTATGCTTGGCTTATTGGCTAACACAATTCCACTGCTCCTCAATCTACATTTCAAGGAGATGAGATAAGGTCCAGGGACTCAAAGACTCAGGGTTGGCCCGCCCTGTAATTGCATGCCTCATGCACCCATAACAAACTAGAGCTATCCTTGAGGCCGCCAAGAAAAGGAATGACCTCCTTTTGCTTAAGAGCAGATCCATCTTTTCCTCAGCAGATTACTTATCGAAAACAAATGTTAAACACATTCAGACACTGTTTCCTCCATTAGGTCAAATATAGCAGCGTCAATCCAGGATGTTTGAGGCTCACGAGGATTGGAGGTCTAGGGAAATTGTGGGGCAGAAGACCTTGAGGAGTATTGAACTTCTCAGAGGACTCTGCCATGAATACTACTGATTCTCATTGATCATCTGCTTCTGGAGAGCCATGAAACATGAACCAGCCCCATTGCTGGAGGAGTATGAAGCTGAATAATTCTGCTATGTGCGTATGCAGGATTTCTGTAGTGTGAACCTAACCAAAAGGCAACTGCACTGCACAGGGTCGCTGTTTCTGTCGGCCAACGGCCGTCACGAGCACTACCTCCGTAGTGCTGCGCACGTCCGTTGGCCGACGCGGCCCGCCCACTCAATGGAACGCCCCGCACCGCGGCGGAATTGCCGCCACGGTAAATGGGTTAAAGCCAACAAGTGATAAGAGAGGGACCTGGTTTGTGAACTGTTAATGCATTTTGATGTAATGTTCTTTCAGGAGGAGCGTCTTCAACTCTTTCTTAAATTGGAGCAGTGTTTGTGCTGGTCCTGATCGACTAGGGGATGCTGGCCCAGTTCCTGACTGCATAGATGGATAGACCTAATGACTTGATTTCTCTTTTTCACACTTCTTTGTATGCAGTCTGATTCTTTCCTGGCTGCAGGTGTGCTGAGAACACAGGAACGAGTGAGATTGTCTGCAATATAAGCGAGGTGCTGGTTGTGATGGCTTTGCGAAGGATGCAGCTGGCATTGATGATGGTGCGCGCTGGTAAGGAATACTAATGGGGTTTAATCAGGAGTAGAGTGATGTGAAACTATGGCCCAAAATTCTTGTGCTGTCCGACCATCTTGAGTTTTGTGCATCTGAGTAAAAATGTCATTAACATGCATTGTAAAAAAACATCCTGGTTCACAGGATATCCTTGTTGTTAAAATTCCTCAAGCAAATGAAAATACTGTGGGGAAGATTTACAAGCCCCTTGCGCCTACTTGTGCCGCCATTGCGTCACTTTTTTTGACACAACGGCGGCGCAAACTATGCTCCCTATTTATAATGTGACGCATCTAGGGAGATGCGTCACGTTGTAAGGCCCTGCGATACATTATACCTGCGTCAGGTATAATGTATGCAGGGTGGGCGTTTCCACGCAGGAAGGCCTTATAAAAGTGACGCAGTGAAATCTACAAGATTTCACTGCGCCACTTTTAGGACGCCACTGCGTCAAAACCTTACGCCTGTGATGGAGCAGGAACTCATAATGAGACCTGCTCGGAAGCAATCTCCTCACAGTATTAATTTATTAAACTTTGTAATGTTCGTACTAACAACTGCATACACGAATACAAGTAGAAAGGAGCTTGCTTATGTGTTTAACTAACAAATAACGCTTCTCTAATCTAAAATGGCCACTAAAGCGCGGGAAACCTATTGCGCATGTGTCAACTATATCACGTGGGTGACGTCTTTCTTTGCTTGGAGGGAAATCCTTGCTTCTGCGCAGTATGTATTAAAATGGCTGCATGTTCTCATGTGCTACAGCTTGCTCATATGTTGCAATTAAACTGTGGTATCTTAACGCTACTAATGCAAGATTGAATTTATAAGTAAATGGGAATAGAGTAGAAAGAGTGGGTATACAGTGAAACAATTTATTTGTGATTTTAATATTTTCTTCTTTGACTTTTGTTAGTTCGTAAATTGGGCCTGGGGTTGGTGAACTGAAACTCGAGAGACAATGGTTCTGCGCATGCGCCCTGCTTGGCTGCCCAGAGGAAAAGATGAAGTCAACCTGGACGTCGTCCAAGGCCATGACCTGCTGGCCAACACTATTGTACCCACGATGTCCCTACCGAAAAGAAACAATTTATATGAACAATGTATTAAACTTGTCGTGAGACGGGTGGGAAATAAAGCAAATGTATTAATTGTGATGGGTGGTATTTTTAAACAATGGGCTTAAAGAAATTGAATTAAATCGATATGGTGTGAGGATCAACCCCCTGTCCCCGTCCAATCAGAAGTAGTGGGCCCATATTTTTGCAACATTAAGGGGAGGTACATGGGCGTAGAAAGGTATAATAGATATAGAATTAGTTAATTAGCACACACAGAGACGCACATGCACGGAGAGAGACAGAGGGCAGAGGAGCACAGAACAGGCGTTGGCATTAGGACGCATTAGCTCCAGACATACAAGCTGATCGATTGCAGACGGAACCGCTGTCCAGAGAGTTCCTGAGGAGGGGGCGGCGGAGTCCATTAGAAGGAAGGCACAGGAGAATCGAGGGGAAGCGGAGTATCAGAGAGGGGAACGACGCAGGCGTCGTTGATAGAGAGGTCACCTGTCCCGTCCTGAACCTGGAGGAGGTCTTTGCTCTTCATCCTTCCTGGGTCCTAGCTTTCCAACTCCTTGGCCAATGGGTTTGGTTCTCGCACTTTTAGGTAAATATAAATGCAACCCTTAGTTGCGCTGCTGACTCTATCTTCTCCTTTCTGAGGGACCGTCATTGATCGAAAATTGATTATTGTGCTGCATCCTTGATATACGATTAAGTATCATGTGGTTCTGTACTTTACTCTGCTAAATCTTTAGATAAACATTTTAAAACTTCCTGACTCAGTGATTATTTCAGGATTATGAATTGTAATGAATGTCACTCATTTTAAACGTCCCAATTAATAGGGGGTCCATTGGTAAGTCATTACTCTTCAATCAGAAAAGTAATTGGTAGCAAGGATTTCATAAAGAGTACAACTGACCCACCAGCGGAAATTACTAGCATAGTATGAATGTATGGGCCCAAGTGAGTATTTGGTGTATGAATGCTCATTGCTAGTAACCCGCTGGATCAGTTTTCTGGCTAGCAGAGGATGGTTTTGGTTATACTTTATTAATTGGGTAATGAGAATTGTACTTTTATGAACTAACATCCGTTATTATTTTAAAATTTGTTTTATGTTGTCCAGAATTCCCCGGGGAAAATTGAATAGCGGGTGGTAAATGGAAACCATACTGCAGTGAGGTTATCTGTCAGGCAGAAAATAGTACTGAAAAGTTAAGTAGGGTTATCAGTACTTGTTAGGGACTCTATGTGTGTGAGTAATAGCAAAAGGAATATGCTGGTAAAAATTTGATGTTATATCACCTAGAAAGGGTAACATTGAAGAAGTAGCAGGTATTTCTGAAGCTCACGTGAGGGTTAAACGGAAGGGTTTTACTCGTAGTGTATGTTTAGTAAATGGAAAAAGTTTACTAAGTGTGAGAGAGACTATCTTTTCTAATTAGCGAAACTGACACGATAGCGAATGTTTTATGTTGTTACTGAAATTTAATAAGAATTGTGAAGAAATTAAAGTTTACGTACGATTTTTGTAAAGGGAGGGTCAGTTGCCGGAGAGGGAACTGACGTCACAAAACGCCGCGCTGGGATTGGTTGAAATAGCGGGCGTGGAACGACTCTTGTAAAGGAGGGGTCAGTAGTCAGGAGTAGTACTGACGTCACAGGTACCGCGCTGGGATTGGTTGAAGCAGCGAGGGACAGAGAAGCGCAGATTGCAAAGGAGGGGTTGGCAGACAAACGTCACAAAAAGGCTGCGCTAGGATTGGTTCAGAGACAAAAGTTAGCTGGAATTTGAATGGTTGTTACCATAGAAGTCGAAATCCTAGTGGATAGTGGAGATTGTATGTTGAAACGCAATCCAACTTTAATAAGGACTTGTCCGGATAGGAGATTCCTAGGTTTTGCAGAATATAATTTTATACACCGAAATTTACCCAAAATGTACGGAGAGAAGAGAAAAATGTCATTTCTACAAAAGGTTAAAAATTATTTTAAGAAGGATAAACCCATCAAAACTAGAGAAGGAATTATCATTCCACCAGCTAAAACGCCTGCTTCATTCATGATGATGGAGAGAGGTTATCATACTTGTGTATGGTTAGAAAATTGGATAGAATATACCAAAAATGATGGAATATTAGCGTTCCCAGAAAATGGCACCTTGAATGGGAGAATTCTTCAAAATTTGAGATTGAGGATGAATGACTTAGAACCCAGACCAAGATTAACTCAATACGAAGCTTTAGAAGAGTGGGAAACCGAGGCATTCGAACGTGACCGATCCCGGAGTAGTAGGGGTTATCGGGGATTTTTCCCTAGATACCAAAATGAGTCAAGGGATGGTCAGATGAAACAGTGGAGAAGGGCGATGCTTACAGAGGGTTTATATCCAATATTAATGGCAGAAGAATCGTCAGGGAGCAAATGCACAGAGAAGACAAAGCATGTAACAGGGTTTGGGGATTCGGAAGATGAGTTTATGGAAGAAATATTAAAGAACCCGCCACCATATCAGGAAGGGACAAGTGGATGTACCCCAAGTGCACCACCGTTAAAGACACCATTGGTACCGCAAATATTGCATAATCCCCCAGTTAATAGGGTACTTCAGGATAAGGAAAGGGAAGCTATAGACAAAAACAGAGCAGAATTAATACAGAAGATAACACAGTTGAATGCACATCCTGATTCCCTGACCATACCTGTAACAATTGGTCCCGTGGTTCCTTTATATGGTGACAAAGTAAGTTATCCGAAACCGTTGGCGATGCCCACACCTGTAGAAATCCCAAAACTAGACCCGGTAATAATTGAGGATCAATTTAGTGATTGTGAATCTATGATATCCTTAATGGATTTGCCTATTCGAGGATCTATAAATAGTACTCCTAGAAGAGTAACACCTGGTTGCTCTAAAGATGTAAACATAGTAACCTCAACAGGAACCAAAAGTGCCACAGTAGTTACACCAGAAGACTTAGAAAGGTGGGCACAAGGATCAGACAAACAGAGTTCACCTCCAAAGATCATGGACATTTACAAACTAAAGGTTGAGTTAGAAGAAATGATAGCAGGAAATGTAGGAGTAGATCGTCTAAATGCTTACGATGAAGAATAGCTATTATTTGTATGCAGAAGCATCACTAGAAATGTAAAAATATTTCATGAAAAATTATCAGATTTGGCTTTGCAAATGGGAATTGAAATAGGGAAGTCAAAGGTGTTACAGAAACCATATAGAGCAGATTTTTCTGACAAAGATTTAGAAAACATGAATGCCTCTGGTCGAAAATTACAAGTAAAGGAATTAATGACAGTTTTACAGAAATGGGGAGACCTAGATAAATGGAAAATTAGATGGACAAAGAAAAAGGAAGAGGCACGCTACAGTAGAACCACTTCTGAATATTTAATGAAGGAAACAGGGAAAGCAGATCAAATGTACCCGATGCGAGAAGTTCCAGGAGGATGATATGTACATGTCCCATGGAGCAGACAGGATATTTTGTCATTTACAAATGATTTTCCAAAATTGAGAGAAAAGCCAATTGAATGGTACAAACAGGTTGAGAGGTTTGTGAAAGTGTCAAAAGTATTGTTGAAGGACTTGGATGGTCTGTTCGACATAGTGGTACCTGCAGATTTATGGACAGATTGTAAAATCACAGTCGATTGGCCAAGTGAAGAGTATCCTAGAGATCCAAAGACAGGTGCCCCGTCAAGCGATGTAATGAAAAAGTATCAGCAGGTAATAACTTACCTGAAGGGGAAAATACCACCAAAAGAAACAGACTGGGTGAAAATAGACAGAACTACCCAAGAAGCCAGTGAATCGGTACATGCGTATTACGAACGTTTATTGCAGGTATTCAAACAGTATAGTGGATTTGAGGATATTGGAGATAAAAACATGAGTCAGTTTGTTTACCGATTTGTTTATGGACTAAAACCAGAGATTTGTCAGATGATTAAGCAGCACATGTTGTGCTGGCAAGGAAACCGATCGACGAGATCTTGAAATATGCGAAATATTGTGGAGATGACATTGAGGATAGGCACAAGAAACTGCAAGAGAAAGTGATGTGGGCTCAGGTAAAAATGGCTGAGCGACAGGGAATTAATTTGGATAATCCAAGTGATAATCAGGGAAAAGATTCTGGAACGAATGGTGACACTGGGAATGGTGGAAAAATGAGAGGACGAATGAGCAGGGAAGAGGCTAAAAAGAAATTTCCTTGTCATGGATGCGGAAAATTGGGGCATTGGAAGGATGAATGTAAAAAGATTCGGAATAATAATGGCCCAAATCAAAATTTAAATCCACAGACGCAGAATGACTCACAGCAGGGTGTAAATCCTTAGAGTCAGTTGCCACCTGCACCTATACAGGGTAATGTAAGCAGAGCAAAGCACGGTACAGACATCGGATATCAAGGAGGAAGTGGTAAGAATGATTATGTAACCTCACAATTTCTTTTACAGGACGACTTTTGCCCATATGGTCAATGACGGTGCCTAGGAGAGGGGGAGAAGGAGTGCGTACTTGGCGCATCCTTACCGGTAGATCAGTCAGGTCCATATGTTGAAGGGAATGTGAAAGGTAATGATATTACTTTTCTTTTGGACACTGGTGCTACCAGGTCTACTGTAAGAACAGCCGACATCCCAGACCTTCCTCTCTCTGGAGAAGCTATCCAAGTTGTGGGGGTAGCTAATCGAAAGATTAGAACACCTCTTACCGAACCAATGGAAGTAAAAATTGGAAATTGTAGAGAAATGCATCAATTTGTAGTGTGTGATTCCAGTCCAGTAAATTTATTGAGCCGAGATTTGTTACGTAAAATGAACTGCACAATTTTCTGCACGCCGGATGGTGTGGCAATACAGACCCCGTATGAAGACCATGTATATAAATTCATGATTGCAAAGCAAGGTACCGAAGTAGATGAGATGTTCTCTTTGATAACAAAAGACGAGTTGCCAGAAGAATTAAAAACTACAGTAAATTCCATAGTATGGGATTTTACGGGAAAGGAAGCAGGACTTATGGCCAAAATAGATCCAGTTAAAATCACTGTAAAGGAAGGTGCAATTTTTCCAAATACCAGACAGTACAAAATGAGTGCAGAAGTAAAAGCAGGAGTCATTGAAGAAATTAACAGAATGGTAAAACAAGGCATACTAAAAGAAGTAATGAGTAGCCCTTGTAACTCACCAATCATGGGTCTAAAGAAACCTAGTGGAAAGTATAGGATTGTTCAGGATCTGCGAAAAATAAATAAGATTGTGGAACCTTGTTGTCCTATAGTGCCAAATTCTGCAGTAATTCTATACCAGATTCCTTGCAGTGCAGGATGGTTTACCGTGATTTATTTATGCCAAGCATTCTTTTCAATACCATTGCACCCAGATAGTCAGTATCTTTTTTCATTTAAATTTGAGAACAAAGTCTATGTATGGAATCGTGTTCCTCAGGGGTACACGGAAAGTCCTTCCATCTTTAATCAGATATTGAAAAAGTGCCTAGAGAAACTAGTGATGCCAGGAAGCTCAGTTTTAGTACAGTACATAGATGATTTACTGGTGGCATCAAACACCAGAGAAGACTGTGTTGTTGACTCCATTGCATTATTAAATCATTTAGCTGAAGAAGGGCATAAAGTTTCACCTGAAAAGTTGCAGTTTTGTACAACAGCAGTTAAGTATCTAGGACACCAAATTGAGAGGGGAAAAAGAAGGATAGCCTCTGAAAGAGTAAAATTAATCAAGAAAATGCAAATGCCTGTCTCCCAACGAGAAGTGAGAATGTTCCTTGGAATAGTGGGTTATTGTCGACAATGGATACTAGGATTTTCTCTGCTAGCAAAGCCATTAATTCAAATGACGAAAAAGAAGGCAAAGGACCCAGTTGAGTGGGATGATGAGAGCGTAGGAGCTTTTGTAAAATTGAGAAATGCTTTGTGTGCAGCACCTGTTTTAGGCATGCCTGATTATAAAAGAAAATTCGCATTATTCTGTCATGAGAGAGAAAATTGTGCACTTTCAGTTCTAACTCAGAGACATGGTTTGGACAGACGTCCTATAGCATATTTTTCTGTGACACTCGACCCAGTGGCAGCCGCATTGCCAGGCTGCTTAAAAGCAGTAGCGGCTACATGTTTGAGCATTGAACAAAGTGAATCCATTGTAATGGGACACCCTGTCAAAGTGTTTGTTCCACATTCAGGTGTGATTCTGTTGACAAGAACCCAAACTCAGCATCTTACCCCTAGTCGGCTGACTAAATATGAAAGAATAATATTGGGTGCTGAAAATGTGACAATTGTAAGGTGCCCAATAGTAAATCCTGCTACTTTACTACCAGATCCGTATCATGAGGAAGTTAAAGATGATGAAGAGGAACATGATTGTTTACAAGTCACAGAATTGTGCACAAAACCACGTCCTGACATCCAGGAACTACCCCTCAGGGAGCCAGACAGGGAGCTGTTTGTTGATGGTTCATGCCAAAGGCATGAAGATAGTAAACTAACTGCAGCATATGCAGTATGTGAATTAACTGGAATAGTCGAAGCATCCTACTTACCAGGAGTAAAATCTGCACAAGTAGCTGAATTGATTTCTTTAATAAAAGCCTGCAAAATTGGGAAGAACCAGAAAGTAACTATATTGACAATATGGTTATGGGGTTGTGCATGATTTTGGCCAATTATGGATGCAGAGGGATTTCATGACTTCTTCAGGGTCCCCCATTAAAAATGGACAGTTCGTAAAGGAACTACTGGAAGCAATACAATCACCAAAAGAATTGGCTGTGGTGAAATGTGCCGCACACCAGTCAGGAGATGACTGGGTGGTAGTCGGTAACAGATATGCAGATTTAGTGGCTCAACACTGTGCCAAAAACAGGTTATCAGTTAATAAAAGGGTTGAAAGAATGGGAATCAGCTGCCAACTTATGCTGTATGCACCTCCTGAAACATGGAATGATGTAAAACAATTACAAGATGATGCTGATGAGAGTGAAAGAAATGCATGGATTAAAATGGGATGTTCCCAAAGGGCAGATGACGATGTATGGATTTATGCCGATGGCAGATCAGTCATGCCCGACTGTCTGCTTTCACAAATGGCCAGGATGTATCATGGAGACACACATGTAGGGAGAGATACAATGATTAGGCTCTTCAGACAAAGTTGGTACAATCCAAGATTTAGGGCCGTAGCAGAGAGTCTCTGCCAGAGATGTTTAACTTGCCAAATGCATAATCCAGGAAGAAAAACAATAATTGGGTTTGGAAAAATTGGAAAAGCAGAGGGTCCATTTATGAGATTGCAACTTGATTTAATTCAGTTACCACCATGTAGAGAACTGAAATATGTACTTGTCATAGTGTGTCTGTTTTCAAAGTGGGTGGAGGCTTACCCTACCAGAAGGAATGACAGTATTACAGTTGCAAAGTTGTTGTTACGAGAACTCATTCCTAGATTTGGTTTCCCAGTAACTTTGGAATCAGATAGAGGAAGGCACTTCAACAGTGATGTGATTACAATAATCTGTGAAGCATTCCAAATTGAGCAAAAATTGCACTGTGCATATCGTCCTGAGGCTTCTGGAGTGGTTGAACAAATGAATGGCACAATAAAATCCAGATTGGCAAAAATGTGTGCATCAACATCGTTAGATTGGCCGGATGCATTGCCACTTGTTTTGATGGGACTCAGAAGCATTCCTGATAGAAATACCAGATTGAGTCCGCACGAAATACTGATGGGAAGAGCAATGAGACAAGCACATGTTCCTACAAATAAACTGCTGAATATAACTGATGATATGGTTCTGGATCATTGCAAAGGATTGGCTGACCTAGTGCGTTCTGTCTCTCACCAGGTTGGGGAAGACGCAGTTTCCAGGCAGCCTGAACAAGAGCATGATCTGAATCCCGGAGACTGGGTGGTTGTGAAGAATCACACCAGAGAAACGTGTTTATCACCCAGGTGGGAAGAACCTTGTCAGGTCATACTAGTTACGAACACAGCAGTGAAATGTGCAGGATTTCCTAATTGGATTCATGTAAGTCACACCGAAAGAGTACCAGACCCTGAAGAAGAAGATCCTCAGTCAGCACCAATAACTGAGGAAGCTGAAGGTAGCCCAGCTGAAGAATCTCAGGTGAGAGATTCCAGGGGAGCTGAAGAAGAACAACCGAGCACAAGTAAGCACTGGATACTGGTGGTGGAAATACCTGAAGTCTACAGCAGAACGAGAAGTCAAGCAAATTTAGAAGAAATTGAAGAAGATCACATAGGTGAAGAAGAAGCAGCTCAGGAGGAAGAAAATGAAACAATAAGAGAACCTGAGCAGGATCAGATAGGGAGAGGAAATCGGACTCAAATCAACAACGAACCAACAAATTTGGGACAGGGACAGACAGGTTTAGAAGAACGCGGTCAGGCTGCAGAAGTACAAAGTGCAATAAGCCCTGATCAGAATCAGTTAGATCTGGAAAAATACATTCAAACAGAAGACCTCGAGAATCTCGAGCATGAAGACATAAATCCTGAACAAGGTCAGTTACTAGAAACTCACAGTGGAGCAGCTGAAGAAAAACCAATAAGACCTGAAAAAGAACAAATAGAAGAAACTGAAATCGAAGAAAACGAAATTGTGTCACAGATTGAAGATAAAAGAACTTTTGAAGAAGAAATAAAAAGTAAAGAGACAGTGCAAACAAAGAAAACCAGAAAAGGTGATCATTGGCCTAGTGTCATTAAAAGAGTAAAATACCACATAACAACCAGAAGTGAAGATCCAGAACAAGTAAACGAAGTGACAAGCCAAACGGGACAAGAAAGCAGAACTGAAAAACGAAGAAGCAAAAGACTGAAACTTGTGAACAACAAATTTAAAGGTCCTGATTGGACTTATATCATCCTTGAAGACTACGAGAGCTCAGAGTCAAGTGAAAGTGGTGACGAAGGAACCAGTGCGGAACTGACTTATGAAAAAGAAATAAAACCACCTTGATAACGTAAAGAGACTTGAAATAAAGATACGAAGAGAAATCTTCCTTGTCAAAAATGCCTGACGATAGAGTTACTGGGAGATCAAAACAGAAATGTTGTAAAAGATGCTGTGCTATATGCATATGTAGTTTGGTAGTGGTGCTTATAGTATGGTTAGCTGTGATCATAGCAATTCCTTATCTTCTGATAATGGATAAAAAGATTAACAATGAAACGAAAGGAAAGACAGAGAACTTGAAAAGTAATAGAGTAGAACTAAAGGCAGAAGATGAACCAGAATTTCATCATGAAGTAACAGATAACGACACTAGTTTGAATGTTTTCACAAAATTATTGTTTCAATATGTAGATACAATGGAAGTTAGTAATTGTTATGTCTGTATGAAGTTACCCGAATCAGTTGCAGAAGGCTTAACATATCATCACTTGCCATTAACTTATGGCATATCATGTAGTGTATTGGCTAGCTTATTCTACAGAACAGGGAGACTTCAGTATTATTATTCAAACATAGATGTAATATTTTCTGAGGTTCCGATTCGAAAGAATATGAACCCAGTGCTTAGTAGTCAAGATGCACAGTTTATGGGAGAATTTTTCCTAACAATGAAATCAATAGATATAACACATGCACATAGAAGCAATCTAACATGTTCGTTACATGAAGAAGAAAAGATATTTTTGAATTTAGTAGAGGATAGAAGACAAGATTTCCAAAAGAAAGCTTCTGAGCATAAGGCTCATTTGCCACCTTGGGCTGAGAAAGAAGGAAGTTATACACCTGGCAAGGCTCAAGCTGCTATGGCTCTGGATTTTGTAAAAACAGGGAAAATTTGTCTACTTAGGTTAAAGACTGAGTATAACAATGTTTTCATCGGTACCAGTGAATGTGAACATAATTTCTTAATTCTTGGAGGTTGGGGACTAAAAGGAGGAACAGATTCAGTTTTTCCTGGAATCTATTATGTGTGTGGCAATAAGGCTTACTTTAGGCTTCCTGCACGTTGGTATGGAAGTTGTTATTTTGGAATCGTTTTTCCAAAAATATACCATGTAAAAAGAAACACTGGGAGCAATGAAAATAATAGTGAATAAAAGTAGTAAAAGAGCTAGTTTTTCAGAAATTGTAGGTGATATATTTGGTGCATTGATACATTCAGTGGGAATAATTCTGAACTCAAGGAAAATATGTAAATTATCTACAGTGGTTGATCGTTTATCAACAGACACTGCTGGAGGATTTCTAATGATTAATGCGGAGATGGTTGCGATTAGATCTATGGTTATGCAAAATCGACTTGCACTTGATATTATATTGGCAAAAGAGGGCGGAGTCTGTAAAGTATTGAAGACGAAACACTGTTGCACTTATATACCTGATAAAAGTGCAGAAATTGGAACATATATACAGAATATAACAAAACTTGAGAAGGAAGTAAAACCACTGGAAGTTGATAGTGCATGGGAAAGATTGACAAATAGTATTACTTCAATTGGTACCTGGATTGCTAATGTAGGGAAAGGACTTATAGGTCAAATATTAGTACCCCTAGCAGGGATAGCAATAATAGTGATGTTAATAATAATATGGTGCAAATGTTGTAAAAAGAATGAATCGTATAGAGTGACAGGAAAAGGAAAAAAACGAAGGTTTGATGAAATTGAACTAGAAGATTTGAGAAGTGAATTATACAAGAAACTGAAAGGAGATATGAAAAATAGAAAATGTAAAAATGAAACTGAGACAATTCTATGCTAAAAGTTTGCATCTGGTTGTGGGTAGTATTTGATGGCTCAGAAACGCCATCAGAGAGGGGATTGATGGAGCAGGAACTCATAATGAGACCTGCTCAGAAGCAATCTCCTCACAGTATTAATTTATTAAACTTTGTAATGTTCGTACTAACAACTGCATACACGAATACAAGTAGAAAGGAAGCTTGCTTATGTGTTTAACTAACAAATAGCGCTTGTCTAATCTAAAATGGCCGCTAAAGCGCAGGAAACCTATTGCGCATGTGTCAACCATATCACGTGGTGTGACGTCTTTCTTTGCTTGGAGGGAAATCCTTGCTTCTGCACAGTATGTATTAAAATGGCTGCTTAATGTTCTCATGTGCTACCGCTTGCTCATATGTTGCAATTAAACTGTGGTATCTTAACGCTACTAATGCGGGATAGAATTTATAAGTAAATGGGAATAGAGTAGAAAGAGTGGGTATACAGTGAAACAATTTATTTGTGATTTTAATATTTTCTTCTTTGACTTTTGTTAGTTTGTAAATTGGGCCTGGGGTTGGTGAACTGAAACTCGAGAGACAATGGTTCTGTGCATGCGCCCTGCATGGCTGCTCAGAGGAAAAGATGACGACCAACACTATTGTACCCACGATGTCCCTACCGAAAAGAAACAATTTATATGAACAATGTATTAAACTTGTCGTGAGACGGGTGGGAAATAAAGCAAATGTATTAATTGTGATGGGCGGTATTTTTAAACAATGGGCTTAAAGAAATTGAATTAAATCGATATGGTGTGAGGATCAACCCCCTGTCCCCGTCCAATCAGAAGTAGTGGGCCCATATTTTTGCAACATTAAGGGGAGGTACATGGGCGTAGAAAGGTATAATAGATATAGAATTAGTTAATTAGCACACACAGAGACGCACATGCACGGAGAGAGACAGAGGGCAGAGGAGCACAGAACAGGCGTTGGCATTAGGACGCATTAGCTCCAGACATACAAGCTGATCGATTGCAGACGGAACCGCTGTCCAGAGAGTTCCTGAGGAGGGGGCGGCGGAGGCCATTAGAAGGGAGTTACGGGAGAATCGAGGGGAAGCGGAGTATCAGAGAGGGGAACGACGCAGGCGTCGTTGATAGAGGGGTCACCTGTCCCGTCCTGAACCTGGAGGAGGTCTTTGCTCTTCATCCTTCCTGGGTCCTAGCTTTCCAACTCCTTGGCCAAGGGGTTTGGTTCTCGCACTTTTAGATAAATATAAATGCAACCCTTAGTTGCGCTGCTGTCTCTATCTTCTCCTTTCTGAGGGACCGTCATTGATCGAAAATTGATTATTGTGCTTCATCCTTGATATACGATTAAGTATCATGTGGTTCTGTACTTTACTCTGCTAAATCTTTAGATAAACATTTTAAAACTTCCTGACTCAGTGATTATTTCAGGATTATGAATTGTAATGAATGTCACTCATTTTAAACTTCCCAATTAATAGGGGTCCATTGGTAAGTCATTACTCTTCAATCAGAAAAGTAATTGGTAGCAGGGATTTGATAAAGAGTACAACTGACCCAACAGCAGAAATTACTTGCATAGTATGAATGTATGGGCCCAAGTGAGTATTTGGTGTATGAATGCTCGTTGCTAGTAACCCACTGGATCACCTGCTTGAAGCAGGCATAAGGAGTGATGCAGTACAGTAGGTATATGCCTCTAAATACATTGCTGGAGTTGCGTCGTGCTTGCGACACAACTCCAGCAATGCGTGACTTTTGGGCCAACAGATGCGTTAGAATTTCTGACGCATCTATTAAACCTTGCGCCATGGAGCACTGTATTGTAAATAGAGCGCATCCATGGCGGCGCAAGGACATTTGACTCTGGCGCAAGGAAACTGACACATCTATGCAGATGCATCAGTTCCTTGTAAATCTGCCCCTGTTTTCTTAATTATTACATACAACAGAAGCACTAGTACATCGACTGGGTCTGTAAATGTATCTTTTTTTGATAGTTTGTTTAAATTGTATAGCAATGATTGTGTTACTATAATCAGCGGTAACACTAATACATCTCTTTTGAACCGTCTTGCGCAAGGAATCTAGAAAAAGAGGAGGACCCATACTGGGGTATTCCAGAACTAGAAGCTGCCCCCCAAATTAAATCGCACAAAAGCTGTATTGCAACTTGTTGACATTACTTTATCCTATGCTCTGCATGCAATGTCCATTCTCCTTCAGATGTCCATGCATCCCCGACTTTTAAAAGGGGTACATATTTGAGCAACATTGATGACATATTCCTAGATTTTGGGCTATTGGATGAAATGGTTGACATGATGGTGTTTCCAAGACATGAAAGTAACCACGATCTTCTAGTTTTCTATATGTTTGGTCCACTGATGAATGCCAGTGTAAGAGCCAAGGGCCTAATAATTACAAAGAATAGGAAAAATGTAAAATGGGGCAATGTTATGAAAAGTCAGATGCCATTAAAATCAATCTATGAAGCCACAATTAATGCACTGAATTGTTTTAGAACTCATTTGAATTGCCCCTTACGACTACCGTCAATACATGACAAATTGTTTAATGACCTGAGGGGATTATTTATGAAGGATAGCTCCGTGGGGGTAAAAACTCAGAGAATCCAAGAATGGTTTAATTCTGATTGCTGGACTACAAATAAAGATCTCATAAGTGCAATCAAGATGGGTGACAGGGACAAAATAAAAACAATGAGTGCAACCTTTTGGAAAACTATAAAGAACGAGTGAGAAATTGAGAATTGGGAGAACCTACTATAAGCAGCCAAATGCAATATGAGGTTATTTTAGCACATAGTGATGCAGAGAGGAAGAAACGGGCACATGAGACTTCAAGTACATATTTCAGCAATTGAAAGTATTTTGCTGATTTTGAAGATAGAACCCTTGCCACTATTGCTGAACCATTCTTTGGCCACCAAACAGAAACCTACTGTAGGAAAGTAGTATCTGCTTCTTATGGTTACCCCCACTTTTTGTTGATGTCACACTGTTTTTGGACTAGTCTGACTGGGATCCTGCTATTTAGGACCCCAGTCTATCTGCTTTCTCCCTTAAATTGATATGCATGTACTTTAGGTACACTCCAGATTGTATTCTGCCCTGGGTACACCATGTACCCAGGGCATAGGTACCCCAGAGGCCTCCCATGGGCTGAAGCATGTATTATGCCACCCATGAGAGGCCATTCAAATTGACACGACAAGCCTGTGACAGCAGACTGTGTAAGCTGGTGCTTGCACCACTTACTTAAGATATAGGTTCACTATATCTATCTAAATCACTACACTTAAATACCTATCAGTCACCCCTATGGCAGGCCTTATCAATCCTGAAGGCAGGGTGCTGGGTTTTACATTAGAGGGTGCCCCTGCATGAGCAGAGCCCCTCTGCAGCCTTCAGAGACCATTCTCCGGGTTTGTCTGTGATGCAGCCAGACATATATGTTTAAGTGCATTATAACCTCGCGGTAAATGCTAACTTTAAAACGGCTGGTTAGAAACATGTAGTGTTTGGTGTCAAACACCTTGGAATCATACCTCCACACCAGTAACTGGTGTGGGAGGTATGATTCCACCCTTCTAAAGGGACATATGTGGGTCACCGGTCTACCCGGTACCAGCTTTCTCAACCTGGGCAGCACAAAATGGACGCTGCCAGCCACAGACACGATTCGGCTCTCCTGCTGATGAGCCAAGCTCGAGCAGAGGAAGGCATGACAATAGGCATCCTGTCACAGGGAGGTGTGAGCACCTCCCAGACAGGGTTTAGTGTATCGGGGCTGGGTGGGTGCACTCTGAGAGTGCCAGAAAGTCTGAACTGGGGGCACATTTGGTGTCTCTGTGCATAGTCCAGCTCAAACCAGTTCTGGGAGCCATTGGCTCCTGCTCTGGCGCGAAACTGGACAAAGGACATGGGTGTAGCCACCCCTCTGTCCTGCCCCTCCTCTAGGAGGGTCCACAGAATCTTTCCAACCCCTTCCCATGGGTATAAAGTGGGTTACCCGACTACAGGACTTTAGATTTTACCTGGACAAGATTCTGCTAAGAAGAAACCAAGTACTTTGACTGCCTGCATGACGCTGGACGACTGAAGAATCTCCCTTCGAGTAAAGGAGTTACTCCCCTGCAAAAGCAGGCACCTAAACGCATCTGACCGATTTGCTTCTCCCAAGCTCCTGAGGACTCCGAAGATTTCAGCAACACAGGAGGTGGGTTCCTGAAGGTCCCTGAGGATGATCTGCCCTCTCAGTGATTCTGAGACCAGTATCCCTTGTGTGGACCGTGCAACCCCAACCTCTGTGCACTGCGTACATTTGCAGTTGCATATGCTTGTTGGTGATTCCCGAGCCTGTGCATTGGACTCCGTGTAGTCCTGACACCGAGCAGTATTTGCACTGAAGATTTCCGGCCTCCACTCCTCGAGTGTCCTGTGGGCTGGTACTTTGCAAACTAGCTTGAGGTCTCCTCGCGATCCCTGGTCCGTTGGCCTGTGGGTCCTGGCGAGGGTCACCTTGTTTGTTCTTGGGCTTACCTGGTTGCTCCAGACGTGCCCTGACTCTCCATTGCTTGGAGAGTCCCCTGAACCTTGCTGGTCCACATCGTAACCTGTTTACTCTGACCGCATGGGTTGCATTTGCCAAGGCTTGTTGGTGCTTCAGCTGGACATCGACCCCTCAACACTCGACCTCCTTCGTAGGACAGCTCACCTCCAGATCCAGGTTGTCCTCGACATTTCCTGGTCCCCGTGGCTGCAGAGTCAAGCAAACCTTCTTCACTCCTGAAGCACTCAACATCGGTGGGCATTCGACTACTGAGCCCCTGGTCACCTGAAGTGACCCAGACTCTGTCCCCTCTGCTTTCAGGTTCTTCTCACCTCGAATCCAGGCTTGGATTCCATCGGACACTCTTCGTCCTCCTGGCAGCAGTACTTTTTTGCACTCCTCCACTGAAAACGACGAAGGTTTCCGACACCACTTGACCCCTATGCACCCGGCTCCTCTGTGATAGGTAACACGGGTACTTCGGTACTCACTGGTGTTGTAGTGTGGTTTGTGGCCTCATTGTCTGCATTGCTAAGTTAGCTTAGGCCTGGCTGCCATGATGCCTTTTTGCACACGTTACTTTGTGAATTTGTTTTTCCAGCCTCGGCTTGTGCCCGGCTATATTAGAACTGTCTGCCTTTTTGCCTTTCACCTTTTCTCCTGTTCCCTGTGGGTTTCGTCTGCACAACATGTACAAGGTCGAAAAACAACGTCCCTTGTTCTTGCTGATCTGGTCAGCCCCTCGCACTTAGACATAACACAAAATACAGCTGCACTGGATGAATTTGTGTGCTTTTAATATTGTGATCTCGCTGTTTGTGACACTTGGAGAAAAACCCTTCCAGGGAGAAGAGCTGTGCTTGTCTGATGATGTAAACCTGGCGTCTAGATATTGAGGTATGAGGGTTCGCCTGACAACGCCCAGAGGTCTTCTATTTTTATAATAAACTAGTTAATAGCACGGGGAGGGTGGTAAGGCCATTTATCCCTATATCCACTGCTTTATGACATGCTTTCCTCGTTTGTATTCTATGTAATTGTAACTATGCTTATTATTTTATCATTATGCATTATGCTGAAAGTACTGGCACGTGTACTGTATCTTAGAGTACGATAGTTGAAATAAACATTTTAAACTATACTGTCTCTTATTACGCACGTTGTGGACAAGTATGAGTGAGTTATGAAAGGGTGTTCTTGCTCCCGCGAGTCCTGAGAGAGAGAAACCGTGTTCTGGGTTGTCTAATCATTGGTAGCATCGCTGCTAATGAGACGCTAAAGCTAGTCGGATTGGGATTGTGGGTACTACGGTGCATGGTTGGTTCACCACTATACTCCGAGGTCCTATTATCCTGTGCATAGCTCTGTATATGTGCAGAATCCCTACAACATGGCGCCACCAACGTAGTGGGCTGCTTATCTGCGAGATGCTTGAGTTGTGCTTGTGCTTGTCCACAACACCCTTCGCATACGCTTCCGGAAACGTGTGTGAGGGTGATACATCCTATATTGGTGTTTTTATAGGTTCTTTCAAGCTTGAAGTTATTAAAAGGTGTTTAAGTTAACCCTATATTGTGCTGCCTTAATATTAGGTTGTCGATCATTTCTGGTCTTAATGGCGGATATAAATATACCGGCACATAGCCGCGCTGCGCTCCGGGCTCATTTACTGGCTTATGGAGTGCCTGACGCGGGTGTCGCACTCATCTTTGTGGTGCAGGCTGACCCGGCTCACCACTTTGAGGTGTTTTACTCTTGGGTCACTTTTCCGGCGGTGGATGGAACGGACGATTTGTTTCATGAGTACACTCTCACTGCCCTACCCAATGCTTATCGGCCTTATCAGGCTCTTGAAGTACCACTTACGGCATGGCAACACCGTATTTGGTTTAATGGTGCCCTCCCACATCCGATCACACCAGTTCGTTTAGGCCCCCTATCTATAGACGGGGCCACTTGGCCAGTTTTGGCCGGGTATACCTCACATCTGCGTTATTTGACGCTTGCAGTTGCTGAACTGCGTGAATTACATACGTCTTTGATACACGTTCACAGAGCTTTAGTACAGTATGTTACAGGCAACGTTCAGGGAGCCCCTCCTGGAGTTGCGGTGCATCCAGCTGGACTGGGCGGTGTAACCATAAGTCCCGTCTTGGTTAATTCAGTGATGGGCAAGCGCCCACAAAATAAGGATGATTTGCCTTATTGGCTTGCAGACAAATTTGACCAGCTGGAGGCAGTTTTTCCAAATACTTCTCCTGTGGAAAAACACAGGATTTTGACGATTTGTTTGCCGAAAGACTTAATTCCCGAGTTGGCAGAATGCAACAACTGGGGCAAGGTATTCACAGCAGTATATGCGAAGTGTTTCGGCACTCCTTCCATGACAGTTCTCCCCTCTGTAATTAAACGAGTGCAGGATGAGCATGGCCCTGAAGCGGCTGTGGAATTGGGGATGAGACTGGTGGGAGTGTTCGATGTAGTGGCTGATTTAATCCTTGCGAACGTCAAGGGCAATGCAGTTAACTTTTAAGTAGCTAATGCTTTGGCTTTGGTCCCAGAACCGGACAAGCCACGCGAATTACCGAAAATTATTGCACAGGCTTATAAAACCATTGGCCGCAATAGTCTGGGAGTTAAGCCTTTTGCTAAAACGCAAACTCAATCACAGCCACAACAAAAAACACAGTCTGAGAAAGATGAGAAACTGTTCTTTACTAAAAAGAACTGGAGGTTGAAGAAACAGGGTAAGCAACAGAAAAAACCAAGGTCGCGTGGCGCATCCCTGGTTTCCGTATCTTCTGAACGCACTTATGATTTGCGTGACAGAGCGAGAATTAAATCTCCAGAGAGATTTCAAGTCCCTGATCCGCGTTCTCCTCATTCTTCATAGGCACCATCGACCTCCCAGACTGGTGGAGGAGTACGCCAGGATAGAGGCAGGGGTCGTGAGGCACCTCAGGGACGAGACCAACCTCGACAAGTCCGAGGGAAACCAGAAGACTTTCCAAGTTCTCGCCCACAGTTTCAAAAGAAGAAAGTTGCAGCTTTAACAGCGAGGTATGCCACAGACGGTGAGAACGCAACTCCGGAATTGGACGCGGGCAGTGACGCTCCTAGACTGCGCCGCAGAAGTTACCATAGTGCGGGAGGCACTACGTCCTCAAGTGGAGGCGACAGCAACTGACACATTCATTACTGTCGAGACAGCTGACACCAGAGTGGCACCCCCTGACAGACTATTTAATATTGTCCTTCAAATTGAAGGTGACATTGAGCGTGTTATTAAAGGGATTTTTTTGGGAGAATCTAACCTCTTCTTACGACATTTTGTTGGCAGAGGCGGATTGGCCGCCCCATTCGTACTTGCTGCGCGTAGAGGGGAGGAGGTAATCCTTCCGAGCTTTTCTCGTCATGTCCCCAAGGACAAAGCGGAGGCTCTTGCAGCTGAATGGGCTGGGGCCCTGGCTCCGGGGCTATACCGTAACCACGTGGGCTGGGATGAAGACTCTCCCCCCCATGATATTCCTTTGCGGTCGCTGCCACAGCCGTATCAGCCACAGTTAGAATATCAAGGAGTAATTGAAACATGCGTATCACCAATGAATAATCCCCTTTTTGCGGTTTCTAAACCCGATGGATCGTACAGCCTAGTATTGGATTACCGACATTTGAACTCTCATTGTTGGACCTTTGCGGTACAAAATACCCACAGTTCTGCGCTTGTAGACAGTCTTGTTCGTAAAAAATATAAAACGACACTTGACCTATCCAAAGGATTTTACACGCACAACTTGTCCCCGGAGTGCAGTCAATGGATCGCTTTCACTTCCGGTGGTAAACAATTCAAATTTCGGCATTTGCCCATGGGCTACCAGAACAGCCCGGGTGTCTTCGCCGCTCGTGTTGTCTCTTTGTTGGACAGCATAGACCCAGATGCGTGTTCGTACGTCGACGATGTCTATCTGACAGACGACGAATTATGGCCGCATCTTTCACGAGTGGACCGCATTATTCTTGAATTTGCGGTCTTAGGATACAAATTTAATTTTGCCAAATCTCACATTGCTGAATTTACCGTTTTGTTTTTGGGCTATGAGCTCAACAATAAAGGTAAGGGCTTAGCTCCCCATTTCTTGGAGAAGTGCGCACTTTTGCGCCCTTTAACCACCCTGAAGAAGCTTCAGTCATTACTGGGTTTTCTGAACTTTGGGCGTACTTACATTCCCGAATATGCCCAGCGTATCAAGCCTCTATATGCCTTGATACAGCCCAACTTTTCTAAGTCATGCTGGCTTCCTGAGCATTCTTCGATACTGCAGTCTTTGCAGTCAGATCTACTTGAATCTAAATTCTTGTTGACTCGTGATAACCACACAAACCTGGTGATTAGAATCATTTCAGGGGCAGTGGGTTTCACATACTTAACCTTTAATGAAGGTGACACAGTACCGATTGAATACAAGTCACATCTTTACACTTCAGCAGAGTTGCGCTTTTCCTCTGTGGAGAAAGTTTTGACTGCAGTGCAAATGGCGATTCTGAAAGAACGCGCACTAGCACAGGGAAAACGCATTTTGGTGGTAACCCCATATCCTGCCCTTGAGGCAGTAACGAAGGCATGTGTCCCGAACTCTAAGGCTTTTCACCCCCGTTGGATACAATGGGCTACATCTCTGACGTCCCCGGATGTCACTTTTATCTTTGATTCCTCTCTTCAGACACAGGAGTTCTTACAGTATGAATTTGTTCATCCTCCTCCTCTGTCTTTGCTACCGCTTGAGGAGTACGAATGTATTATATATACCGACGGTTCGGCAAAACTGGCCATGGGTTCCAAGCATGCTTATTCCGCAGCATGTGCTATTGTTGCAGGTACCATGGTGAACGGTGAGTTCAAATCGACTGTAGTGCACACACAGGCACTAGGAGATAGTACTGCACAATTGGCCAAGCTGCGTGCTTTGGTGCTCGCACTTGAGTTCGCTAATCCAGACGTGACGACCCTTATTGTATGCGATTCTTACTACTGTGTTCAATCTTTCAATGACAATCTATTCTTTTGGTCGCAAAACGACTATAGGCAGCACAATTAAGCATAAGATGCTTTGGGTTCGAGTCAATCAGGGAATTGTAAGCGCGCTACTCACCCGTGAGGGTCTCAAGGCGCTGAGGGGGGTGGTCCGCAGATCTGTTTAGCCGAAGAGCCAGGTCTTGAGGGTCTTCCTGAAGGTGTTCAGTGGCAGATCTTAAACAACGTCTGCCTCTCACACAGGTGATTCACACTCTTGGCCACCAGCATGTGGGCGCACACGCTGTCGGTAACGGTTTGGCAGATGAAGCTGCCAAATCAGCAGTAGCCACGTGCTCAGTAGCAGCAGTTACAAGATCCATGACTAAAATAGATAATGATATTTTGGCAGCTATTGCTGCAACAAAGGAAGGTGCTAATTACCCACGGGGTTTCCCTTCCAAATACTCTTATCAATTAGGTCCCGAACAGGTTCCTTACGTAAGAATTCCGGACGTTGGTGATCGGCTGATTCCCAACGCGGACCGCAGACTTTCCTTGATAACAGCCGCACCCGAAGGCTTGGCTTCGGCCCATGCTGGCATGTCTGCGACGGTTTCCATCTTGCAGCAGCGTTACTGGTGGCGTGGTTTATATAAACAGACCCATACTTATGTGCTTTCTTGTGATGTTTGTCAGCAAATTAAGCCTTCAACTCTTACACCACCACCACAAACACCGCTCTGCATTTCTAATAGACCTTTTGGGTGTGTTTACCTGGATCACTGCGGTCCATTTTCTTCTGACACTGCATATAAGTACATCTTGGTTGCAGTGGATTCGTGCACACGTTTCATATGGGTTTGGCCACAACGGAGTGCTGACGCTCGAAATGTCATAAGGGATTTGCGTGTCTTTGTGGGAATTTTTGCCTGTGGCACCTTCCATTCTGACCAAGGTCCGGCGCTCGCCTCTAAGGCGTACAAGGAAGCGATGGGGTCACAGGGGGTGCGGGTGAAATTTTCATCTCCATATCGGCCTGAGGGCAATTCGATTGTTGAACGAATTAACCGTGACTTAAAGCAATCCTTGACAGCTAGAGTCTTAGGTACTGGCTGGCCCAATTGTATAGCGTACAACGTGCACTTAATATCCCTAGAAGACCTCTGGGTGGGCGGACCCCATACGAAATGCTATTTGGCATCCAAATGTTTGTGCCTGACCTTGATGGTCTAGACATGGTGGCGCAATCCGCAATCTTTGACGTAGATAATCATTCTACTATGTTGCAGGACTTACAAGAAGCCCGTGACAAACTTGCAAACAAACATTTACCTTCAGCCACAGACGCTGCGCTGCAGATTCCGGTTGCCGGCTGGCTTCCGAAGGTTGGGGATCTGGTCTGAGAGAAGGTGGAGAACAAAAAAGAATTTGGCCCCTCTTATCGTGCACCGGTTCCAGTCCTTGGCTTGAAGGGTACTCGTACAGTCATCTTACCACCGCTTCCTGGTCGCAAAGACAACAGATACATCTAAGTGGACAATGTCAAGCTACAACATCTGGCCAATCCTGAATAGCGAAACACCAGCGGTCTCCTGTCCAGCCATTTCTAGGACACATGTTTGTGGCCCTCCAGCCCACATGGTCACTGATGTTGCCATTGAGATGGTAGATTTGCCTGATCGCCTGCTCGACTACCCGGATTCCCCCTGCAACGAGGAGACCGAGTATACATACCCCGCCAATGAGTCAGTGTCTCACCTACCAACAACGCCACTGAGCCCAACCCGTTATTCCTTTGATTCGGCTTCCACCTCATCACTTATCCCGTCCAGCTTCAGTATTTTTATATCCTGGTTCAGAGACAATTTTTTGATCCCACCATGGACATACATCTGGTTGGTACTATTCCTGATTTTTCTGTTCATGTCCATTGGCTTTGTGACAGTTTTTTCCTACTCATCAATGGTCACTATTTACCAGAACGCTCTGCAGTGAACTGTGTCACTGGGATCTTGGCTCCACATTCCTCTTCGCACATCATGAAGCGTGACCACACATTTGTGAACATTTCAGCTTTCCCAGTCGCTGATGGCATCGTATGGGATGCGGTAAATTTCCAAATTCATGGACCAACCGAGATTATTAATGTACCAAATGTCCTCCGTGTTTCGATGGGTGATGTCGTTAAAAGTAATATTCATCCTGACGATTGGGATGTGCATGCCGTTGAATCATTATTTACTGATTTGAAATATTATGCTGCCTTTAATGCTGAAGATCTGTATTTAAATTCTGCAAGATATGCTGACTTATATTGTTACCAGCATTGGGGCAACCACTTTCTCCATAAACCAAGTACTCTTTGGGGTCCTTTTAATTACACCCAATGGGAACATTGTCCGACCCCATTGCCAGGTAGCTCCCAAACTCTTAGAAGAAAATTCACTTACTTTACAGACTTTGATAGATCAAACCCTGGGTCCTATTATTTTAAATTAAATACTTCGTCTACTCAGAAGATCATGTTGACCCACACTAAATTGCTATATTCGGGTTCCTTTTTGAATGCATTAGCGGTGGGTGGTTATGAACACTGGCGGGATACCATTGACTTGAAATCTATTTGGGGCTCCAAATCATGGCAGGTACAAGGCACGGAAGCCTTGCACCATGCTTGCCTCATCCCGGCCCAAATTTTATTTTTAAATCATACAATCTATCAAACAACGTGTTGGGATTTGGCTACTTCCAAACAATTAAATGCACCTTCCATTCCCGTATTGTCTTCCACTCCCAAAGAGAGCTTGCATTTCAATATTTCCCTTGCCAATTTGCAAGCTTTGTTTCAGAACAATTCGTTTAATGTCTCTACGTTTATTCAGTCACCCTGGTTGGCTTGGCCCACGGCATCAAATGCCTGCCAGCTGCGTTTTCATGACTCAGCTCCTGGTTACAAACAGGATAGGCCAGATCCGAGGTTTTCAGACTCTCGTACTGTTACGACATATTCTGTTGGTAAATTGTGTAAACAGTGGTTGCAGCACTCTTCATTGGATTCTGTAAAACAACATTTATCCCTCCTATCAGGCAACATTGATCTGTCCGATTTTGTTCTGGGGCCCCGTGGTCCTCGACCTAAGAGATTCATTTATGAAACTTACAATGAACTCTGGAAGCTTTCGCAAATTGAAGCTGCTTCCCGTCTTTGGGAAATCGATCAAGCAAATCTAGAAAAAGTGCTTGCTGTTGTTGACAATAGTATTAATACCCTGTCTTCCCGCATTTACACATTAGAGAATATTGTTTCCTCTGTTGTTGATATTGTACAAGATGATGTATCTGTGTTATATCATGGTCAAAATCAATTGCATTCAGTGATGCAGTTTGCATGGACATTGCAGACCCTTAAAATGGGTAAAGTTCCTTGGCATTTTTTGAACACCTCTGCCTTATTCTTGCTGTTTAACTTAACTGAGAAACAGCAATTCATGTCCATGAAAGATGCAACATACACTCTCTTGCATATCGAGAAGATAGAGCCATTACCATTCTCTGTGGCGGAGTTGGACTCTGCAGTGTGGCTAGTTCACGGGGTTATCGCCTTGCCTTTTTCTTTATTTGAGTTCAGTTCATGCATGAAACATTATCCTGTGGGCTGTTTTCAGCCCTTAGGCAGTGCCTTCCTGCATGAACTTTGGTCCCTGCCTTTCATGTATAAATGCCTTACGGACGGAAAAGAAGTTTTTCTCACAGGAGAGTCATGCGATTCTACTGTGGGTCATTCACTGATTTGTAAAAACATTAAATTGCACGGGGCTTGTAATGTTTTGGCTCCTAATCTTGCTTGTGTTTTAAAGGGCATTCCTGCTCCTGCTATATCACCTACTTTCACTGTGCTTGCAAATGGTAGCTATCTCCTTCTGAATAATCAGGACTACTGTGGAATGCTGGCCGGCATCCCCTATATTGTTACTGTTTCCCACCGCGTTGTGTGCTGTAAAAATTTGCTTTTTCCTCCCCCGCACGACATAATAGATAGTTCCATTTGGCCTTCCATTCCGACTTTGAAGGCAGATTTCAATAAATTGAGCAGAATAAAGGCGCTATTATTGAACCAGGAGGTTATGCTCACATCCGCACGGGAGACATTCATCCTCCAGGTGGCTAGTAACCACAGTGAAATACAGGCCCTTTTGAACACAAACCTCCCACAACATTTCGGTGAGCTGATTCACTATGTTTTCAATGCATCACCCACAGAAGGTCTAGTGCACTTTTTTAAATTTGTGGGCTCTGGCCTTGTTACCTCCTTTCAAACTATCTTTGGTGTAATACTAGCTTTTATTCATTCCAATTTTCCAGCGTCTTTGACGGCTTTCCGTTGATCCTCGCCTTAGCGGCTGGTATATTGCTTTTGGTCTGTTTGCTACGCAATGGCTGCACTTCCTGGGGGCTTCCTCGACCAAGGTCGACTCCGGATGCTCCGTGAACGCATCCTCATCGGATTCGGCATCCTACCATTGGCGACACTCAGTGTGTCCTATAGACTCTCTTTTCGCTTTGCGTATTTCACTTGCGTGCAACCTGTGATGTCTTGCATCTGATGTCCTTTCTCTTGGTCCTTGGATTTTTGCCTTTCCAATACGTCTCTGTCGGACCCGGATTTTGGCCAGTTGATGGATCCCTTAGAGGCCCATGAACGGGACTGTTCTGGTGAGGGCTTAATGGCGCGTGTGGCTGCACTTGGAATTTTGGCGCAATGGGATGTCTGGGCGGCTGCTCAGACTCTCCTACAACAAAGTTATATTGAGTATCACGCAAGTTGTCCCGCAATGCTGATCACTGCTCCTTCTTGCGAGGAACATGAATGAAGTTTTGATTTGTTGAACTGGATGGCGTCTCTTTTTTCTGACGATTCCAATGATGTCCTCTTGGAAGGTGTGGCGTTTTTCTGCACTTACACTATATTGGATTAGGGGGCCTCCGCTTTCAGCGTCCTGTCTCACTGGAATTTTTTATCCTGCATTTATTTATTTTTTCCTCCCATTCATTGAGCTTCATTGGGAACTATTCCAAGATAGACGTTTCCGTTTTGCTCCATCTATCTGAACTCTGTTTTCGTCCTCTGTCTTGGCCTATGGACTGCCCAGGGGAGGGTGGAGTGTGGTTTGTGGCCTCATTGTCTGCATTGCTAAGTTAGCTTAAGCCTGGCTGCCATGATGCCTTTTTGCACACGTTACTTTGTGACTTTGTTTTTCCAGCCTCGGCTTGTGCCCGGCTATATTAGAACTGTCTGCCTTTTTGCCTGTCACCTTTTCTCCTGTTCCCTGTGGGTTTCGTCTGCACAACATGTACAAGGTCGAAAAACAACGTCCCTTGTTCTTGCTGATCTGGTCAGCCCCTCGCACTTAGACATAACACAAAATACAGCTGCACTGGAAGAATTCGTGTGCTTTTAATATTGTGATCTCGCTGTTTGTGACACTTGGAGAAAAACCTTTCCAGGGAGAAGAGCCGTGCTTGTCTGATGATGTAAACCTTGCATCTAGATATTGAGGTATGAGGGTTCGCCTGACAACGTCCAGAGGTCTTCTATTTTTATAATAAACTAGTTAATAGCATGGGGAGGGTGGTAAGGCCATTTAGCCCTATATCCACTGCTTTATGACATGCTTTCCCCGTTTGTATTCTATGGAATTGTAACTATGCTTATTATTTTATCATTATGCATTATGCTGATAGTACTGGCACTTATACTGTATCTTAGAGCATGATAGTTGAAATAAACATTTTAAACTATACTGTGTCTCTTATTACGCACGTTGTGGACAAGTATGAGTGAGTTATGAAAGGGTGTTCTTGCTCCCGCGAGTCCTGAGAGAGAGAGACCGCATTCTGGGTTGTCTAATCATTGGTAGCATCGCTGCTAATGAGACGCTAAAGCTAGTCGGATTGGGATTGTGGGTACTACGGTGCATGGTTGGTTCACCACTATACTCCGCGGTCCTATTATCCTGTCCATAGCTCTGTATATGTGCAGAATCCCTACAACAGTGGGTTGGCCTTAGAACCTCCTATGTTCCAAAGGGTTTGCTTGAAGTCCTCGTAGAAGTGTCCTTAACTTGTCATTTTACAACCGGTGACTTTCCCATAGAGTTGTACGGAGCACGTGTCCGTGTTTCCTCACTGCACCCGTCCTCCGTGGGCTCCCTGTGTCACTCCTCTGGGTGGTTGCTCAGGGTCCCAGCAATTCTACGTGCTCTAGGCACTGTGACTAGTCGAACCATTATTGATATACCATTTTATTAGTGTATGGTTCGGTCTCCCCCTGGAGCCCGCTGTGTATTTTGCTATTTACGAATGTTCTATTGATTCAGTATTGTGTACTTTGTGCCTTAGTCTCGTATAGAGACTAGTAGAGATTGTTATATTAATAAATACATATTTGTTTACAACACTGTGTGGTTCTCTTTTCATTTAGTCATTCAGGAGGTGATATTCTGGTAAAACAAGCTGCTTTACATTCCTTCAAGATTAAGCCTTAAGGCTGCTCTCCACAGCTACCACTAGGATAGCTTTCTAAAGGTTATCTTTGACCTCATACATCATAAGGGTCGTGTGGACTGGTACAAGGTGCCCACTTTAAATAGTGGACAGCATATACCAGGCCACCTTCTCACACCTACTTTGAATCATACAATTATTTTCTATTTGAATTAGAAACTGTCAATCACAGAAACTAGGGAAGGTACCAGGGGCCGTATTATACAAGTGGCCTGGGTGCGTAACGGGTGTTTGCGCCTGCTTTGCGCACCTCTGGGGCACTTTGATATTACAGAAGGGGCCGCAGACGCTTGTGCAGCCCCTTCTGTAATACCAACAGCGCTGACGCACATAAAGCGCCAGGGGCTTCTTCAGAGGGCATTCCCTCATTTGCATGGGGGTGTGCCCCAGGCAAATGAGGGAATCCCTTTGCTTCTGCATCCGCGCCATAAAACTGACTCAGACTCAGAGGCAAAGAAGCTTTCAGGAGGCGCACTGGCAGTGCACCCCCTCACTGCAGCCCTCTGGACTGCATCCGCCTGCAAGGGGATCTCTAATCTCCCTTCAAAGTGCAAGCGGGTTGCCGCCTGCACTGTGAAAACACGGAACGGCTTCAAAGCAGCTGCTCCATTTTTCATAGTAATGCACTGCCCCCGGGCATTCACCCTCATACGGGCATTTTCCTTGACTGAGCCGGCTGCACCTTTTAAAAGCAATCAAGGAAAATGCACTGTATTTGTAATAAGGCCCCAGGTTTAGACAAGATCCCAGTAGATCTCTTCCGCTTTGAACTTAAGTATAGAAACCATATATAAATACTTTATCCAATGCCATGACAGCGGGTGCCCCAATACTAACCACATAAAAGGGAGCAAAAATCGTTCCCATATTTAAAAAAAGATGTGGTAACACACTTAGCAAATACCAGTCAATCATCCTGATCGATAACTTGCAGAAAACTTTCTGCAAGCAAGTAATTGATAAGCTCATTACTTGGGTGACTGACAATTGCAGACAGGCTTGCCCCAATTCCAGGCAGCTACTAGACCAGGGATCAGTCTTTAAGGCTCCTCGTGATTAAGTGGAGAGTGTATATATGTGCCATTGCAGTCTATATGTTGCTTTTGTTGATGTACGGGCAGCGTTTGATACTGTCCCAAGAGCAAAAAATGCTTTTTGACCTGAGAATTCCCCCTGAACTCCTTGCAATCATTAGGTGCCTGTATACTGATAGCTTTGCACAAGTTTGATGGGGCATACATAAGTGCAGAACTCTCAGAAAGAACAGACATCAAAACAGGAGTCCGCCAGAAATGTGTTTTAGTGCCAACCCTCTTTCTTCTTTTTTATAATGGCTGCCAGTGGTTGGGACTCCCTTTAAGAGGGTGGGTTTTGACATTGTTAGTCCCCTAGAACCACCAACTGCATCAGGGAGCAAGTATTTCTTGGTGGTAATGGACCATGCCACCAAAAACCCTGAGGAAATACCCCTCAGAACAGTCACTGCTCCTTCACTGGCTAGGGCCCTACTCGGCGTATTCACCAGAAAGGGTTTCCCCAAGATGGTGATTTTAGATAGAGGCACACACTTTATGTCCAGCTCTCTGAAGGCAATGTGGGATGAATGTGGTGTTACCTACAATCTCACCACTCCATATCATCCCTAGACTAATGGTCTGGTAGAGAGGTTCAATCAGGCCCTGAAGGGTATGATCAATGGTTTCTCTGACAAACTCAGGAGGAGATGGGATGTTCTCCTCCCATGCCTACTGTTTGCTTTCAGGGAGGTGTCTCAAAAAGGGGTTGGCTTTAGCCCCTTTGAGGTGTTGTTTGGGCACCCTACGAAAGGGCCATTGTGCCTGGTGAAAGAGTCTTGGGAAAAGCCTCTCAAGGAAGTCAATGACAATGTGCTGGATTATGTACTAGGCCTGAGATCTCGCATGTCAGAGTACATGTCTAAAGCCTACTATGATAGGACAGATGTGACCATGCTCATGGTTACAGATGAGGATCAGGAAGCAGAGAGTGAACCTCTCCCTGACCACCTGTCCAACAATCCAAAAGATGTGTCAGTGGAAGGAGTAGTCTTGTCAGACACCCTCACTACCCAGCAGCAGACTGGTTGCAGGCAAGTCCTAAATCAGTTTGTTAAGCTCTTTTCTTTGACCCCTGGTCAGACTAGCTTGTGTACCCTTGATGGGGGCACTGGTGAAAGCCTACCTCTCAAAAACAAAATCTACAGGCTGTCTGATCATGCGAAAGAGAGCATCAAAGCTGAGTTAAGCAAGATGCTGAAATTGGGAGTCATAGAGCCATCTGAGAGTCCCTGGGCTAGCCCAGTGATGTTAGTCCCCAAACCTCATACCCACGGTGGTAAGAAAGAGATGAGGTTCTGTGCGGACTATAGAGACTTCAATGCTGTGACCAAAACTTATGCACACCCCATTCCAAGAGCAGATGAACTAATTGACAGGTTGGGAGCAGACAAATATATGAGTACCTTTGATCTCATATATGGGTACTGGCAGATAATTCTGACTCCAGGAGCAAAAGAGAGACCTGCATTTTCAACCTCAGATGGGCATTATCAGATTACTGTGATGCCTTTTGGGCTGAAAAATACACCATTGCAAAGGTTGGTGTACAAAGTCCTTGCTGTCTTGAAATCCTACAGTGCAGCTTATCAAGATGATATTTCTGTCTTTAGCTCCACCTGCCAGGATTTCCTGATCCACCTTGGGAAAGTATTAGAGGCTCTGAGAAGTACAGGCCTCACTGTCAAGGCAAGCAAGTGCCAGATAGGGCAGGGGAAGGAAGGTTGTATATTTGGGACACCTTGTTGGTGGAGGCCAGGTTCAACCCTTACAACCCAAGATCCTGATCATTCTGGACTGGGTGGCTCTAACAGCCCAGACTCAAGTTAGGGCCTTCCTTGGCTTGGATGGGCACTACAGGAGGTTCATGAAGGATTATGGTACAATTGTGACATCCTTCACAGAACTGACCTCCAAAAGAATGCCCACAAAGGTGAACTGGACAGTGAGCTGTCAATGGTCTTTTGACACTCTGAAAGAAGCAATGTGCTCTGCACCTGTCCTGAAAGCTCCAGATTATGCCAAACAGTTTATTGTGCAGACTGATGCCTCTGAACATGGGATAGGAGCTTCCCTATCCCAAACAAATGACCAAGGTCAAGATCAGCCTCTGGCTTTCATTAGTTGAAGGCTACTCCCCAGGGAGCAGTGATGGAGTGCCATTAAGAGGGAAGCTTTTTCTGTGGTCTGGTCCCTGAAAAAGTTGAGGCCATACGTGTTTGCCTCTCACTTCGTTTTTAAAACTGACCACATGCCTCTCAGATGTTTAATGCAGATGAAATGTGAACTTTCCAAACTGCTCAGGTGGTCCATAGCCCTACAGGGAATGGACTTTGAAGTTTAACAGAGACCTGGGACTGCCCATGCCTATGCAGATGGACTTTTCAGGTTTTCCAATTAGACGAAGACTCATTAGGGGAAGGCTAGTCTCATCTTCTTTCATTGGGGGGGGGCATATAAGAAAGTGCCTCTTTTGACATGGTTAGATCCACTTTGTGCCTGATGTGATTTCGAACTGCAACTGCACTAAGTCCCTATGAACCAGCTTCCCAGTGCCAGACCTCTTTCCCAAAGTCTGTACCACAATTGGCACAACTTCACACACCACTAAAAGGCCCTAGTAAATGGTCCCCCGGTACCTAGAGCATGGGTACTGAAGCTGCAGAACTGGTTGTGCCACCCCAGGGACCCCTCACCAAGACTATGCACCCTGCCATTGCAGGTTACCTGTCTTGATGCAGACAAATCCAACGAGTTGACATGGCACACAGCCCTGTGTGCCATGCCTCTCATACACTACGTAAGATATAGGTAAGTCTCCCCTACTGCAGGCCTTTATCCCTAAGGCAGGGTGCACTATAGTCTATGAATGGGCATATCAGCATGAGGAGATATGCCCCTACAATGTCCAGTCTATTCTGAGATGTTGCAAGTGCATAGGGAAGCAAAAAAAGAGTCTATGGGCTGGATACTTGTCAACCCAAGTTTCATACCTCAATGATGGCTTCACTAATTCCTAAGGTGTTTGGTACCAAACATCCTGCCTTGAAAAATCTTCACTGATGCCAGTGTGGGATTTATAAATACATTCACACAGGAGACCCTTTCAGAGGTTCCCCTGAAAACCTACCAAGCACTGCTGTGGTCCCTGACTTCTTTTCGTTAGCCTGCCACTACCAGACATGTTTCTGACCTCATGGGGTGAGAGCCAGTGCTCTCAGAGGAAAGAGACAAAGTCTGCCCTGGGCAGAGGTGCTTCACACCTCCCCCAAGACAGGATGGTCTTCCTAAGTGGGAAGCTTCAAAGGTAATGCCGCCTTTTGAAATCCAACCCAGGAACCTCCAGATAATGGGGGAGGCCAAGCCCCCTTTCCTGCTCCAATTTTGGTGGGAGGAATGGCTGGAAAATTAGATTAGGAGGAGGGTTCCAACTTAGCCTACACCACCTCTAGGGCAGGGCAGGCAATGTCAACCCCTCTCCTGAAATTCCACCATCTTGAGATGGTGAGAAAAGCTCCTATCAGGGCTAGGGTAGTGCCTCTTCCCACAGGAAGTGGTCACTAGTGGGTGTAGACACCCTAAAGGTAGGTAGTCCCCCTGTCTCCCCTTGTAATGCACCTAAATTCACCCCGAGACCTGAACATCAGATTCGATGGACAAGAGAAGTCAAAGACCAAGAAGACCCGCTGCTTGACTACTGAAGCTCTGCTGCAAA
Organism: Calotriton arnoldi; assembly: GCA_963921515.1. Classification (NCBI taxonomy): domain Eukaryota; kingdom Metazoa; phylum Chordata; class Amphibia; order Caudata; family Salamandridae; genus Calotriton; species Calotriton arnoldi. The sequence continues at coordinate 235,586 of CAWUFW010010740.1, read as the reverse complement.
AAAAAAGCTTCCAAACCCTGCCTGCTGCTCCCAGGCCTTGACAAACACTGCTGCTGTGTCATCCTAAAACCTGAAAGGACTCCAAAAACCCCAGAGCACTTTCAGTCCTCAAGAAATCACCAAGAAGCTCCCTTGGAGTAAAGGTATCACTCCCCTGCACACCGCAGGCTCCAATCCCATGACCTCCGGTTTGTTGACGTGCCGCTCCTTGATGACCTCAATGCAGCACCAAAGTGAGACAAGGTACAACAGCTAATGAGGGTCAGATCTGTCTTGCCACCAAGTTTGGAGACACCTGGACCTACTGGAGCTGCGGCGTACCAATACCCAAGGTACCAGATCCCCAACAGCAAACACCAAGAAGAGTCCTCTCCGGACTCCCGATGCACCAGAAGCAAGCACCCGTCGAGAGACATCAACACACCCAAGACCCACTTCCAGAGTGGCCCAGCTGTCCCGAGAACACCTCTCCAAATTGCCTGTTCCTTACCGTGAGGACCTCAAGACGCACAACGCCCAGCTGACTTGCTTACTCTGCATCCGCCCCTACCAGCCTCAGCACCAATTGACCAGCCCTGTTCCTGTGGTTCCCAAGTCCTTGCGACCTCCTGGCTCTAAGGAGACCCACCGGACTTATATATAAGTCCCTCTGTGCAGTACATTTTCAAATGGTCCCCTTCGTCTTTGCGCACCGGCTTCCATGACCTCAGCACTAGGCCTGGGCAGAGCTTGCAGAGTTTCACTCCGTGGAATGCCGTGGAGTTACCAAGCACCACCGCCAAATTTCGCAAAGTTCCATAAGCGAGCGGAGTACTGCTCAGCTGCAAAAAATAGAGCCCTTTATATAGAAAAGAGGCATATTTATTAGCAAGTAAATCTTCTGCCACTAGATGGCAGAATATACCAGTTTATGATAAATGCTGTCCATTTAACAAAGTCGCTATGCATTCATAGAGAAACTGAAAATAATATCAAAATTCTTTTTTAGTTTGAATAGGCCACTGTTTCCCTTTCCTCCTTGGTTCACAATCACAATGAGACAGAGAGAGTGACAAGGAGAGGTGGGCAACCAGTGACAGGCAGGACATCTCGATCTCGCCCCATGAAACGTTATCTCCCCTCCCAGGTTGGGCTGACAATCTTCCGATGAGTGCCAACCCCCACCTACCCCCCCCTGCTGTATACCCGACTGCCTCCAAGAGCTACAGTTCACCACAGGATAGTAAGACATAGGCTGGGGCTCTACTGCCCGTCAGGTGCCCTTCATTCCCTCTGGGTAGGCACCTGTACCTCACATAAGGGGTCCAGTCTGCCAGCTCCTTGTCCCTGTGCGCTCGCAGGATGGGAAGACATAGCAAGAAGGCCTCTAAGTGTCCCTTCCAGATGCTACACTGAACCTTAGGCAGTGCCCATACCTGCCAACAAGTCGTGGAAGGACCCTCTGGAAACAGCATCCTAGGCCCCCACCCCTAGCGGACCCCATTGCCCCAGGGGGCACACCCATCCACACTCCTCCTCCAGCCAAAGCAAGGAAAGGAGGGCCTTACCAAACAGTGCAGCAGGGGCAGTGGCACTGAGCCTTTTCACGCCGATAACAGGTGTTTTTCACTTCCATAACAGGAGAATTTGAGGGTGGGAGTTGTTTTCTTGACATCTTTGTGATCGACCAACAACACACCACCCGCACTGCCTTCAGGTGCCCCTCCACCCTGGTTCAGGAGTAGTAGGGAAAAGGTGAAGTAGGAGCGACTCCGCCCCCCACTTCAGTGACTGTGTTCAGGGCACCTGCCCTATGGGTAATAACAGCCAATCAAAGCCAGAGGTACAAATGGGGAGTAACTCTGAGGACACACAACAGCTCTTTCCTCCTTTCTCAGGCCTGTGGAATAAAATGTAACCAGTGGCAATGGGGAATAACCCGTGGCTTCCTAAAGTACTCAGTACTCAATGGACTGTATGAAAATATGGACAGGTGCCCTCCCTTTGCAGGCAGGAGGTAAGAGTTACCAGGACTGAAAGGCAGGACAGAGGCATGATCAGAATGGATGGCTCAAGACAGTGACAGGGAGATGTGGGCAGTGACGGGCAGAGCAGTGGCAGGAACAGGGTGGGTGGATGTAGACAGTGTCCGGAGACAGGGACGGTGACGAGGGGGCAGACAGTTGCCGTGCCCTGAAATAGGACATACCCTCCCAATACAACACAGGCCCTGAACGCTGAAGAATCACCAGTTTCGGTTTCGGATAGTGTTGTGGGATGGAACAAGACCACATGCGTTTAGCCCTACACGAGATATTAAGGGGTAGATGCAGACCAAAATTTAAAGCATGTTGACAAGTGCACAGTCCAACTAGTCTCGATGCCTTATTCGATGTTAGTGACACTGACTTCAATTGTTAATAATGCTTTGTGATGGCGGGGTCAAGGAAGCGAAGTGATCTGAGATCACTATCGGACAATGTCTTGGCAGCATTACTTCAGGAACAGACACATGCACTATACAATGATGAAATGCACCTACATTACTTCCCTGAACCCGTTCAGTCTCACTGGGAGCAGAGGTGGAGCTGGGGGGCGGGGTGATGAATTGGCTGCAAACACTACATCCCAGTTTACCGGCGGGCAGGATGGCAATGTAGACGTGGCCAGTATATGCATACAATCTTGAGGCACAACCAATTAAAAATTACACCAGAGTAAATCTGGAGACTAGCCAGTGAGCCTCAGTACAGAGCAGGCATACAGCGCTCAAAATCAACGAACCCGCAGTACTTACCTTCCATTTAATCCAGTAGTGCTATTATGTATTCCTAAACTTCGCCATCAGCCTTAGTTTGTCCGCCGGACAGACCTTCCATAAACTCATGAGGTGGGGAAACTGAAGCCTCCTCCCTCGCCACACCCTGTGACAGAATAAAGGAAGTCAGATCAGCTCTCTCACTGAATAAAACTTAATGAAGTGCCGGTGATCGGTGACCCTCACAGGCGGGAGCGGAGGGTGAGGCATTTAGGTTGTGGGGGTGAGGGGGTCTACGTGATGCCGATCAGAAAGTAGAAGAAGGGGGAATATGAATGACGCTTCCATTGAGCAGTGGCGTAACGAAACATGTACACGGAGGGGCCCCCACTCCGAATTTAATCTGGAGCTTTTGGGCTGGAGTATGGTGCTCAGGGGGCCCCCTGCAGCTCGGGGCCCCCCCCGCACCACGGGGGCTGCGGGGACCTGTGTTACGCCCCTGCCATTGAGCAGCCTTTCATTTCCCTGGCACCGCCCCACAGCGCGACGCACATGTCAAGTAAGGATTTGTGGCGTATGGGCAACAGCTGTGGCATTAGCTAGTCACTGACTTTGCCCCTTTCGCCCTCAGCCAAACAATACCTCCAAGAAAATGCCCCTTGATCGCCAGCAGCATTGTGTCCTGGTGTTAAATATTCATAACCTCTTGGAGTTACTTTGGGGCCTATTACCAACAGCGTGCGTTAATTAACGCAAACCACAGTTAGCGTCGTTTTTTTATCGCTGGATTCGTTTGCGGAGATAACGCGTTATTAGCAACGTTTTATCTCCAATGCGAAACAAATCCAGCGATAGCGGCGATTCCCAGCATTAGCACGAGAATTCCTTGCGATAAATTCCTATCGCTAAGGAAAAACTCGCTAATAGGCAGGTGGGGACTTAACCGTAGAATCCACCTCCCATAGACTATAATGGCTAAGTCAGGTTTCTAGCAGGTGTTAAAATCCAGCGCTAATCGGGGTTAACGCACATTTTTTATCGCTTCGCGGGCCTTGCTAATAGTGTGAAGTTGTGTTTGCGACTGTCTGCGTGTATTTTTAGTGAGGAACGCCACTTTGCATGTCATTAGCGATAAATATCAGCTGACATGCAAAGCGGTAAAAACGGGCGCTAATGCCCGAAAACTGTCGCTAACTGCTGTTAGAGACAGTTTGCTGATAGAGGCGATAAAAATATCGCCGCTTTAGCGGCAAAAGTGCCGCTAAAGCGGCGATAGTGCCCTTGCTAATATGCCCTTTGTGTATTGTTTGCAAAGCAGCGACCCGTTAACTATCGTAACAAGACCTGGGCCGGTGGCAGATATTCATCACCCTACACTGGCTCTCATACTCAATCTCCTGCTTCATTAAGCATGTGCATGTGTGCACCCAGCTTTACCTACAAATATACACGTACTTCCACACGTACATTCAGAGGTAATTATGGCACAGGTACATCAACTCGATACTAGAGGTGGGCGGGCGAAGATAAAATCCCCTTACGCGCTGTATTGCAGAGTTTTTGCCATAATTTGTGCTCCAAGTGAAGCGCGGAGTAGGACAACTTTGCGAACTTCGTCCGCATAGCAGAGTTTAACGCCCAGACCTACTCACCGCCTTTGCTCCCAGCAAATCCGAAATGTTCCCGAACTTCTCCTGCTGGAACTTTGGACCTGGTCCCGACATCAACCTAAAACAAGAAAGTGAACTTTGTGAAAGCATTGCCTGAATTTCAATGCATTTTTCTGCTTTTTCCCCATTATATCCTATTGTGCGTTACTGCTCAAAGAAGAAATATATATATCGAACTTTGCAAAATCGTATCTCCGAAAGTATTTACCCTAGAACTGTGTTTATAGTTTTAAAAATTATATAAAAATCAAAATTAGTTTTACAAATTGATCTCGGATTTATTCTTGAGGGTGTGTCTCATTTATTGCCTCTGTGAGTACAACAAATGCTGAACACTACGCTCTCATAAGCCTAACTGCTCACCCACACTACCACAAAAAGAGAGTTAGTATTATCTAGTGTTACCTCTACTTTCCGTTTGGGGATTTCCCACACTCTGTACATAGTGTACTTCATTTTAGTACAGTGTACAGAGAGACGGTTTCCTACACAGTCCTTGCACATGTAATTGTATATAGTTTTACCAAAGGGGTGACTTTATTTTTGTGGTTGAAGCCCATGATGGCTATCGCTTTGAAGCTTTTTATTCTGGGGTTAATTTTCCAGCTGTGAATGTTAACACAAACACATATCATGAATACACAGTTGTTGCATCACCAGCAGTATTGTTGGAAATGGTTTATTAGCAGTGATAAGTAGTGCTTACCACGAGTAATAAGGTCACAAGCACAATAAAAGGTCCAGTTAGGGTCTCAATAAATTAATCCCTTGCTCAACCCTTGGTAGCTGGCAACGAGCATGCAGGTTTAACTTAGGAGACTTCTGTACAAACACCAATACATTAAATAAGTAAGACACACCATGTACTAAAACTTCAACACCAATTTATAAAAATAGATTATATTTTTATGAACAAATAGACACCAAAACAACAAAAATCCAATGTAGGTAACCGGAGATATGATTTTTTAAAGAATAAACACTTTCTAGTGCTTAAAAATAAATAGCGCCAAATTGGGACATCTGGTCGTGCTTGAGCAGGCCAAAGTCAAAGTTTGAGGCCGACCGCGATGGAGCCTTGGTCGGATACACTAAGTGGGAGGCCTTGGTCAAAATGTTACCTATGCACTTAGTCGTTTTTTTGGAGCTTTTTCTCTCAATGTCGAGCAAGGCCCCTCTTCAGGCCGGATTCGCATCGATGACGTTGGCTTGGTTTTTTGCGAGGCCCTGGTGAAGTCATGGAAATCAGGTGCTTTCAGTGTGACGAACCTGAAATCCAGATCAGGTCGCGGTTGAAGGTAGCAGTCTTCACTCTTAACGCCGAGTCGGTCACCTTGTGGAGTTTTTACTGAAAGGTTCCCAATCTTTACCTCACTTCTGAATCTTCCTCCAGAAGGTCTCTTTGAGATTTTGAAGGGTCCACAACACCAATACAGGGGTCTAGAATCTCTGAGATGGTCCTTGGGATGTTGGGACTACAATTTCCACAATGCACCTGGTGTGTTGCTTCAGACTTGAAACAATAGGAGACACTTCAGAAAAGGAACTCAGCACTCTCAAAATGAAGTAACTGAATTTACCAATGCACTTTCAAAATGAGGCAAATGAATTTATCAATGCACTGTCAAAATGAAGCAAATCCCTCTTGTGATGCAGCAGTTTTAAGAGGAAGACAAAATATCTTTATTACTGAACTTTCCCAGATTTCAAATGAAAATAACCAAGCATAGCAAATACATATATATTTATAAATAAATATATATTCAAAGCAAATACCTATGCTCAAGGAGAGATTTCCAGAAACCTCTCCCCCCTTTCCTTTGGTTGCAAAATCAAAGTTGGCCGCACCAATCTGTGCTGAGATCACCCACAGGAGCTGGCCAGGCTCCAGTGTTTGCTCCGAGGTAGGACAGTATTCCTCTCTCATGCTTGTGAATGATATCAACTGCACATCCCACACTACATGTTTCAGAAAATGTTTTTACTTTGTGCTGTGAAGTGCTGTGAAGACTGAAAACATTCCCATCCTGTAGCTGCAAGAAAGCACAAAATGAAGTTGTGCACACAAAATGGAGTCGATAGTCACCATATTGCTCATTGTATTACACCTGGCCAAATCCATACTAGTCCACTCCAAGCACTACAGGATGGGGATTTCTTGGTGGAGATAACGCAGGTGAGCTGAGTTAACCTGTAGGTTGCATGGAGTCCACTCCCTAATCCTTCCTGAACAAAGCAAAGCCCTTAGGGCTGTATTCCCAGAATGTGCAGCAGGTGCAGTCTTTTGGGGTGCAGATCAGGTTTCCAGCAGGGCAGTCCTTCTTCTCCTTGTAGTTTCAGGCAGCAGATCTGAGTTGCTCTGCAGCTCCTCCATATTTATGCAGTGGTCCTGGGCGTCAACCAATGGAATACAGGGTGCCACCCAGGTGTACAATCACTACCTCTAAAGTGTGGCATATTCTTGTCCCACAAACCACTATTCTTCCAAAATCCAAAATGGAGACAGTATCTCCTTGGAGGTTACATTAGTCTAAGCAAACCCACTGGCATGGCTAAGGTTCTCTAACACTCCCCTTTCACCCCTGCCACTAATCTAATTACAGGGGCTCCTGTGTGACTGTGGGAGCAGGATGTGAGGGTGGGCCTATGCTAGCCCAAAGTGCCATTCTCCCTCTGAAGAGGAGTTTGGTCACTCCAAACCCATCCTGCGTTCTGCTTCTGCAGCTTCAGTTCTCCTTCCACAGGAATTCTTGTGTCTCTCTCTCACAGGCCACTTCACACCTCATTAAGACAGCTTTGCTCAGCCTGGCAGAGGCTAGCCAATCAGGAGAGGGCAGCTGGAAGGCTGGGTTTTGGCTTACAGAAAAGAAAGTATAATAACTTATTTTCTGTGATAGTTATTTTATATACAACAGTAGCAAGTTGTTGGAATGATTGGATGTATCAGAACTATCATTTAAAGTAATTAAATGAGAGTTTTAGCTTGTTCCAGTCAATATTTATACTTAAATAAAATATTCCAATGTTAGCCTATGGAGCTAGTTATCTACAATGGGGAAAAATTATTTGGCAGGTTTTCCCTCACCAGGGCGTATAAAACATCTTTTAAAATGCCCCTGTTTTTAGTTACATGGCACCCTACCTCTGGGGCACCTAGGGGAGACCTTAGGGGTGACATATTTAGAAATTAGGTAGATTGCTGCTTTGGAAATACTTTTATTTCCAAAGTCGAATTTGCAAATAATTACATTTTTAAAAACTGTCTGCAGACAGCAGGCAACACAGCAGTGCACACTCCAGTGCAGGAATTCTACTGGGCCTCTAAACCTCCCAGGCCTATTATATACTAGGGACTTATAGGTAGTTTGAATATCCTTGCCTTATTATATACACAGGACTTATAGGGGTCGGTTATTGCCAATTATAATTATTCCTTTTAATCACTGCACTGGCCCTGGGTCTGGTAAGCAGAGCCGAGGGCGCAGTCAGAGTCTGTTACTACCAGTACCAAGCAGAACATGAGGGTGATCAGGGCCAAAGGGATGACTTTCTCACAAGTATATAGAGCATATGTGCTCTTAGAATACCACTTTCACATTGGGAACCCACAACTTATTTCCACAGCATCCTTCCACATGTACTTGCACCAGTTCACATGTGTCCCTTTAGTAATGATGGGGTAACCAGGCCAGCACTAATTGGTTATACACCATTCCCTAATTTAGTGAATCTTAATGTTAAAGAGCTACAAGCCTTATACACTGGTCTAGTCCGACTTTATAGGCGCTTAACTCAGTATGTGTCGCACATCTTGGGGGACGGTCTGTGTCGCTGTCTACACCATAAGTCATGGTACTTCCTCTATGTCAGTCTTGCCGGAGGTGTTAAAACAAATAAAGAATGAACACGGGGCAGCAGCTGCCCTGAATTTGGGGATGAAACTAATGGGAATTTTTCCTGTGGTGTCCTCAATGAATGTGTCTAGCATTAAGTGCGAAGCAGCACCTCTGGCTATATGCCAGTGGCTGTTAGACTTGGCATCTTTTGGCATGTTTCCCCTGAGTTTTTGCTTTCTGACCTCCCGGTTTTGACTCTGTTTGTGCTGGCTTAGTGTTTCTGCGCACGTTTCTCACTACTGATCAGTGGTTAAGTGCAGGTGCTCCTGTGGTAAAATGTGTTATGAATTGGTGTTTCCATGATAGGCCTATTTGATTTATGTGTCAGTCCCTAGTAAAGTGCACTGAGTGTGCCAGGGGCTGTAAATCAAATGCTGTTAGTGAGCTGCAGCACTGGATTGTGCCACCCACATAAATAGCCCATAAATGTAACTCTGGCCTGCCATTGCAAAGCCTGTGTGCAGTCTGGTACTGCCATGTCGACTTGGTAAGTGCACCCACTTGCCAGGCCCTAACCTTCCCTTTTTTACATGTCAGTCACCCTAAGGTAGGCCCAATGTACCCCTGTAGGTCTCAGGTTGCAGTGTATGTTAAGAGTAGGACATGCCCTGGTGTGTGTGGCATGTCCTGATAGTGAATTACTGCCAATTTCGTTTTCACTATTGCAATGCTACCTGTTCCCCATAGGACAGAATGGGGAGTTTGTTTATCACATCTTATAAACATAACTGGCCCTGGGAACTAGGTAGGAAAATAAAGTTTAGTATGTCTGAACTCAGAATCTAAAGATGCATCTTTTAGTGAAGGTGATTTTTACATTCTCTGTTTGAAAATACCACTTTTACAAAGTAGGTATTTTCTTGCTCAGCCATCCAGCAGGCCTCTGCTGGGTTTGTGGATTGACTGTCTGGGTTTTGGATGACTGGGGCTGGGGAGCAGGAGTGACTCCGGATAGTCTAGGTGGGTCAGGAAAGGGCTGAATAGACCTGGGCTGCAGTTAGAGTAGGGGGAGGAGATTTCCTTGCACCTGAATGGGCCTGGTCTGCCCCTGACAATGCCGTCTCCACCTCCTGCCAGGAAGCCACACCAGAGAGGGCAGAACTGGTTCTGGCTTGGCACAGACACTCCCTGCCTGAGAGAACAAAGGATTTTGGGCTATAAAAAGTGGAGCCCAAACCCCTGAACTTTAGAACTCTTTTGGACCTAGAAGACTGCCAAGAAGAAGAGCTGGAGAAGCTGTAAGGAGGAACTACCACTTTGCTGTGTGCTCTGCTGTGTTGGCCTGCAGTGGATGCTTCTGTCTTGGGCAGTGAAAGGACTGGACTGAACTTTCTGCAATCTACTTTTGTGAGTTTCTCCAAGGGCTTGAGGTAGAGCTTGCCCCCTGTTCAAGAAGTCTCAGGAACAGCAAAGACTTCAAGTTCTTCTGCCCTCAGCACTGGGAACTGTGTGTTTTGTGCTGCAACAGAAGAAAAAGCAACCCGACACCGTCTACGATGCCACTGCCGACTCCGTGTCCTGAAGGCACCGCAGAGGGCACCACCACAATGCCGCACCGCGACCCTGGTCTCATCGACGCCGCCTCATGATGCTGCCACCGAGCCGCTGCTCACACCTCAATCTGTGGGCACCGCACTCCGCATCGCCTCGCTTCACAACGCCGCCTTGGTATCCCCGACTACGCCGCTCCATGCCGAAATTGACGCCGCTGCTTGGACCGTGGTTCGAGGGCACCGCTCGTAAAGATACACGACACACCACCCTCATCACGCACCGCAGCCTTGGCCTACAGACGCCATCGACTCCAGTTCATCAGCCGAAGACAGCGCTTCAGCAGCGATGACGCCGCTGCTTGCACCGTGACCTGCCAGCACTGTGACGAGCACCGCATTCACATTGCACCGCGACCCTGGTCTCACCGACAACGCCATCTGACACCGCCACTGAGCTGCTGCTCGCACCGCAACCTGAGGGCACCGCATGCTGCACTGCTGCACTTCGCACCGCAGCACCCGATGTCTGCCGACGCCAACGCTCCTGACTTCAACAGAGAAGAGTTTGATCTGCAACGCGTGTGACTTCAAGGGCCCGACGACTCCTGCACCGAACTCTGGAACCGACGACTGCGGACGCCGTGCTTTTGGAAGCTCAACAAGAGGTCACCACCGACCTGCATTTCTAAAGGTACTGTTTTGAGGGTCTTCCCGACACCGCAGCTGGCCCGCGACGCCGTGGTGAGCCAGAACTGTTTGGATTTGTTTGTTCACGATGCCGTGATAGCCCTGGACGGAGCTATCGACATCAAGGAACTGTTTTTCAAGTTTATTTTGATAACTGAAGATTTATTAATACTGTATTGTGGATTTTTTATCTTTTTTGGTCTTGTCTTAAGTATATAAAAATATGGGATATTTTTCTAAACTGGTGTGGTGTCCTTTTGTAGTGCTTACACTGTATTACTGTTGGTTATGTGCAAATGCTTTACACACTGCCTCTAAGATAAGCCTGACTGCTCATGCCAAGCTACCAAGGGGGTGAGCAGGGGTTATTTTAGGCGTGTAACTCCCTTATCCTGACTAGGAAGAAGGGTCCCTATTTGGACAAAGGTACTTACCTCTACCAACTAGAGACCCCCATTTCTAACAGTGGCTCACACAGGTCACACAAGTCGACTGCGAACGTGAGCTACCAATAATTATTGGCGATGTCGATACATCATTAGGACGCAAAAATTTGGGAACCAGACCTACTAAACCACCACTTGGCAAACCTAGTTCTGACAAGGAAGCCAAGAAGAACCCTGAGTTTGTTAAAAAACCATGGGACAAATCTGAACAAAAAGAGAAGGGTAAAGCTCAAGGGGGTTCGCCACCACTGGAGACCTCTGAACGGTGCTATGATTTGTGTGATCACACACAGATTAAGGCTCCAGACTGGTATCAGATTTCTAATATGCGTTCTCCTCATTCCTTTCAGGATTTGTCTGACAAGCAGTATGACAGAGGAGTGACCTCTGAGTGCAGACACGAAGTGTACGTGAAACCAAAGATGTAAGCACAATGCTCGTCTGACTAAAGATAAAGAAGGAGGAAAACCCTCCTCAATACAAGCCTCAATTTCAGAAAAAGAAAGTTGCGGCTATAACCACAAAATATGTCACAAACACTGAGAACACTCCTCTTGAACAGGAATTGGGCAATGACTCTCCTTGACAGAACGGCAGATGTCACAATAATGCAGTGGAATATCCAGGATTTTCTGGCAGTGAGAGTAACTGATAACTTCGTTACAATTGAAACCCCAGACAGGGGCATTGCCGCGCCAGATAGGCTATGTAAATTGGACATACAAATTGAGGGTGACATAAAGCGCACCATTAGAGTAGTTTTCTGGGAAAATTTGACATTGTCATATGACATCCTGTCAGCAGAGGTCGATTGGCCCCCACAGCATGTCCAAATATCCCCACAAGGTGAGGATGTAATAATTCCTTCATTTTCTGTGCTTGTCCTTCATCACGTCAAACAAGCTTATGCAGCAGGATGGGCTCTTGCACAAGCCCCAGCTTTATATCGCAACAATGTCGGCTAGGATAAGGACTCTCCTTATCATCTCAAACCCATAAGGTCCAGCCCGCAAGTGCAACAACAATACCCAATAAAACGGGATGCTAAAACACCTGTTAGAGATATACTCTCCCAATTGGAGTTCCAGGGAGTGATTAAACCCAGTATCTCTCAAATGAATAATCCCCTTTTACCTGTCTTAAAACCGGACGATTCATATCGCATTGTCTCTTACTACAGACATTTAAACAGTCATACACGCACTTTTGCATTACAAAATACACATGGTATAGCACTCATGAATAATATGGTCCGTGAAAAATACAAAACAACCTTGGGTATTTCCAATGTTTTTTCACCTAAAATCTAGCACCTGAAAGAAGAGATTGGACAGCCTTCTTGGCCCTTGGCTTTCAGAGTCGCTTTGCAAGACTCGCAATGGGCTCTAAAAACAGTCCAGGATTGTTTGCTCCACGCTTAGTGTAAATTCTACATTATATTGACCCTGATGCATTGTCCTATGTAGATATCTACTTGACTGACAATGATTTAAGCCCAGGTTTAGCCAGAGTAGATCGCTTAAAATTAGGATTTGCTGACATTGGCTACAAGTTCAACTTTAAGAAATCTAATATAGCATTTCTAGGTGTCCTGTTTCTGGAATATGAACTTACCCATGAGCAAAGTGTGCTCAGCTGCAACTTGCAAACATGTTGAAGTTACAGTCCTTATTAGGATTCCTTAATTTTGGCAGAACTTACTTACATACCTGATTATGCATACCGCAATAAATCACTGTAGGAATCAATAAATCATGATTTTTCCAGCTCACTTTGAACATCAGAACACACAGATACACTCAGATCTTTACAATCTGACTTACTGGCAACATGTCACTAACATACATGTGTAAATACCACTAACCTAGCCATCCGTGTCATAGCGGGTGTAAGTGGATTTACCTATATCACTTTTAACGAAGGTGAGACAGTGCCGATTGCATATAAATCACATTTCTATTCCTCAGCGGAAATGCGTTCGCCTTCACTGAAAGAATACTGACTGCAGTGCAAATGGAGATTCTTAAAGAACGGCCACTTGCACAGAGGAAAGCATTATTATTGTTACTCCTGTACCAGCCTTAGAGGCTGTTACAAAAGCTAGTATTCCTAACGCTAAAGCCCTCCACCCTAGATGGATACGGTGGGCAACAACCTTAACAACTGCTGATGTAGACTTCTTCTTTGACCCATCTTTACTGACACAAGAATTTCTGCAATATGAGTATATTTATCCCATGTCCTTCACTTTTTTACCGCTTGACCAATATAAATATATTGTTTACACTGATGGTTCAGCCCAGCCTTCTATAGCACCAAATAGCAATATTTAGCAGCGTGCACAGCTGTTATTGATTTTATGTGTGATGGAAAATACCAATGACAAAAAACTTGCAGATAGTCCTTAGAAGTCTGCACTGCACAGTTGGCTGAACTGAAAGCTTTGCTTCTTGCACTAAAACATACGGATCCTTAAGTTAATTCCCAACACATATAGTGAATGATTCGTACTATTGTGCCCTGTCCATAATGATAATTTACTTTACTGGCATCTAAATGTATTCAAAGATTCTAAAGGCAACACTATAAAGCATAAAATGCTTCGGGTTAAGGTGGCGGACCTTAAAGGTAGCTTAGCATGGGCTCACCTTGTTCATTTGTTGAGCCATCAGTATGTGGGAGCATATGTTGTAGGGAATTCTTAGCTGTAGATGCGTCCAAATCTGCAATTGCGACTGCTACTGTTGCTGTGATTACTCAATCTAAAACGAGAATAGAATCTGACATACTTGCAGCCGTTAATGTTAACAGAGACAGCACACCTTTACCTAAAGCCTAAAGGTTTTGCATCTAAATACACATATCATTTAAGTGAACAAAATATACCTTTTGTAACTATTCCAGAGTTTGGCGATCGTTTAATTCCCAACCAAGATCGCAGACTAGCTTTAGTCATAGCTGCACATGAAGTTGTTGCTTCTGCACACGCAAATGTGGCGGCCACAATTTCGTTGCTACAGCAGCGCTATTAGTGGCAAGGCTTATATTAACAGGTGAAAAAATATGTCCTTTGTTGTGACATGTGTCTCCAAATTAAAGCTTCCACTGTGGCTCGTTAACCGCAGACACACTTGTTGATCTCTAACAAACCTTTTGGCTGCGTTTATTTGGACCAATGTGGTCCTCTTGATTCGGATACAGTGTTTAAATTTATCCGAGTTGCAGTTGATTCTTGCTCGCGATTCCTTTGGGTTTGGCAGCAGTGTCCAGTTGATGCTCAAACTGTTATTAAAGATTTGCAAGTCTTTATTGGGACAAATGCATGCACTGCATTCCACTCGGATGAGGGCCCGGCTTTCACCTCAAGGCATATTGGGATACTTTAGCCTCCCTGGGTATAGAGATCCATTATTATTCTCCATACCAGCCTGAGTGCAATTCTGTTGTGGAGAGGATTAATCATGACTTAAAGCAGTCCTTAACAGCAAGAGTATTAGTCACAGGGAGCAGTTGGAACCACCACCTAAATGGGTTAACCTCTTCCATGCGTCGGACGGCCCCCGGCCGTCCGACGTCATGGTGCTCGTGTGCGTCGGACGTCCAGGGGCCGTCCGAACTGCGCACACGTCAAATTCCGCTGCACTGCGGCGGAATTTGCGCCGCGTCGAAGAGGTTAAAAAAGCGCTTCATATACTCCCTAAAAGATCTCTGGGTGTCCGGGTCCCATATGAGGTGCTCTTTGGCATCAAAATGTACATTCCAGACCTTGACGTTCCAGACATAGTGGCGGCGACCACGCCCTTCGACGTAGATGTTCATTGTGCTGTCTTACAGGACGTACAAAAGTTCTGTGATGCCCAATCCAATGAGCAGTTGAAGATGGCTACCTCTGCAGGAATTAAGGAGAAACCAGAACTTTCCGGCTGGAATTCACAGGTTGGGGATCTTGTTCAAGAGAAGATCATGGGAAGGAAGGAGTTTGGCCAATCATACCGTGCTCCTGTTCCAGTCCTTGGGATTCAAGGTACAAGAACTGTCATGTTGCCACTGCTTTCTGTTTCTAAAGACAGTCGTTTTGTCTCCATTGATCACATCAAGTTGTATCATGTAACCAATACTAAACAGTAGGCCACGAGGCGCCCTTGGTAGTTCCCTAACCCTCTCGCTACCATACAGGAAATTTCTATGCTGCTTGTGAGCAACACCGAAGCTGTTTCTCACCAGCTGGGGGAGGGCAGAAATGCACTTCAATTAATATCTGCTTCTGCTGTAACAGCCAGCCCCACAACTGAAGTGAGTATTGTACTTACAACTGCTTCTTATGCAGCTGATGTTGTTTATACAAATCCACCTCTTTTGGATTTTACTGTTTCCTTGAATGTTTTTGTGGCTCCTGTCTTTCGACAAACAGCTACTGGCTATCTTGTGGGAACAGATGACTTTTCATCTAATTCTTTTGACACTTCCTCCATTGTAGAGACTCCACCTTCACAGGTTTGTGTTTTCTTTTCATGGCTGAAACGCACTTATCTGGTCCCTCTTTGGATATACATTTGGATAACACTTTCCTTGGTTTTTCTATTCCTGTGGATTTGACTTGTGACTGTTTTCTTTTTTCTGACTAATGACCATTCCCTTCTCGAATGTTCTGCTACAGAACTGGTCGACAAGGTTTTGTCTTCACATAGGCTAAAATTAGACTTGTCCCTCCTGAACATCTCAGCTATTTCAGTAACTAATGGAATTGTTTGGGATAAAGTTCTTTACAATATATTCGGTCCTACGGAGATCCTGCGGATACCATATGTGTTTAGGGTTTCTATGGGGGATGTGATTGTACCTGGGTTATATTATGATGATTGGGATGTTGAAACTGTAAACTCCATGCTCTCAGAGCTGGAATGCTACACTGTTTTCGAATCAGAGGGTCTGTACCTTAATTCTGCTAATTACGGTGAAATGTTCCTTTACCATCATTATGGGCATCATTATTTTCAATTATACACAATGGAAACATTGTCCAACTCCCCCACAAGGGAGCTCTAAAAGATACAAAGATAAATTCACTTATTTTTCAGGCAATGACACGTCCGATCCAAAATTCCATTATTTTTAATCTGGTCCCTGCACCACACAAAACAATATAGGGTTGCACGAACTAAGCTAAAATATACAGATTTGTTTGCCACACAATTGGCTGTGAAAGGCTATGAATATTGGAAAGATAAAATGTAAATGAAATCAATTTGGGGTACTAAATCCTGGCAAGCTCAGGGTACTGACACCTTATTTCGAGCATGTTTAATTCCAACACAAATAATTTTTCTGAATGGTACATTTCAGCAGACTATGGCTAAAATTAAAGACATAAATGTAACAAATATTCCTTTCATTGCCCTATTTGACAATTGGCAACATTTGACAAAATATGCTGAAGAACTACTCGATAGTATGTTACAGAATGGTACATTCAATTCCACACTTTCAGGTCTGACGGGTGGTTATTGTGACTAGTGGACACAAATGGTTGTCATGCCTGTTTATTTTAATTCCACACCAGATTTAAGGCTAGCAGACCAGACCCTCATTATTCCCAATCTCAACACTCAGGAATTGTCACAACCTATTAAGTTGGGAAGATATGTCAACAGTGGTTGGAACACTCCACACTATCTGCAGTAAAACAACATCTTTCCCCCCTATCGCAGGAATCGACCTATCTGACTTTCTATTGGGTCCTAAGTCTCCACATTCCAAAAGATTTATTTATGCAACATACAATGAAAATTGGAATATTGTCACAAACGGAAGCTGACGCATGTTTAAGAAAAATTGAACAAAATAATTTGGATCAAGTGCTTCCTGTTGTTGATAATAGTATTAATACGCTGTCTTCTCTTATTTATAATCTGAATAACATTGTGTCATCTGTTATTGATGTATCCTGCAAAGTGACATTCTTTCACAAAGTGAAAGCCTTCATTATACCATGGGCAGAGTCATCTTAGATCCATCATGCAGTTTAGATGGACACTCCAGAGCCTCAAGAATGGTCGCGTACCATGGTGTTACCTTAATTCTAGCCAGTTGCTTTTACCCTTCAACCTGACAGGTGAACAATGCCTTATAGCTAAGAAAGATGGCACCTAGATTATGTTACACCTCAAGAAGTTAGAACAGCCCCCATTCACTATATCAGAAACATGTTCCGCTGTATGGTTAATACATGGCATAATATCATTGCCAATTTCAACATTTCAGTTCACAGCTTGCATGAAACATTTCCCTGTCGGTAGATATGAATCCCTAGGAGGCAGCTTCATTCTTGAGTTATGATAACTCCCATTTTCTTATAATTTTGAACTAGACAATAAGGAAGTCTTCTTTACTGGAAAGGAATGTGAATCCTATGTCGGACATTCACTTGTTTGCAAACACATGACCATTCACGGTGTATGCAATGCACCCGTAGCTAATTTGGCCTATTTTCTAAAAGGAATACCAGTACCTTCAATTCTCCCCCTCATTATAGTACTTTCAAATGGAAACTACTTAATGTTAAGTGATCAGGACTGCTGTGGAATGAAGGACAAGATCCCATATATTTTATCAGCTTCAAAGATAGTGACCTGCTGTAATAACGTGCTCATCCCTCCCCCTCAAAGGGGTATTGATATCTCGTTGTGGCCTTCCATTCCAACTTTGAAGACAGATTTCAAAAAGCTAAGCAGACTCATAGCACTATTATTTCAAAAAGATGTGGCATTAACATCTGCCCGAGAAACTTTTGAATTGCAAGTTGCAAGGACATCCAGTGAAATATAGTCCTTGTTAAATACTAATCTCCCAGTATGAGTTGATACACCACATTTTTAATAGGGGTGGGTGGTAAACTCCGCTCTGCCAGTGGAGTTTGCGGAGATTTGCCTAATTGGCACTCCGCTGGGAGCGCAGAGTTCAGCTATAAACTCTGATTCCGCCGTGTGACGGAGTTTGCCCAAGCCGCCCACCCCTATTTAGAACCCAGCATCAGTGGGAAGACAAGAACATTGTATTGAAAGTAATTGTGTACATTTGTTTTGTGTTTCAGCATAGATTATCGCAGGCAAAATAATAGCGGCCATTTTGTGTTCTTTGCGTTAATGGCCTGCATCATACTCCCACCCTTGCTGGATTGGTTTTTTTTCTATTCTCGAGTCCGTTTGGTTTGCGCGGAGGAACACGTCAGTTTGTATGTGTAGGGGGAAATGTGCAGGTATGAGACTGTGGAGGGTTGCCTCTTTAATGTGATTGAAGCTGTCGATTGGGTGATCTATTTTATCCCTTCCACAATGGTAACCCTGCCACAAACTCTTGCCCACCCATAACATTCGACAACTTTGAAACTTGAGTATAGCTTCTGCTTTTCGTAGCATGGCTTTCACGGGGAGAGGAAGATGGAAAATATATACACCTGAGCCTAGTTGAGAATTCATTGCTCGAGCCCAGTTGCTGGTCCCACTTGTCCCAGGGACTGCTTACCTGTGAGTCATGGCGCACATCCGGTTTCAGTGACTTTGTGGACAGGGAGGGTTGCTGGATCAATGACACTTACGTAGAAGATGTTACAGTGTGAGGATGAACTAGTCACTGGCTCATTTGGGGCCTGTGTTGCCCCTGTCCAATTCGCCATGCCATCTTGGCATCCCGAAAACTCATGGACATTCCATCTTCTTTATCTGAGGGGTCCGGGGCAGCAGCCATTAGTCCCTCCTCCTCTGGTTGAGGATCCAAAATCACCCTTCCTCCCTCCCTAAGAAGCGCTGTAGTCTTTTCTTTTGCCATGGGGAAGGTGATATTTTACCCTTCCTGCCTCGACCCCCAGCGCGTCACATCACTTCCCGGCTCCATCCAGTCTAAGGGGAGCAACATGGTATCTGGGAATGCAAGACTGAACGCTGTGGCGGCATGCTCTTTTGTGCACGAGCTGCATAAGAGTTGAGCAGTGCACCCTCCCTTAATTGCGTGTCCATAATCTAGTATTAACTTTTACTGTACGATTGTGTATTTTTACTTTTAACCATACATCAGCGCGAGATGTAATTACTAGGGCGGAGCAGAACTCCGTGGAATTCCACTGAGTTTTTATGCAATTCTTCAGAATTCTGCACAGTGCAACTCCACGAACTCTGCCCACCCCTAATTTTTTATGCATCAAACACTGCTGGAATCACCCACTTTTATAAAGTTATTGGAACTGGCTTGGTCAGTTCCTTCCAGAAGATTTATGGAGTAATACCAGCCTTTATTTTTGCTCCTCCTCAATGGATGTTCCGGTTCGAAGCCCACTAAAATTACCACTGGTCCAGCTGTGCCATGATCACATGCTATGATTCTTTGAAATTCCTTTGCTCCAAGAGCTGAATGCTGCCAGGTCATTGTCATTCCAACCCACTTGGTTTACCTGTGTTCTATCCGTGTTCCATTGCCTGTGGTGTCCCTTCAAATGGGCCACAAGAATTATGACTAATTTTGCAATTACTGGCTGCTGTGGACATGAACATGTTGATGAGTCCCATTAAGACCCATTTTTGTAGTTATCTCATGAACTTACGGCAGCTTCAAGATGCAAAGTAAGAGCCATTCCCTCATGGGGAGACGGGTGCCTGATCACCAGGATTATAATACTCTGGCTCTCTTAAAACAGATGCAGGACAGCATGCTATTGCCTAAACATCGGCTGATAGCAAGGATCACATCTATGCTTTGGTGCTTTTATATTGGTCAACTGCAGAGTCATCATCTGCAGAGATGGAATCCTTTCTGGATTCACTTAGCATTGAATTTGTGGAAGAAACTCTAGGTGCCTCCGGCTCACATTAAATTTGGCCGGCATTTTCAAAATTGTCATGTCAAGTTTTTTGTACATGCATATATGTATAATATGTTTTTTATATGCCATGCTTGTTAGCAACGCATTGGCTTTGTATTTTGCATGACTTGTGCTTGGGACTTCTAATTTTAGTTACTTTCTATGTCACTTTCCTGACCAAGGATGGGGTGTGGTAATTTCCATGTGAGGCCCATTACAGTTCTCCCTTATTTTAGACAAATTGCACTTTTTAGGCCACATTTGCTTTGCACACCAAATGTAGCACATTTTAATGCTACGATAATATTTTAGAAATAGGCTGGACGTTAGTAGGTTTATTCTTCCTGGGATTTAGTCTGCACAATTTGTACAAGGTCAAACAACATAGTACCCTGTTTTTCTGTGCTCTGTCAAACAACATTGCGTAACATTTAGATACAGCAAGGGCACAGCTGCTGTTCCTCAGAATTGAACTTCTTATCATATAAATGGAGACTTGCCTTCTGAAAAACAGAGAAGCTAATTCTTGCAGAGGGACAGGTCTTGGAACGGGCACTCCAGTCTTGCGTAAACTGAGTTTACACCTACAATGATGCAGACCACCTAGCTAAAATACGAGGTATGTGGTTCAGTGCTAATCCCAGAGATAACTGATATAGTTCTGTGCTCACATAGTGAGGGTAGGTCTAGGCAGACATATCAGTTACCATGATAGGGCTCTTCATTGTTTATAGTTTATTTGTAATGCTGATTACTTTGCTGTGCTGTACATGTTTTCTAACCACAGCACAAATGCTTCATGATTGACAAAGTTAGTGTCAATAAATATTGTAAACTTTCCTCTTGTCTTTTTTTTTTTATTTATATGGACATGCATGAGTGAGCAAAACAAAAGGTAATGATCTGTTTCAATGGTTCTTTTGGGGAATAGAGTGTTGTGTTCTAGGATGCCAATTTACTCGACATTCTGAGAAGGTTGGGAGAGCAGGTAAGGGACTGTGGGCTAGTCCGATTTGGGTGCATAAGTACTGATGTGGCATGGTAACTCAGGGCCTTATTACGAGTTTGGCGGTCCTCCTGCAGCACCACCACTGCTGTGCTAGCAGAAGTATTGCCAAGCCCATGGTGTGCTGTGAGAAGTTGGCCTGGCATATGCTGTCCACTAATTATAGTGGGCACCTTGCACCAGTCCAAACAACCCCTTATTGGAGATAGGTTAAAGACAACCTTATTGAAAGCTATCCTAGTGGTAGCTATGGAGAGCAGCCTTCAGGCTAAGTCTTGAAGGAATGTAAAGCAGCTTGTTTTACCAGTCTATAATCTCTTGAGTGACCAAATGAAAGAGCACCACACCAGGTATATATTCAAAATATATGTATTTATTGCTAAACACACCCCTCTAGTCTCTTTATGAGGCTAGAGTTCGAAATACATAAGTTAGAAGTTATTAAATCACAGTAATAGCACAAATACACGTTTGGGCCCTAGGGGCGTACCAAACCATATACCAATAAAGTGGTATGCGAACCACGACTGAACTAGACACTAGGCCTAGAGCCTCTAGAAGTGCTTGGACCACAAGGAACCACCCAAGGTAGTGACACAGGGGACCCACGGGAGACGCGTGCAGTGTAAATACACAACCGCGATACGCCGTTGACTTCTATGGAGAAAGTCGGGATCGGGAAATTAGAGAAAAGGGACACTTAAAAGAGGACTAGGACAAAACCCTTTGAGATCTAGGACTTTGAAGAGTCTCTACCCACGGGACCACCGGAGTACTCGTGTTACCTCACCCAGGGAAGCCGGGTGCATAGGTGCCTTTCGGGGTCGGGTTTCGTCGTCGATTCGAATGGCGATCTGCTGCAAAGTGCTGCTGGCGGCCAAGAGAAAAGTGTCCGGGTGGATCCAAGAGTGGATCGGAGTTCTGAAGAACCTGAAAGCAGAGGGGACAGAGTCTGGGTCACTAGCCAGTGACCAGGAAGGCGATGGACAGATGCCCACCGATGTTGAGTGCTTCAGGTGGGTTGATGGTCGTCTTGACTCTTCAGCCACGAGGTCCAGGAGGCGTTGTCGGCGACCAGGAGCAGGATTCCGGCTGGTACACAATGTCTGTCGAGTGCTGAGGTGTTGGCGACCGGATTGGACCCAACAAGCCTTGGCAACGGCAAGTCTCGGTGAAGATGTAGATCGTCGATGGTGCAGACCAGCAAGGTCTGTGGAACTCACCCAGCGAGGGTAAGTGAGGGCAGGCCTGGAGCAACCAGGATGCCAAGGTAGAAAAGGATTGGCCTTCGTTAAGGGCTACTAGCCAACGGGCTAGCGACCGCGAAGGAGCCTCGTGACGCCGCACGTGGATCTGGCTTACAGGACACTCGTGGAGTGGGGGCCAGTGATCTTCGGTGCAGGTGGTGCTGGAGGCTAGGGCTACTCGGAGCCCAAAGCACGACTTCTTGGGAGACCCAGAAGAGGATGCACTTGCAAATGTGCTTGGTGTCCAGGGGTCACGGTCTCAAGTCACCCACGATAGCCACGGGCCTCAGCTTTGCTGGGGACTCAGGGTAGCCTTGGGGAAGTCTGAGAATCCACCTCTGGTGATGCGATGACTTCGGCGTCCGACGGGAGCTTCAGAAATGCGAACCGGACAGATGCTTCTTTGGTGCCTGCCAAGCAGGAGTCACTCCTTGACCCCAAGGGAGATTCTTCTGTCCTCTAATCGTGAGTAGAGCGTCGAAGGTCCAGGATTCAGTTACAGAGTTTCGTCCAGGGATAATCTAAAGTCCTAAGGACTGGGTTCCTACCTTTATACTAAAGATAGGGGTTGGACTACTCTGTGGCCCCACCTATGGGTGGGTCAGGGCAGAGGGGTGGCTACACCCCTTTCCCTTTGTCCAGTTCGCGCCAAAGCAGGGGCTGCAAGCCCCTGATCCGGTTTGAACTGGGGTATGCACTAGGGACACCAAATGTGCCCCCAGTGCAGGACTTCAAAGCACCCGAAAGTGCTCCCGCCCAGCCCCAATACACATTATCCTGTCTGGGGAGGTGGTCACACCTCCCTGGGACAGGAAACCTATTGTCCAGGCCTCCCCTGCCGGAGTTTCGTCCAGCAGCAGGAGGCCAGACTCTTGTCTGTGGCAGCAGCATCCATTTTGTGATGCCAGGGCTCTGGAAAGAAGTTACCGGACTAGTCAGAGTTAACATGTCTTTCCCTCTAGAAGGGTGGAATGCTACCCCCGCCGCCAGGATTGGCGGGGGTAGTATTCCAAGATGTTTGACACCAAACACGACATGTTTAGGTGCAGCCATTCCAAAGTTAGCATTTTACCGCGAGGATATAATGCGCTTAAGAGTATATGGTCAGGCTGCACTACAAACAGCATCAGAGATGGTCTCCGAACGCTGCAGAGGGGCCCTGCTCATGCAGGGGCACCCTCTCACATAGGAACCATGCACTCTGCCTTTAGGATTGATAAGGCCTGCCTTAGGAGTGACTTATAGGTTTATATGTGTGTATGTATTTAGTGATATAGGTAACCTATATCACAGGAAGAGGTGCATGCACCACCTTACCCAGGCTGCAGTAGCAGACCTGTGGTGTCAGTTTGGATGGCCTTCCAGGGGTGGCATAATACATGCTGCAGCCCCTGGCAGGCCTCTGAAGTACCTATGCCCTTGGTACATAGTATACCATATACTAGGGACTTATAAGGGCACTCCAGATCCCAATCAGTGATGTGCCTAAGGCACATGGAAACCATTTTAGAGGGGAAGCAGCTAGGCTGGGGTTCTGATTAGCAGGGCCCCAGCCAGACTAATGTCGAAAAACAGTGAAGCATCAGCAAAAAGTGGGGGTACCCATGTGAAGCAGATCCTACTCTCCTACACAACCCCCCAAACGTAGGGACATTAAACTAACCTTGCCCAGTTAAGTCTTCATGTTCTAAGTGGAAATACCTAGAGAGTCCATCTGCATTCGCATGGTTACTCCCAGGCCTATGTTCCACTGTAAAGTCCATCCCCTGTAGGAAATGGACCACCTAAGCAGTTTGGGGTTTTCACCCTTCATTTGTTTTAACCATAAGAGGGGCTTATGGTCTGTCTGAACCAGGAAGTGTGTACCAAACAAGTATGGCCTCAACTTCTTCAGAGCCCAGACCACAGCAAAGGCCTCCCTCTCTATGGCTGACCAACGTTTCTCTCTAGGGGTCAGCCTTCTGCTAATGAAAGCTACTGGCTGATCCTGACCTTCTTCATTCAATTGTGACAGTACAGCCCCTACCCCCAATTCTGATGCATCAGTTTGAACAATGAACTTCTTGGAGTAATCAGGACTCTGCAGAATTGGAGCAGTGCACATGGCCTGCTTGAGGTCATCAAATGCCTTTTGACAGCTAACTGTCCACTGAACCTTTTTGGGCATTTTCTTAGAAGTTAAGTCATTCAGGGGTGTCACTATTGATCCATACCCCTTGACAAATCTCCTATAGTACCCAGTCAGGCCTAAGAAGGCTCTCACCTGAGTCTGGGTAGTGGGAGCAGTCCAGTCCATGATGGTCTGGATCTTGCTCTGCAAAGGTTGAACCTGGCCTCCACCCACAAGGTGGCCCAGGTACACAACCTGACTCTGCCCTATCTGGCACTTAGTGGCCTTGATAGTCAGGCCTGCTTTCTGCAGGGCCTGTAAAACATTCCTGAGGTGGACCAGGTGATCCTCCCAGGTGGAGCTAAAGACAGCAATATCATCTAGATATGCTGCACTATAGGCTTCCAGTCCTGTGAGAACTGTATTCACCAACCTCTGGAAAGTGGCAGGTGCATTCTTCAGACCAAAGGGCATTACCACAAATTGATAATGCCCACTAGGGGTCGAGAATGCTGTTTTGGGCTTTGCAGTATCAGCTAGTCTGATCTGCCAGTAGCCAGCTGTTAGGTCAAATGTGCTGAGATATTTGGCAGAGGCCAAAGTATCTATGAGCTCATCTGCCCTGGGTATTGGATGGGCATCAGTCCTAGTGACTGCATTGAGACCCCTGTAGTCCACACAAAACCTCATCTCTCTTTTTCCACCACTGGTGTGAGGTTTTGGTACAAGGACCACTGGACTAGCCCAAGGGCTATCTGAGGGTTCAATAACTCCCAATTCCAACATTTTCTGGACTTCAGTCCTGATACAGTCCCTGACATGGTCAGGTTGCCTATAAATCTTGTTTTTAATAGGCAGACTGTCCCCAGTGTCCACTTTATGAGTGCACCAGGTGGTCTGACTGGGTGTCAGTGAAAACATATGTCTAAACTGATTGAGGACTTGCCTGCAATCAGTTTGTTGCTGGGTAGTGAGGCTGCCTGCCAAGGCTACACCATCAACTGACCCATCGTCAGGGTTCTGTGAGAGCAGGTCAGGGAGTGGGTCACTCTCTTCCTCCTGCCCTTCATCAGTAGCCATGAGCAAGCCCATGTCTGCCCTGTCCACATATGGTTTTAACCTGTTGACATGGAGAACCCTGGGTCCACTAAGTAAGTGACCTCACCCTTCTGCTCAACAATAGTGTGGGGTCCACTCCATTTATCTTGGAGAGCTGCTGGGGCCACTGGCTCCAACACCCACACCTTCTGTCCTGGCTGGTAAACAGTCAGAACAGCCTTTTGGTCATGCCAGGCCTTTTGAAGTTCCTGGCTAGCCTCAAGGTTTTTGGTTGCCTTTTTCATGTACTCAGCCATCCTGGAGCAGAGACCAAGTACATAGTCCACTATATCTTGCTTTGGGGGCTTGAGAGGTAACTCCCATCCTTCCTTCACCAAGCACAGTGGACCCCTCACAGGGTGGCCAAACAGAAGTTCAAAAGGGCTGTAACCAACCCCCTTCTGAGGCACCTCCCTATAGGCGAATAAAAGGCAGGGCAAGAGTATGTCCCATCTACGCCTAAGCTTTTCTGGGAGCCCTTTAATCATGCCCTTCAAGGTTTTGTTGAATCTCTCAACTAAACCATTGCATTGTGGGTGATAGGGTGTGGTGAACTTATAAGTCACTCCACACTCCTTCCACATTGCTTTTAAGTACCCAGACATGAAGTTAGCACCCCTGTCTGAGACTACCTCCTTAGGAAAGCCCACTCTTGAGAAAATTCCCAGGAGGGCCCTTGCCACCACAGGTGCTGTAGTGGTCCTGAGGGGAATAGCTTCTGGGTACCTGGTGGCATGATCCACTACCACCAGGATAAACCTGTGCCCAGAGGCTGTTTGGGGATCCATGGGACCAACAATGTCAATCCCTACCCTTTCAAAGGGCACCCCCACCACAGGTAGTGGTATCAGGGGGCCTTTGTAGTGCCACCTGCCTTGCCACTGGCTTGGCAGGTTACACAGGAGCGACAAAACTCCTTACTGTCTTCAGACATGTGGGGCCAGTGAAAGTGAGGGACAATTCTGTCCCAAGTCTTGTTCTGGCCCAGGTGACCTGCTAAGGGAATATCATGGGCTAGGGTCAATAGGAAGCCCCTGAACTTCAGAGGTATAACCAACCTCCTGGTAGCACCAGGCTTGGGGTCTCTACTCTCTGAGTACAGGAGTCCATCATCCCAATACACTGTATGGGGACCACTAGCTTTCCCAGCAGCAGCTTGCTGTCTGAGGGGTTCAAGGGAGGGGCAGCTCTGCTGCTCCTGGCTCAGATCTGCCCTAGAAGGTCCCCCTGTCCCCAAGAACTCAACCTGGTCAGGTTCAAGTTCCTCTGGGACAGTTCCTTCTTCAGGGCTGAGATCATTCCCCTCAAGGGACTGATCTTCCTCCTGAGCCAAGGGGGAAGGCACTGCCTTAACCCTACTACTCCTCCTCTTGGAAGGCACTTGGTCCATTCTTCCAGAATCCAAGGCCTGTTCAGTGCTAGACATTTTGGCTTGTGACCTGGTCACAGCAAACACATCTGCAGGGATCCCCAGCATTTCTGCATGGGTCCTGAGCTCCACTTCTGCCCAAGCAGAAGTCTCTAAGTCATTGCCAAGCAAGCATTCGACTGGTAGGTTTGCACTTACCACAACCTTCTTAAGGCCAGTTACCCCTCCCCAGGAGAAGTTAACAACTGCCAGAGTATGGTCTGTTCTGACATTGCTAGCATTGGTCACTTGGTACATCTCACCAAGTATAACTTGCCCAGGATTCACAAGGTCTTGTGTCACCATTGTGACACTTGCCCCTGTGTCCCTAAATGCCAAAGCCTCACGTCCATTAATTAAAGGCTGTTGTCTGTACTTGCCCAGATTACTGGGACTCACAGTGGAGGTCACAGCCATGCCTCCATCACAGACTAACACAGCCTGAGTCAGTTCTCTGACTAGGTCAGAGCCCAACTCAGTTCCCAGGGTGAACCCTACTAAACCCTTGGTTGGAGCACTCCCACCAACTGTACTAGGGGGAACAGGTGCCTTAGGGGCATTGGTGGGTGCTGGACTGGAGTCTTTGGACTTGGTGCAATCACTGGTCCAGTGGGTCTTTTGCTTACAGACCTTGCACCATGGTTTTCTTTGGCCTTTCCCTTTGGTAGACTGTGAATCCCCACCAGAAGAAGATTTTTGGGGGCCTGATGAAGACTTTTGATCTTTACCCTTCTCCCCACCCTTGTCAGAGTTCTTAGCATCTTGCTTCTTGGTTTCCCCACCTTGGTTCTGTACCTTCTGCTTCACCCTGGTCCTGACCCATTTGTCTGCCTTCTTTCCCAATTCTTGGGGAGAGGTCAGATCAGAGTCTACCAGGTATTGATGCAACAGCTGATTTTGACAGTTATTAAGAATCTGCTCCCTCATTATCAGATTGTACAATCCTGAGAAGTCACACACCTTACTGCCCATCAACCAGCCTTCCAGAGCCTTGGCAGAACAATCCACATAGTCTACCCAGTCTTGAGTCTGTGCTTTTTGGGTGTCTCTGAACTTCAACCTGTACTGTTCAGTGGTTAGGCCAAACCCATCAATAAGAGCACTCTTCAAGACCTTGTAATTATCAGCATCCTCCTCTCTAACAGTGAGGAGCTTATCTCTACCTTTGTCAGCAAAGGAGAGCCACAAGATTGCTGCCCACTGCTCCTGAGGGACCTTCTGTACCTTACAGGCCCTCTCTAATGCAGTTATCCATTTGTGGATGTCATCCCCACTCTGGTAGGGAGGGACAATCTTGCTCAGGTTCCTATGGTCATAGGACCTTTCTCTGTCTCTAGGGACATGGCTGCCACCATGGGACTCTAGTCCCAACTTTCTTCTCTCTCTAAGGAGATCTAGGGATTCCCTATCTAAAGCCAATTGCTTTTTTCTGATTTCCAGCTGAGTTTCCTCATACTGGACCAGTCTGTCTATTCTCTCATGAGAGGATTCCCTCCTGTGAGAGGAGATAGAGCTCCCTATGGAGGTGCCAGAGTGGTTAGACTCCTGAGAAGGAGATCTAGACTTCCTGGGCACACTCTTAATCCTTCCTGGGGGACAAAGTGGGGATCATTCAGATCATCCTCATCATCTTCCACAGGAGGGATTGGGTTATCCAGGTCAGGGTCATTGTCACCCTCCTGGCCAGTCTCAGAGGGGGGGATGGGGGTATTGGTACCCCTGGCCTCCTCCTCTTCCTCTGCCCCACCCTCAGCTCCTACCCCTTCAGTCCCCAAGGGCTTACTAAGGTCATAAGACACCAACAACTCCTTGAGGTGTTGGGTGGTGGGGCTTTGGCCTGTCCTTAGTTTTCTCAAGTTACATAAAGCTCTCAATTCCAAGAATGGGAGTGTATCATACTTGGAGGGTGGAAGCTCAATGGCTTCCTGCAAGGATTCTTTAGATCCTACCCTTAAAGACATTACTAGTGTGGTGTGGTGTATGCACTACCTACTCTAGTGTGGCCTACTAAACTCTCTTGAGTTGTGGAAAGGGTTGTGCTATCCCTTAACACACAACTCTAAGTTCAGTAGAACTTACTGTATTCTAAGCTTAAATTATATGTACCTTAGGTACCTTTAGTGGTTTTCAGTTGATCAATTCAATTGAGATTATCTGGTAAAACAATAGCAAGCTGGAATCCCACACGCTGCACACCAATGTGAGAAGTTGGCCTGGCATATGCTGTCCACTAATTATAGTGGGCACCTTGCACCAGTCCAAACAACCCCTTATTGGAGATAGGTTAAAGACAACCTTATTGAAAGATATCCTAGTGGTAGCTATGGAGAGCAGCCTTCAGGCTAAGTCTTGAAGGAATGTAAAGCAGCTTGTTTTACCAGTCTATAATCTCTTGAGTGACCAAATGAAAGAGCACCACACCAGGTATATATTCAAAATATATGTATTTATTGCTAAACACACCCCTCTAGTCTCTTTATGAGGCTAGAGTTCGAAGTACATAAGTTAGAAGTTATTAAATCACAGTAATAGTAGGGGTGGGCGGAATTTGCGTAGTCGCGTTACGCAAAGTTCCGCGAAACGGTAAAAAATCTCCGCGAGCTCGCAAAAGTTCCACGAACACGCAGAATTGCTTGTTCCGCCCGTTCGCGATGCTTTTTTCCTGTTCGTGAATGCTGTTTGAGTGCTCGGGGGGAAATATCTCGCGAAGACGCACTTTGAAAGCGCGAACAAGCAAACAATTCCGCGAAGCCGCGGATCGCGGAATTTTTGGCAATTCCGCGTTCTCCGCAGAACGCGAAATTACCCAAATTCCGCAAATTCCGCGAGCGGAACGGAATTTACTGCCCAGGCCTAAGTAATAGCACAAATACACGTTTGGGCCCTAGGGCGTACCAAACCATATACCAATAAAGTGGTATGCGAACCATGACTGAACTAGACACTAGGCCTAGAGCCTCTAGAAGTGCTTGGACCACAAGGAACCACCTAAGGTAGTGACACAGGGGACCCACGGGAGACGCGTGCAGTGTAAATACACAACCGCGATATGCCGTTGACTTCTATGGAGAAAGTCGGGATCGGGAAATTAGAGAAAAGGGACACTTAAAAGAGGACTAGGACAAAACCCTTTGAGATCTAGGACTTTGAAGAGTCTCTACCCACGGGAGCACCGGAGTACTCGTGTTACCTCACCCAGGGAAGCCGGGTGCATAGGTGCCTTTCGGGGTCGGGTTTCGTCGTCGATTCGAATGGCGATCTGCTGCAAAGTGCTGCTGGCGGCCAAGAGAAAAGTGTCCGGGTAGATCCAAGAGTGGATCGGAGTTCTGAAGAACCTGAAAGCAGAGGGGACAGAGTCTGGGTCACTAGCCAGTGACCAGGAAGGCGATGGACAGATGCCCACCGATGTCGAGTGCTTCAGGTGCGTTGACTGTTGTCTTGACTCTTCAGCCACGAGGTCCAGGAGGCGTTGTCGGCGACCAGGAGCAGGATTCCGGCTGGTACACGATGTCTGTCGAGTGCTGAGGTGTCGGCGACTGGATTGGACCCAACAAGCCTTGGCAACGGCAAGTCTCGGTGAAGATGTAGATCGTCGATGGTGCAGACCAGCAAGGTCTGTGGAACTCACCCAGCAAGGGTAAGTGAGGGCAGGCCTGGAGCAACCAGGATGCCAAGGTAGAAAAGGATTGGCCTTCGTTAAGGGCTACTAGCCAACGGGCTAGCGACCGCAAAGGAGCCTTGTGACGCCGCACGTGGATCTGGCTTACAGGACACTCGTAGAGTGGGGGCCAGTGATCTTCGGTGCAGGTGGTGCTGGAGGCTAGGGCTACTCGGAGCCCAAAGCACGACTTCTTGGGAGACCCAGAAGAGGATGCACTTGCAAATGTGCTCGGTGTCCAGGGGTCACGGTCTCAAGTCACCCACGATAGCCATGGGCCTCAGCTTTGCTGGGGACTCAGGGTAGCCTTGGGGAAGTCTGAGAATCTACCTCTGGTGATGCGATGACTTCGGCGTCCGACGGGAGCTTCAGAAATGCGAACTGGACAGATGCTTCTTTGGTGCCTGCCAAGCAGGGGAGTCACTCCTTGACCCCAAGGGAGATTCTTCTGTCCTCTAATCATGAGTAGAGCGTCGAAGGTCCAGGATTCAGTTACAGAGTTTCATCCAGGGATAATCTAAAGTCCTAAGGACTGGGTTCCTACCTTTATACTAAAGATAGGGGTTGGACTACTCTGTGGCCCCACCTATGGGTGGGTCAGGGCAGAGGGGTGGCTACACCCCTTTCCCTTTGTCCAGTTCGTGCCAAAGCAGGGGCTGCAAGCACCTGATCCGGTTTGAACTGGGTATGCACAGGGACACCAAATGTGCCCCCAGTGCAGGACTTCAAAGCACCCGAAAGTGCTCCCGCCCAGCCCCAATACACATTATCCTGTCTGGGGAGGTGGTCACACCTCCCTGGGACAGGAAACCTATTGTCCAGGCCTCCCCTGCCGGAGTTTCGTCCAGCAGCAGGAGGCCAGACTCGTGTCTGTGGCAGCAGCATCCATTTTGTGATGCCAGGGCTCTGGAAAGAAGTTACCGGACTAGTCAGAGTTAACATGTCTTTCCCTCTAGAAGGGTGGAATGCTACCCCCGCCGCCAGGATTGGCGGGGGGTAGTATTCCAAGATGTTTGACACCAAACACGACATGTTTAGGTGCAGCCATTCCAAAGTTAGCATTTTACCGCGAGGATATAATGCGCTTAAGAGTATATGGTCAGGCTGCACTACAAACAGCATCAGAGATGGTCTCCGAACGCTGCAGAGGGGCCCTGCTCATGCAGGGGCACCCTCTCACATAGGAACCTTGCACTCTGCCTTTAGGATTGATAAGGCCTGCCTTAGGAGTGACTTATAGGTTTATATGTGTGTATGTATTTAGTGATATAGGTAACCTATATCACAGGAAGGGGTGCATGCACCACCTTACCCAGGCTGCAGTAGCAGACCTGTGGTGTCAGTTTGGATGGCCTTCCAGGGGTGGCATAATACATGCTGCAGCCCCTGGCAGGCCTCTGAGGTACCTATGCCCTTGGTACATAGTATACCATATACTAGGGACTTATAAGGGCACTCCAGATCCCAATCAGTGATGTGCCTAAGGCACATGGAAACCATTTTAGAGGGGAAGCAGCTAGGATGGGGTTCTGATTAGCAGGGCCCCAGCCAGACTAATGTCGAAAAACAGTGAAGCATCAGCAAAAAGTGGGGGTACCCATGTGAAGCAGATCCTACTCTCCTACATGTGCCCGCCCGCTGAATTCTGAGTAAAATCCAGGGTGGGAGGGTGGTGCTGAAGTGGTCTCAGGGTGGCGGCTGTGTTAGGCTCATTGGAGAGCCTTAACAGCAGACCACTGCTGTGACAGCGCATGCAGCTCATTCCTGCATGGTGTGGAATGCACCATATTGTGCATGCTGCATTTTGCGGGAACGGGGATGTAATTACAGGGGGGGGGCACAAAATGTACCCCCCTGCATAGACCCCCAGGCCGGAAAGTGGCAGGGGGCCCTGTTATGGCCCCCTTAGTTGCATCTCCACCACCTTTTACATGACAGACTCACCGCCATGAAATGGGCGGTGGAAATTGAACTTGGTGATATGCTCGGCAGTGCCGAGCGGGACTGTCAGCATATTGTTGCCCCTTTCAGCTGCACCACTGCAGTGTGACCCTGGATCTAAGTTTACATGGTGGTCCTGTCGCGGTATGAGCACCACACTTGAAATATGGCGGGCGGACCGACAGTAGTAGCGGTGGTTGGACCGCCAACGTGAGTACAGCGGTCCTAGGACCGCCATACTCGTAATAAGACCCTCAGTCCCTACATTCTGAGGTCCTGTGATCCCAGGTATAGTTCTGTTTCCAAACAGAATCCCTGCAACAGTTACCTGTTCCCATTTGGAAGTTCTAGCATATTAAATGTAATAAGACATCTCCAATGTTATCCTATGGGAGAGGTCGGCCTTGGAGTAGTGAAAGACGAATTTAACAGTTTTTCACTACCAGGACATGTAAAACTTAAAAGTACATGTCCAACTTTTTCAATATAGTGCACCCTCCTCTCTGGGCTGTCCATGGCCTACCTTAGGCATGGCTTATATGTATTAAAAAGGAAGGTTTGGGCCTGGCAAAAGGTTTATTTAGCCAGGTCGACATGGCAGTTTAAAATTGCCCACACAGGCTGCAATGGTCGACCTGAGATATGTTTAAAAGACTACTTAAATGGGTGGCACAACCAGCGCTGCAGGTCCACTAGTAGCATTTAATTTACAGGCCCGGGTACAGGTAGTACCACTACACTAGGGACTTATAAGTAAATTAAATATGCCAATTGGGGATAAGCCAAAGTTGCAATATTTTATGGAGTGAGCACATGCACCTTAGCGCTGATCAGCAGTAGTAAAGTGTTCAGAGTCCTGTGGCCATCAAAAACGAAATTAGCAAAGATAGGATGGATGAAGGCATAACGTTTGGGGGAGACCACCCTAAGGATGACAGGTCTAACAGAGTTGCACTCATTTAGTATTTAATATCCCGTCAGCTCCTTCGTTTCTCTCAGATTGGATTGTAGTGTAGCTCCTATTTCCCTAATAGGCTCTGCGCATTGGAATAATATATCCTATAGGTTTGACATAGGACTAAGGTTGGTATGTCCCTATCGAGTATATTAAACTTAATTACTTGTGCCAGCTAGCTCAGAGGCCACTAGAAACTTCTTGACAACAAGAAGGGAGTAGTTTCTGGCAGCCGCAAAACATGACCACTGTGTTTCCCTTACAGAATCAGGACGTGTCCCAGAGTCGTAGAAACAATAGATAACTATTTCACTCAGCTCAGTCGTGCATGGTTCAGTTACTCTCAAAGTTACACAGAAATAACAGACGGGTGTTTCAATAAAAGGTTTATTGAACAGTCTTGTTTCTGTTGTAAGTTAGATGTGCTGTTACGATCACAAGACAGTATGCGAGATAAATAATGTACAGAGTGAGCAGTAGAAATAAATAATACTGCGTTAGCATTATCTTTTCAGCATATATGCATTTACATAAAATGACACAGCCTAAAAATGCGAGTACTCATACGATGCGTTTCTAGCCTAGTTCTACCCAGTGTACCTAACCTGTCCTAGGTGTAGGGAGAAGTAGAAGTAGGTGTTGTATTCCTGACTAGAGTATACTAAGAGTAAGTTACGCCTAGTATGCCAAGAGTCTAATATGCCAAGAGTCCCTCTAGGTTCTAGTCTGCTCCATACTTGAAGAATGAGAGAGTTAGGAATCTCTTTCCGGACTCGAACTCCAACACCCCGCAAGGGAAGTTAGATCACTGGAAGCTGGACTCTCTGCGAGCAGGAATGACAGCGTCTTCTCAGTGCGTCCGGCCGGGAAACGGGCTCCTCTGAAGTCGAGGTCTCCTCTGATTTACAGGGGTTTGGGAAGGTATATTTATACCTGAAAATGTTAGCATTGACGTGAGTTGGGCAGCGAAAGACGTCATGAATGAATCCCTAAGGAATAACGGTTCATGCATAATGTATGAGTCCTTGAAGAAATCAATAGTCCTGGGCAAGGGAAACTCCCGCAGCCTAAGGGTCTGTTTTTTTCATGGACTCGTTGAGACGCTAGGGTGGACGGACGCCGGAATCCATGCCTGTATTTGGAGTGCATGGTTTATGCCTAAATAAGGTCTGGGATTTTATGCCTATATAAGGGCAAGGCGAATTGTGCCTATATAAGGACATGATTCTAGAAAGCCCGTTTATGGACACCCTATAAAGTATACAACACCCACTCCTCTTTTGTGTATACAATAATACTAAAAAGCTAAACATTTAAAATGCTAAACATTAAAAATGGAGTACCGCATATTAAAACATATCCTAAAAGCTTTAAAAGACATATTAAAAAATGCAAAGGTTTCTGTACATCATTAAGCAGTGCTTCTCATTTCCAGCATAAAGTATGAAATAAATGCATTTGGAACGAAATATAAAAGCAATATTTACATATGACGAAAATGATCGATAAGTTTGTTCAAAATCAAAGTCATTTCCTGTCATGAAATTTAAATGAACTGATTTAGACACACAAGATGACTAAGTGGCCCTGGAAGTACTGCCAAGTCTGTATTATAAGGCTAGTTTTACTTTAAGCAGATTGAAGTGCCATTTTCGTTCAAAAAATGGGACAAAAGTTCAAATTTGGTAAAGTTCCAAGTATTCGAAAAATGAAGGCCAAATTGTTGCTGTTGCACTGGAACATAGTATGCCGAATCAGAGTCAGTTTACGGGTCTGGTGTAAACATGAGATCATCCACTTCAATAGACAAAACATCATCTACTGCCGCTGGTGTAAGTTGGAACACCTCGTGCAGAAGATTGATCGCACAAAGATGGGAAGCATCGCTCTCAGCATTAGTCGCCACAGCAATGTTCGCGTCCGTTGTTACCTGTGTGCCTGGAGTTGTTTCTCGTACCTCAGCAGCAGCAGGAGGCGACTGTGAGATCTCAATGAATGCTGACATCAGAATTGGGAGCCTCTGGGGACAACACAGAGCATGGGCCGTTATCGGGACCAGCAAAGTATCGACGTCCTGTGGCGCAGCTGATGGATATGTTAGACAAGCGTCCAACACGCATTCTTTACCGCATAGCAGGCAGCGTAGAACAGGTAAGATGCAATCTTGCCAGATTGGTCGAAACGACAGGAACCACGTGGTATTAAGGTCCCGTAGACGAGTCATGCCCAATAGCTGTACTATTCGCTCTCGGCACTGTCTTTCAAGGAGAGTTTTCTCCATTTCGCTCGGAGTGATGTCGGCGAATAGGCTGGCCATAGCGCAATAGCAGAAAGATGACTAAAATTCCGGCAACAAGTGCTAGAATTAATGGTATGCCACCAAACACCGAATGTGCAAAGTTGGGGATGATTCCAAGTATTGCCTGGAACGGTGCTAACAGACCGGAGCAAATGCTCTTAAATACATGTACAATTCCTGTTGTATCTGACATGTTAAAGATACGTGATATCATTTCTACGAAATGTATAGGGCAGTTTGTACGTATTAGAGTCTGTATCTCAGCCGAAGTCCTTGCTACTTGTAGATCATAGGTTTCTTTGGCCGAGGTCAAAGGCACTGTTTGCTGTAAAAGCATGGCTTTCATTCTGCTCAAAGTATCAAATCTTATAAAAGAGACGCTCAGCGAAGGCCATAAAGGCGACTCCCTGACTGTGTCTATTGGGGGAAACAATACTTGCATACAGCAAGTGACCCTGAAGTTGACCGTTACTAGATATGGGATGCCTGGCAACATTCCACAGCAACTCTGATCATTCAACATGAGGTAACTCCCATTATAAAGTTGTCCAAACGTTGGATTAATCACAGCAGCTGGTGTACCCCGCTGGTGGCAAGACAAGTTTGCCACAGAACCATTACAAGCCCCGTGTAAAGAAATGTCCTGACATATGAGTGAACCGGACAGTGCATGTTTACAGTTGGTACCGCTAAGAACACTTCACGATCCCCACTCCAACATCTATGTGTATACGGTAAATCCCAAGATGTCTTAATGTATTCCTTACCCAACCTTTCATATTTGCCTGCTTGCATTTGTCTGAGGCAATACTGAAACTGAAAAGTAGTCACAGGTAATTTTATTTTGCCATGAATGACCCATTCTGTAGCTGGTTTTTCTGCCACTGTAAATGGTAATTTCTCCAGTTTTTCAATGCTCAGCACTGTATACCTTGCTCCTCTTTGTGCCAATTCGATCTGTTTATCAGTTAGATTGTATTCTGCAAACATAGACGACGTGTTGATGAAACGCCAAGGCACATAGCCCGCTCGCAAAGATTGCAGCGTCCATGTCAATAACACTATAGAACGTAATTGGGATTGACCTTGTTGTAACATAGCCAAATCTTGTTCTAGAATGTCGATAGCAGAGGATACAATGCCATCCAATGAATATATTCTGGAGGACAAAGTAGTTAACCCATTGTCGACCACAGAGAGTGTTTTCTCTAAATTAATACGATCAAGTTCACGTATTCGTTCTGCAGCCTCTATCTGTGACACTTTCCATGCTTCGTTATAAGCAGCATAGATGCCGGCATATATGAAACGTTTTTGACGCGGTTTTCTTGGTCCAAGCAAGAATTCCCTAAGATCTGCGTCCTCTTTAAGTAAGGTTAAGTGTTGTTTCTCATCCTGTAGTGTAGATTTATGCAGCCAATCGAGGCATGATTTACCTACACTGTATGTTGTTACTACCCCCGGATGTTGTCTTTGGACATATCTTGGGTCTGGCCTATGAATAGTAAAGCCCTGAGTTTTGTTCAAGAACCTTTCCTGACAGTTGTTTGTGTCTGTGGGCAAGATCAACCATTTCTTCCAATTTGGATGAGTTCTGTTGATTTGTAGTATATTGTCAACTGTCACCACTGCCTTTGTATTATTATCACTGGCAGGTGTTGGCACAGAAGGTGTTTTCATCTCTTTGATCTTGGCTAATCCAAGACAAGATGTTTGTTGGACGGTGTCATTCAAAAACAGTATTTGTTCAGGGTTGATACAGGCTCTAAATAAAGCTTCTATACCCTGTACTTGCCAATCTTTACTACCCCAGACAGTTTTTGTCTCAATTGTGTCTTTCCATAAATCGAAACCCTGTGTAGACAGTTGGGCAATAAATGCTTCAGAGTAAATCTGTTTCGTATTGGTTAACATAATTTTCAGTCCTGTTTTGTTTACATGTCTGTAGTAAAATGTTTCTGGGTCAGATGTATTGTAACCTGAAAAATATGGAAATTTACTAGCAAAAGTTTTTGAACTACCTTTTGGTGGTGTAGGACAATGTTCCCATTGGTTAAACATAAACACATTTCTTGGATATGCAGTTTTATGCAAATAATGATGACCATAGTGGTTATAACAATACAGTTGTTCATAGTCTGAAGAACCTTCCAAAAACTCATTTTTAGAAAATGCAGCAGATCTTTCTAGATCAAACATTATATTGGTCACAGTCTCAAAGTCCCAATCATCTGAATAGGTACTGGACGTAATTAAATCACTTAGTGAAATTTTAAACAAATGTGGAATGTTCAATTGTTCACTTGGACCGAAGATTTCATAATCTGTTTTGTCCCACACTATACCATCCTGTATAGGAACAGCTGTGATATTCACTGATGACAAGTCTCTTGCTCCACGATGGGAAGATTTATGTGGTTTCAAAAGTACATTCACGTCTTTTCCTTCACTGTTCACATGGATGTATCTGCCACTTATAAGCATGCTTACAGTTGTTACCAAAGTTAGCCAGAGCAGGAAAACAAAAAGTCCAGATGTAATCCAGAGTTCAATCCATGGAGAAACCAGATAAGTCTTTTTCAGAAAGTGAATAAAGTCTTGTACTTGCTGCTTGAGTTTTGATGATGCTGGCGTCGTTTCAGGTTCACTTGGATCTTCTGAGAACGTATCAAAGTCAATGAAATAGCCAGAAGCAGTTCTGTCAATTGTTGGAATTGCATCAGGATTTGTTGAAATCACAGGAACCAGTTCTTCACGAGTCACGTTGGTGTAGACAGGTGTATTTGGACGAACTGTTACTTGGTTGTCAAGAGGGATGAGTTCCATAGCCTGGTTGCTGAGTCCTTCATTTGTTACAGCTGAATTCTCGATCGTGATCAGTCTTTCAGTCTGAACCTCTTGAATAGTAGCGAGAGGAGTGCGTCTGCTACTAGGTCGGAGTCCACGAGGCCTACTGCTTAGTATTGGCCACATACTGTGGTTTGATCAGGTCGATTGACACAAATCTTTTCTCCTTTCTTCCAGCAAGGGGCGGCAGAAGTATTGTCCTTGTTCCTTGAACAGCTAGAACAGGTACCGGTTGTCTGTAAGAAGGTCCAAATTCCTTCTTGTCCGCTATTTTTTCTCTGACTAGATCCCCAACTTTTGGAATCCAGACAGGCCTTGCTGGGACCGCCGATGTTTCCCCAGTGGTGGTTGGCTGTAGGGATACGTTGCTTTGTCTCGTTCTTAATTTGTTAAGATCCTGTAAAACAGCCAAACGATCTTTGATATCAAATGGTTTCATGTCCACCACTGTGCCTACGTGTTCTAAGTCTGGAACCCACATTCTTGTCCCAAATAGGACCTCATATGGAGTGACCCCCCCTAGAGAACTTCTTGGCAGGTTGTTGAGAGCGCGCCTCACGCTATTGAGGTGTTTGACCCACCCATCACCCGAGCCTAATACCCTAGCTGTTATAGACTGCTTTATGTCCCGGTTTTTCCTTTCCACAACAGAATTTCCCTCAGGATGGATTGGAGAGGAGTACCGCAATGCAACGCCCAGACTGGCCATGGCCTCCTTGTAAGCCCTAGAGCTAAACGCAGGACCCTGGTCAGAATGTAGCGTGCCTATTGCGTATGTGCCGATAAAGACTCGCAAATCTTTTATAACAGTTCGAGCGTCAGCCGAGCGCTGAGGCCATAACCATAGGAACCTAGATTTAGTATTTGCGGGAATGCCTTTGTCCAGTGGGACGCAGGCGAGTAGATAGCCTAATGCTGTCTAACAGTGGTGTCTGTACTGAGCTGCCGCATTCGCAGCATGGTGTCTGGTGGCTCTCTCACTGTAATTTACAGTCTAAGCAATTGTTGATAAATATGTGAATTTCAGTATTCATTCCAGGCCACCAGTACATCTCTTTTAATGTCAAAATTGTTTTAGAGATCCCTTGATGTGACAGACCCTCCCCCAAATGAGTTTCATAAATCAAGGCTGCTCTTCGTTCCATGTTTGGAATTACCCTATCCCCCACTCCAGGGATTCGAGCAAAAGGAACGTTGTTCGCATCAATTACATAAGAGTACTTGAGTGGAAACTTTTTGGTAACGCTGCACTGCTGCCTTTGCTTGAAGCATTGACAGCTAACATTATCTCACCGTCTATTTTTGTTTTGGAACGAATGATCGCAGCTACGGAAGCCGTCTGAACAGCCCCCTTTGCGGCTTCGTCAGCCAATGAATTCCCTGCAACGTGAACGCCATCACGCTGATGACTCAGTGTGTGAATCACGTGAGCCTTTGGTAGTTCGTTTTTCAACTGAACTACTTGTTCCCAAAGCAATTTGTGCTTTATTGTGCCACCCTTTGCATCTTTGAAACCATTTTCAAGCCAGGTTCGTATATAGTCATTATACGACTGAACACAGTAATAGGAATCGTACACTATCAGTGTGAGGAATTCTCGATCCGTACTCTCAAGTGCCAGTTTGAATGCCTGTAGTTCAGCTCGCTGAGCTGTACAATCACCTAGTGACTGAGTTTTTGTGACCATAGGTCTGAAGATGCCATTTCGCATGCGTCCTTTAACGATAGCACATGCTGCACTGTAAGCTTGCTTACTCCCTGTTGCGGGCTGTGCGGATCCGTCAGTGTAAATTACGAATTCATACTGATCGAGAGGCAGAATCTCAGTGGGCAGAGGACATTCTTGTTCATATTGGAGAAATGCCTGTGTTTTTAAATCTGGATCAAAAACATATTCAACATCAGTTGCAGCAAGAGAATTAACCCATTGTATCCATCTCGGATGTAAAGCTTTAGCATTCGGAATGCATGCTTTTGTGACCGCTTCTAGAGCTGGTACCGGGGTAACGACAATTATGCGTTTCCCTTGGGCTAAGGCTCTTTCTTTTGCTACAGCTGTTTGAACTGCTGTCAGAATTTTTTCAGTTGAACTGAAGCGCATTTCTGCTTGTGTATACAAATGTGATTTGTATGCAATTGGTACTTTCTCACCCTCATTAAAGGTTAAGTAAGTGAATCCACATTGACCCGAAATTATTCGAATCACCAAATTTCGTTGACTTACACGTGTTTGTAAGTGATTTGTTGCTAACATGTTAGCCTGGAGTGAACGCAAAATTTCTGTGTGTTCCTGTGTCCAGTTTTTAATTGAAAAATCAGGTTTAATTAATGCGTAGAGAGGTTTAACCCTTTCTGCGTAGTTTAGAATGTATGTTCTTCCAAAATTTAGGAATCCCAGGATTGATTGTAAGTTTTTTTGCGTTTTTGGAGGTTGGAGCAGCGCACATTTCTCTAGAAAGTTAGCTGCCAAGCTCTTGCCTTCACTTGAAAGCTCATATCCCAAAAATAGGACATTGAGATGGGCAATTCGGGACTTTTTAAAGTTGAACTTGTAGCCCTCAGAGGCGAATCCCAGTATAATGGTGCTCACCCTGTTCAAGTATTTTTCCAAGTCATCGTCTGTCAGATAGATGTCATCGACATAGGACAATGCCTCGTTGTCATAAATTTGTAGTAACTCCGTTACTCTCGCTGAGAATAAACCTGGGCTGTTCTTGAACCCTTGTGGGAGTCGACAAAAGTGACGCTGGGTCCCTATTATGGAGAATGCCGTTAAGTACCTACTTTCCGGTGCTATGTTTTGACAAAAGAAACCGTTTGAGATGTCTAATGTTGTTTTGTATTTTTTACGCACAATGTTATTCATTAATGCTGTGCTGTGTGCATTTTGCACAGCAAAAGTTTTAGAACAAGTGTTTAAATGTCTGTAGTCCAAAACTAGACGATATGTATTGTCTGGTTTGGAGACAGGAAACAAAGGATTGTTCATGGAGGAGGTGCATGTTTCAATCACCCCTTGGTATTCAAGTTGATTTAAAATCTCCCTGACCTGTTTTTTAGCTTCTTGCTTAATAGGATACTGCCTCTGAGCAGTAGGTTCATGTTTCAGATTTATTTTATGGTGAGGTGAGTCCTCATCCCATCCTACATGATTTTTATATAATGCTGGAGCCTGGGCCACTGCCCATTTTCTGGCATATGTATATTTTAAGTGAATTGGAATGTGATTGGAGAAGGCAGGCATAATCATGTCCTCGCCGTGTGGGCACTCCCTGACAAATTGTGGTGGCCAGTCTTTTTCTGCTAGAAGTATGTCATAACCCTTTGATAGTTTTTCCCAAAAAAGTGCTTTAACCTGTCTAGGTTTGTCTCCCTCCATCCGGAGTGTTATGTCATATAACCTTTGTGGAGTACTAACCCTGGTATCTACAGTCTCTACTGTAATGTACTCATTCAAGTCCACTATCTCCAGAAGTTCCATCAGGTTCTGGCGAGCTATTGTGACTTCTGCTGCACTGTCCAGCATTGTCTGAGCCCATTCTCCGTTCTTGAGTTGCGTTCTCAGAATTCTCGGCATGTCTTACTATTAGACCTGCTACTTTCTTTTGGAGAATTGAGGTTTAGGTTTAGTTTTTGTTGCGTGCTTGTCGTCTTTCGATTTCACGCGTTCTTCTCTATGTTCTGTTCGTCCTCTTCTTTCCGAAGTCTGTGATGAGACCTGAAAGGGACGAGAGGAACGTGTATCATTATCTTGATACCTATCAGGTTTTCTCAAATTATCCCTATTCCTGAGGTTATACCTCCTTTCAGAGGGCTCCTTTTGAGGACTCCTACCTCGGGATTGAGATCTTTTCTCATTTGAATTTTGTTTAGTAGACTCCCACTTCTTTTTAGAAGATGTAGGAGTTTGTTTAATTGAGTCCTTCTCAGGACTTTCCGATAGTTTTGGTTTAACTGGTCTCCCACCCAAACTATCTCTGCCTAATTCCGCATAAGATTGTTCTATAATTCTGGGTAGCTCTGTTTGATGTTCTGTAACATCAAATTCCCTTAATTTTTGTCGGATCGCCACTGCTGCTGCCTCCCCTTTAATATTTGATAATATTATTGTTGAGACCTGGTCGAAATTTTTCAGTAATTTCATACCTAAATTTAAAGCAGGCTCAGCCCCGTATTCATTTTGAATTTGTTTTAGGACTTCAGGTATTACCGCAATTGACGGAATGCCATGTGTTTTAGTGTAGATGGCAGCAAAGACTGAGCCCCAAGTGGTGCAGTCTTCCAGTTGTGGTGTGATCCCCATTGGTAAACTAATGGTTAGGATTCTGTGTTTCTCATGCGGGCTAGTATTTGGAAATACTGCTTCGATTTGAGTAATTTTTTGAGCTATCCAAAATGGAATTTGCTCCCGCTTAGTGGGCATTTTACCCATGACTGCGTATAGAGTCTGTGGTGTAATTTTTAGAGTGTTCCCCTGGTGAGGGGTTTGATTTGGAAGTGTTAATGGTGGTTGGACTGTGAAAGTCCGCATGACATATTGAACCAATTGTCTGTAGATTTTTATTAACTCTGCGAGTTGAACAAGTAGTTCCTGATCTGACATTATATCTAGATCAGGATGAGGTGTATAGCCGGCTAGAATCGGCCATGTTGCTCCTGGTCTACCTAGTGGACCGAGCCTAGTTATATTTCTGTGATGTTTTAGGGCGCCTTTAAACCAGAGCTGATTCTCCTGGTATGTTAATGGAATCTCTATATCCTCGAAAGGAATGTATTCCTCTGGTGGTTCATCTTCTTTGTAGAAGTGAAACATGTGTGTTACTGAATTGGATTCAGGAAATATTACCCATGAATAGAATACCTCTGTCTGAAAGGATTCATGTGCCTCTATCACGAAAACTGCTCTACCTCCTCTTGGTGGTAGGCCATGTTTTATAAGTTTTAGAGTACTGGCTCTTCTTAAGTTTGGAGCGATGTCTATGACACCCTCCTCGGTTTCATTTAAACCGGTGAAGTTAAAAAGTGCTGGTTGGGCTGGATCAGCCTCAGCTACACTGTTTCCGGCGTCATTGTCAGTGCCTGACATTTTTCTGCTTGAAAATATGTAAAACAAATTTCAAGGAAACAAAGATAAGGTGCACAATATTGTGGAACACTGTATCCTTCAACGTTGAGCAAACCAAACAGCTAATATATAGGGTACTGCCCTATGTAGCTGTGGCGGATACTATCCCTGCCCACTCCAGACGTCTTTTGGAGTATATGGGTAGGGGTCTCTGAGAGAGAAAAGAATGCACAGCTGAGTTACTCAGTATCTAACGTTGAATTACTGCCTTACCAAACTGTTGGGCGCCATGTAGTGTAGCTCCTATTTCCCTAATAGGCTCTGCGCATTGGAATAATATATCCTATAGGTTTGACATAGGACTAAGGTCGGTATGTCCCTATCGAGTATATTAAACTTAATTACTTGTGCCAGCTAGCTCAGAGGCCACTAGAAACTTCTTGACAACAAGAAGGGAGTAGTTTCTGGCAGCCGCAAAACATGACCACTGTGTTTCCCTTACAGAATCAGGACGTGTCCCAGAGTCGTAGAAACAATAGATAACTATTTCACTCAGCTCAGTCGTGCATGGTTCAGTTACTCTCAAAGTTACACAGAAATAACAGACGGGTGTTTCAATAAAAAGGTTTATTGAACAGTCTTGTTTCTGTTGTAAGTTAGATGTGCAGTTACGATCACAAGACAGTATGCGAGATAAATAATGTACAGAGTGAGCAGTAGAAATAAATAATACTGCGTTAGCATTATCTTTTCAGCATATATGCATTTACATAAAATGACACAGCCTAAAAATGCGAGTACTCATACGATGCGTTTCTAGCCTAGTTCTACCCAGTGTACCTAACCTGTCCTAGGTGTAGGGAGAAGTAGAAGTAGGTGTTGTATTCCTGACTAGAGTATACTAAGAGTAAGTTACGCCTAGTATGCCAAGAGTCTAATATGCCAAGAGTCCCTCTAGGTTCTAGTCTGCTCCATACCTGAAGAATGAGAGAGGTAGGAATCTCTTTCCGGACTCGAACTCCAACACCCCGCAAGGGAAGTTAGATCACTGGAAGCTGGACTCTCTGCGAGCAGGAATGACAGCGTCTTCTCAGTGCGTCCGGCCGGGAAACGGGCTCCTCTGAAGTCGAGGTCTCCTCTGATTTACAGGGGTTTGGGAAGGTATATTTATACCTGAAAATGTTAGCATTGACGTGAGTTGGGCAGCGAAAGACGTCATGAATGAATCCCTAAGGAATAACGGTTCATGCATAATGTATGAGTCCTTGAAGAAATCAATAGTCCTGGGCAAGGGAAACTCCCGCAGCCTAAGGGTCTGTTTTTTTCATGGACTCGTTGAGACGCTAGGGTGGACGGATGCCGGA
Source organism: Calotriton arnoldi (assembly GCA_963921515.1). Lineage (NCBI taxonomy): Eukaryota > Metazoa > Chordata > Amphibia > Caudata > Salamandridae > Calotriton > Calotriton arnoldi. Next base: position 190,808 of record CAWUFW010010740.1, on the reverse strand, counting down.
ATCCATGCCTGTATTTGGAGTGCATGGTTTATGCCTAAATAAGGTCTGGGATTTTATGCCTATATAAGGGCAAGGCGAATTGTGCCTATATAAGGACATGATTCTAGAAAGCCCGTTTATGAACACCCTATAAAGTATACAACAGGATGAGAGAAACCATTGACTCGTCCATTCTGCAAAGCAACAGCACATTCCAGAGACAGCATGATGGTCTGGCAGGACCAACCCCTCAGGTAGCAGGTGGAGATGGGACTGTGTGTGTGGTGCACTAATAAATACATGATATAGGAGCCAAGGGAGTAGCTGCTATAGACTCTGCCTTTTTTTAAAGTACTGGTAATTGTTTGTAGGACACCAAGCAGCAATGATTATGGTCTACTGTCTGATAAAGAAATGTGTATTATTCACCCCAATACCATGGGTCATTTGAAGCTTTGTGGTGCCTGTGTCACTGTGAGGGTGGGTGGTGGCTTCAAACAGAGCAACATGGCGGCGGTGAGTGCTTTGAGATGAGCCTGTGGCAGGGTGGGGGGAGGGGTCCATGGACACAACAAATGTGAAAGGGGCCAGCAGACACTTTGAATTGCAACATTAGGAAATGAAAGGGTGGCAAATAAATAAAAACTGATCTACTTAGCCCTGTAACTGCTTCAGGCTCTAAGAGCAGGTAAAAAATCCCCCCAAGTATGCATTGGAAGGATACAACCCGTCCAATCAGAACACTGTGACTAAAAAGCTCCTGGGAAGGTCAAGCACAAGAAGAGGGGAAAGCCATCAAATCATGAACAGACAACTGAGACTGGCAGCAAAGAGATTACACGGGTTTGTTAGGTATTGGAAATAATAGGCTACCTGCACAGGCGAGGCCTAAAAAGCACCACGCAGGATGAAACTCAGCGTCAAGTCACTGCGACGGTCGTCGGGTCCCCTTTTAGGTGCTGACTGCTGCAGTCACATTTTAAAGTACGCTGCATAATGTGCCTTTCTTGCTGCATCGTTTGGTGAATAATTAAGCACAATTTGGTGCTCCACGGCTGCCAAATTGCAGTGGCTTTTATAGTGCCTATGCACCGCTTACGGGAGGAAAGCGCGTCATGTATCACTGCCGCTTGGCGTTGTGTACAATGCAGTGTACAGGTGTGTGTTTCCTTCTATTGTGTGCCCGCTCCTCCTAAAGTGCGCCCAGCCCCGGGGTCTCACCCTCTTTCTCTCATCTAACTTGTTCTTAGCGCCTAAGAAGAGGCCGGGAATTTCACGTAAGAACGAGTCTCCCATAAAATACCCTAAAAAAATATTTCATAACTAGAATATTCAGGTTCTGGTGCGTGGTTTGCAAAGACCACCCCCTCACCGGACACTGTAACAGGCTCCTTTGAGCATAGCGTCAATTTAGAAATAATCACAAGCTAAGAAGCAGCTTCCCCGCACGTACCTCCCCTTGGAGACTTGCTATTGGTCCGTGCACGAGTATAAAGAGAGGCTCTATCCAGAGCCCGCGCCAGTGTCCTGCTGTCAGCAGTAAGTAGCACACTGAAGCTGGGCTGTGTGGGCGCTGGGCAGTCTCCTAGCTCCTTCATGGTACAGCTGGCACTTGTGAGCCGGGGCACGAGGATGCTTCAATAAAGTAGGAGCCAATCAGAAGCGATCCCGTGCCCTCGGACCACGTCCGTGCCTTTGCCCAGCCTGTAACAGCCGCTCCAGGTCGGTGACTTTTATATCGGAATAAGGGACCCAGGCGAGAGGGTTTCAATGACGTCTCTTTGAATAAGGTGTAATAACCTTCTTGTTTTTTGTATGCATGTATTTATGTAGCAACAGCAGTATTTCACCAAGAGATACAGAGCAGCAGTCACATGGTACTCGCGGGTATTAATGGTTGTGGTGCTACATGTGTGAGGCATGTCAGGCTCACTTAAGGTGGTTTACTCCTCCCTCTGAGGGGAAGAAGAGCCAATGGAAACATGCCCTGCTTCAGAGAAGGCGCCTCATCTCCCTCTGTTTACTAATTACACATATGCTTGATGTAAAAAATATATAAATGTGTTGTCAAATATATATATATATATCATCAGTGCACCTAACCCACACTACAAATCCTGGTTTCTGTAGCCTACACTAAACCAGATCTGACACATCCAGTGTGTTCTGTGAATCTACAGCATCTGGGGTTCAGATACTACTTTTGCAAGAAAAGTGTTATAACTACAACACTCTTCCTTTCTTTGGAGCTAGCTTTTCCTTGTATCAAATATCTACAAAAATGAAAACGTGATAAGCAATAATCCTAGTTAAAAAAATGTCAAGCAACAGGGTTCGTATTTCTCGCTCACATTCTGCTAAGACTTGTTCTCGTCGGACTTTCAAATTATTCAAATGGACTTTGGCACAACTCGCTTATAACATGCATGCAAATTGCATCCGAAAGTTTTATTTGGGGTTACAGGCGGGCTAGACACGGAATTCAATTTATGAAACTCCCATATCAGCAAAGGGGGCTGTAGCTTCCCAATTATAAGTTTGATTTTTGGGCTGCATTTGCTGGCCGCTTACTTAGCTTGTTCACTCCGGCAGAACCAGACACATCCGTTTTTGGATATCAGTTAGCGTTTAGGCTTTTTTTTTATAGGTTGGGGGATCCCAATTATTGCAAACAGGTACGATTTCAAGTTGTCAGGGACACCATACTTATATGGCAGGAAATCCGCATTAAATTTTCTATAGCAATGCTAAATAAAGATATACCCTTCTGGGATAACCCTGCCTTTCCACGACTATTTCATGATTCAGTTGTCAAGGCTTGGGCGCGATACGGGGTACAGTCTATCGGGGAACTTCACCATCTCAATGGATTCTGCTCATTTACTGGGTTACAGGCCTCTTTTGATCTCCCTTATCGCTTCTTTTTTAAGTACCCACAAGTCAGGGATTATTTCCTATCAGGCTGCAAATATGCGATTGATCTCGAAGGCACGGAGTTAACATTACATCTACACAAGCCAGCTAGGAAGCCTTCGATAAGTATAGTCTATCAAGATTCATGCCAGTATATTACTGATGATAAAACCCTACTAGCGGCAAACTGGAGCAGGGGGCTCTCCTCTGATATTCTCGTCTCTGAGATTCAGAGCGCGCTTGAAGTAGTCGACTGCTCGGTACACTCTATCAACCTAAAATTACAACAATTTAAGACTATCTGTCTATTGTGTTATACACCAGAGGAAATTTCAAAATGGGGTACGAATGCTGGCACTGATAAGACCAGATGTCCTCAGTGTGACGGGCTAGCTGCAGATATATGAACATATGTTTGCCATGTGCCCCGTTTTACAGGAATTTGGGGATGGTGTGACCAAACTAATATCATTTGGTTTAGGCTTTCAAGTTCAATTATTTCCCAAAGAGATACTGATGGGAGTTAAGCTTGGACATGAAATGGGGTATCAAACAATAATGATAGCCTGTGCTCAGCTTTGTATGGCTAGGCCATGGGTTTCCACTAGGCCAGGGTGGAGTTGGCAGAATTCTGCTACGTGAAACTCCGCAAAGTGACCAAAAAAACTCCAACGTGCTAAGCAGAGATCTGCAAGCGGGAGAGTGCATCAGGTTGTGCCGTTTATGCTGATTATTAGCACAGGGTGTTTGTCTCACGCTGAAAAATCAGCACAAATGACACCATGCGCAGCCCAAGAGGGCGCTGCGTCTTTCTGCCACTCAAGTCGATATTCTACACGAGCGGCAGCTTCCTCAACGCGAACGGAAGGTTTCTCAACGCGAGCGGTCACAGCCATCCATGACCGCCCGCGTTGAGAAATCTCGCCAGGAGGTGGTCTGGAGTAAGATTTTCCTCACTCGCACACATCAACATTACTTTGGCGTGTGCGAGCGAGGAAAAAATCTCTGCTCCGTGGAGCAGAGTTTTTCAGAACTCCGCGTGCACTGCGGAGTGCGGAAAACTCCACAAACTCCGCGAGTGGAGTTCACCACCCAATCCTAGTTTCCACCTCTCCTCCAAAGCCAGCCGAGTGGTGGGCTTCTCTTCTGCAAATTTATGAGACTGAACTGGATCTGGCTGAAGCTAGAGGTCTCTCTTTTCTGAAAAAGCTCGATTGAACTTGGGTAGGTTTTAACTGGGATTCTTTAAACTATATTGTTGATCACATTAATGTTTACTAGCTGATCTTTGTAATTATGCTGTTTTATGTGACTTACTATACTCTAGGCTGAATCCTAAATTATGAATGTTAAATCTCATTCTTTTCTCACTTTTTCCCCTCTATATAATTGGGGCAATTCCCCTATGTTTTGAATTTATATGTATTGCACATCTCTGACATGGAAAATAATACAAATTTCCAATAAAGGAACAATTTGCATCCATATAGTTATATACATATATCCATACGTGGTTGTATGATCAAGTTAGTAAGTGCAATAGGAAGATTTCTTTACTATTTTTTTGCAGATAACGACAAAGTTATTTTTGAGTTTAACACATTGGACGAAAGGTATTCCCAAATACCCCGAGGCCTCTAGTTCCCTCCCCTGGGAAACCCCAGGGTTAGTGTGTTGCATTCCCAAAAACAGAACATGTTGTCCTAAACATAATAGCAGTGGTCGGCACGCGCTATACAAACATTTACTCATGTTAGAAAATTGTCTCAGAATATTAAGCAACCCACCAAGGGTTTTGCTCGGGCCAGGTGTACAAAGGATTTTAGAATTCACAATTCTTCCGAATTGGTACATTAGAGACTTTGGGAACACTAAAATCTTTTTCATATGTACTAAGCCCATTTAGTGATTCAGACAAGTGTTTCCAAATTGCTAAATGTGTTTGGAAATGGATAGATATCGAATTGGTATTTGGAAGGGAATGTTGTAGGTGTTCCATCCAAATACAGAATAATGTGTATCAATCATAAAACTGTGATATTTCATGGATTCCTCAAAGGAGATGGTAACCTATTCACAAAAGAGCAGGTATTTCTCATGGGATCTCCTCACCTTTGTGATTGCAAAAAAAAGTTTGGTTAAGCGGAGGCAGTGGACCACTCTCTCCTCTTAAGCAAACAAAAAAGAAAAACAAAACTTTCTTTTTAAACACAGTCCCAGTTCCTTTAAGGAAAATTGGCTGCATTTAAAAAAAAGGTTTGCTTTATTACAAAGCAATCACAGACATGGGGGTCTGCTAATCCCAGCAGGCCACCATCTCTGTGATGGAAGTGAATAGTAGTGCATTTTTAAAAAACTCAAGGGGCCTAAAGGGATCTTTTCCCTTTTGTGAATGGTTTACCATCTTCTTAGAGGTGTTGGTTAAATATCGATGTTTTGTGACTGGATTTAATTCACATGGCATTTGGAAGGAATGCCTACAACATGTCCCTTCCAAATACCAAATCAGTATTCATTTCTAAAGACATTCGGTGAATCAGAAACACAGTTTCAAATCGCTAAATGCATTTAATACATAGGAAAAAGGGCTTTAGCTCTCAAAGAGCCTCTGATTTTTAGATTTGGAAGATTTCTTAGCTAGAAAAACTAGAAAACCCTTTGCACATCTGGAACATAATTCCTTAAAGGTTTAAGCGAGTGAGAAGCCTGCATTTACAATGGCCACAGCTGCAGACGGATTGTGTTGAGTTAGAAACTAAGAAGGTTGCTTCCTTTCCTTCCTAGCCTCTTCCTCAGAAGTAAAACCCCACCATCTTTGGGCCAGTAGTGCTCTCTTTAACCGTGGAGGAGATCTGCTGTAGGATGCTGCTGAGCCTGGCACTGTTGCTGTTACCTCTGGCTCCCAACGGTTTGGCAGAAAACCCACAGGGCTGCTGGCTTCAAGGTGGCAAGGAAATGGGGGCCCTTCAGGAAGGGGATATCGTTCTTGCCGGGAGCTTTCCTGTGAATTTTTACTCCACTCGGGAAGGGTCAGGGACACCTTTCTCCACGGCCCCAAAGCCAATCACCTGTTACAGGTAAGAGATTCACATAACAACTTCTCCGAGGAATAATTAAATACTGTAGAATAAAATCCATGACAATAATGTCTTGGGATGAGTTTTAGAAGGTTTGTAGGAGAGTGATGCAAAGATTGTCAAAAGAAACATTCATAAGGATAAAAACAAATGTGAGGAGTTCTGATATATTTCAGACTGGGAGGTCACCATGGGCAGACTCAGTGGAGGCTTGTCCCTGCAGGAGGTATTGTGATGGAACATAAGTACGATCTCTTGGAAAGGTGGACACTGATGAGGACAGAGTGAAAGTAGTGTGGCACACTATTTCAAATTAGAGAGGTCAAGAAGAAGACCTGCTCCCAAGCTTTGAAATACCTAGGAGCATCTAAAGGCTTTGGGACGCAGATGGAAGTGTGGCTTGCTGTTTTAGTGATCCAGTATTGAAGGTGTGGATGAATCTGCCCAGGGTAGCACTATCACGTTCTTAGGGTACATGGATGTCCTGGCTACATCACCTCTGCTAATAGAGAGGATGCAACTGGTCTGGTGGGCCATGAGTGCATTCACAAGGCAACATGGAAACCCTCTCAGGCATCCGTTTACCTTGATTTGAACTTCAATAAATACAGAATGGAGCTGAGACCTTCCTCTTCAAACAAATGTATGAACAGGGCTAATTTCTCTGCCTTTTAGATGCCTGCACCATGTCCACTGCTGTATGTTTTGGTGCTTAAGTTAATGATTGAAAAAAATACAGGGCCTTATTACGATGCTGGTCAGACGAGCATCCAACCGACATATTTTTGGGAGTGGAACCGCCCGACAAGTAGTTGGCAGTTCGACTCCCGATATTATGATGCGACCACCAGCAAGGTGGTCGGAAACATAACCTTTACCATTGCGACTTGAGCTGCGGCCCAGAAAAGAGCAGCAGCACAAGCTGCAATGGTAAAGGGTATGTTTCTAAACATCTATGCAACATGTGCCAGGCAGCATGTGGTGCATGGGACACGGTGCATAGATGTTTGGGGGGGGCACCATGGCAGAGGCCTAAGTGGGACGGCGGCCCTGCTAGGGACCCCCCAAAGACACTTTCCGACAGCCTTTCTACAGTGACGCGTCCGAGTGAGGATACTTCACGCTTGTTTAAGTTGCTGATTCAATCGCTCCTTACCGATTCACTCGGTCCACACTGCCCTTCAAACACGGATGAGGATCTATGCTCCCTCACTAGAATATGGACCCTTGAGAGGCCATAACGGTATCACACCGCAAATTTCCAGTGGGTGACCATACCGGGAGCCATATACACCGTGAACAGGTTGCTTACCCCTGTCCTGAAGAAGACCCGCAGGCCAAGGTCCCAGTTTCCCTCTGTGCCCCAAGCCGGGTCAAAACGTTGATGCCCACCCCCAGCAGGCCTGGACCATCAGCCCTCACTCTATCGTGCAAATAATGATACATCTCTTAATGTTGAATGAAATATGCTGAACAGAGTTACTGTATAATTAATCATCATTGGCCAGGCCAATTTAGATTGATATTTGCTATCAGTCCGTCTTGATTTACAACAATTATTGCTTTGTGACTGCAATTGGGAATTCTTCCCCTTCCATACCTCATTCCCTCTTTATTAGAGCACCCCTTTTCGCACGTTCCCTTGGAGCAACCCCTTTCTTTCTTTCTTCCTTTATTAGTTACAATTTAGTAAGATATCGACTATTGGTTGACTTAATCTGTGATTAATAAATACATGCTGTTTTGAAATCTTTTGGTTGTTGCACATCATACTTTAACTGTTTCTGGATCTATGTAACCGCGAGCATGCTCATAAGCTTAATTGAATGACACTTGTTCAAAAGAAGAAAATTGTATAAAAGAAAGGTCTAGGACCATTGTTTCCTGTACCTTTCTATGTTGGAAAGGCTGACATGGAAAGGCTGTCGGAAAGGGACATCCTAATCCCTACAGCACTGCCTCCGCTGGCACCGCCTCCATTATAGGGATTAGGCCTCTGATGGGATCCTTGATCCTGTCGGAGGCGGCGGTCGATCCCTCCAATGACTTCGCTCCGACCACTGGCATTGTAATCTGGCGGTCGGACCGATGCCTTGGATGTCGGACAGACCGCCACCAACCGTTTTCTGTGGTGATCCTTCCAACATCCTAATAAGGCCCACAGCGATAAATCGTTACAAGACAGCTAAGTAGAGCCAAATGAATAAAATCATAGCAAAAAATGTGAAATTCACAAATTTTGCTTTCCATGAAATTAACAAACGTTTAGATTATGCAATTTCATTTCATGGTTTGCCCATGGGAGGCTGTTTTTAGCAAAACATTTTCTCCAAGAGATTTTTCCAGTTCAAACAATTCTCCTGCTCAGACCTTATGTGATATTTTTAAGAGAAGAATGCCCTCATGTGAACATATCATGAGCTCATTATACAACTAATTGACGCACCCTGCTCCTTAAGACCATTGTATCCCAATTGAGCACCTCATTTGTTAATTAGGGTAGTGAGCTTCTTTATTAAAATGTTCTGATATTAAGCATCACTTTACCTATTTTAATCCACCTCTAGTAACCACACTACATACACAACACATCCCACACACCCACACTTCACCATACAGCATTTAAAAGATCTCCTGCAAATAGCCCCCTAGTGGGTGCCCGTTGGGCATTGCAGCGCCAGCCCGATGAGGAGCATGCCCAAATGACGAAGCATGACACCTCTCGGGGTGTGTGAGGGCACTTGCTCCTATTGGATCTTTCTCCTTTAACCTGTAACAGGAGAACTGTTTTTCCTCCCTCCTTTCCCCTTGTTTTAGAGGAGCTGCACACCCCTGTTTATGATTACATTTCATGAGCTATACAAGTAAGCCACATTTCTCACCCTACATCTAATTTTGTCTACATTTGCATAATTTTAATAAAATGTCACAAAATAAGTAAGTGATTTCACATATTCCTAATTAGTAGTCATGCCCAAACATCACAGGTGATGTCTACAAAGGCCTTCCACCAGCATCTGGAAGTTCGGACAGAAAGGTTCTGACAAACAGCACAAGAGGGTGTTATTTATGATTGTTTAATAAACAGCTTCCGCCAGCTTTCCAAGAGTAAGCAAACTCATTTTCCTGAAAAAAATGTTTTGCTCCTGCTGCAAGCGTGGCTGCTTCATGTGCAAGGCAGAGCCTATTTTCAGTTGTGTTAATTGGTGATGTGATATATTATTCTACAACCCCACATTGTGCCAAACAATACAACAGAGTTTCAGAAATGCACTCCTGCACACCAATATTTTACTTCTCCATATCAGTTTGCATGCTTTCCAAGTTGCACTTATCCATTTCAATTACAATATTGGATACCAAATAAATCCCCTTGTGACATGATCAAGGGGTTACCTTGAGCACTGTCGAGGAGAGACCCTGCTCTCAATTTTCTAATATTGATCATCCAAAGAATTATACAGATTCAACTTGATTGTACTCTTTGTATTTGTATTTTATTTCCTCATAACATTTTCCAACTTTTCAAAATTCCAAAATAAATGATAATGAATTAAATGCCTTTTCCATCTATTTCAACAACAACCCCTATGTATGTCGGATGCATTTAATTCATTATCCTTTATTTTGGAATTTAGAAAAGTTAGACAATTGTATGAGGGAATAAAATACAAATATGGAGAGTGCAATCAAGTTGAATCTATATAATTCTTTGGATGATCAGTATTAGAAAATTGAGAGCAGGGGCTCTTCTCGGCAGTGCCTTAAGGCAACCAATTTGATCATGTCACAAGAGGATTTATTTGGTAAACAATACAACACCACATCACACTGTCACTCACTATTAACAATGCTAAACTACACATCACACCCCCCAACAACATACATATCAACCCACTCCATATAACACCTCATCACAGTACCGCATCATGCTCCATGAACACACAGTGTTGCACTAAGCTACACCAGCAGCCAACACATCACACTATGCTGCTTTACAATATAAACACACACAAGGCAGCAGTGCAGGTTTTAAGGAGGAGGGGCCAGTGGCACGGCACTGGTCACCAAGCTTTTAGGTGAGGGGGATGTGCTAGATATTTAAATATCTGCTGTGGTTAAAAGCAAACACAACAAGATGATGGACGGAGTGCTGAAACTTTTTAGCCACTCACCCCCAGTCGAAGATATACGTTTAATTCATCATTCTTTTGCTCACTACGCCACCCCAGTTTGGACCCAGCCATATGCAAATCAGTCTTGACCCTGTTCCTCATGGGAACAGTCCAGGCCGAACTGCCAGACCAGTCCTCCCTGGACCGGAAACAAGCATCCTAGGGCCAGTTTCGGGGTATTATCCCTTATCAGTAAGGCTAGCTTGAATCCAGTGGCACAGTGAGCAAGGGACACAAGTCTGGGGATGCCCTTGGCCATTTAGGGTGAACATCGCAGGAACAAGAAGATGATGAACGGAGTGCTGAAACGTTTCAACCACTCACCCGTAGTCACAGATCTTGGTTTAATTCATCGTTCTTTTGCTCACTATGCCACCCCAGTTTGGACCCAGCCATAAAGCACCCCATAGTTCCTTGTGTCCTTGGCACTTTCCAATCAATATTAAAAATGTAAACGTAACACCAGTGAATAATGTGCCTTCTGGAGAAATCTGAGTTTCCTCTAGTGGCAATTATGACTCATCATAAAGTAGCTCCTGCTGGAAAGCACTTGTAATTGTATTTTATGTGGATAGCTCAGTGGGTTACAGCTTTTGTCACAGAGGTATTTTATTACTTGCAGTTCATAACGTACATGACTCCAAATGTAGCACAGTGAGGTATGCACTGGCACCAAGAAGCTGCATGTCATCCTCGTTGTTTTAAGTAACATTTCCTATGTATTGATTTACACACTGGTAATTATTCACTGTCTTTGTATAATGTGTGTGTAATGTAATATGCTCTTACACCCTACGTTGGTATGAGTAATGCTACAAAAAAAATTAAATATTTGTGAGCAAGGCTATTGAGTGATGAGGGACACCCTTGGAGGCTGGTAGTGAGGGAATCTGTAGGAGGTCATGTGAGGAGTTGAGAAATATTGAAGCATGAAACGGCACATGCTCTATAGCTGGCCCTGCAAGGCAACACCTCATATATATGGCTGTGGCTCAACATATGAAACTTCACCTGGGCTTGTAAAGGTGAACCTGTGCATATGAGTCTCTACCTACCTTGATCAGCTGTAGTGGAAATAAGAAGTTGTACTTCAGACAATGAGGCTGAGCAGTAGCACAAGAGACTATAAAAGAAAACATGAAGCAGTAAAGAGAATAGGCTGCAGCTCAGCTTATGCGGAAGGCCACACCTGAACTTATGATGCTGTATCTGGATATATGAGTCTATCCTTTGAGATAAAAACCAGTTCCTGTGCATGCTATCTACATGGATGTTTCAAAGCACACATGACTATTGCTGACATAGTATTCTGTGCCTGTGTATAATAGGGCCCGGCCTACAGCGTAAGATGGCTTCACTGCTTTCACATCATGTCGAGACCATAATTCTATATACAGTTGATCACTAATGTAGCTTTTTATCTGCATCTCAGAATTTCATTTTGCATTTTGTCCATGTTATATTGTTGTATTTTTATCATCATAGTTATATCTTTTACTGTGATAGCCTCAGGTTGAAGAGTCGTTGGCCTTCGCTTCTTGCCATGTCATCAGGTGCACTGGTTAAGTGAACACTTCATGTGATATCATCTGGACAAACGTCGTGTGATGTCACTTCCTGTAAATTCATCTGTGGTCACATTTTCTCAAATGCCACGCCCCCCTACCAATGCCATTTTAGTGACTCTACATAGGAGGGATAGCTACTCCTAGAATACCTTCTTGAAGCAGTAAATAAAGCCACCCAGATAGCAAGCATATCTTTCCTGGAGTTGGAGGAAGCAAAGGACCTTAGACATATGTACCTAAAGTACGTATAAGAAAGATCTATTAGGTTAACAGTGGTTGGCTTAGAACAGCCATAAGCCAATTCCCATAATTGTTATCGTTTGCTATATTCCAGCACCAAGTACAATGTTGGTGGCTTTCGCTGGGCACAAGCCATGGCCTTCGCCATCCGAGAAATCAACCAAAACACCAGCTTCCTCCAGAACGTCACTTTGGGCATGTTAACTACAGACACATGCCAGGACATGGCTAAAACTATACATGGAGCCCTGTGGATCTTATCAGGGAAGGAGAAGCCAGTGCCTGGCTATAACTGCCAGAAGACGCCTATGCCACCAGTCATAATAGGAGCTTTTGAGTCCACGGGGTCAGCTGCAATTGCTGGCATTTTGGGGCTTTTTGGGCATCCACAGGTAAGAAGTTTACCACACAGTCTCTGTGAAATGTTAAGTGATATCTCAATTGGAGGAGAAATTAAGCCGTGCAACAAGCTCTGAAATGAACTGTTGATGGTAAAACTGGTCAATATATTTAGACAGGGTGTAAGAAGAGAGAAAAAAAGATGGTATCCACTGAGCAAAGCAAAAACTAAAGAACAAGGCTTACTTAGTACAGGTGACTGCAGGTGGTAGACACTGGCACTCATTTTTGCAGAAAATATTTATCTCATTATCAGACTTTGGCTGAGAACAAGAGACAAAGGCAGAAAGGGAGAGCGAAAGAGGGAGAAAAATATGAGAAAACAGTGGCAGGGAGAGAGAAGGGGTGCAAAAAGATCCCGCAAGAGTGCAGGAGGGAAATAAAGAAACAGGAAGTGTAGAGAGGTGGAAAAGAGGGTTCTCTGTCACAATATCGAAACAAAATACATTGTGATGCAGAAATATTATGTCAAAAATATTGATCAGAAAAATATTGTTTTTCTATACCTATAATGGTAAGTACAAAAATATTGGAAAAAATATAATTTCACACTAATATCGGAAAAATATATACAGAATTATTGTTTTACATTTATATATATATATATATTTTTTTAAAACAGTAAATATTAAATATGTTAACATATAACTTTAATATAATGTAAATTAAATATGTTGACGTAATATTTAAAGATATATATGCATATAAATATATAAATACATACATATTTAAACAAACACACATATATAAATGAATGTGTGTATATTTATATACACATATATAATATAAAACTATAGTAAAATTTAGGTTATAATGCATATTTTAATTTTCTTATGTTTTTAAATATACAAATATAACAACTATAACTATATACATACACATACAAATAAATAATAAATATAACAAATAAACTTCAAAAATATTTAAAATATTTCTAATCTAATTATACATGAAAAGTAAACAATAGATAAAATACATTTTCTAAAAATATGTTACAAATTATAGAAATCTATAGATACATAAAATATCAAATTAAATGCAAAAAGACATAATAATAATAATAATAATAATACATATTTAAACAATACTAAAATACTATTAAATTCTAAGTATAATAAATATACTATTCCCACTCTAGTGTATGTAACAGTAGGAAAAGCGATGGACATCGAAGGGGTGAAATTTACTATTCCCACTCCAGTGTATGCAACAATAAAGAAAGCGTTGGACTCAGTAGGGGTAAAATGTACTATTCCCACTCCAGTGTGTGCAACACAAGGGAAAGCGTTGGACTCAGGAGGGGTAACATTTTCTATTCCAACGCCGGTGTGTGCAACAGTAGGGAAAGTGTTAGACTCAGGAGGGGTCAAATTTACTATTCCCACTCCAGTGTGTGCAACATTAGGGAAAGTTTTGGACTTAGGAGGGGTAACATTTACTATTCCCAATCCAGTATGTGCAACAGTAAGGAAAGCTTTGAACTCAGGAGGGGTAACATTTTCTATTTCCACTCCAGTAGGTGCGCAGTAGGGAAAGCGTTGGACTCAGGAGGGGTTAAACTTGCTTTTCCCAATCCAGTCTACAGATACGTGGAAAAATGCTGAAGTTAAACCTGTCTATAAAAAGGCAGATAGAGGCTAATAAGCCTCATTGATCACCTGCAGAAAGTTGTCTGCTGTCAGATAGTAGACAGGTTGCAGGATTGGATTGAAGAAACTTCAGTCCTCACGCCCTTCCAAGTCGGGTTTCAGACAAAGGTGAACACTATCGATCAAATCTTCCAGTTTGACCTTATAGTGGCAAAATACCTGAAGCAGGCAAGTGTTCATCTCTATCTGGCCTTTGTGCACCTCAGGGCCACCTTTGATTTAGTTCCCAGATGACACCTGTGGTCCACTCTGACTAAAATGGGAATGGATCACAATTTATTGGATGTCTTGATAAGACTTCACAACAATACCACCAACCAAGTTAGATGGAGGATGAGTGACAACTTGACAGAACCTACCCCAGTGATGCGGGGAGTGCAGTAATGGGGTGTCCATGCACCAACACTCTACTCACTATATATAAACGGTGTGGTCAGTTTGCTGAGTGAATGTACTCATGATGCTCCAAGGTTAGCTGGGTCTCTTATTCCTGGTTTAATTTTTGCTGACGACACCCTTCTGCTGCCTAGAACCCCATTGGATTTCAAAACATTATAAGTAAATTGACTGAGTTTTGTGATTCATGTGGTCTTGTGGTTAATACCTCTAAAACGAAAATCATGAATTTTAACCCACACAGAGCCTGTAGAGCCAACTTTACAAAGAAATATGAACCACTTAAAGTAGTAGATAAATCTGATTATTTCGGAATTAGAATTAATAAGCGTAAAACCTAGAACTCTCAAATAGAAAAGAGCAAATTGGTGCTAATACACTCAGCCTCTGCTATCGTCAAGAAAATTAAGCCAACCTCTCCAAAATATATATTTCCACTGCTGGAGTATTCGTACTATACCTCTTTACTATGATTCAGAGCTTAAAAGAGTGGACGACATGGCGATGTTAAGGCCCCTCCTATAGTGAGTTAAAACATTATAGATTGGCAGTAGAAGAAGTCTTGAGCCTCAGTAAAGTTTATCTATACCTCTGGTTTAAGTTTGTAAAATATCATCTCATTGACCTAGGACTGGGAGAATACTGGAATAATCCCACTTCAATTAATTCAGATGCCAAGAGTAGAGTTATAACTGCATTTTGGGAGAGGAATATAATCGAAAACTACCAAAAGGCTAAATCAGGAAGTATGGTGGAGGTCTTTTTAATCCACAAGCCATTCCCAGTAAAAGAGACCTATTTAGATGACATTCGACCTGCCATAGGTTGCAAACTTTTCATTAAATTTAGGTTGGGAACATTGCTAGTTAATACATTTACATGTAACTGGAAATCCCAGCAACTAGCGACAGTATCTTCTAGGTTTTGCAACCATGCTGTTGAGGATATTGAACATGTGCTATTTTTTAGCTCCACGTTTCACAAGCCAAGGCAGAATTGGCTTAAACGCCTGTGTAACAACACTAGGGTGAGACACTATAAGGAAGCCTATACGATTTTACACACAGATACAAGCCAAGTTATTGTCTGTGGAGTTAGTCAGTACCTCTATGCTGTATGGCAACATAGTAAAAAGGCAAGAGTGATGTTTTAATTGAAATTGCTGTCTGCATCTTTCTAGATTTATAAAACAGGTTGTTTATGAACATGTGTATATTTGTGAATTTTTATGGAACTTCTGAAGAATTTAGTATATAATTTATTTGATATTTTTAGTGTTGTATGTGTTTGAGAGCAATGTTGTTACTGACTTCTAACTTTTAATATATGGAATATAATGTCTTTGTATTATTTGAAGAGCTTTAAGGCTTTTGGCCAAAATGAATTCTATCTATCTCTCTATCTATCTATCTATCTATCCATACATATATATATACATATATATATATATATATTTTTACAATGTCCATCCTTGCAACCGCTGAACTCTTGGTGGGTAGGTTCTCAATTAATTTGGAAGTATGCTAAAAAAAAGATCCAAATGGGGTAGAGGAAAATAACAGTAACACAAGGGCCCTTCTGCATCCCAAACCATACGTTTATTTCAGCAAGACGCGTTTCGGCTCTCATGTCTTTTTCAATTGCTGCAAACCAATGAAACACACATAATTGTATAATTTGCTTTTAAAGTCCAAGGAGTGCTCCTATTGAAAAATGGTATGGCGGCAGTGAGAGAACTGTGCCATCTTGGTTAGATACCATATTTTGCCCTCCATCTTGGGTGTAATATCGATACTCTGCATATTGCCATACCAGCTTCCTTTATATGTGTATATTGTCACAAATTGATCACAGTAATATATTAACCCGCAATTGGTAATCAGAGGTCACACCAGTATATTATAATAGTTTCACCCAAGATAGATTCAATACTTCATTTCTCTACAACAATCACGCTCTGAATGTGCTGCCTCTCTATTACCTTCAGGAACAGCTGTTAAATTCTCGCTATCCTCCGGGCATTTCGTGCTCAATCCCACCGGCCCATGCTAGCTCATGTGGTTTCAAATCAAATGTTTATAATTCAGAGATGTGCCCTCACCTCAGCCGTATATCAAATTTATAATCCATGATCCCCATGGGTCGCTCATCCAAATGCGGTGATTCTTCTGGCACAATGCCAAACTTTCATGCAAATCTGAATTCGCTGTTCATAACTTCCATGAGACATTCCTTCAAGATGTGGTGGTTCACGTTTGGTGGGTGGGTTCTTTGTTCGTGAGGAATGGACTCACACTGCATACTCAAAAAAAGATCTCCCTGGGGCAGAGGAAAATAACGGGAAGACACTGGCACAGTTTGCATTCCAAACCATACGTTTATTTCAGCAAGACGCATTTCGGGTCTAATGCCTTTTTCAATTGCTGCAAACCAATAAAGAGCACATGATTGGATAATTTTTTGGATCATGGAGGGTGCACCAGGAAAGAAGTCAAAGTCTTTTAAGCGAGTCCGTTAAATTTTCTTTATTCTTCTTCATTAAAAAAGAAATTAGGCATCAGTCAACGCGTTTTGTTCCTATTAGAGGAACTTCATCAGGGCTGAAACAATTGACACAAGACAGCACATAAATAATCACAACAAAAAAATATATACAACGAATGAATACAACATATATATACACATATTACAAAAAAACATATTAATACAATACTAAAGAATAAATACGTATAACCCAAGGACATCACTGAATGTACACACACAAACATCACATTATAAAACAGCCCACAAAAATATATAACTTAGTGACATATATATAATTTACAAAAATACAAACATACATGTACATTAAAATACTAAACATTCTAATTTCAAAGTCCAACAATCGGACAATTTGAAGAGAGAAAAAGTCAAATGAAATTTACTAGGGAAAGAGACATGAAATAAACAAAGATTAGACTAAAAACCGTGGGAGAGAGAGCAAAGATACAAAAGGTGAGATGCACAGAGTTAAGACTGGAAGTCAAAGAAAAAAATACATAATCTCACCTATGTATACTAGGTGAAATAATCCGAGAATTCCCAAGTGTATTTACGAAATGGTACAAGAAAAGTACGAGAAGGAGCTCCACAATAAGGGTTCAATTAGGTCACATCCAGCCATGAAGATCTGCAAAGATAGAATCTCGATATTCAATCTTAATGGTATGATTCAAGCTTAGTGTCATCAAAAACACAATCATCTCCTGCAAGAGTAGTCCATGGCTACTAAGGAGATCACGTAGTTAAGCACCCATCAGATATAAACCGCAACCAATAACTTACAGCTGGCAACGGGGACAGAACCACGTTCACGAACCCTCATCACGTTAGCACTTCGCCCAAATAATCAAAGATAAACACAATATGACCGCTAGTATCATGTGGGATTCCAAACCCCGATATTTGATAAAAAGCACAAATTGCAATAATCAAAATAAAAACTCATAGGCAGGTAGAATAAGTCGCAATTATATAATGCCCCAACCCTACCTTATGATATAATAAGCCATAATGTGGGTAACACCATAATACTATTTGTGCATAAATAAGACATAACGGGATGACACAGTAACACAGTTCTTAGGCATGTAGAATAAGTCGCGATTATATAATGCCCCAACCCTACGTTATGATATAATAAGCCGTAACGTGGGTAGCACCATAATACTATTTGTGCATAAAAAAGACATAACGGGGTGACACGGTAACACTGTTCATGAGTAAACATAATGCGATAATAATATAAACCTGTCGTTAGCCGCTGTTTGGAGTACTTTGAATTATGATTGGATAATTTGCTTCTAAAGTACAAGGAGTGCTCCTTTTGGAGAATGATATAGAGGCACTGAGAGCATATATATATATATGGGTCACATCTATGCACCTAGAAAAAAAATATATATATATACATATAAAAGTAGTGTCCTGCTAAACTGGCATATACTTGGATTACACAGGAGTAAAGGGACTACAAGAAGTGCTCAGATACTGAGCCGGAGCTTGCACCTGCTCAAGAATATGTCACCAGGACTCCCTTCCTACATTCTCTACAACAGAGGTAAAATAGATGACTGATGGGGATGTCGCTGCTGTCATTCAGTAGGAAAGCTCACAACTAAAACAAGGATGAATGCAAAATCGAGAATCTGAAACTCTACTGATTCTTTGATGGCGTTCCCTGCTAAATGACGTGGTGGTTCACAACAGGAGTCAGCAGGATTTTGAAACACTGGCACTAATTTCTTCAGCTAGTATCAAATGTATTGTGTGGATACATCCCCCCTTTTTGTAGCTATCGTTGTTCACCTATCCTGGTGAGAATTTCAAGGGGGGGTTTTCTCTTGCTTTGGAAGAAACTTCACCCCAAGGTCCAAGTGAGGACATGATGAAGCCAGTTTAAAGCTTGCTCTTTCAGCCGTAAATTTGTTTTTGCATGTAGGATCCTATGTTGTTATGTTTTGTAATGTAGCCCAATATAGTCCTGGGTAGTCACCTAACCTTTCACATACATTTTCCCTGCCATTGCACTACATAACGGTTTTTGGTATTGACCTTTTACCTAGTTAGGTGCTGCATAAAATATTGTGTGGTTTTCCCAGAAAACTATCCTCATTAATTATGCAGGAGGCTTCTCAGAATCACAGAAGGATTACTATTTTATGAATAATAACTCTGTATAAGGGTCATCCCTTCTGTCATCCTCGGCCGACATGACACAGCAAGGTAGAACCCCTGAGGGTACCTTTTGAGTATATATACACCATATCTTTGCTGGCACAGGCAAGGGAGATAGACTTCCATGCTGACACACTGATGCGAGACGCTGAGGTTCCTGCATGCAGACACTCAAGCATGCAGTGGTCTGACATCGTTTGTGGGGTGTCCATCTTGAGACCAAGACGGGGTTCTTCATTCTCTCAGACCAGGTAACGGGGTTGGCCTCATCCTAGGGGGATTCTTGGCTATACACCTACATACATGCTAGTTATACTTAGGTACATCTAGTTAGGGTTGCATCGTAGGAGTACGCATTATTACTGTCATGTATTTATTTGCTTGCATATATTCATTGTTTTAGCACTATGGTAGAAATCTATCATCCATTTACTCTGTTGGTGCTTATAATCATTTATATCTGTTTCTGTCTTATGGTTATTTCAGCACACCAATTTTACTCTAGAATGACGCTGGTTCAAAAAATGCTTATTGAAAAACTTCCCCACTGTTTATTCTGTGTATCTCTCTGAGACAAAGTGAGCATGAGTGACTGAGCGAAAAGTACCTTACTGTTTCCACGATCACTGATGGGATGGGGTTGTCATGTTCGATAGTTGCCAGAAACTATTCTTTCTTTGGTAAGAGGAGTTTACAGTGGCACTGTGAGCTAGCTGGTATACAGGAGAACATACCCGGTGGGGGTGTCTGGAATCAGTCTGGACACCAATCCCACAGTTTATGTTGTCTAAACGCGCAGATCCTATATAGATTTATAGGAACTACACGACAATGTTGCATATGCCGCTGAGGTTTTCTTAAAGAACATTGAGAATCTTTTCAATGCAATGCAAAAACACTGTTCTGACATGCCAGCATCCATGGCATTAGTAACAACATTTTTATCAGGCACTACTTTTGATGATCCATGGTCTGTGACACGAACCCCAGGAAACACAGCGTTGGGTGTACACCTTATCGGACAGTCTATTATTTCTGACATGATTCTTGTTACCATCCCCCATGTATGTTCCTTATGATAGAACCCTGCGTCTATCTGTCAACAGCGGGGACACTCTTTGGGTGTTCCTCCTAACATATGTACGCAATGTGGGGGAGGTATGTTTGATGCACATAATTAAATTGTGTGAAGCGGAATCTCAAGTTCCGGAAAACCAGTTTGACATGTGCCTTGATCAGCCCCATTGTTTAGTCTAGAACTCTTTTTCCAGATCAGTTTCACATTCAGTTATATTACTTGGTTTCTGTGTACGTAGTTGTGCCAATAGTAGGGTGTGTCACCGCTTTCCTACCCATACCGTGTCCGAGAAGGCCCACTATGTAGTGGAAAAGCGATCGGTTCAATTTGGCCCTCTCCCCATCTTGTGTGTATGAAATGTTTGAGTCCATTATATGTTATAAACTGGCCCATGGTATTTCTTATGTGTTCTGGAATGTGTATAGTTTACCATCAGTGAACAGGTCTCCTACTTGTGTCACTCCAGCTTTCTTCCATGTTTGCGCCCCTTGTCTTCTCAACACTTCCTGGGTCTCCATCAGTGCTCGCAGTTCTAATTGTGGGGCATAAGGAGGGAGGCATGTTTTTATATGTAAGTATTTATGCCAGCATGACCTGGCTGTCATTATCAGCTTGGTCCCTGTCAGCATCCCTCCTACAGATTGAAGGAGCCAGGTAGGATATGTGTGTTACCTATAAGTAATATCACCACCTGCAGTTATGCATTTTGGCCTTCTCCCAGCCACCGTTGTTGTAAGGTTCAAAACCGCACATAAAGTCTCCATTTTAAACTACACGTTTAAATGTGACATCTTTTTCTAATGGTGACGTTTTGCATGCTGCGCATTTATACAATAATATAGTTAGAAATTGTTCTGCATGCAGCAAATTTCTTAGTAAACATTTTATCATGTGCTTGTACACTCTGTCATTAAATGTGATCCCTTTGGATTTGGTTGTCCGATTGGAAATAGGTCTAAGCCTTAAGACAAACAATCACATCAGCTCTGCACCTTTGACACAGTGTGATTGGAACAGTGCTTTTATTGTATAAACCGCCTTCGAGCCAAATTCTGTAGAGGAGCACTTCTGCTGGTGATTGTCCTGGAATGCTGTGAATTGTGTCTAAGATGCAGCCCTGCTGACTTTAACATTCATCCTGTGAAGGACGATAGCCTTCCTTACACCAGATACGCATCCAGATACATCATCTATAGGTACGGGGGTTGGGTTGTGCCAAGAGATCTGCCAGATCTATTCCGACTATGCTCTCACTAATATAGGTAGTATGAGATAGGAGCTTAAGTATTAATATAATTATATTATCATCTAATCACACAAACATGTTATAATTGTTGAACTGTTTCTCTTTTTCACCACAGTTGTAATGCTGGTTACAATGTTATGTTTCAAACTAATAATAATTGCAGCTCACGCTTTATAAACAATAATACAATTGCATCAATAAATGTTTGAAAATCCAGTATGTATCTTTCTTGTGTTTCCCTTGGGCATGCCTGAGTAACAGCGAAAAGGTAGATCTGTTGCCTCGATTTCCTTGGAGGAATTAGAGTGATCATGTTCCGAGGTTGCAGATACCATTTGGTACCCTGGCCAGGTTAGGGGTTTAGATGGGGCCCTGTGGGCTAGTTTGGAATTAGGCTCATACTCTAATGATATGTGTGGACTCAGACCCAATACTCTGATGGATATGCTGTCCGGATATACAGCCCTACTTAATTTGTAGGAACTGTATTGAGCCACCAATGGTCTAGGTCAGGTACTTATTTAACGGGCCTCCTGAGTAGTTTTTGAGTGTGCCCAAGCCCCTAATCACCTTATACAGAGACGTCCGTGGTGTTAGGGATTAATCCTCCTCAGATAAATAGGAAACCCCTTTTTTCTGAAGGTTGTTCAAACTTAAACCTTTTACAAAGATCACCTTACTATAGCATGTTCCTTTCGTTAAATTCCATTCATTAAATATGGTGCAAGCAGCAATTATTCCTGTTAATAATCTATAACTACAATGTTTCAACAACAAGGGCTCTCTCTTACAGAGGGAGATGTTACCTTCATAGTTGAGGCCCACAACACGTACAAAACAGAGGTGTTTTATTCATGGGTCACTTTTCCTGCAGCTGATGCCAATACACAAACATTTTATACGTACACCCCAGCGGCATTACCAGCCCAATATAGGGCTTATGAATATTTAGAAATACCATTAACATTTCAGGAACATCAAAATTGGTTCCAAGTCGTCCTACCACATCCATTAAACCATGTAAGCCTGGGTCCACTCGGTAATGAAGGAGCGACCTGGCTTGTCCTAGCCGGCTATACACCATACCCAACATTAGCACCATTAACTGTTTAGAGCTCTGTGCTCTTTACTCAGGTCTAGTCAGACTATACCGACGTTTAACACAGTTTGTTGTGTGAATACTAACAGCAACCCCAGTGAGGGCTGTTCAAGCTGCACTGCCACATTTAGCCATACCTACAATTAGTCTAGTAACAATCAATGCAATTCTGGGTAAAGTTCCCACCATATGAGAGGTAATTCCATTCTGGATTTAAATAAAACCAAACCAGCTTGATGCAGTATTTCCCTATATGTGACCCCAAGACAAACATAGAATTCTTACAATGTGCCTACCACTAAGGACGGTTCCCCCAGTGGATGAATTTGCCACCTGAGGCACAGTCTTTGCTGCAGCATCTATTGCTATTTTGACTGATGTGCTAAAACAGATTCGAAATGAATACGGGACTGCCTCTGCCCTTGATCTGGGGATAAAATGAATTGGCAATTATGTCACAGTCACTTCAATTAATCTAAGTAAGACAAAAAGGGAGGCAGAAGCACTGGCAGGATGCCAGCAGTTAGTATAGGTTCCCATAGAAGACCAATAGCGTGAATTACAAAAAAATATTGCTGCAACTTGTACATCTATAGATCGAGATAATTTGGCAGCCAGACCAAATAAGCCACAGCTTAAGGGTAGTTCAGAAAAGGATAACTCCAACCAGGCACCTCAGTTTTCTAAAAAAATGCTGGAAGAAAAAAAAAGAAAGAAAAAAACTATGGGGTGATCTCCACAACCGTACTCCACTGAAAAATGCAATAACTTGCATAAATGTGATTCAATTAAACAGCCTGATAGGTATCAGTAGACTGATACTCGTCCTTCTCATTCTTTTTAGCACTTACCCGACAAAGGAGAGAGGAGGATGACCGGAGCGCAGACAAGAAGAGTATGTGAAACACAGAATGGACTACTAATGCTCATCTGACATCATTATAAAAAAATAATAGAAACTTCCACAACAAAAAAGCCAATTCAAAAAGCAGTGGCATGTTTTTAAGCCAAATATGAATATGCCACATATGTTGAGGACAAGATGTGGGTGCTGACACTAATAGAAGCGCAGCAGAGTTCACTATAGTTTGCCAGAATCTTCATGAGTTTCTGGTTACCAACACTTATCACATTCTCTTGGCTGAAGTGGACTGGCCACCTGAGTTTGTTAGAAAAGTCCCACAAGGGGACGATATAATAATATCCTCTTTCTCAGTCCTTGTTCTTGAAGTTGTCAAATAAGCATATACCAGGGAGTGGGCTCATGCACAAGCCCTGGCATTATACCACACTTATTTATGCTGTGATAAAGACTCACCTTATCACATTATACCTATAGTATAATGCAAGTGCAATCACAATACCCAATTAGGCATGAAGCTAAACGCCCAGTTAGGGAAATTCTAATACAGTTAGGGGTATATTCACAAGAACATGTGATAACTACCGCAAGAGTAGAGTAACGCAACTTTCAATAACGCAGCCTATCACGGGAAAATAACCCCATGTCAACGTGGAATTCACAACAAGGCGGTAGCATGCGATAGTCACCAGATAACGCGTCAAATGCCAGCGTGAAAATCAACACCACGCCTAGAAAATGCGAAACGCGAACGCGAGAAATCATGCGATGAGGCCAATCGCGGTACGAAAAGCAGAGTCAGGCCTGCAACTCCCACACGTCTGGCGGGCAATTGCACCATAAAAACCACAGGCACAACACACCAGAAACAAGCCAAAGCACGTAGCAACATCCATGCACCCTGATGCAGCGCAGAGGGGAACGCGAACACCACAACCCCCACAGACCACCAGCAAGGAACAAGTGGGTCGGGGAAGGGCAAGGAGAAAATGGAGAGGGAGACGGGGTGCAGACCGCAGGAAAACAAGACCAAGGCCACGGAGGCGACAGAACACCACCAGCAAATGACCCACAAGAGGACCACCTGGAATGCAGTCGCAGAGCCCAGGAGGCCAATCCAGGAGGCCAAGAGGTGCCGGCAGGACCTGACAACCTAAACCAGGTACAAACCCGCTGCCAACAGGAAGGCAGCAACGGCGACAGGAGGTGGTAGTCCAGCGCCACAGGAGGAGCAGGAGGAAACCAGGCCACAGTCATCAGTGTGGAGAGGGTGCAAGGAGTAGGGAGTACGGACACAGCCCGACAGGACCTGACACAACAACAACAGGGTGAGGATCCAACAGGGACTGGGGGGACGGGGGTGATGGGCACAATGCCACACATGCACAATGAGGTGTAACACATTGCACACCCACAATTACCCAGGACATGTCCCCCATCCCCGTGGCACACTGCAGCACACACACATAGCAATCACAGCACATACCATGACAATGTGGCACAAAGTGCAACACCCACACTGCAGAACAGGGGACACAACTGGGTCCAACCAGGCACAGTAACAGAACAATCACATCGGACAGAGCAGGGAACTGTGAGATGCACATCTACCCCTACAACCCCACATAAGCCATGTAGGCCAAATGTCCCAACTCAGATAGCCACCACCGCCCAAACACTCACAATGTACATTGTCACACAGTCTGCATGTCGACAAGAACAAGGTGCCAACACAATGCCAACATGCCCCTCCCCTTCACAATGCAGAGGGACAAACAACACCTCCAGCAGGTCAGAACAGACAACCCATCAGTGATGCCCGAGACGAACACCACAGCCCAGACACCGACGCCCTACAACAGCCCATGGACATCCCACACAACCCACCACCAGGACCAGGGCAGACAAGCCACTCAGAGGAGAACCCAGCCCCTGCAACAGACCACACAGCATGAAGCACCCGCAATCACAGCTGGCTCACAACACTTCACCCACCCACACATGGCATCCCAATGCCAGGTGGCAGAACGCCAAAAGGAGGTGGTCCAACAGGTGAGGGTGTTGCCGAACCCATGGAATGTGAACTAGAACACATACGTGGGTGTCCAATACCCTTCAGGGACCCCCCACACCCCACAAAGGAGACCCACACCTCCACAGAGACACATGCACATATCATGTTGAACTGGCCACGGGCACGTGTACCCGACCCCTTTATTGGCAGGGCCACATGTACAGTGACGCCTGTGCTGGATGTGTGTGGGGTGAGTATAAGCCAGCCCACACGGAGTGCTTGGTGCTGCCAACAACCTGAACAGTGGACACCAGTGCAATGGAAACAGTAAACACGAGCATAACAGAGTCAAATGCAGAGCAACATGGAGGGATCCGGAGTAAGGACAGAGTCACCCAATATTCAGTCTGGACGTTCCTTGAGTTGCAGTGCACTGAGGCAGGGGAACACAAGAGAGAGCGCGCTCAGTGTAAAGAAACTGCCAGGATTGTGTCCCTTCGGGTTAGTCCTGATGCAGATGCAGTGGGGTGTGTTACACCTGCATCAACTTCCACATCAACGTCCCAGGTTTCCCACACTGCCTGAGGTGACATTGCTGCACAACCTCACAACAGCACAAAACACAATCAGTAACGGACAATGGCTTGCGGTGCACTGAGTCACTGGCACCTGGAGTGCTGAGCAGGGTCTCAGGACGATGATGGCATCCACGACAGGTCTCAGCAACTCCTTAGGTCTGTCAGGACCACCGTTTTGACTCTGGCAGATGGCGGTTGAAGGTGGTCCTTGCGGTGTGCCCCCTGCGGTGATGCGACGTTCGGGCTGGTCAAGACTCGATGCCATGTGTGGGCCCTGGTGGACCGCAGTTGGGGCCGGAGGAGGCGGAGAGCACAGGGCCACAGACACATGGCGTTGATTACCCCAAGACCATCGCTACAGAGGCCATCCAATGTCTCAGAAGAAGGGGTCCCAGGCCTGAGCAGCACAGAGTTAGTGGCCCCGGATGCACTGCAGCCGGCACAGGCACCCAGCCCTGGGACGGTGACTTGCGGTGCAGTCAGATGGGCCATGCGACCTGAGCGGGTCCCCATCAATGTCCGCGGTGTATGTTGCGGAGGGTTTCGGGGGACAGTGGAAGGTGTCCTACAGGGCATGATGCGGAAGGTCTGATGTTATCTGGAAGCAGCAAATGGAGGAGTGGAAAGCGCAACCCTCGTTTGCAACAACAATTTGGGATCAGCTACATGAGGATGAAAACTAGCCCCTAGTCCATAGACTCAAACGCCACCAATGTATGACCAGTGAGTGTCCATGAATGTTAGGGAACAGACTCAGCTGCACAGGTGGTGTGAGGGCATGCAGTCTGCGATGATGCTGTGACACAGATGTGAACTCCAACTTTGCCAAATCAAGGCTCTGTGACCTACTGGAACGGAGTGTAGGCCGGAGGCAGCGTTCAGCATGGGACCACAGACACGTGTCGTTGGCTCGCGGGGCACAGAGTTAGTGACACAGTGGCAGTTGTCGGTAGTGTTCAATTACCTCTGTAATGATGATCCTGTTCCTTCCAGACTGCAACGCGTCATCCTCTTACGCCTCTCCGTGCGTGCGATGAAATTTATTCTGCCTTTTGAATTACCTATGTTCAGTTCCAAATCTGTGACCCCACTCGTGCGCAGCGTAGGCCGAGGGCAGTAGTCCGCGTAGGCCCACAGACAAGTGTGGTTGTGATGCCATGCACAGACTTGTTGCCACCACATCGAAGGGTGTGTTGTGAATTGTTCACTGCCTTAAATGATGCTCACTGCCATGGTGTAATCAAGACTCAGTTCCAAATGTGTGACCTACCTGACCGTGTGTAGGCCTGAGGCAGCGGTCAGCACGGCCCATTCACCTAGTGTCGCCAGCATAGTTTGGATGGCCCCACCGGCCTGCGTTGTTCAGGTTCAGTGGCACCACGTGTAGCCGGCTGGCGTTGAACAGGGTTAGTGGCACCATGTGTCGCAAGAAGCCCATATGGAACTATGCCTCACTGATCGGGAGGCGTCTGGTGCTGTGGCCGCTGGCCCAGATTTGGGATCACTGCCATTCATGACTCAGGACACAGTTTCACATGTGGGACCTGCTGGTCCGAGGAGTGGGCCGTAGGCGGCAGTGCAGTATGTCAACTAGAAAGGACTGAAGCAGGCCTGTGTCGTGGAGGACTGGTGGTCTGAGCTGACTGCCAAGTTCGCGGGACTCGGGCTTGGAGCTTGTGCCGGCACATGGTGGGCCCTCCTTGACACACGCCGGTGTTGGCAGGTGATCAGTGTGGCCTGGCTGCGCAGGAGCGGGCCTGACGTGTCCGTGG
This sequence comes from Calotriton arnoldi, assembly GCA_963921515.1. Taxonomy (NCBI): domain Eukaryota; kingdom Metazoa; phylum Chordata; class Amphibia; order Caudata; family Salamandridae; genus Calotriton; species Calotriton arnoldi. Next base: position 163,047 of record CAWUFW010010740.1, on the reverse strand, counting down.
TCCAGCATGCCGGGGTCCGGCAGGCGCACTGCATCGCAGGCAACTCCATTCACGAGGACGGCGTCGGCCTCGTGATGGGGTGGGAGGCGCCGCCCTGGCAGAGACGTTGGTCTTTCCGGAAGAGGACCACGCCCAAGCCTACGTGCTTTTTATTCACACCCCTACGCTGGCGTGTCATACGCCGGGCCATCACACTCCGGTGACACTTAAGGGGGGGCGTGGCAGGCAACAGTTCCACGAGGTCCCCCACTGGCTGTGGTGACATGGTGGCGTCCACTGTCCACTACACTCCATACACCAGCGGTGTATGTCGCCATGGATATGGGTGTGTTCTGCATACTGCAGTCTGTCCAGCACATCTCCGCCACTCTTGGCATTGTGTGCTTTCCGGATCATGGATCTCATGCATCCTGCACACATGCCTGGTTGCCACCTCTCCCCACATTCAGCTATTTTGTGGCTGAGGTGCCATGCTGTTGCTGGCTCATGTTCAGGGCTTGCCCATGTGGACATTGTAAGTTGTTCTGTCGTGTCTGGTGGTTGGGCATATTGTTGTGCCTGTTGTATGTGATTTTGTGACGTGTGCATTGCCAGCGTTGTGAGTTGCATGTTTGGGGAGTTGAGGTGTGTGGGGTGTTCATTTGTATATTGCCAAGGGGCTGTGCATTTCCCTTGTTGCCATCCTGGGAACGCTGGTTGGTGATGGACTGTCGGAGGATGAAGGTATCATGCACACTGGCTGTGTATTTGAAGGCAACATTGTTGGGTGTTCCACGGTGTTCTGTTGTTGCCTGCACATTGGTGTGAGATGTGTGCTTCCTGTTGCGGTGATTGTGTGCTGTGTCACCAGGGGGCACAGGTAGTACATGTGTGCTGTGTGTTGCCCCCAACACGTGCGTGCATCCTGCTATGGCGTATGGTCCTTACTTGGTCTCCGGCGGATCCTGCGCATTGTGTTGTACGTATGGGGACTGGGGTACCAGGGTGATGGTGATGTCCAGGACAGGTGTGGGGGACTTGGATGTAGCTGGCTGTGGATGGGGGGGGTCTCAGAGGCCAACGGGTGCAGCCACGCCATCAGCTTTGTGTGGGGTGGGATGTTGGTTGTCCGCTGTGTTGTTGTCGTTGGCCTGTTAGGCCATGATGGTCAGGATGCGTAGGTTGGTTGTCCCTTTCAGCCTGGAGTGGAAGGTGACATTGTCAGATGTTGGGTCTGTGCGGCTGGTACGTTTCCTGGGGTTCTGCTGTCTTTGTCTGCGCTGCGTCTGTGTTCTGGGTGTGGGATGGGGTCCTGGGGTGGTGGGGGTGGATGTTGTGGCCCTCTTGGGTGTCCGGGCTGCATGATGTGTGGCTCCATGGCATCTGTTGCCCTTCCGTTGTGGCCCTGGGCTGTGCTCCCTTTTCTGGTGTTGGCTGCTGTCCGACTTTACACCAGGTCAGAGCAGGTGTAGATTTCCTGGTGCTAACGTGCCTTATCGCCTGTTTTGTGTTTTTATCGCGGATGTGGCTGGTTTCTGTGAATGTTGAGGTGTGCTGTTGTCTCGGCTTTTGTCACGGGAACGCCTACTCTGCATCTCATTAGCGATATTTGCGAGGGTCCTCTGTGGCGATGTTTTGTGCGGCTGCTATCGCGGGTATACTGGTGCTGTGGGCTGTTAACACCGGCTTGTGAATGGGAGGGTAAATTTATCACGACTTTGGCTGCACTAAAGTGCCAATAAATCGGCGATTAGTCCTTTGAATATGCCCCTTAGAGCATCAAGGCATAATTGAACCTTGGATTTCACTAATGAACAGTTCTTTGTTTCCAGTAGCGAAACCAGATAATTCACATCGCTTAGTCTTAGACTGCAGACATTTAAACAGTCATACATGCACATTTGCAATTCAAAATTCACACAGCGCAGCACTAATGATTAATATAGAGCACAAAACATACGAAACTACTTTGGACATTCCAATGTCTTTTTCTGCCAAAACTTACATGTAAGAAAAAGGAAGGTTAGGGCCTGGCAAGTGGGTGCACTTGCCATGTCGACATGGCAGTTAAAAACTGCGTGTGCAGACACTGCGGTGGCATGTCTGAGACACATTTGAAAGGCTACTTGTGTGGGTGGCACAACCAGTGCTGCAGGCCCACTAGTAGCACCTTTGCACATTACTAGGGACTTATTAGTAAATCAAATATGCCAAGAATGGATATACCAATCAGTAACACAATTTAGATGGAGAACATCTGCACTTTAGCACTGAATAGCAGTGGTAAAGTGCTCACAGTCCTAAAACCAAAACAATTTAGGTAAAAAAAAAGCAAAAAGTCTGAGGGTAAGCCGGCTAAAAATGCCAGGTCTGACGGACATCAATATGTATTTATGAGGACTTTAGTAAGTAAGTAAATCTTTATTTGCTGATTAATTAAAATCATTGCAAGCTGAATAAATGAATCATTACAAAAATCTTTTTTTATTTTAAAGTCTACATGAGACCTGGTGAATAAAACACAATTCCATTTATACAGTATGCCGTTTAAATTAGGTGTAACACATAAAAGGGTGTTGCCCTCGAGTGGCTGGAAGTACAGACAGGGCTATGGGGCAATAAAATGTTTACTAGCCAAAGTGCTGTGTAGCAGTCTTTTTACTTGTAATAAAAACTTTGTTGCCCTGCAAGAGTGCTGCAGGTAATGGCTATTTAATAGTCATCACAGCGGGGGGACAGGATCTTATGTGGAGGACCCTAAAGACTGGCCATAGGCATTTCCGTCTGAGCTGACTGATGACAGGGCATATACATAGGAAGTGTAATATACTTTCTTCGAAACTTCCATGACTTTAGTAATTTTTGCTATGTTTTGAAATTTAATTTTCTGTTTATTGTTGATTTATATATGGTAATGGTGTGGCAATCCTACTATGAATTAAAGCAAATTAAATTTGCACGATTTATGTAAACAGTGTGTGTTCATGAATAGTGAAGCAATCTCTAGCGCTGATCAATACCTATCGGAAATCTCTGTTGAGATAACATAGATAAATCAGGGCATCATCTGCATATATCAAGATGAGATGCTATCTTCTGGTTGTACATATGCCCCACTTAGCTACCTTTGTATGGAGTAAACACACCAGTGTCTACAAGGCCAGTATGGAAATCAATGGGGAGACCCTGGTATGTACCCCTGCCTATTGTTAAGTGGTATGATATGACCTGTCCCATCTTAACTCTGGCCGTAGGTTGACTATATAGAGTAAGCAAGTGAGTCTTTATTTGTTTCAGTTAATTAAAACCTTTCAAACAGATAAAAAAGAGTGCTAAAAATGACAATGATAAAAAGGTGTCACATTTCCACATGTAAGATGTAGTACACTATCTTAACCAGCACAACTTATATCATAGATATCAGTTTTCAGGTACAAGTATCTGTAACTTGACAGAGGGGCTGATTACGATGTCGGGTGGAAAGCCTCCAACCTACAGCCGGATTCTCCTTGACCGTGTCAGAGCCCTTCTGACTGACTCAGTCGGTTTACAATCCGACCAGCTCTCGGAGCATTCGTGTCTGTCGGAACCGCATCGTACACCTCGATGGACAGCGTTTCCAACCTCGAGATTATGATGTCGATTTCCAACAGCCTTTCCGAGTCAGCCTGTCCGACATGAAAAGGCTGTCAGAAAGTGATTTTGGGGGCTGCTGGCAGGGCTGTCTTCATCCTGTTGACTCCAGTTGGGGGCCGAGGAGGTACCCAAGGGACCCTCCTGTAAAACCCTGCACTGTGGCAGGCACCAAGGGGTGCCTGCGACAGGGTGCAGGGTTTTCCGCACACACACTCCATTTCCCGATAGGAGCCTGTGTTATGGCTGGTTGTCGGGCAGAACACGGGCTCCCATAGGAAACAATGGGACTCCGACCGAACAGTGTTCGGTCGCATCATAATCGAGCGTGTGGAACCGCCGACCGCAAGTCGGTCAGTCCCGATTCCAAGTCGGTGTCGGACGGAAAGTTTCTGCCCAACATCGTAATGAGCCCCTAAGTGCATGGAAATGGACATGTTACACAATTTCATAAAAATTAATGAACTAAATAGGATTATTTTTTGCATGGCTCGATACTAAGATGCTGCATTTCAACATATGCGAACTAGTGCACAAGTTATACAGTTCCATCAAATTAAGAGAGAAGGCCTCATCTTTAGGAACAACACCTTGCCATGAAACAGTGCACGGGGGCCTGCTGAACCTAGCCCATCCCCTGCCTAGACAGATCACACTCTTAACCTCTGCATCATCTTGGACAGCAAGCTTTCTATGAAGAAATAGGTAACTGCAGGCTCATCTGCCTGCTGCCACACCCTACACATGCACCGCAGAGATCTTCAGTTGGCTCCCAGTCAACACCAGAAAACCGTCAAGCAGGCCCTTGTCACCTGCAGGCTGGACTTCGAGAACACACTCTATGAAGGAATCACCACATGACTCCTGAAGGGACTACACACAATACAAAACTCAGCTGCAAGACTCATCCTCAACCTCAGCAGATGGACCCACATCACACTCCACCTCAAGAACCTACACTGGCTCCCGATTCAGAAGAGATACCAGATCAAGCTGTTGACCCATGCCTATAAAGTCCTGCACAATGAAGGGCCAGTATACATCAACAAATGCATGACCTTCCACCAAGCGACCAGACACCAGCGATCCACCTCCCTGTTTCTTGCAGATATCCCCCGGATCCGTTGACACAACAACGGAGGATGCGCCTTCTCACACCTGGTGGCCAAAGCGCAGAGCGACCTTCCCCTGCACCTCAGGACTGCCCCATCGCTCCAGCAACTCAGGAAAGGACCTGACTGTCTGAATGGACAGATCACCACACAGCAATTAGCAACTCCAGAACCTCAAGACCCTCATGGGTGATTTGCGCTACTTTATAAATAGTTGATTGATTGATTGACTGATTGACAAAAAGAATTCCTATATGCTTGGCTCGATAATAAGGATCTGTCCCTCATTTGAAAGTATTGACCAGAAGTCATAACAGTTTGGTGGAAGGCACTGTTTATAGCTTAAATTTCCTGAAACTCATTTTTTTAAATTAATTTCTAAAAATGCTGGTCATTCTAATGTGAAGTGTACAGTCATTAACAAGTTAATAATGTCTTCCTTGATTGTTTCGTTAGTACTGTCGAATTCCACACACATTTTAAGTCTTAAGCTGAGGACTTCTACTTACAGAGTTTTGTCCTTGAGATACATAACTGCCTGAAGCATAAATATCAGATAGCGAGCTGACAATTGAAGGAATTTCCCTGACTGACAGGCAGCAACTGCATCTTTACAGGTTCCTCAAGCTTAGTTGCAGGACGACTGGCTGCAGCCAGTATCTTCTAAGTGGCATTAGCGGAGCACAGATACAAATGATGTGCATTAGAGACTCCAACTGCACTCCACAAAGTCGACATGACTGCAACATCATACCTTTGATTCTCCCAAAGTGATATTATTTCTGTGGAATCATCCCCACCTTGGGCCTAATAAGCTCTGCTTCATTGACATTTTCCAGGGCAAGTCCAGAAACTCAGAAACTCCTGACTCATTGTATTAAGAGAGTAGAATTCCTGGTCTCTTCATAGCAGAGACGGCCTCAATGTCCATTGATCTAAAAATTAATCTAGCTTGCTTAGATAACACTTTAGACCTGAGTTTTGAAGGTATATTACTGCCCCAGATTTCTTCTGCTGATAAGGCATTAACTGCTGATACAAAGTAATGGTGCAACTTCAAAGCCTTGCTGGAAATTGACTGCCATCTCTAACCCAAGTACATAAGCAGGGCTTCTTAACACATAGCACTTAAGGAATTCCATCGGTAGAAGCTAGACCATCGAGGGAAGGCTTATTATATGGTCTAAATTATCGCTTGAGTGTGCTATTAAGAAAATTAAAATTGATTCTTGTGATCTTTTAGTTCTCAGCTTAACACCAAAGTCAGGGAACCCTTATTTGTTGATCAACATTTATAATAGGTCAACTCCTTTTGCCAAACCTTCCCAGACTCCAAGAATTTTTAAAGCAATTTTGGTAGATTCTGGCCTTATTGATAAAGTGATTATTGCTGGAGATTTTAATACACCTCTTGAGCCATATACCCCCTATTTGGAATTAGTCAAGGGTGAAGATAAATCTTGGGGGATCCTTCCTTTTTGTGCCCGAAGGAAATCACCAAAAATGAGCTCTGCTGCCCTCCAGATTAATGATATATCATACAATGGTCACTGATGGCTTGAGGCCATGTAATGGTCGCTTTCCATCAGATACTGCTGCCAAGCCTACGTTCCTGAGGGGCAACTGTAAAACCATATTGATTTTATTCTTTTGAATGTATAGGCATGGCACAAAATAAAAAACATGGCAGTCATAGACCGCCATAACAGTGACCATTTTCCTATTGTATTAGATTGGGGCAAGTCACAGATAAGCAATAGGGAGAGTCCAACCCCATCCACATTATCCTTTCTTTCTTTTGATAAGTAATAATAAACTTAAGGTGAAATGGGAGGCTCTCTGTAGATCATAAGAGGCCATATCCAAAATGTATAGACTTGTATGGGACGAATTGCATATTTTTGAGTGTCAAGCCTTATCCTCTACCCAGATCACGATAGTGCAGGAAAAACCTTTTTAAAAAGTTAGGCAATTTGTTTGAGAAGGATTGTAAAAGTGGATAGGGACCTTGGACAACACGAGCAAATGAGTGGTCCAATTAATTTAGCAAAAATGCTAAGAAGGCCTTGAAAAATGCCCTAAAGAGCAAACAAAGAACACATATTGTTGCAGCTCGACAGGAGTACCCCAGGGCTATCAGAATTTGCAATGCCCAATAGGAGGCTGGTAAATGGAATGATTTGTCGGATGCCGTACGGCTTAGGGGAAACAAGCATTTTTGGTATCTGGTCACACATAAGAGGCGCAGAGACTCCGATCCAGACTGCCATATTGCCCCTGAAGACTGGGTAAAACATTTCTCGACCCTTTATGGGGAGAAAAATGGATCCAATGGGTCATCAGAGACTTTACCAGTTCTATAGAATCCCCTGGTGCAGAGATAAAGCCATTTACTTCAAAAGAATCTACCAATGCAATCCAGGCCCAGAAACCTAGTAAAGCCCCTGGCTTGGACAGAATCCACACAGATTTATTTTGTGGTGAACTTCAGATCTGGTGTCCCTACATAAACTCCCTGTCAAATGCATTGATAGCAGGATCTCCGATCCTGAGCTCCTTGAAAGGAGCGGAAATAATCACCATTCATAAGAAGGGAGATAAATCTATACCAGGAAATTACAGACCCATAAGTCTGATTGATAACATATAAAAAATCTATAGCATGCAAATTTTATCCTGACTATGGGACTGGATTTCCCCAGCTAAAGTGTTATCCCACTGGCAGGCAGGATTCAGTTCCAACACAAGCACAATCAACCAGATTAATGTCTATTAAGTGGAAGACATTATATATTATTTAGGGTTTGTTGTTTGTTGCATTCGTAAACCTTCGAACTGCGGTCGATCTCGTCCCAAGAGCAAAGCTTTGGAAGGTTCTGCATAGGTTTGGGGTCCTTTGGGGATTACTGTCTCTAATACCGGCTTTATACTCTGAAAATTGTGCTAGGGTAGGTGGGGCCCTACAGAGGAACTGACAGACTATATCCCCATCAGGAGAAGAGTCAGACAAGGGTGCGTTTTAGTCTCTACGCTATTGTGTCTGTACATACATAGCTGTATCCCCTATCTTTTAAATTGCAAAACTGAGTCCCCTAAAGTGAAGTATTACAAAACACTGTGTCTTCTCTTTGCAGATAACACTTGGTTACTGTCAAAAACTCCTCAGGGTCTATCCATTCTTTTGGACAAATTCAACACTGTTTGCACAGAGTATGGCTTGGAAATCAACAGCAACAAAACAAAGTTTATGGTCTTTGGTGCCCGGAAAAAAAAAGAAAACAAGATAATGTTAAGGGGTGAATGATTGGATAGGGTCCATGAGTTTGACTATTTTGACCAGAGAAGTGAAGAGTCCTATAGATGGGTAGCCCAGATAGAGAACAGTTTTTTACTTCAAAACAAAGAGCAGGGTTCATTTTAAGATTTGCTAATAGGGTGCCCGCTTTTGCCATTTCACCCCCTATGGCGATGTGGGAGAGCCCTGTAATATCTCCCTTTTTCGTCCAGGAGAAGGTAAATGAAGCCAATGGTAAAATACCTAATCTGCATTTTACATAAAGTGCATGTGGGGTTAATGACCATATTCAGGTATGGATCATAGTCTAATTCACGCTTAAATGACAAAAAGGAGTCTACCAGGAAGCCATGGGTTGCTTCAGGAAGTTTTACTCCTAAAACAAACTTGCAGAACGACGTTTTTACTTTGTCCCAAGCATCATTGGGTAATATGAAAGGCTGAAGCCAAGAACCCTTCAGGCCCAACTTGTAGATCCATGTTTTTATTTGTGCAAGCCAGGGAATCTTCCCAAAAGAGTGGACATCTCATATGGCTCTAATACAATCCATACAGTGTCCTACGTCCTTATTAGTTCAGAGCCTTATCCAATATTGAATAGGTCTCAAAATAATGATGTCTGAAATTGATCTGAGATTTAGATTGAAACTAATTGGAAGCATAAGGGCACTACTATGGAGTCTCAAGAGGGTCTTTATAAAAGCATTTTCTGCTTTTCCAATGGTACTAAGATTGCAATGCCCCCACAAATCTGCCCATGCAACCTGTGCCCGATGGGCTGCCAGGTAGTTGACAATATCAAACATATGTTATTGTTTTGCAAGGCTTATGCAAAACAATGTTCATATTGGATTATTCCTCGTTGCAGACTGTTTTGCTTTAGGAATCGTCACATTGCTCTTATGCAATTTAAATCCAATCCTAGAGACTGTGTTGTGTTCTCAATTGCAAGTTACCTGTTGGCATTATGGTATGTAAGGTTTAATGCACTTCTAAAAAAGTAAGATTATTTTCTGCACATTTGTCACCTTATGTAGCTTAAGGTTATCTTGTTAGGCTTTGAATTTGATTTCCTTGCCATTCTATTCTTAACTCTTTTAATGGGTTTTTATTTGACTTCTTTGAAAGTCATTTATCTATAGGTTGTTCCTTTTTTAACAACTTTTATCTTACAGTTTATGGATTTGGAAACACAAAAAGATTCACTTTGTTGGATTGCAATTCTTAAAATTAGTTTTTTAGAACAATGTTACTTTTTTTAAATTAATTTGCATGCTTTTATTGTATTACTTACTAAACGTTTTATTCTGCACCTTTTATGGCTCCACGGAGCTGAACTAAAGGAAATATGATGATGATTACCATCTCAAATGTCTCATCGTGCCAGGTTCGGCACTCCTTGCCTTAGTACAATATGTTGTGTTAATTGGTATTTATATAGCGCGTAATCACCAGCAGGTCTCTTAACGCTTAAGAGAGAGTGGCTGAACCCTACCATCGGCTATATGTCCATACACGTGGTCAGAGCTTGTGTTGTTCCCAGGCCTCCATGATTAATAAGGTCTTAAGCTTCTTCCTAAATTGAAAAAGAGCGGCTTCCCTACGTAGGCTTTCTGGTAGCTTGCTCCATAGGTGGGGGATCAGAATGAAAAAGCCTGTCCGCCATTGGTAGTTTTATTGAATCGCGGACAGGACAGCAGGCCTGCCTCGGCCAATAGGCAAAATAACAGCATTTTAATGATACGCTCTGCCTACACAGGTTGAATTTGAGACACAAGCATGCTGCTGGTGTACAGTAAAGCAGCGAAAAATGGACCAAAAACATCAGTTCTGATCTTTGAAAGCAAGGGCTCCATACATTACAGTTGCCATTAGTTTGGAGTTTATCATTCTACAAAGCACTGTTACTTGTGGTCTACTTATCCTAGAATAAATTTGCAAAACAAGACCACTAATGGTAAGGCAACTTAATTCCGCGAAGCTAAATGGTCTTTATGGCTGCCTCATCTGTTGATGTATACTCCCAAGTATTTAGTCATTGCTATTATCTCCAATTTTTTGGTGCCCAGATATGAAGATACTTTTTTATGTTGTAACCGTGAATCACTAAGATTTTAGTTTTTCCACTGTTGATTTCAACATTATTCATTTGATAGTACTCATTAAATGCATTCAAAGAGTGCTGTAGGCCTTTTTGAGTTTGATCAAATATGATTGAATCATCTGCATATTTGAGGAGTTGGATCTTAGGCCCTGCTAATTTTGGTGGAAAGGCTCTCGCGGTGGCTAGATGATTGTTGATTTCAGCAAGGTACAGGCTAAAAAGAAGCAGGGCCAGGATGCATCCCCATTTCACTCATCTCGAGGTCAGGATTTTATCTGATTTTACCCAATTGGTTGTGATGCACACTTTTACCCACGTGTCGGAAAACAGACTAATAATAGCATTCAGTAGTGGGGATGGTACCTCTCACTTATGGATCTAATGCCACAGCTGTCCGCTCTTCATGCAATCAGAAGCTGTGGTAAAATCATCAAATGCAGCTAACAGGGGGAAAGTTCTTCTCGTGGCCTTGTCGGATAGGCAGGGCAGTGCAATTAGATTATCTTCCATCTCACATCCACCACAGAAGCCCGTGTGGGTCAGCGGTATTATACTCTTTTCCCTGGTCCATTGTTCAGCTCTTGAAGTAAGATCTTGGCTTATGCCTTACTGTCTGCACCCAGTAAAGTAATTATTCTGTAGTTGGTAGTGTTGTCATAGGATCTCTTTTTCTGTAAAGGAACCAGGACTGAGCCACGCCAAGTCTCTGGAATTATGTTATGCACCCGACATTGACCAAAAAATGAGTGCATTATCCTTGCCCATTTAGTACTTGCAGCTTTAAAAATACTGGCAGGAATGCCATTTGGTCTATGCCAGCTGCATGGACCTTATGCTCTTATTTACTTCCTCAAGGGTTGGCCATGGGAGATCAGGAACCTGCACATAGAAATGCTCTACCAGTTCACAAAGACTTAATGATTCCACTTGTTGTTTGGCCACATACAGTTTTGCTACCTAGCTCGACCCAGATGTTGCTGGTTTGTTACCATACTTATATGGTTACTGGGGTTCATTATCCCATGTACCAGCACTCAAAAGGCACGGAGATTGGTGGATTTTGTTGCTTTATGTGGCTTTATCCACTGTTTTTTTCATCACAATTGGTCAGATTCCTATCTCTTCATTGTATATTCTCACTGTGCTGACCTATGTGCAATCCTTGCTGATTCTTTCTCTCTATTTCTCACCTAAAACCTGCCACAATGGTTCAGTCATTTTTTTAATTGAGGTATTTCCCTGATGTCATTACAAGAGAGTTCAGTTTCCAGCGTGATTGTGTCACTTGGTGTATCGGTGCTTTCGAACCTTTCCAGGATGCTTTTTATGATGATAGACCAGGATGCTATCAAGACTCCTGTTTCCTTTTCCCGTACACAAAAAGCGGATATTGTTACTTCTCAAGCGGTTTTCCGCACGCCTCTGTAAATGACTCACTTCTGCTTGTACGAGTCAAAGCTGGTACTGCACTTTCTGTGACGTGGGTCGTATTGGAGAGATAGTTGATTCTACATTGTCCACTCACTTGGATAATTTCTTATGGTCCTTCCCAAGTAAATGTACCTCCATGGTGACTGCATCTAACCTGGACTCCAGTGAGGCTTTAGTGTCAAGGACTGCTTGTAAAATATTTTCCATTTGTCATGACTGTTTTTTGAGAGTGGTTTCCATGTGACTCAGTGGGCCACTTGTTGCTGGTGTAGGTGTTGCTAGTAATTCCACAATGTCCTTTGTGGTGGTAGAGGACATTTTTTCCTGGTTTGGGTTTTGCCATGGTTGGATGATAACGTGTGGTATGTGACCAGCTCGTGTCCACTGCCAGTTTTCCTTCCAGTACCTGTCTGGTCTATTCTTGTGGGTAGGAATGTGTTGGTTGTGGCTCTTGGGGTCACCATTCCTCTCTTTGCAGTGAGTCAGTGTGTAACAAAAGGCGTATGAGAGGTGGTCAGGCTATCTTATTGTAGCACTACTCCTAGTTATGATTTGAAGGCAGTCACCCAGTCACTCTTTGGGTCACTTTCCTTTATTTCCTTGAGTGAGAGCCCTAGGGGCTAGGAACTGTTCCTATTATGTACACTTGCATGTCTGTCTCCTACAGATTCGATTTGATCTCATGAAGGGTGCAGCTCTGGTTTGTAACTTGGGTGATGCCACTGTTTGTCAGGGGTGACCAGAGAGCTCCAGTTGTCTCACTCTCATACAGTCTGCAATTGCTAGGCATATGTGCTGCCACAGATGTTTGTTATTAAGAGTATCAGGGTTTCTTGCTGCACGTATTCAATGTGAATTGCTCCACTATGGTGGAAGAGACAAAGAGTGGACTGCTCTCTGTCCCCTGCAGCCCCTATGCATGGGGCACTGGCTACTCTGGTCCCTGTCCACCCCTGTGTGTCTCATTACACCTTGTGTTTCCTGGCACCATGTGCACTGGGTGAGGTACAGAAAGGAGCCCAGGTCCGATGCGTCTCCTGTATGTGCTCTGGGAGTGAGGCGCTGGCCACAGCATTTCACCTCCTCACCCCTTTCGGGGCAGTCAGATGCCTCTGCCACACTCCTCGTGGACCAGGCCCATGGTGGCCGCACCTACTCCGGCTGCATCGCCCGTGCATCTTCCAGGTGCCGGCAGTCAGCCTGCACAGGTCCTACGAGATTCTCGCTTTAGCTTTTTGTTCTGCTCCACATGGCCCCAAGTTGCACCTCACTCTTTTCTCACGAAGTACTGGGTACCCTCCATCTCAGAGCCACCCCAGTTCTCGGTCTTCTCACCACCTTCATTTGTGCCGTGGCCTCTCCTGAGGCAGGCATTACTTCAGGTGCCCACTTGGATCATCATTCTTTTGTCTGTTGCTCCTTGGAATGTGCTCAGGGTCAGTATTACAGCTGGTCATGTTCACTCCCATGGGTTGTTAGGTGTTTTTAGTGTGTGGATAGAGTCATACCGAGGATGGTGCAGCTTTTTTAGCGGGCTTGGCATGGAACTTAGAATCTTGTGTCTGCTCCAGTCAGCATATTGGCCATGTGCCCACAGTCTCACATTCATTCATAACAGACTTTGATTATTTTATAATAGCCCTACCACATCTAGTCGACATCTCATCCTTCCTTGAAATGGCTAAAATATATTTTAAGTCACTTAATCCACAGAGTCTCCTCTATTTCAGGATCTGAAAAACCCTACACTATTATGTCAGTTTCATACGTGCAGCTAAATACTGATCAATCAACTATTCTTCATCTGCTTCCTCTGGAAAAACTTTGTTGTGACCATACTTGCTGTACCATGTTATGACATTCTGTGGAACCTCCGTGAACGGACCTTCCGTTGTCAAGCGGCATTCTTCGTGATGCAGCCGAGTTGGCAGTTGCTGCTGGCTGTGAGAGAGGGACACCGTGTTATCTATGTGCGCTATTGAAATAAACTACTGTCCACTAACTGAAGTCTTCACGTCATTGGATACAACATAATTTTGGCAACGACCTACAGCCAAGACGGTGTGTGGCACATAGAACGTGGTGGTAAACCTATACGTTGTAAAGGACTGGGAGTACATGATTGTCCTATTGAGACATTGAAGTTAAGGTAATCTGAGATATTACCATTAAGATAATTAACCCCTGTGGAGCACGCAACTGGCATTACGACACTTACTGTGGGTGTCCCAGTAGGGCAGAGCATTGGTCAGCGGTAGGAACATTGAGGCAGATTAATATAAGGCCTACTGGCGAAGGGGGCACGGTCGTATTTCGAACGAGCCAGCGTTGTGCAGCTAGCATATCAAACTGCGAGGAAGAAACCGTCTAACACACGTGAGGCTCTATAGCTTACCGGTAGTCTGTGAGGGGCAGCTGACCAAGCCATGTTCTGCTACTGAATGCCGTGACAGGCAAAGTTGTGGTGAGACATGCCCGAGTGGAAGGAGTCCAGTGTTGATCAAGCTGTGCAGTGCTACTGAATGCTGTAACACACAGAGTTGCTGTGAGACATGCCCATGTGGGAGGAGGCCAGTGTCTTAAAGGATCCACGAAGGATTTTCTGCAGGCTGTGAGAGGGTGAAGCATCCTGCCTTAAAGGGGAAATGTGTTACTCACACGAGAGGCATTTTTTTAAAATGGCATTTATTTTATTTTTCGTTACATAACTTTATCTACATAGACATCCAGTCTTGTGGAGAAATCAGGAGCATCTCTGAGTACAAATACAGTGTTACTTACCATTCTCCTAAACAGTTGTTGGTGCTGTTTACCCTTGTATGTTTTTTTCATATGGCATTAACAAGAATGTAACAGCATTAGATGTGACAGCTGTTCCTGTTCCACCCCATTTTCTAACACAACCTGGCAATCCTTGCATTGAGAGGGATGAGTGGCTAGACATCTGTGAAAACAATCTAAAAGCATTGGATGCACAAGATTTCATCTCTAACAGGAAAAGGGCGATTCTACTTATGAGTTTAGGGAAGGAGGGTCAGCACATTTTTAAGTACCTTCCTGTGGCCATGAATGATAGTGGACAACCTATTGAGGATGTTTATGAGGATGCGCATAAGAGATTGCAGAAGACGTTTGCAAAAGAGACAAATGTGGTTATGAGAAGATTTAAATATTATACCCAACCACAAAGAGTTGGCGAATCCATTGACAAATTTGTTACCAGATTACGAGAACTTTCTCTCAAGTATAGGTTTGGGGCGATGGCCTAAGAGATGATACACGATCAGTTGATAAGCAAAGTAGAAGCAGGAAAATGCAAGAACCGTTGAGGGCGGCTAAAGATCCGACCTTGAAGGATGCAATCAAAATTGCAAAAATATTGGAAGAGTCCGAGTACTGGATGAAGGAGATGGACCGTAGAGACATTAAGTTGAGCACCACAAATAAGGGAGAAACATCAGTGGTGGAGAGGGCTGATGGAGATGTAGTTGTGTTCACTAAATCTAATGCAAAAGGGGGAAGATACTTTTCCGGCATCAGGAATTCTTCTAAAGAATTTGGGAGTAGGATGTGTGGCAAGTGTGGTAGTAGTTACCATACATCTTATTCAAAAAATTGCTGGGCACTTGGCAAGGAGTGTCGGAAGTGTGGCCGTAAAGGTAATTTTGCTAGGATGTGTAGGGAAACCAATAAAGGTAAAGTGGCCATGTTGTCGGAAGAGGAATCTTGCAGTGAAAATACAGCTAGGCCTGACAGAATTACAGTCATGGTCCGTGTAGGAGTGCTGGCTGGGCGGTGACGTGGGGAGGGTCAAGGTGGGGGGTAGCAAAGTACGGATTACAGACTTATACAGGTAAGTAAACATTTAAATCAATGAAACGAATTTCGTTGCGCGCACTGCATCGCATTTGGCGATGCAGTGCGCGTGCAACGAAATTCGTTTTATTGATTTAAATGTTTACTTACCTGTATTGGTCCGTAATCTGTACTTTGCTACCCCCCTCCCTGCCCCTCCCCGCCCCACGTCACCGCCCGGCCGGCACTCCTACACGGACCGCGACTGCAGAATTATTTGGATTGGATCAGTTCAGGAGGATGAGGTGAACAAGGAAGAGGTGTTAGTGGCAGGCGGGTCGAATATAGAGGACCGATGGAGAAGCAGGCCCAAGGCAGAATTAGTCATTAAAAACAAGAGGGTTGACCTAATGGTTGATTCAGGGTCATTATGTACTATAGTACCCAAGGCAGGTTTTCCACAAGAGTGGCCAAATGTGAGGTTGCTGCCCAAGGCCATAAATCCGGGTGGGTATAAAGGAGAGCAAATAGACATAGTGGGCTACATGTTAACAGATATTTAATTAAAAAACAGGTCAGTTAAAGGCAAGGTTTATTTCGCTGAGTCTGGGCCACCAATCTTAGGTTGGTACCACCAGTATAATCTCCACATTAAGATTGACCCCCACGCTGTAGAACAAGTAATGGTGATAGATGATCTCACAGTGGAAGACATCTTAGAGGGAGCTAAGGAGGTGTTCAGGGAAGAGCTTGACATCTTAGAGGGGTATGTTCATAAAATAAAAGTCAGAGCAGGAGCTGTACCTGTCCAGCACAAACTTAGGAGAGTTCCAATCATGGTGAGGGATGAGTAAAGAAAATGTTGTATGACATGCTGTCTAATGGTTTCATAGAACCTGTGGAAAGTTCTGCTTGGATTTCTCCCGTAGTCATCACTGAGAAGGCTGATGGAAATTTGTGTTTCTGTGTTGACTTGAGAAGCCTAAATCAGAACATTATTTCACATACCTTTCCTTTACCAAACATTAACGAACTTGTTTTATTGTTGCAAGGTGGGAAGTTTTTCTCCAAGTTGTATCTTTGCCATGCTTATCACTAAATACGTTTACATGTCTTCTCTAATCATCTAACAGCTTTCGTTACTATGGAGGGCACTTTTCAATTTTCAGGATGCCGTTTGGGCTATCCTCAGCTGCTAGTGTTTTTCAGAGAATGGTGTCAGAAGTGTTTAAAGGTCTAAAAACATCATATAGTTCCAGGATGACATCTTGGTGTTTGGTGATAGTGTAAGCAGCCACAATTTGGCATTAAAAGAAGCTCTTGCAAGGTTGTTGGAGTCTGGGTTAACGCTAAACAGGGAGAAATATGCTTTTCTAGTTACTGATGTGGAATATTTGGGCCACACCATTTCCTCAGAAGGGGTGAAACCAAAAAAGATTTACTCTCCTCTATAAGACAGGCTCCAGTCCCTGACAACAAGAACCAGTTGCGTTCTTTCCTAGGTCTAATTGAGTATTACTCAAAGTTTGTTAAAAATTTTGCAAGTAAAACTGAACCTTTGAAAGTGCTCATGAGAAAGGGGGCAATCTTTGCATGGAAAGCAGAGCAGCAAAGATGTTTTGAGGTAATCAAGGAAGAGATTTGTAATGCGGGCATTCTTGTGCCTTTCTATGTCAATGTTAACACCATTGTGACAGTGAATGCTAGGGATACAGGCGTTGGTGCAGTGTTGTCTCAAAATGTGGGCACTTCAGAAAGAACTGTGGCGTTCACTTCATTCACTTTGACAGCTGTTGAACTACATTGTTCTTTCATAGAGAAGGAGACCTTAGAAGCAACCTGGGGTGTGGAATACTTCAGAACATATGTGTCGGGCGGAAAATTCTTCTCCGCACTGATCACAATCCTCTGTTGAAAATGTTGTCACCAGAAGGGGCAGGAAAGGGGTCAGCCAGACTGGCTCGCCTGGCATCCAGGTTACAGGAGTAAAACTTTCAGGTGGAATTCATATCTGGCTGGCGTAATGTGCAAGCAGATTGTTTGTCATGCTTGCCTCTGGATTGGGAAAAAATTGAAAGAGGTTGGAGTTACCAAGAGCATATGGGAAGGAGCCACTGCCAGTGTGGAAGATGTGGTTCAGTGGACCAGTGGTGTGGTTAGCAAGAATGAGTGGATGGGTGCCATGCAGCAAGATAAGGTCTTGAAAATCGTATTAAACTTCATCCTCAAAGGACAGGGTACCTCTGTCAAGGGTCCATCTCAACAAGAGATTTGGGATGGTTCTCATGGATGTTCATTCTAGATGGTTGATTGTGCATCTTCTATCTGAAATTACTGCCAAGGTCATCATAAAGGTGTTGTACAGTATATTTAGGGAGGAAGGTTACCCAACACTGCTGATAACAGATAATGGCACACAATTAACTTCCGGTGAAATGAGTGAATTTTTGCGGTGTTGTGGTATTAAGGACTCCTGGACTGCACTTTATAATCCACAAGCCAATGGTATAGTGCAAAGACCTAACCCCATGGTTAAGGGAGCGATCCAACTAGCCCTCGCCAATAACTTCGATGTCAAAGAAACCCTAGGTGAGCTGGTGTGGGCTTCTCGCACCACAGAGAATGCTGCCACCGGTGTGGTGCCTTTTGTTGCCGTATGAGGGAGAAAACCTTCCACTAAGTTGGTAACTTAATGGATGAGAGAATTGTTGGAACGGAAAGGAGTGAAAGTCAGGAACAAGTATCTCTTACCCCCTGTCCCTGTGCGGGGGAAGCGTCTTTCCACAATTCAGGAAGGGGACTGGATCAAAGTAAGTTTGGGCCATTGGCAGAAAGTTTGAGTAAGTTCTGGGGCCCTTTTTAAGTTAAAGAGGTTCATCAGTGGCATGTTGTGTTGGTCAATGGCGAAAAATTGAATTTACGCAGGGTGGCGAAGTTTTGTTCAAATCATAGGTCACCCAGGAGGAATGTTGAGGGAGATGCCTGTTCTGGTTACATGTTGGCCCTGGATCACCAGTTGTTGAACACTCCTCGTACGTGATAAAGTGTGAGGACAGCAGGTCCAGATGGAGATAATTTGCCTAATTATTGAAGTTTCAATGCTGGTGATCAGCAGGTACATTATCCTCATGGTTACACAACAGTGTCACAGACCCCTGCATGTTAGGTGGCCTCCCTACCACTTGCAAGATTTCGTGGTGGGGTAGTTTAATCTCTGTTGTTTTTAATGTTTTCATATCATTACTTGGTGTAAGCTTCTTCAACTGTGTTTTACTTTTGTGGTAAACATTTTGTATCATCCCAGCACTTATGCCATTACCTGTTAACTGTATTTGGCTTCAACCACATCTATTGTATCCATAGATATCTTCTTTTGTAACTTTTATTTCTACGCCTATATTCTCCTCTGTTGTTTATTTGTTCCATATTTGTATACAGTACTAGGTTGTCACGCTCTTCTAGAAGGGGACTGTGCTGAGAAAGGTGCAGGGTAAGAAAGGTGCAGCTAGGGAAAGGTGCAGACAGAGATGGTTGTGGTTTGGGTTTTGGCTGAAAAGGTTCAAACAAACAAATGGGCAGCTAGAGAGGGGTGTGGGGTGGATAGAGGCTGAAAGTTAAAGGCTGAGAAAGCTTTCGACAGGGATACCTGAAAAAAGTTGGGTTGGACAGTGAGAATTGTTTGCAGGTAATTGGAAATGCTTGGCAGAGAGTGGTGCGATTAGAGAAGTAACAGCAGAGGCAAAAAGACAATGTGAAATGTACAAATTATGCCTTATTTACAAAAGAAACGGCAATAATTAACTAAAACAGTTCAATTTGTCTAAAGTTGACATGTGCTCCATATGTACAACATGATGCTTTCACGGAATGCAAATATGAGTGAAAATGTTTGCATGTTAGCTGGAATATTAACGTGGGTGCAGTCTCTGGAAAAATTTGATAAAATGTCAGTTTTAGTGAATTAGTCAGAAACACCACGTACATTTATTATTAACAGCCTACTTTTCATATGACTTTATTTGTGATTGCAGTACCCAAATCAGAAGGTGTCAATAGCAATGAATAATGTACAAAATGTCGGTTTCTGAGTCATAAAGACTATTTACGCTCTTGTCTTAATATATAAACAACCTGTATATCTGACATTTTTAAAATTATTGTCAAAATACTTTAAATGCAAGCATTTCAGTTCACTTCCTTGTAACATTCTTGTTATTAAAATGATGCCTCTCAAAAGCTTCCTATAATGTCTATAGAGCACTGATGGAAGATTGATAAGCTTTTGCTGCTTTAAATATTACTACAAAGTAAACTCATCATGTGAGAAAAGAGCAGAGAATGAAAAGGAAACGGAGTCTAAAAGGTTAATAATACTGGTTGGCCCTGATTATGAGTTAGGCCTAGTCGTAATCACCACATGGCAGTGTAAATAGCGCATGATTTAAGGAATCGTCTGATCACGAGTTAAAAAACGCATGTGTTATTTAGCGTCTGTGCTAAATACCGCATGTCTGTAGTCATCATGCGCTATTTAACACATCTGCTATTTACCACATGTGAAAAATAAAGCATGTGGTAAATAACACTCAATTACAAGTATGAGAGTTCTGTGGAAAATACCACAATAAAATACCACCAGTCAAAAGCATGTGGTAACAATTTGTGAAAGTGTAGAGAAAAGCTTCAAAACAATAGAAAAAGAGTCATAGACCAACACAATAATGCAAAAAAATAAAAAAAACTACAGTACATGCACTGTTTCAGCTGAAAATAATAGAAATCTCTCACACACATGCACACAGGGCCAGAGCTACAATAACAGCCAGGGAGAGATGCAGGTGAAGCTGTCACAGATTGATTGCAGCAGCTCATACTTATACTCTGCAGTACACACCAATGGATGCAGCCCTGTTAGGCCACTATATTATACTATGCCAGATCCAGGCTCTCCTCCAATAAGCCATGCAGCACAAGGATGGAAATCACACCACCAATCAACGACTCCAAATGGTGCTGCAATGCAATAAGATCCTGGATTGACAGAGTGAGGCTGGAGCTCGTCAAAATGAGTCAGCTGGAGATCCAGAGGATACACAGGCTGGATATGAAACCAAACAAAACATATTTCCATTATTACTGACACCCTTGAGTCCAACACAGGGAACCACTGCCACTCCCTCTTACTGAAAATTTTAAAATCTCTAGACTTCTTTGCCACAGGCACCACACAGCAGACAGTGGATTTGGTGTGTGCCATTTCTGAATAAACCTTTAGCAAAATACTCTGCTAAGTGATGGATGCTTTGCAGAGAGTGAGTGAGCAGCCTGTGCAGTTCCCCCTGGACAACCACACAGCTAATGCCAGCAAAGCAAACATCTGTGCTACAGCAGGATTTCCTGATTTACTAGAGTTAATTGGTTACGCTCATGTACATTTGGTGACCTCAGGTAGACAGAAACAAGTGTGCTGAAACCATAAAATGGACACCACTTTTTATGTGCAAATTCTCTGTGATGTGGATCTGTGTATACTTAGCTGGTGTGTTAGGTGCTCTGGATATCATCCTGACGAGAAGCCACATTAGTCATACTGTGATAAAATATCACCCTTAAGGTACTGGGCAGACAAATCAGTCCTTCATAATCAAGAGTACAGTACATTATGATTGTTGTAGTCCAAACACAATACATGTCAGCAGTACCATTGGAGAGATGGTAACCTCTATGCCATATACATGGATTAATGTGAATATGCGTAACAAACTACATCAACCACTCTTCACAATGATGATGATCTCAGCCAAGTGAACTTTTTAACAACCACAGTAATTCCTTTACAACTCTCATGACTGTTGCCTTGGGTCCCTCCAACCCCAAGACATCCTTTCATGTCTTTCACTCCAGACATGTAGAGGATGGTCATAATTGTTTCTTACCACACCTTAAGGTTAGCTGAGCTGGAGAACTATCACCAATTGCCATGCCAAACTTTAGTGCATGTGCTTGGCAACTCGCTTAAGTACCTAGAATTTCAAGTTTTAGAACCCATTTTTAATATTCATAACATCATGTGGATATGTTGATTTAGTATCGATTTGCCCATTATCTTCTAAAAGCATGATTTTGGTGGCATCTTCAGCATAAGATGGCCCATTATACAGTCGTCGAGCTTACCACCTCTTTGGCCAAGACCTCCAGCTCGAATATAGACATTACAATGCGTACCAAAAGAACGCATGCATTTACAATGCAGACATTACAATGCACCTACCATTACAATGCATTTTTTAGAATGCATACCATTGTAACACATCCCGAAATATAGCAAAAATGCCTTTACATAGCATGCCATTACAAAGCATACCATTACAACGAATGCTATTACAACGCATGTTACAAAACCTATCAAATATGCTTTTTAAATCCCCCCTAAAATACAGGATAACATTTTTAAAATATCTACAGAACACAAACGTCAAAATTGCAAAACATTTCCTGAAGTAAAGTACTCCTAAAAAGCCGAAACATTTGCTAGGTTAAAATACTGTACTGGCATTTGAAAGTGAAGTGTCTCCATTCCAAATACAACAACACTGGTGTCCTTCCTCTACTTTCACACTACCAGTACAGAAAAGGTCTACACAAAATGGCTGACATTCTAAAAAGGAACGAATAGAACCCTTTTTTTTCACAGCACATAATAAACATTCATTCTGTCAGATTCTGACTGACGTCAAAAAATACATTCCAACACATATTTTCTTTTAAATTTTCAAACACCCCAAAATAAAATCTCGACCACCATTTGGTGCTCAGTGGTAAATTGACTTCCGTGGTGACCACACACTGCTGATGCGCGAGGAGAAGAACAACAGTTTCCTAGACAGACGTTGCCACCTATTGACTCAAGTAAGTGAAACATCAACATAAAACACACTTAATAAGAACACCAATAATTTCCAAACCTAATATTAATTTTAAATATCTTATAAATTCACAGGTTTTGAACATAAAACAAAATCCTTATAATTGAAGTACATTACATGGAGGAAAACCACTGTAGGATTGAATTAAACAATTTTTTTTAGCTAAAAATATTTTACAAAAAATCTTTACCTCGGGGAAGGTGCTGGTCAGTGATGTGGGGCAAAATTATTATTCCAACACCAATAGGTGCTGGCCACAGGGAAGGTGCTGGTCAGTGGTGGGGGCCAAAATTGCTATACCAACACCACCGGGTGCTGGCCTCAGGGAAAGTGCTGGTCAATAATGTGGGGTGAAATTACCATTCCAATACCAACTGGTGCTAGTCTCAGGAAAGGTGCTGGTCAGTGGTGGGGGGGCAAAATGACTATTCCTACACCACCGATTGCTGGTTTTAGTGAAGGTACTGGTCAGTGGCGTGGGCAATATTATTATTCTAACTCCACCAGGTGCTGGCCTCAGGAAAGGTGGTTGTCAGTGGTGGGGGGGCAAAATTACTATTCCAAAACCACAGGTGCTTGCCTCAGGGAAGGTGCTGGTCAGTGGAGGGAGCAAAATTACTATTCCAACTCCACCAGGTGCTGGCCTCAGGGAAGGTGCTGGTCAGTAGTGGGGACAAAATTGCTATTCCAACTCCACCAGTGCTTGCCTCAGGGAAGGTGCTGATCAGTGGTGTGGGGCAAAATTATTATTCCAACTTCACCGGGTGCTGGCCCCAGGGAAGGTGCTGGTCAATGGTGGGGGGCAAAATTACTATTTCAACATCACCTGGTGCTGGCCTCAGGGAAGGTGCTGCTCAGGGGTGGGGGGCAAAATTACTATTCCAATTCAACCAGGTGCTGGCCTCAGAGAAGGTGGTAGTCAGTGCTGGTGGGCAAAATTACTATTCTAACACCACCGAGTGCTGGCCTCAGGGAAGGTGCTGGTCAGTGATTTGGGGCAAAATTACGATTCAAACATCACCGGGTGCTGGCCTCAGGGAAGGTGCTGGTTAGTGGTGGGGGAAAAATTACTATTTCAACTCCACCAGGTGCTGGCCTCAGAGAAGGTGCTGTTTAGTGGTGGGGGGCAAAATTACTATTCCAACACGTTGCTGGTCAGTAGTGGGGGGTACAATTCCAATTCCAATTCCAATTCCACTGAATGCTGGGCTCAGGGAAGGTGCTGGTCAGTGATGGGGGCAAGATTACTATTCCAACTCCACTAATTGCTGGCCTCAGGGAAGGTGCTGGTCAGTGGTGGGGGTAAAATTACTATTCCAACTCCACTGGGTGCTTGCCTCAGGGAAGGTGCTGGTCAGTGGTGTGGGGCAAATTACTATTCCAACTCCATGAGTGCTGGCCTCAGGTAAGGTGTTCGTCAGTGGTGTGGGGCAAAATTACTATTCCAAAACCACCGAGTGCTGGCCTGAGGGAAGGTATTGGTCAGTGGTGGGGGGGCAAGATTACTATTCCAACTCCACTGGGTGCTGGCCTCAGGAAAGGTGCTGGTCAGTGGTGGGGAGCACAATTACTATTCCAACTCCACTTGGTGCTGGCCTCAGGGAAGGTGCATGTCAGTAGGGGGGTAAAATTACTATTCCAACACTTCGGGGTGCTGGCCTCAGGGAAGGTGCTGGTCAGTGGTGGGGGCAAAAATTACTATTCCTGCTCCACTGGTTGCTGGCCTCAGAGAAGGTGCTAGGTCAGTTGTGGAGGCAAAATTACTATTCCAACAGCACCAAGTGCTGGCCTCATGGAAGGTGCTGGTCAGTGGTAGGGGCAAAATTAATGTAATAATACCACTGAGTGCTGGGCTCAGGGACAGTGCTGGTCAGTGATGGGGGGCAAGATTACTATTCCAACTCCACGGAGTGCTGGCCTCAGGGAAGTTGCTGGGCAGAAGTGGGGGTAAAATTACTATTCCAACTCCACAGGGTGCTTGCCTCAGGGAAGGTGCTTGTCAGTGGTGTGGGGCAAATTACTATTTCAACTCCACAGGTGCTGGCCTCAGGTAAGGTGCTCGCCAGTGGTGTGGGACAAAATTTCTATTCCAAAACCACCGAGTGCTGGCCTCAGGGAATGCACCAGTCAGTGGTGGGGGCAAAGATTACTATTCCAACTCCACTGGGTGCTGGCATCAGGGAAGGTGCTGGTCAGTGGTGGGGAGCAAAATTAATATTCTAACTACACTGGGTGCTGTCCTCAGGGAAGGTGCTGGTCAGTGGTGGGGGCAAAAATTACTATTCCTACTCCACTGGTTGCTGGCCTCAGAGAAGGTGCCGGTCAGTGGTGGGGCAAAATTATTATTCCAACTCCACCGGGTGCTGGGTTCAGGAAAGGTGCTGGTCAGTGGTCGAGGGGAAATTATAATTCCAACTCCATCGGGTGCTGTGCTCAGGGAAGGTGCTGGTCAGTGGTGGGGGACAAAAGAATTATTCCAACTCCACCGTGTGCTGGCCTTAGTGAAGGTGCTGGTCAGTGGTGTCGAAAAAATTACTATTTCAACTTCACCGGGTGCCAGCCTCAGGGAAGGTGTTTGTCAGTTGTAGGCTATTGTTGGACTTGGCCCTTTTTGCAGGGTCATCCCAGGACTTTTTGCCTTCCTCTTGTATTTTTTCTTACCTGTTGCTGGTGGTTTTGTGACTCTGGGCACTTACCTACTGCTGATCAGTGCTAAAGTGCATATGCTCTTCCTTTGTAAATTTTTGTAATGGATTAGTGATTCCATGATTGGCATATTTGATTTACTTGTCAGACCCTAGTACAGTGCACTGTGTGTCCCCAGGGCCTGCAAATCAAATGCTGCTAGTGGGCTGCAGCACTGATTGTGCCACCCACAGAAGTAGCCTGTAAAATGTAACTCTGGCCTGCCATTGCAGAGCCTGTGGGCAATCTAGTACTGTCATGTCGAATTGGCAAGTGTACCCACTTGCCAGTCCCTAAACCTTCCCTTTTCTACATATTAGTCACCCCTAAGGTAGGCCCAAGGTACCCCTGTGGGAAGGGTGCAGTGTATGTGAAAGGTAGGACATGCCCTAGTGTGTGTGGCATGTCCTGATGGTGAATTACTGCCAATTTCGTTTTTCACTATTTCAAGGCTACCTGTTCCCATTGAACAGAATGGGGAGTTTGTTTATAACATCTTATAGACATAACTGCCCCTGGGAACAAGGTAGGAAAATGAAGTTTAGTATGCCTGAACTCAGAATGTTAAAATGCATCTTTTAGTGAGGGTGATTTTTACATTCTTTGTTTGAAAATACCACTTTTAGAAAGTAGGTATTTTCTTGCCTAACTTCCAGTGTGCCTCTGCTAGGTTTGTGTATTGCATGTCTGGCTTTTAGATGACAGGGGCTGGAGAGGGGCAGTGGCTCCATAGAGCCTGATGAGTCAGGGCTGGGCTGAATAGGCCTGGTCTGCATTTGGAGTGGTGAGAGGAGTAGCACCTGCACCTGAATAGGTCTGTGCCTGCCTTCCACAATGATGTCTCCGCCCCCCTGTGGTGTGTCTGGAGCCAGGACTCACACTGACAATGGAGCTTGTTGTGCACTTGCAAAGTGCCTCACAGAACTGGTTTTGACTGGGTACAGACACTCTCTGCCTTTAGAGAACAAAGGATTTTTGGGTATAAAAAGAGGGGCCAGGACCCCAGACTTTTAGATCACTTCTGGGAAATCAAGAGGAACCTTTGCCAAGGAGAAGAGCCGAAGAAGCTGAGGAGGAATACTGCCCCTGTCCTCTTTGGTGTCTGGGGTTGGCCTGCAGTGGCTACTTGCTGCTAAGGAACGGAGAAAAGGACTTTGATGTTTGCTGTGTCCCCTGCTTGAGGAAGATCTCCAAGGGCTTGAAACTGAGCTTGCCTCCCGTTCTGAAGTCTTTGTGTCCCTGAGACTTCAGAACGGGAGGCAACCAGCTCCCATGAACTTCCTTGCTGGGAGTTCTGACCTGCAAAGAGGTGCCTGTTGTTGTTTTGGACCTCTAGAGACTGTTTTCCACTGGGAGCTGGAAGAATCCACGCATCGTCCCGGATCGTCGCATCGCGGCGCCAAGTTTGTTGCATCGTTGGGGTTCGCAGTAAGAAACCGACGCATCACCTCCCCACGCAGTAAGAAACCGACGCATCACCTCCTCTCCGGTAAGGAACCGACACATCACCTCCCCTGCGCAGCAGTAAGGAACTGATGCATCACCTTCCCTGAGTGTAAGGAACCGACGCATCACCTTCGCTGCGGCCCGTTTTGTTTGTTTGCGTGACGCATCCCAGGTACTTTGTGTGAAAAGTGTTGCATCTGCAATTTGCTTTGAACTGAACTATTTCTACCATCTGAAAGTCATATTTTTATAACTGTATTGTGGATTTTTGTCGTTTGGTCTTGTTTTGGTTTAGATAAAGATTAGTTATTTTTCTAAACTGGTGTGGTGTCTGTTTGTAGTGTTCTCACTGTATTACTGTATGTGTTCAAAAATGCTTTACACACTGCCTCTGAGATAAGCCTGTCTGCTCGTGCCAAGCTACCAAGCAGGCGCGGTCGGTGGTAGGAGTGCCGGTCGGGCGGTGACGTGGGGCGGGGAGGGGCAGGGTAGGGAACTACGGATTAAGGCCTAATACAGGTAAACATTTAAATAAATAAAACAATTTCGTTGCGCGCACTGCATCGCATTTGGCGATGCAGTGCGCGCAACGAAATTCGTTTTATTTATTTAAATGTTTACTTACCTGTATTGGGCCTTAATCCGTAGTTTACTACCCCCCACCCTGCCCCTCCCCCGCCCCACGTCACCGCCCGACCGGCACTCCTACCACCGACCGCGCCTGCTACCAAGGCTGTGAGCAGGGCTTATTTTAGAAGTGTATCCCCCTTACCCTGACTAGAAGCAAGGGCCCCTGTTTGGACAAAGGTACCTACCTCTGCCAGCTAGAGACCCCCATTTCTAACAGCTATGAAATGTAATGCATTTGCAGTAAAACATACAGACATTATCATTTTTCTTTGACAGGACTTGCAATTTACCCATCAAAATGGACCAAACAAAAATATCATCTTGACTCAAATCCATCAACACCAGCACTTGTACACAAAGAGAAAGACATTGAGAGGTAACGTTTTTGCAAAGCATAATTTTTCACCCAAACAAACGAAAAAATGTCTCCTAAGCACCCACAAAAAACCATCAGTTTAAAAAAAAAAAAAAACAATTAAAAAAAAGTTGTACTCTAGATAAAAATCAATCTGCATATCTCTATTTATGTCAAATTTTCCTTACAGGTTAGCCTAACCACCACCAGAAGGGAGTAATCCAACTCTACAATATCTACTAGAAGAAGACCTGAACCACTAAAAGACCAAAGGAACTTGCAAAGGTAAAAAGACAGACTTTAACAATTAAAACAACCCGTCTTTCTTTTCACAGGCTTCAACTACAAATCACAGTGCAAAATCATAGTTAGCAAAGTCAGAGTCCAGCAATAGAATAAAGAACATTTTCTTTGAAAAGTCAATAGGCAGTCAAGAAATAATAAACACGTTTTCTTATCAGGTTTTAACTAATAAACATTTCTATTTGTAAACACTTTAATACAAACTTACTTTTTCTACCCTGTTTTACAGACAAATACAATATGGCAACAGGAAGAGAGGCAACCTACATCAAATCTAACAGAGGCAATCAACTGTTAAAGTACAGTGTCTATCTTTATTGTAAGGAGAGACTAACTGAGTCCAGGAATCATTGGAGGTGTGTGCAGTATTATGTATCCCTTTGTACAGGCAGAAAGGTTACTCTTGGTAATATTTTTGAAAAAAGCACCAAGCATAACCACTCTTCATCTGCAATGGAGATTAAGGTTAGAGAGAACATCCAGCAAATCAAAACCTTGGCATCCACCGCCAATGAACCCTGTTTCTCAGTTTTGACGGAGGTATCCCAAAACATTCCTATGCATATAGCAAGTTCTAAGCCGATAAATCCTAATCTCTGCAGAATTATACAAAAAAACTGGCAAGTAACCCACGACGAGTAACACCCCAGACCTACTCAGACATTAACCATCCTCCTGAACTTACTGTAACCTTTACTAATGAAACTTTTCTTTTGCATGACAAAAAACCCCCTCAGAAAAGGATACTAATCTTTAGCATACCCCATAACCTTGTAACTTTAGAGAATAGTGATATTTGGATGATGGATCAGACATTTAAATTCACACCCCACCCATTCACCCAAATATACACTATTCACGCCAATATCAATAACACTACAGTTGCTTTTAGTGTACAGTTTACGCCTTGATAAGCAAACCTCAACATACACTGAATTTTTAACAATAGTAAAATCTAAAACACTCAATAAAAATGAATAATTCATTTTGAATTAACCATGATTAACACCATTACTAAATTATATCCCGATACCCAAATTCAAGGATGTTTTTTTCACTTTTCACAGGCCAATTGGAGAAAAATCCCCAAAACATCCTTAGTTGAGGATTGCATTGCAGACTGTAAACTGCAGTATAAATTAAAGAAACTAACTGCATTATGTTTTGTACCTCCTGACAGTGTGAATGAATTCTACACATTAATTACAGAATCTAAGTATTTTACAAAAAACAATGACAAATTGGCTCCCTAACTAAGGGCCTCATTACGATGGCAGATGGACTTTAGTCCGTCCGCCCGCCATCAATATGGATTTGGGACCGGCCGCCTATGAGGCGGCCTCCTCACAATCCTAATCACGATGCGACCGCCACCACAGTGCCTGCATCCCCTATATTTTGCATCGTCGCGGGGATGCGGTCAGCAGCCCCCGCCACAATACAAAATAGAGGGTGCAGACACATCCTTGCACTACGTGGCAGGCACCCTGTATGGGGCAGGGATATGTAGGGGGGAACCATAGGTGCCCCCCAGGGTACATGTCCCTGCACCTGGGATTGAGGGGGGCCCGCAACGGGCCCTCAAATCCATTTCCGCCATTCGTTTTGCGTCTGGTTGACCACCGCAAAAGGGACGGAAGAAAGGGATATCATAATCCCCAGGCACCGCCGCAATGTTAGGCAATGTTTTTGTTCTGACAGGCGGTCGGAAAAGGACCGCCTCTCGGAACCGTGGCCGGTGGTCTTTACGACCGCCACGCTTAACCAACCATTCCCTCCGCCATCATGATATGGCGGGGGAAAACAGCACTACGGTGGCGGAGGGCCCACCACTGACCCGCTGGCAGTGGCGGGCCCTCCTCCATCGTAATGAGCCCCTAAATTCTTTGAGGACACATGGATTGGCCATCTAAGCAGGTCGGGTCACAGGAGGGCGCCAAGTTTTGCTGTTGAATGGTGGAACTGTTACACAACCTGCTTAGTGGGAGGTGCAAAGACTAATAATGCTATAGAGGGATGGCACAACTCCTTCAACAAATCAATCAGAAAACCTCTCCCAAACGTTTATCATTCCTTAGAAATTTGGAGGAAGGAGCAAAGTTTTCAGGAAATGAGAATATCACAATCATTTACAGGTAGTCTGAACCCATGTGTTTCAAAAAGAACTAAAGAAATGTCCAAGCGACTATTGGGTCAAATTCAACAATTTTCGGTGATGGTGGCTTCAGACTACCTAGACAATATTGAACGCATACTACAGTTCTAATAAAGACTAACAGCTATTCTATCTTACTTGCCTGTTTTGCCTTTTTTTGAAGAAATTAGTTTGTCATGTTATATATAATCTTTTTAAATTAAAGGAATGTCGGGCTTCTTACCTGAAGTTATCTTCTTTTTTCAAGTCTTGGTGATTTATAAACAACCACTCTTTACCAAGAGTCTTGAGCACTTCAATAATCCAAAGTAACAAATCCATATTCCATGAAGGTTTCCAAATGCTGTTGTAAACCAACAAAAAAGACACAGATTGGCATAGCCATATTTTCCAACAAAACACCTGTTGAAAATGTCACCAAAATCCAATAGCCAATCCAGGGCATCCATTTTGTCCTTACTCAAATATGTTTTCAGTGCCATCAATACCGTATACTAAGTTTTAAAAAGCATGTCGCAAAGAATGTTACAAAAAATAGCTTTTTTAAAATTTTGGTTTAAAAGAAATCCTATTCCTTTATTTATTTTATTTTACAGAGTTTTATATAGCGCGAACTTGACCCGAATCGGGTATCAGAGCGCTTTACATAGCACCAGTTGCATTACATGAGGACACATTAATTTTTTTTTTGTTAGGCACGGGGAGATTAAGTGATTTGCCCAGAATCACAGGATGTTCAGCGTCATTACCGAGACTCGAACCCAGTTCCCCAGATTCTAGGTCGACCGCCCTAGCCGTTAGGCCAACTCCTCTCCCCAATTCTTAAAATTAGGTTTTTTTTAACCAAAAAAATTAAAAAGAGCTATCAACCCGACGTGGGCCTACAACCGCGTGCTGCATAGGAATGAAAAAGTGGTTAAAACATTCAAAACATACATCTTACTACTAACATGAATCTAACTACCTCCGTCCTCTCTCTGTACAATAAAGTATGCCAACAATAATCTCTGTTTAATAAATTAAATGTGTCTTACCTGACCGCAGCTCTTACTTGCTTCTAATCTTGATCGCGATGCTTCACCAACTGTAGAAACAGATGCACAACTGCATATGTGAACCCTGAAAGTAAAAAGGAAAAAAGCACAATTTTTCTCATTAACCTCAATAGGAAAACATGGGAAAGTACTTTTAAAAATTGTTTACTATATGTTAATAAAATGTTTTTGTAAGGAATTTATTTTTAAAAAATAATTAAAAATATGTCATATTTTTAGAAAGTTTTACAGAACTTGATTGCACTATTAAATATTATTTTAAATAAACAAAGTTATATGTTTTATCTGTTTTTAAAAATGATTTCAATAAATATATTTTTTCCCACATCTAAAAGTGTGTTATTTATTTACAGTTTATTTGAATGTTAAGGGGCTCATTAGGATGTCAGTGGGACTGACACCGACGGTACGTCAGTTTTGGGACCACCGCTATCTGACGCAGCCGTCAGACCACCGCATTACAATGCGGTCGTTCCGATCGCATGGGTGAGGGTCAAACCTCTGCGGTTCCGACTGGCTCAAGGAGCCCGTTGACCCTGCGGTTGCAATGTAATCCCTACAATGAGGGCGGCGCCTGCTCTGGCACTGCCGTAGGTATTACAACGGCCTTTCCGATAGCCTTTCAATGGCGGTCCGACTGCCATTGAAAGGCTGTCGGAAATGGACTTTGGGGGCCCCTAGCAGGGCCCCCGTCCCTCCGCTGCTTCCGCTATGAGGCCAGGGGGGCACTACAGGTGCCCCCACAAACATCCATGCCCCATGTGGCACCACAGGCTGCAGGGATTTTTAAAAACATGCCTTTTGGCATTGGGGCTTGTGCTGAGGCCCTTTTCTAGCCGCAGCACAAGCCTCAATGCCAAAATGAATGTTTCTAACTACCTCCAGGGCAGTCGGATCCTAATTAGGCGCTCGTGACTGCCCACTACCTGTCAGCCAGTACCTTTACCACAGCTGCCGGTCGACGGTCATCCGACCGGCATTGTAATTAGGGCCTAAATCACTATTACATCTCCCCATGCTAAGCATACTTTTTTTAAATGTATAATTATTTTAAAATAATTAATACCTGAGTACTAATACACTCCCCTACCCAAAACCCCTATTTCCCACCCATCCTGCACCAGATGGTGGGTGTCACACACACAAGAGTATTTTTGGATTGTTAAAAAAAATTAATAATATTAATATAAATATTTCAAATAAATTAATACCCAAGTATTTAAATTAATACCTGCCTATTAATACACTTCCCCACCCAAAACCCCTATTTCCCACACATCCCATGCCAGAGAATGGGTGTTACACACCCGAGTACTTTAGGGACTTTTTGAAAAGTAATAATATTAATATTAAAAATTAAAATAAATGAATACCCAATGATTTTAATGAATACCTGAGTTTTAATGCACTTTCCGATCCAAAACCCCAATTTCCCTAACATCCCGTGCCAGAGGGTGAGTGTTATACACCCAAAAGTAATTATTTCTATTTTTTTTTTTTAAATAATACTGGAGTATTAATACACCCCCCACCAAAAACCCTTATTTCCCTCACATCCTATACCAGATAGTGGCTGATACCATGCCAAGAGCATATATTTAGTTTTTTATTAATGACATTAATATTAAAACTGCAAATACATTAATACCCAGGTATTAAAATAAATATCCGAATATCAAAACACTCCCCCACCCAAAACCCCTATTTCCCTCACATCCCATGCCAGAGGTTGGGTGTTACACCCCATGATTTCTTTTAAAATATTTTTTTTTAAATTAATAATATTGATTTGATATACATTTCAAAGAAATGAATACCAAGGTGTTACAATTATTCCCTGAATATTAATTTACTACCCCACCCAATAACCCAATTTTCCACACATCCCATGCCAGAGGGTGAGTGTTACACCCCCAAGAGTTTTTTAATTAGTTTTTAGCTAAATAAATATAATAAAACATGTAGAAATTAATAACCAGGTATTAAAATTAAAACCTGAGCATTAAAACACTCCCCCAAGCAAAACTCCTATTTACCTCACATCCATTCAATATTATATATTTATAATAAATTTTTAAAAACACAAAACTTAACCCCAAAAAATTAAACATCAATCTTTAATAATATTATTTCAATATAAAAATGTACCTATTAAACTTACCATAAAATGTGTTGGAATGGTATGTGTTGTAATGGCATCTGTGTTGTAAAAGCATTACGTTGTAATGCCTGCGTTGAAATGGTAGTTTCCCCTCCAGCTCAGGATCCGCAAACTTGTACTTCTTTTTCCTGCCTG
Organism: Calotriton arnoldi; assembly: GCA_963921515.1. Lineage (NCBI taxonomy): Eukaryota > Metazoa > Chordata > Amphibia > Caudata > Salamandridae > Calotriton > Calotriton arnoldi. The sequence goes on along the minus strand of CAWUFW010010740.1, from coordinate 129,847 downwards.
GGTTCATGATAGAAGAATTTGGCAGGTTTCTAATGAGGGATGACCTAGTAATATCAGAGGATGGCAGTGGATTCTTCTTGTCTTATTCTACTTTTCTTGTTTCAAGGTGCTTTGTCCACACAAAATGCACGTCTGCACACTCCCACACAGGAAGGAGTTGTTGGTGTACTTTTGGGGTGTCCTGTTTCTCTGGCTGTTTCTGTTCTCTAGGGATTAAGTTCTATACTCCTGGAACTTCCAGTGCCTACAAATGGCCACTTCCTGATGTTTTATGCATGCACTATGCCTTGTGTGAGGTATTTGGGGCATGCCCTAAATAGCAGATTTGCTTTTTTACCATATTCACTAAATAATCAACATTCGCACTTTAGCACATGTGCTAAATGACGATTCTATTGTACAAAGTAAAAACTCATAATCAATGCTTCTTACCAAAGTAACAAATTAAAGAGCAAGGAAGAAACATGTTTAGCACAGAGGGGTTTATTACGATGTCGGGTAGATGACACCGTTGCAGATTGGGAACCGCCCAACCTTAGGTGGGTGATTCCAACCACAGTATTTGGGATGCGGCCACCCATAGGGTGGTCAGAAACATCAATTTTTCAATGGAAGCTCGTGCTGCGGGCAGAAAAGGTCCGCAGCACAAGCTCCCATTGAAAAATTGATGTTTTCAAGCATCCCTGCACTGCGTAGCAGGCACCTCAGATGCAGATAAGCTAAACTTGAGGGTGCGGAAAAAGTATGTGTAAAGATACATAATACATGATAAAATGGTACGGTTAATAAAATTAAAAAAAATATTAATGGAAACGGTTAAGGTCCCCTTTAAATAAATGAATTATTAATAATAATGGAACAATAACATAATAATATATATTTAAAAATTACAAATATGAGGTTTACATTAGATTCATTTGAACGTAATAACCAAAAATAGTGTAAAGGGAATAATCATAGAGGATCTCAGTAATATTCACTCCCCCTTTAAGCACCCAAAATGAATCTCAAACTTATTAATGCACCATAACAAGAAACATAGTAATGCAGCATAATATGTCTAGTGCTATAAGTAATAATGTGCACATTCATGCAACTAGATGCTGTGCAACCTGCTCCTGTGCTGCCGAAAGTGCTAGGAAACTGCCTGTAATAGCAGTTTACCATTTAATCGAGAGAGAACAGGTGAAAAGAGAAGCGAGGACCCAATTACACTCTGCGAAAGTCCTAGATGGCGCCTCTGTGAGCAATTACTGTGCTACAGAATTCCTGACCATAGTCTCTTTGCTGGTTATAGCAGGAAAAGTGTGGAGCACAAAAGTGTTCCTAGATTTGAGAGTAAAAGCACATCAGAGAGACAAGAGTCCTATTGTTGTAATACCATGCACAAAGGCGTCCAGGGAAAGCAGAGGGAGGACCTTAATTGACACCCCTAGGATTTTCTTTTGACACAACAAATACGGCCACTAGGCAACTCCTGAAGTTATGCTTTATACCAAGTAATATAAACAAACGTCTTTTCGCAGGTCAGCTATTCCACTTCCAGTTCCCAGTTCAGTGACAAAAAACAGTTTCCGTCTTTTCTCCGGACCATTCCAAGCAATGATTATCAGGCTCATGGGATTGTCCGGCTGGTGGTACACTTTGGCTGGACCTGGGTGGGTATATTGGTCAGCGATGATGACTATGGATTCCAGGCATACCAGATCCTGAAGAAGGACCTTGAAAGAGCAGGAGTCTGCATTGCTTTCCACGAGACCCTACCCGATCCTAACTTCACATCAATCCTGAAAGTCAACCGCATCTTGGCAGTGATCAAAGGCTCTTCAGCTACTCTTATCCTTGCTTTCACATATGGAACATTCCTCAGGCCCTTAATGACTGAGTATGCAAGGCAGGGGGGGATGAGCGAGAAGACATGGATAGGCAGTGAAGGCTGGTCCATGCCTGTTTACTTACCTAAGGATATTGCCAGCTCATTTAGTGGCACCCTTGGATTTGCCATTCATGAAGGACAAATGCCAGGATTTACAGAGCACCTCTTGAAGGTTAACCCTCTTAACTCACCAAATGATATGTTTGTGCAACGGTTTTGGGAAGTAGCCTTTGGTTGCCAATGGCCTAAGCCAGGACACCCCTTAACTATGGATAACACCACAACTAGTACAGGCAAAATCCTCTGCTCTGGTGATGAGAAGCTTGAGCCATCAAACAGCCAATACCCGGATGATTCAGACCTCAGGTTTACGTACAACATTTACAATGCAGTCTATGCAGTGACTCATGCACTACTTAACATGCAGTCATGTGTGCCTGGAGAAGATCCTACTGCCAACAGCACATGTGTTGCCCTCCCGAATATTAAACCCTGGCAGGTAAGATATAACAACTGAGCCTAATGCAAATACTTTAGATTGTTTTTAATGAAAGTAGGCTGTATATTGAAAAGAGTTTGTCACTTATTATGGATAGCACATAGTTATTTTTATAACGGGTCTCATTACAAGAACAGAAGACTGTTTGATTGACTCATGTTGACCAGCATGGAAAGTCAGACCTTTCTTCCTGTAGGACTAATCCTAAACTTGGAGCAGATTTACAACTTTTTAGGGTTTATAAAAATCCCAGTAGCACAGCAAGCAACCTATATCAGTTATTGATTTTCAGGGCCAGTCATGTACAATACAGTTAGGAATAATTTCCAGCAGGTGAAAATTCAGGTGAGAATTTGGCGTATTTTATTATAATACACATAGACATTTCCACGGTTGTTATTTTTGATGCTCTACAAGGAAAATATTTTCCCACTACACTTCCATTTAATTTGGGCTCATTCACCCCTCATTTTCAAGCAACAAAAGCACTTGACTGGAGGAAATGTTATCATGCCATCAATTCAGTAAATCACCAGCAAGAGTATTTAGAAACATGCAAACGTAAAAATGGTTACCGATTAGTGCAAGTAAAACCACTCTGGAACACCCACAATCCAAATGATAACTCTAAATTTCCGAATGTGGATATTTAATCATACAGGAGGAATTTAAGTATATATTCTTACTGCAAGGGTAAAATAGCATCAATACAGATTTTGGGAGCACAGTAGGGAATCAGCCCAGTAATGGGCTGTTTTTTGCAAATTTAACTTTCAAATGTGTTGACAAAAAGCTTTTATAGCCAAGTGCTGTCATGGGAATATGACAGCCTTTTAATTCAGAGAATGTTGTTCTAATGGGCTCATTTACAAACTGATAGGAGGCCTACAGAGCTGGACAGGCTTTATATTCCACTGGGAATTTCCCTGATGGGCTCGAGTTCTTGAAGGCCTGTTTTGAAACTCCAGCCCCCCTCTCTCACTTTCCCAGGCTCCCAGAGGTTAAGTGCATCAGGCATATGGTGGCTTCTAGAAAGAGAGAAACAGTGGGAGTTAGGGGGAAGGTACAGAGAAAGTGATTAGGTGAGAGAAGAAGAGATTGGATGGTTGGAAAGAGAGAGATTGAGCAAAGAGACAAAGGGAGGGGGCTGGGTACAGAATTTTTTCCAGAGCTACTTTTGGCTCCTCAGTCTGGCCCTGGAGGTCCACCGGGTCTGCTGGATTGCGAGAGGTCCCACATTTACCCCACAAGCACAGGGTTGCCTGCCCAATTTAGATATCCAAGCTGCTTCAACAGGGATCAATTTCTCAGTGCACAGGAAGCACTTTCAGCCAACTGAATGCTGGATTGGTCGCCATGATGTTGTCCCTTCTCCGCAAACTGGCAGGGAGTTGTGTGTGGAGGCAATTATTGATTTCCCCTGTTCTGGTTTGCCAAGCCTCATAATGGTGGACCAAAGCAGGAGAAGTCTGCATCAGGAGGTTTACACTAAATAGGGTGGACCTCCTAGTGCAGTAAGGACAACTATCGTCTATTTGCCCATGGCAGTAGTTCCAGTGCATATGGGCCACTGCAAAATTGCCTCCATAAAACTTTTCATCTGATTCAGAATATCCCATAAACATATACATGTAATTCAACCTTAAGGAACATCTTCATAAACCTGCCTCATTTCTGCTGCTTCTCATGTGGTTTCCATGCTGCAGCTTCTCCATTACCTGAAGAACGTGCGATTTAAGAACAAACTTGGAGAGGAGATGTACTTTGACCGAAACGGGGATCCTCCAGCCACTTATGACATCATCAACTGGCAGTTGCAGGATGACGGCAATATACGCTATGTAAAGGTGGGGAACTTTGACTCCAGTTTGCCTACGGAGCAGGAGCTGTACTTCAATGCCAAAGCCATCCAGTGGAACATGCAAAGAACTGAAGTAAGAAATGTATGGAACCAACAAAGATTTTCCTGCTCCCTATCCCAGGGCTCATGTTCTATAAAAGACCTATTGTGAAATACCTCCCTATCACCAGCTAGAACATATGCTTTTCTTTGTTTTTATAAGTTGAGTAACCTTCTAAAAGTGCTTTATATGGTAACAAATGAGCACATGTGGACAGGTACACAGTTTGATGTTCACACTTAAAGATACTGGTAGATATTTAGGTTTAAAAATGATTTGTAACATTATAAGATCACATTACAAAAAAGCACCAAGACATAAAACCTAATACAACTTCACTCTTTTGGGGTCAGTGGCCAAAGGTGGAGGTGGTAAGATTGGTTCTCATTATTCCCATGAGTAGTCAAAAAATGGAAAGTTATCATGGTGAGTTATACACACAATGTAAAGGTATTTGTGTAGCCAGTAAGGTAAAATTGAGACCTGAGTCGATCAAAGCAAGTCGTATCTTTCTGAGGTCGATGCACTGATAGTCATTGCATAGTGCTATCATACTATAGCATTAACGAGCACTGTTGATGACTATACCATTTGTTAAATGCCCTCTCGTCAAAGGATTAAAAGGTTTTAGTGTTGCTGGAATATTCCAGCAACAGAGGACACAATATTCTAAATTAAATATGGAGCAACATAGGAAATATAAAAGACAACAGTGATGGCTTATACCAGCTAACAATAGCCCTCTGTCATTTTTTGTCTTCAATAAAACCCACATCAGTTAAATATTCTAATACAGCATCATAGCCTCTGGCCCACAGCAAAAATGGTTGTTACAGGCCCTCTCCTCGAGTTATAGACCCAAGCCGCAGACATTTAACAACCGGTATAGCCTGAGGTAGAAGGGCTATAATGCTATTAGAATATTCCAACCACTGAGGGTAAACTGTTCTGAAATAAAGAAGACGCAAGACCGAGATAAAAGACAAGCATCAGAATGTTGGAGCAGAAGGGTTATACCAGCCTTATTACCACTAGGATATTTTGTTGTTTTCAACTGAACCATTAACATTCCAATGTTCTAATAACCACTATTAAGTGTCATTTGGCAATAACGTTTGTGATGTGCCCTATATGAATGGGATATAATATTATGAGATATAACAAAATCAAAACCCAACATTTGTACTGGTCTTGCAACTTCAGTGAAGTGTCATCATTTAGCATGACGCAACTTTCACTTTTTTTGTGAATGTGACATTTTACTTCTTGGTTTCACACAACTAAATACACATCAGTAGGGTGAGTTTGAAAAGACGACAGCAAACAACTTGATTGTAATGTACCTAGGAAAAGATACTGACTACCTTTCGTAAATTTGAGAATGTGCCAAAATCCATGGGTGGGTGTATGAGATGCATTCGAACACCTATGCTCCACCCATGGAATGCCTTCCAGCTTAAAGTGTAACACAACGCACTGCAAGCAGCAGTGTTGCATTACATTTCTTTACAAAGCAATGCGAGGCAGTCCAAATCGCTCCTTGGGTGGCTTTATAAATATTATTGAAGCCTTAGTGTTGTCCTTGCATTACCTTGTGTGGTGCAAGGACAGCGCAAAGGCTTGACAAATCTGGGACTGAATGTGTAATGCAAATATGAGGAACATCCAAAATTCACGACTACTCTGGTCAGTCAAGTGGTTGGTAAGTGGGCCTGAAAGACTATAGCAGTGATCACTAGCTGTGGGAAGAAGATGGTCTATCACTATGCTGAGATGGTTGCACTGGGCTGGCTTTGATTAGTTGACAGGTACATGACATTTGACGTCTGATGGTATGGATGAAAAAGGCAAGAGTCCCAGTAGTGCGTTGACATCTAGCAGCCACACCTGTGAAAAGTGAGTTCAATGTGTGTGTGAGGCTCTCTGTGTGTTGTCATTAATAATGCTGCACACATGGGATGAGGCAAATCTGCAGCTCAATGGGGCAAGGAGACCAGCAGTGTAGGGAGCTCCAAACCCACACCCATTAAATCAGCGGTCATATACCAACACTTACGCTACTATGCTGTCAGACATGAACATCGGGTTGCCAAACATAGTAGTTGCTACCTTAACACTGCTTTTGCGAAACCACACCCACTGGTAACAGTGCCAGTACTAGTAACAGAAAGCGAGAACTGTTCTTTAAGAGCTATGCTTACATTTTGCAGTTTCCAACTCTTGTCCCTCCACAGGCCTTCATCAGCAAATAGGAGGTCACTGAATAGCCAAATGTGGGACATATGCTGGGACCTCACCAGCAGTATTGTAAATGTATCCCATCAGAAGCCTCCAACTGACTGCTGATTGTTTAGGGGCAAACATCACTCCAGTTTGAGGCACTGTTTAAAGACTGTTGCAGTTTCAACCTTGTTTATTGGCTCTGATGCTGTGCCATCCAAGCAGACTCCTTGCTCTCTTTTACTTTGCTAACCAGTTCTTTCTGGCACTGCTTCACTGGACTCTTAGGTATGTTGCACCTCCAGATATACACCTGTCATCTAGAGGTCCAACACATAGGAGGCACAGGTACATATATAACAGGGCCCATATTAGGGTCTACATTTTCATGTTCTTTGTGTAATATTTTCATTTTCAAAGTCTACCCACAAATGCTTGTATTATCAACAGAAAGAGAAGACAGTAAACACTGTAGGCGATATTGCATAAGGATTACTACCAGGAGAAAATGGAGAAAAAAATCTATTTTACATCTTTTTTTGCTCCTGTTATAATAAGGAAAATATACATTGTGTTCTGTTCCAAACCTTAGTCCACAAGGTGTTTCAAAAGGTCAAAACATGCAGCAACACTTCTGCACTACTCTTTGGTACTCACAGTAAAAGAAAAACATTGTTTTCTTATTGTTTTAATTATTAGCTATGGCACAGCACCGACATCCAAGAACCATATTGTTTCGTTGAGTATTGTTATGTCACCACACTACTCAACAAAGCCTCATTGTGCTATTGTTATTTTTCATCAACATCTTTTTATTTAAAGTTTCATTCAAAAGCCATTTACAAACAAACCAATAAACTGAGCAACCATCCAACATGAGGTTATACATAGTGCAATTCTTTCAAAGAAAATTAGGGTAATAGAGGAAGTCCTTTCCATTGGACAGAACCCTTCACAGATCACACCCCTTCCTCATCAGAGTGCTCATCATTTCAGTCCATCACCACAAGGTGCCAGCTTTCATGCCACTCTTCCCGAGGCAGATTAATCCATCTCTTGGAATTCCCTCCAGGTGCCCCACACTTACTCAAACTTTCTGTGGCAGCCTGGTGACTTACATATGGATTTCTCCACCAGCATACACCAGTCCGCATTTCTAGTCCATTGCTTGACTCCTGGGATCTTCTGACTGCCTCGCAGTCTAATAATGTCTCTACTGTCCATCATGAGGGTCATGTAATGTCTGCCACTGCAGTGGTGACAGACAGCGGAGTGGGTGGCAGTTAATGAAGGCCAATTTGGTGGTGCCCTACAAATCGGCGTTACGTAGGCCGCTTTACTAACGAGAGGAGACAGGGATGCTGGTTTGTGTGTGTCGGTGCGCGGGCGGCTCTCCTCCCGTTCGCGCACAAGCACAACTATATATTTTACGCACCCGCGCAATGCGGGTTAAACCAATAACACTTACATGGCCGGGGGTTAACCACTTTCACCCTGGGCCCACGGTATAGTCAAGTGGGCTCGCCCAACACAAGTATCGCATCGCGATACAACATTCCTCCCCAAAACAAAACAAAACATCAAACTTTATTAATAACACCACTGGTGGACACACCAAACCTGCTTCTGATGTCCCCAGTCCTTGGTCATGTCTGGCTAGCAGTGGAAGTCTTTCAACCGACTGGAAGGTTCGTGATTGCTTCTCAAACCATATCTGCTGCGACCTCCTCGGACCCTGGCACTAGTGTCAGGCGCTGCAATATTTTCAGGGGCAGCTCTAGCCGGATCCGACCCATCTGAATCTTGGCCTCGGGCTTCAGACTGGTCCCGGGGGCATTCTCCTGCAGGCTCGTCATCCCAGTCTGATTCGCATACAGTCCCATTAGGCTGACTCACACCAGCCTCCCAGTTCCCGTGGAATTTCTTGAAGGCTGACACATTTCGGGTTATCCGCTCCATGCCTCTTGTTGCTGTTAATTGTGTCCCACGGATATGAGTGATGCGCCACGGATTCTTTTCAAACCTGAGTCGGAACTTGCTGCCAGGATGCCTGTCCTGGACTAACACCAGATCTCCTAGCTGCAATCTGGAATTTTCCGTTAGACGGCGGGCACTGACTTGATCATTTGCTCTTTGTCACCGCCTGTGTACCTCTGGTTAATCCACCCCTTCCAGGATCCACTGTGGGTGGTGTGGGATCGAGTCCCTCACTACTCTCCCCATCAATAAGTGCCCCGGGGCCCTCCCGGTAGTGGCTTGCGGAGTCTGGCGGTAGTCTCTGAGAAACGAATAGATGGATTGTTCCACTGACTCCCCATTGGCGACAGCGATTCTGATCACCTTATTCAGAGTTCTCATAAAGCGTTCCGCTTCACCATGGGCCTGGGGCCACTTGGGGGTTATCTTCCGGTGCCGAATCCCTTGAGATGACAGATGGGATGCCAGCTCTTGACCCTGAAACGGAGGGCCATTGTCAGTCTTAAGTTCTCTGATGAGCCCATGGGTGGCTATCGCTTTCTCCAGCTTGGTGATGACATCTCCCGCACTTAGAGACGAGATAATCTCTACTTCGGGATACTTTGAGTAATCATCGATGATCACCATGGAGTGCCTTCCATCAGGGAGACTTCCAAAATCCATGCTGGCGCTCATCCACGGACCGTCAGGTCGTCGTTCTGTCACAATGGGTGCCGGAGGATTCGGCTCCCCGGTGGCCTGACACCACTGACATGATCTTACAGTTTCTTCCACCTTAGCATCCATCAGGGGAAACCAGACCTTGGTCCTCAACCGACTCTTGGTTTTTACCATGCCCTGATGACCGGCATGGGCAAGTCCCACTACCCTGTCTGCCAGAGTGGATGGAATAACCAGTCTATGTCCTCGGAGGAGGCATCCATGGGGATCAACGCTCAGTTCATGCCTCACGAGATACAGGCTGTCCAGGATTCTTCGTGCTTCCGGAGTGAAGGTGACTTCGTGGTTTCGGAGGTGATGCCACTGGTTATTTCTTACCGCCTCCACTGCCTTCTGCAGGCATTCATCCTGGGCCGTCGCTTGGCATAGTTCACCCAGAGAGAGCGGTAGCGGGCACGATCTGTCCGCGATGTATCGGACATACTCTTCCGTCTCCTCGGCCTCTTCCATTTCACTGATAGTTGCTTTTCTGGGATGGTGTGAGAGATAGTCCGCTGGGTTACTTGTTCCTGGCTGGTACTCGATCTTACAGTTATACTCCTGCAGCATCCATTTTTTGATGCGCGGCAGAGGCTTTGACGCCGTCCCAGTGAACAGCGGTATCAACGGCTTGTGGTCAGTGGTGACGAGAAATGGTTCACCGTAGACATACAAATGGAAGTGCCTGCACCCCCAGTGTACGGTGATGGCCTCCTTCTCAATCTGAGAGTATCTTTGCTCCGTAGCAGTCAATGATCGGCTCGCGAATGCCACGGGAGCTTACTCATCTTCTTCCGTTGGTCTCTGGAGAAGCACTGCCCCAAGTCCTTGGGGGCCCGCATTAACAGCAACTTGCATTTGTTAGTGGGGATCAAAATATCGCAGCGTCGTGTTACTGGAGAGGGCGTCTTTCGTGGCTTGAAAAGCGACCTCTTGTTCTGGACCCCATGACCATGGGACGGATGCTTTGGTGAGTTCTCTCAGGGGGGTGGTGAGCGAGGAGAGATCCTTGATAAACCTACCGCAGTAGTTCACCATTCCCAGAAAACTGCGCATTTCCGTGATGTTGGTGGGAGCTGGGGCCTCTTTGATGTCTCGGACTTTGTCCGGATCGGGAGCAACTCCTTCTGCGGAGAAGACGTACCCAAAGAATTGCAGCTTCCTTTGAAGAAACTCACACTTCTCTTTGTGCAAGGTAAATCCTGATTCTTGAATTCTCTGGAGCACCTGTTGGAGTCAAGCATTGTATTCACCTACCGACTTGGCATGGGCCAGAATGTCGTCACTCACATTGACAACTCCTGGGAGGTCCGCAAGGTGCTCTTGGATCGTGTTCTGAAACACTTCCGCAGCGCTGGAGATTCCGAAGCTCAAACACTTATAGCGCCTCAGTCCAACATGTGTGGAGAAAGTTGTTATATATCGGGACTGTTCGTCAAGGACTAACTGGTGATACCCCCCTCTTAGATCAAGTTTAGAAAACCAGCTGGCTCCGCTGACTTCCCCGATCAGGTCATCTATGGTGGGTGTCAGGTGTCTCTCCCTCTTGATGGCAGTGTTCGGGATTCTCATATCCACACATATCCTGACTTCCCCTGGCTGTTTTTCTCGATGATTCCAGCTTCTTCCAGCTTGCACAGCTCCTTTTCGACGAGTGGTCTTAGATGAAAAGCGACCCTCCTGTGCCGAAGAGCCACCAGTTGTAACAAGGGATCAATGTGCAGGTGTATTTGTTTGTCACTCAGGCACCCGATACCGTCGAATACTTGCGTAAATTCATCCAGTATCTGGCTCACGCCTTCTTGATGGATACCAAATGCAAAAGTGACAATCACTAAAGCTTCAGCTGACTTGCAGCCCAGCAGCATGCCATGCCCTTCTTCAGTCACATACACCAGAGCGTCCACCTCGTGCTGGTCATACGCTATTGTGGTTTTGAATTTTCCTTTTATGACTAGAGGCTTTGTTACGCAAACACCTTCACCTTGGCCGGCGTCAACGCTGGAGGAGACGGCATTCCTCTGTATGCTTCCCAGGACATAATGTTTATGGTGGCACCCGTGTCAATTATTGCTGTTGCTGGGCGCCCAGCCACCAGGATTTGGCATCGTGGGAGGCGCGTTTGGGTGTCAGCTGCAGACCCCACCATGAAGACTGAGTGCACAGTGTGTTCCTCTCGGGTATCGTCGTCCATGTCACTGCCTTGTTCCTGAGACTTAGGAATCATGTTGACTTGAGACCTTCCCGCTCGCCCCCTGCTGGATCGGCACACCTTCATAAAATGGTTTAACTTTCCACAGGCCGTACATTTCTTCCCTCTTGCCGGGCAATCAGATGGTCGGTGTGATGGCCCTCCTCAGTACCCACACGACTTGACCCTGATACTTCTTGTGCGAGCCATCGATTCAGTGGCGGTGGGGCTTCTTGTGCGAGCCACCGATCCAGTGGTAATGCTGGCAACTGCGTTGACCGGCTCTGTTTTGATTGGAGTTTGAAGAGCGGCCTCCATGTGTGCTGCCCGGGCTTTCGACAGTTCTTTGGTTCTCCCCAAGGGAGTATGTCTACCAGTGACTTTCCCGATTCTTCCAGTATTCTTTCCCTTAGTTTCGCTGACGCACACCCCTGTATGATCTGGCCCCTGATTTCCTTGGTCTCATCTTGAAAATCACATGTTCCTGCCAGCTCTTTTAGACGTGCGTGGAATATGTCCAGGGACTCATCAGGCTTTTGCCGAGCTTGTCTGAAAATAAAGCGTTTGTAGTCCCGGTTAGCCATCAGTTCAAAATAGGCATTCAGGGCCGCAATAAGTGTGAGATGGGTCTTCGGCGCTGCCTCCGCTACTGTTTTCACTATCCTCTGAACGTCTTTCCCTCCTAAATGAAGCAGCATGGTGCGCTTCTGTGCGTTGTCCACCTTAGTCACCTCAAAGAATACGAGCACTCGCTCCACCCACTTCTTCCATCTAGGGGCCTGAGCAGAAGGGGCCCCCTCCACTACGAAGGGTTCAACAGCCGGTATGTGGGCCATAGTTCACACCCTGACGTGGACTTGACGTGACCCAACACAGAAATAAGAGTGGAGACAGTGTGGGAGATCTACGGAAAAATCTTGCTGCCTTCAGAAACCCCACTCACAGTTTTAGGGCCCACCAGGGGTGCTGGCTATGTCAACTGACGAGCTCAGGTGTTTGGAGCACAGACCTGCAATACCGGATGTGACCAGGAGGGACCACAGCGTCACCAACGAGCTTCCGGCCGACCACATGGAGATCAGGCAGCACGAGCACCACGCACACCAGACTGCGTGCGCGGCTGCCACCACAGTGTCACGCAGGTCTAAACACCCTCGTCGCCAATGTAATGTCTGCCACTGCACTCATGACAGACAGGAGAGTGCGTGGCAGTAAATGAAGGCCAATCGGGCGGTGCCTTACAAATCGGCGTTACGTAGGCCACTTTAATAACGAGAGGAGACAGGGATGCTGGTTCGTGTGTGTTGGTGTGCGGGCGGCTCTCCTCCTGTTCGCGCACGCGCACAACCATTTATTTTACGCACCCGCGCAGCACGGGTTAAACCAATAACACTTACGTGGCCGGGGGTTAACCACTTTCACCCCGGGCCTGCGGTATAGTCAAGTGGGCTCGCCCAACACAAGTATCGCATCGCGATACAACAGGTCACATTACACCACAGTAAAGTACATTTTGGCATGGTCTGTCCCCCCCAAATACCAAGGATTGCCAGGGGGCCCTGAGTGAAATATCGACTTTTGTTACATAGGAAATTATATGGATCACTGTTGACCAAGATAACTGTATGCATGGACATTCCCAGAGGGTGTGGAGAAGTGTGCCCGACTGGCCACAGCCTCTAAGGCAATGGTATATCTGCTCCCCCTATGCATTGCAACCTAGTCCTTGTGTAATATGCACAATGTAAAATCTTGTATTGCACTAAGCAGAATCCAGCTCTGATGTCTATTTCTCTTGAATACCAGCATGCCTAGCCACAGTCTGCATCATTCGGGGTATATAAAACTAGTTCCCACCCGTCCTTCAGTGAACTGAGAATGGGCAGAGGATTGCTCACATGTGTTTTGTAAATCTGGGACATATTATGCTTATCGAGCGGCACCAGCAGTATCCTATATTCTAACAGTGTTTCCTCTGGAAATTCCTGCAGCCTATCCCTGGTGCACCCCAGAATAATGTTGCACCTGGGCATACCAGTCGTGCTGCGTGTCCCATGGGTCATACTGTTTCTGTAGTTCTTCGAGTGGGAGGAGTCCCATAGGTCCCCCAAAAATGTAAAATGTCCAGTATGTCCCATTGACTTTTGTCCACTAGACCATGTAAGTCAACCAAAACATTCAATTCCCATAAAGGGTTTTTTAGTGTCACTACTCCCTCCCATCGCATTGCCCTTGTTTCCTTCCACCATATTTTAACCACCCCACCTTTGGGTCCACATCCCCCACGAGTCTGCCACTACCGTGAAGCTGAACTAGGTAGCCCCTCACCCCCATACTCTGTCCATCTGACTTTATTGCCAACTCCTGTTGGGAGGTGAATGCCCAATTATTCCCTACTTGAAGCTGGGCTGCCCAATGGAACAGTTTCGGATCCAGAAGCGCTATGCCCCCATCAAAGGGATCCTTGGTCAGAGTTCCGTCACTGGAACTCAACTGGATTCAGCGTGACATATATGTGGAGGTATGAGAACTCCTCCAAAATGTCCACTGATGCAGCCTTTTCCAGTCCAGTGGGGAACACCATATAATATTCAGGAATCCAACATACTTGCCACAGTTGATATACACCCCTGAGAAGCCCCCAAATGTCCCCATAATGTCCAGGGCCCTAGGAATGGAGGACAGCAGATCTGCCAGATACAGGAGTATGACATCTGCATAAAGTGATATGATATCTTCCCACAACAGCACCCATCGCAGTCCACAAAGTAGTGTGTTGATTCATACCCAGTTTATCAGCGGTTTAAGATCCAATGCAAACAACAGGGGGGAGAGTGGCCATCAATGTCTTGTCCCGCAGTTCCGGCTCAAACTCTCTGGACAGCACCCGACTGACCCTAACCCTTGCAAGAGACTTAGAATAGAGGAACCTGATCCAAGCCATAAATTCTGGACCAAACCCGAATTTCAACAGTGTTGCCATCAAGTTGGCCACTCCAAACAGTCAAAGCCTTTTTTGGTGTCAAGGGCTTGGAATATTGCAAGTAAACTTAAGGACGTACTCCGAGAGAGACAGCCAAACAGTCTTCTGAGTGTGTGCTTTGTGGACCTATGCGGCATGAAGCCTGACTTGTCGGGCTATTAACTTGTGAATTATTTCTATCAGGTGAATCACCAGAAATGTTGCCAGAAGTTGCACTTGTACATTGAGGAGGGCAATGGGCCTATAGGAGGCACACTGCTCTACTCGCATTCCAGTCTTGTGTATTAGTACAATTGGAGCAGTTCAAAGATCCCACTGGAGGCCCCCAACACTTTTTGCCACCCACCACATTTCTTTAATCGGGCCAGTAACATTCCCTGCAATGAACTTGAAAATTCCAGGTGGAAACACATTAGGGCCCTGGACCTGCCCACCCTGCAACTTCCTGATGGCCTCTCTGATTTCACCCTCTTTGATTTTGCTGTCAAGCATTGTTTTATCATCTTCTTCTAGTACTGGGGTTCAAATATCCCCAAGAAACCCCTGGCATCCCTCCACCGTTTACCCCATCTTGGTTCTGTGGGTGTCTGACAGATGTGCCATGAGGGCCTTCACCATTTTGTCCCCCACATCCCATACCCTCCCTTCCTCATTCTCTACCCTGGCTTTCCACAGGCTACCCTCATTCCTGCGAGCCAACCACACCAATAATTTCTATTGCTTTTCACTTTGTAGAGGCTATGTTATCCAGCGCAGTATTGTGCCCTCGCCTCCTCTTCAACAAGTCTCTTGTATTCATTCCTTGCGAGTGAAATCTGATGCGTCAGAGTTGGGCTGAGGCTCGTAAGGCCATCTGTTTCTGACTGGAACAATTTGCGTTCAATTTTGCAAATGCCTTTTATTTGCTATATGTGATATCAGGAGCTCCCTGACCACTATCTTGTGTGCCTCCCAGCCACTGACCCGAAATCGGACTGACGCACCATTTTTCTTTATGGTATTATTCCGTTGCTGTATATTTTTTTTTGTGCCAGGCCGCTAATTATCGTGAACTCAGTCTCCACTTCGGATGGCCCCCGTGGACACAGCCCACCATATGCATATGCATATAGAACCAGGAGTGATCTGATATCCTGCTGGCAAAGAATCTGGTGTCCTGGAACCTCCTCCTCTGTGTCCATGAGATCAACAGGTAGTCCAACCAGGACATCGAGCCAGACATGCTCATCACGTAAGAGTACTGTCTAGAATTAGGGTGTGTCTCCCTCTACAGGTCTGTCAGATCCATAGCATCCATGGGCTTGACTGACCTGCGAGCCAACAATCGATTAGACAATCGTATGTCTGCCCCTTCACCTGTACTCCACTGATCAGTCTGTCCCAGTCTCCCTTCATCATCAGATTGGAATCCCCTCCAATGACCGTAGTCATATTCGATACTCCAAACAGCCAGTCCCCTAACTTTCTTTGAGCATGTGCTTGGAGTCCCTGTGTGGAAACACCATAAGGCCACCGCCAATTTTTCATCTTTCCAGCTACCTGCCAGCGCCACAATGCACCTCCCGATATATCCATGTTTTATTAACCTGAATCAGAAGAGATCGTTGAGCCAATATTCCAGGCCCTAAGATGCAGAGGTGAACCACGAGTCTGCCAAGACCCGGTACCTTCCTCTCCCCAGGAACCTGCAGTTGTTTCCTACTAGGTGAGTCTCTTGCAGCAGGACAATAAACAGAATATGTCTATGTAGGAATTGTCACATAATCACTCTTTCCAGCTAATTAATGAAGCCATTAATGTTCCAAGTCATGAAGGTGAGCCCTCCTACTCTACGCATTGATAAGGCGCTAGAAGCATGTGTCCTGTTTATTTTGTAAAGTACAAGTGACTCTCACACACCCATTCTCTGGAACTACCTCGACATGTCAGTGGTAAGTATTCCCCCTATGAGCTCCCACCACCATACCACCTCAAGCTGAAGGTTGAAACTACCCACCTCCCCAACTCTTGAGGCATCTATCACACCCCCATTCCCATGTGAACAAATATCCCATAAACTCTAATGTTCCAGATTCCCTTACCAGCATCTGGTTGGTGGAGTATTGCCTATACCATAGGCCACTAAATCGGCACTTCATCTTGGCCTCCATACAGGTGTGGGCTGTTTTCCTGGCTATCTCATGTACTTGGGGCCTCCAAAACCTTACTTGAAGATGGTAGTCCCCCATCTTCTACCAGTGCCAAGCTCTGGTCCACCGGTCCCGCCACATTTGCCAACTTCCTGTTTTGAGCATTTTTTCCTGCGTGTTGTGCACAGCTCCATGTTTCTAATTCTCCATCCTTCAAGCCATTCCCACACCTCCCACGGCACCAAGAGTGACCCTCTGCCAAGGCATGTAGCTTTGCAGGAAAGATCGTTGAAAACTGTATGCCTTGTATACTGAAAATCTACCTTCACCGTGTCAAAATATAACTACCTGGCCTGCACCTCTTGAGTGTAGTCTGGGAAGACCATTATTGTGTGGTTCTGATACTGCAATGGGCTTTGCTGATGGGATGCCCTCAGGATGGCATCGCAGTCCCTCAAACTGAAGATCCACACGATTACAGGTCGTTGCCTGGCTCAGCGCCTTGGGGAAGCTCCCTGGAGTTGGTGTGCTGTTTCTAAACCAAACTGAATGGGCAGGTTCGGAGGCCTGATGGTGTTAAGCACAAAGTTGTCAACAAACCTCTCCACTGTGGTGCTCTCAGCCTTCTCCAGTATACCCACCAGTCCCAAATTGTTACTCCTGGACCTCCCTTCGGCAGCTTTGGCTCTTATATGCAGGCATAGGGTCCACTGCTGGAGGTGCCACACCTCTACCTGGAGGGTCCTGATTAACCCTGGGAGTAGTTCGCGTAGTAGCGCTACGCGTAGCCACGCGAAGTGCACTTTGCACTACGCGAGCTACGCGTAGCTACGCGAACTGCGTAGTGCACTGTGCAAAATGCTGTTCGCACTGATTGCACAGTGCCGGATGCTTGTCCGCAATGTGCAATCAGTGCAAACCACATCTTGCACAGTGCAAGCGGTCGTTTTCTGCCGCTCGAGTAGATTTCTACTCGAGCGGCAGCTTTCTCAATGCAGACTGGTAGTTTCTCATCGCGAGCAGTCGCGAGCATACGCGACCACTCGCAATGAGAAATCTGACCTCCCCGCGTTGAGAATCTCGCCGGGAGGTTTATTTTCCACGCTCGCAATTGCCAACTTGACGTTGAGGACCGCAAGCAAGCAAAAAATGACCGCTACGCGTGTTTGCACTGTGCTACGTGCAATTCGCGTAGTGTGAAGTAGCGCAAACTTCGCAAACTACGCGAGCGTAGCGTAGTACTTCGCCCAGGGTTAGTCCTGATGAAGTTGTCATGTTCAAGCAGAGTCATCGCTGTCCTGAGATCCGTCAGAGATTTTCTTCACATTGGCGTGGAGAAGGGTAACATCTACCGTCATTGTATCAATCTTTCTTTTCATGGTGTTCGGTTAGTCTTTGATTGTGGTCATCATTTCCTGAGTGGGGGATCCCGTGTTTTGCCCCCAATACTGCTGAGAGTCTACTGTGGGTCTCCGCCCTCAGGGGCCCATCCGCGTCTGAATGCATATTTATCCATCTTGTCGAATTACATGGCTTTGGAGAGCTTATCGCGTGCCTTGATGATGCATTGTGTCCTGAGGAAGGATTGTGATTTCCTGGTGTCACTATGTGCGCCTACCAATACTCCTAGCTAACAGATGGGTACCAACTGGTCGATGATCACCTCTTCGGTGGCTCTCACCACCACTGCGTTGTGACTAGAGTTGTACCTGGGCCCAAGCATCAATGATATTTTAGAGTCCCTCTCTCCTGGTCGGGGGGGGCACACTCCTTCTTTATGTGGAAGTCCTCTTCAGACACCAATGTGTATCCCAGGGCCAATCCCACGCCCTCACTGACTCCCGGGCCCTCAACACTGTTAAAGTGGGCAGGGCTACTTAGCATGTCACATATCCGAAAATGCCCCTAGTCTGTAGGGAAGAGTGACATGTAGGAGTGACTTTTTCCCCCCTCAGCATGCTTGGTGCAGTGATGGATATCTTTGGCCCCAAGCAGACATGATCGAATCAGATGGCTATGCCACTGGGGCCCTTCAGCATCCGATTTTCGGCCCCAGCAGTCTCCTTATCTTCTGCCACCAGGGTCCACTATCAGCACACTGCAAGGGGCCTGGATAGGTGATGGATGCAGTCATCCTTGGTCAGAACGACAGTTCTCACCCTCAGCCATCCATGGTTTCCAGGCCACAACCCTATGCCATTGTTATTAAGCAGAAAAGGAAATATTGTAAAATGATTTAACAGTGGAGTAGAAATTTATCCAAAATGGAAACCAGCAGCTTCTCTGCTATGGCCAAATACCGAGCCAGATGTATTAGGATACTGGTTATAAAAAGTGGTAGCAAATTATGTATCAACTTTTTGCAAAAAGAATACATTTTTACTAATCGACCGATTTACCATTTTACTTTAATCTCATTGTTGTCCATTTACAGTCTTATCTGTGTTTGTTTAGTTCCACGTGTATCTGTGCACGCCTGTGCACAATCTCAGTTGAAATTAGGTACTAACTGTATACATTACTTTATATCTCAGTCTTACCATTGTATGGCATTACAGGCATATGAATGATATCTCTTTCTTTGTGCCACATGGGCATTCTTAGTGTCTTGAGTGAGAGAGAGAGATTCCTCTCTGCAGTCCTATTTTCATCTGTTTGCTGCCTTTATGTATTGGTTCTTCAATCTGGATTGTTTTATACCGTAAAATAAAATCTTCCCTTGGGCGGTCAATAAGTCACAATCATATACTCATCAAGTAATTACTCAAGCAACTGTAGTGTAGCGGTCTAGACTCCCGGCAGTCACGTGACCCGCCGCAAAGGATTGCGGTAGTGACGTGACGCCGGCGGGACCTCTGACCGCAGCGTGGAAACAAGCAGTCTGGCTCTCCCCTATATAAAAGAATAAAGTACCTGTTTGAATTTGACCTAATTGTCTCCGACCCTCCTTCCGTAGGGACCTAGCTCCTACACCACAGTGGCGACGAGGTGGAGGAACCCGTGTACCGGTCCGACCGCCGTCCTGGTAGGGGAGAGCCGGCGCATGTT
Source organism: Calotriton arnoldi (assembly GCA_963921515.1). NCBI lineage: Eukaryota > Metazoa > Chordata > Amphibia > Caudata > Salamandridae > Calotriton > Calotriton arnoldi. Next base: position 110,324 of record CAWUFW010010740.1, on the reverse strand, counting down.
CTGTGGCGGGCGTGCACCGTTCACCGCACTCCGCCGGGCTTGCTTACGTTGTGGCGGCTGATCCCGCCTTGCATACTCGGCGCGCATTTTGGCACGCGGCCCACACCCCACTCGGCACTGCGAGGTCTGAGTACAAGGGGAGCCACCTACAGGCCTGAGTACAAGGGGAGCCACCCACTGCACCGTGGTAATTTCGGCGCGCACCTCGGCGCGCACCACCCACATTCGCGGTGCATCCAGAGGGCCGTGTGACCCACCATCCACTTCTAGTAAGGGCCCAGAGCCGGCCCCACTGCGGCCTCCCTGCCACCAAAGCTACCCTGCTGCCTGCCAACTGGCACAAGGGGCGCCTCGTTTGCAGCACCCTGCAGCCTGCATCTCAGCACGTGGTGTCCTCCCAGCCTGGCTTTACGCACACCGTGAGGATCTACTGCCTTCCACGCCACACGCGCCATGTGCGCCCAAACCTTTTCCTTGACCAATCCGGTGCCCTTCCTACCTAAGCCCGGGGAACCAGCCATAAAATGGGCTGACTGGAAGGGGTATTTCTTGAACTACCTTTCAGCGTTGGAGGATGAAGGCGAGGAGGAATTCTCCAGCAAACGTCGGAAGAAAATCCTATTACATAATCTGGGGCCGGAGGGTTTGCGCGTTTCCGACCAAATGGTGAAGAAGCCCAGGGCGTCGTCTGACGACGACATCTTCCAACACGCCCTTGACGACCTAGACAGCCATTACCAGCTATGCACGGCCATCGACCGTTACAATTTCTTCCAACGAAAACAGGCAGAATCTGAATCAGTGGAGGACTATGTAGCGTCCCTCAAGAAACTGGCCGTCAACTGCAAGTTTGGCACCCTGCATGACGACCTCATACGGGACCAGATCATCATGCACTCTACCCACTTGAGCGTCCAGGAGAAGCTCTGGGTGAGTGGCAAAGCGCCCCTTCCGGAGATCATCGCGATAGTCAAGCGAGCTGAGTTATCCAAATGATGCGCTCTCGCGGCCAAGAAAGACACGGCACAACAAGCCACAGTGTGCAAGATCACCGACCGGAAGGATCCACCCTCAAAAACCATGACGGACTCCGCCTCCACCAGGCAATCTACATCCAAAGGCAGAGGCCCCAGTCGCGCCCCTCAGGGCAAACAAGGCTCCTGTTACCGATGCGGCCGCCACTCCTACATGGAAAATGACAGGAAATGCCCAGCGTTCCACGTCAAGTGCTCTTTCTGCGGCATCACAGGACATTTCGGCAAGGTCTGCAGACGGAGGCCCTGAAACGTTGCCGTCAAGTACGTCCAGGATACCTCCGATGATCAAGAAGGAGCAGATCTATCCGACCAAGACAGCATTCTTTGCATCGAAGACCACATCCTGGGCATTGAGGGTGTCGCCACCAAAAAGCCTGCCTGCAAGTTGTTCATCGGGGGCGTTTACGTCGCCATGGTAGCTGACTCCGGTTCGCCATACACCATCATCCAGAAGCAGATTTGGGACCGAGACTTCACCCCTGTGGTGGGGGACCATCTGCACCCCACGGACATCCATCCAGTCACATACACGGGGGAACAGATTCCCATGGTGGGATTCCGGCAGCTCCTGTTCGAATTCAAGGGCAGGCACACAACAGCGAAATTGTACGTTGCACAGAAAGGCCGCTCGGTCCTGGGATGGGTGGACCAGGGAGCGCTCGGCATCCAGCTCAACCCCGGTGGCGACACACAAGTGCTCCTGATGGAAGACACATCCACGCCTGCCTCGCTCCAAGCAGAGTTCCCCACGGTTTTCAGCGACCAAATCGGGAAGATGTTCAAGTTCTCCCACAAGATCGTGCTTAAAGAAGGAGCGGTACCAGTCTCCCACAAAGTCAGGAACATCCCGTTCAACTGCCGAGAGGCAGTGCAGCTGGAACTCAAACGCTTAGAAGACAGCGACATCATTGAACCAATCGAATGTGCAGAGTGGCTCGCGCCTTTGGTGGTGGCGCGGAAACAGAGCGGGAAGATACGCCTTTGCATCGATCTCTGCGAACTTAACAAGAACATCATCATGGACAAGTTTCCATTGCCCAAAATAAACAAACTGCTAGCCCAGACCAAAGGTATCAAGTGGTTCTCTACCATTGACCTCAAAGCCACCTACCACCAGGTATCACTCCACCCATCATGCCGTAAACTTACATCCTTCATCACGCCCTTCGGATGCTACAGATTCAGACGCTTGCCTTTTGGGCTCGCATCCGCGGCTGCCGTCTTTCAAAAACTCATGCATAAGCTGTTCCAAGGGGTCCACGGAGTCCTCTACTTTCAAGATGACATCCTCGTCATGGGGAAATCCAAGGCAGAACATGATGACATCTTGCACACCATTCTACACACGCTAGCAGCCAACGGCCTCACAGCGGAATTAGAGAAATGCAAATTTGGTCTCCGCAAAGTGACCTATCTGGGACATGAAATCAGCGACACGGGAATCACTCCCAAATCAGCAAACGTGGAGGCCATTATGTACGCACCCTCCCCCAAAACCAAGGATGATGTCCGCTCCTTCCTGGGGCTGGCGGAGTTCTACAGCAAATTTGTCAGGAACTTCGCGACCAAAACGTATAGCCTACGCCAACTGCTCAAGGAGAAGAATGCCTTTTCCTGGTCGGAGGAGGCGGAAGCGGAATTCTCTGCCATCAAAAAAGATATTTGCGTGGCTGTTCCCTTACATGGATTTGACGGCGCTGAGCCCAGCATCCTGACCATGGATGCCAGTGACAAAGGACTGGGAGCAGTCCTCTCCCAGAGAGCTACGGATGGCATCGAGACAACGGTGGGGTTCGCCTCGCGATCCCTCGCCCCCAGTGAAGAGAAGTACAGCGTAATCGAAAAGGAAATGCTAGCATCCATCTGGGCGATGGAGAAATTCCGACAATATCTGTGGGGGTCACGATTCACACTCCGTACCGACCACAAGCCCCTGATCAAAGTCCTCACATCCAGGGGCAACGTGACAGCCACCCCACGCATCGCAAAAATGACGCTACGTCTCTTGGACTTTGTCTACGATGTGGAGTACATCCCTGGACTGCAGAACAGAGTGGCGGACGTCCTCAGCAGGGCAGCAGCCATGGAGGAACCGGTCATGCCATCGCATTGGGATGACTACAGCGTCGCCTTTAAGACGGATCACAAACACACCATCAGTGCCCAGGACTGGGCAGGAGCCTACACGCAGGACACGGAACTCTCCCAGGTCAAGTTGTATGTCACGCAGGGCTGGCCAGAGAAGAAGCACACCGAAAACAACCTCAGAAAATACTGGGAGGTCCTCGATGAACTCTCCATTGGGGAGGACTCCATATTTCTGCTGCGGGGCGACAAAGTGGTGCCCCCGAAAACCCTATACAACCGCATTCTCCACATCAACCACGAAGGCCATCTGGGCATCGTAAAAGCAAAAAGACGAATGAAACTGCTGTACTGGTGGGCCGCCATGGACAACCAAGTGGAGAGGTTTGTGAGAACATGCGACCATTGCGTCAGAGCCGATAAAACTCTCGTCACCCTGAGATCCCCCATGGGCGAGTTCTCCACTCCCAACAACCCTTGGGAGGATTTATCCATTGACATTGTAGGCCCTGTCCTGGACACCTGGGGTACACACAAACACCTCATCGTGGTTGTGGACCGCTACTCAAAGTAGCCAGAAGTCGAAATCAGCGAATCAGTACATTCCGACGTCGTCATCACCTTCCTCACCAACATCTTCCTCAGGGAAGGCATCCCCAAGACCATCACGAGCGACAACGGACCCCAGTTCACGTCAGCCAAGTGGACAGCCTTCACCAACCGCAACGGAATCCAGACAAAGCTTACTCCGGTCTACCACCCAGCGGGCAACGGCCAAGTGGAACGCTTTAACCGGGTGATCATGGGCTCGATCCAGGCAGCCATCAGCGCCGGGAAGAACTGGGAGTCCGAAGTCAGGAACACGGTATGGGCCTACCGCATCACACCCACCATGACGGGTTACAGCCCGTTTAAGATCCTCAGAGGCAGAGAACCCTTCACCAGAGACAACACAGCCTGGATGACCATGCGACTCCAAAGCAAGTGGTCCCCGGCGCAGCAACATAGAGAAGGCACAACGCATCTACAAGGCACATTATGACAAATGGCATAACGTGCGCGAAGCCTCACTGGCGGAGGGCGACTGGGTCCGCGTCAAAAAGGGTCACCCAGGACTAAAAGGAGACAGCAAATTCAGTGAGCTCCTGCGAGTCATAGACGTATACACCCGCTCTGCCTTGTTGAGCGATGGCAAGGTGTGGTCACAATCCAGGATGGCCAAATGCGACAAGATCTTGCAGCGGGGCATGAACAACAGCGATATAGAAGAAATCACCAGCGTCACGGAGTGGCAGCACCATCTACTGATCCAGTGAGCGAGGGGATGGAGATGTGCAACAGGAGTGAGGCCAGAACCTCAGCAAATGCGGAAGGACAGTCAGCCAGGCAGCCAACGCCGTGCCTGCCCAGCCAGGATGCAGACGATGCGGGTATCCCGCGTGAGACATCTAACGCCCTTTGTAGAGACCAGGAGGAGAGCACGAGTCAGTCGGACCCCGCGGAAGAAGAGAGCAAGGGATCGGAACGCACACCCGCAAGGGCCGTGCGGTGAAGCTACCGAAACATTTCAGTGACTTTCAGTTGTGAATCTCTCTCTCTCTCTCTCTCTCTCTCTCTCTCTCTCTCTCTCTTGCTCTCTTTCTCTCCTTTCCCCACCTCCGTGGTCCTCAGTTACAGTCAGTGCCGTTGTTGTTAAGGGGGAAGAGGTGTAGTGTCGTGGTCTAGCCTCCCGGCAGTCACGTGACCCGCCGCAAAGGATCGCGGTAGTGACGTGACGCCGGCGGGACCTCTGACCGCGGCGTGGAAACGAGCAGTCCGGCTCTCCTCTTAAAAGAATAAAGTACCTGTTTGAATCTGACCTAATTGTCGCCCAAGTCAACATTTACAATCAATGCAAGTACCACATTAGTATCAAAATGCACGGAGCTTTAATGACGTGCTTATCAACACTATACCACATTAACAAATCAAGCATATAAAATATATGTCAACATTGAGCTGATAATCCTATCGACATATGGTAAATTAAAAACACTCTATTCGGCATACATTAAAAACATATAAATGTGTTCCCACAATATGGCGCATTTTTAAAAATAAAAGATGAAACTTAAGAAAACTTTAAAGATAAAAAGGGAGAAACAAATAAGACAATGCGCATATGCGTATTTAAATGATAATAATCTGCTATAATCATTTAACAGGATACATGATGTTTCAGAATAATAATCAACTATTGTATCATAATGTCCAACTAAATCCCCTGCTGGGGAGATGGGGTGAAGTGGGAGGAAGACAGCAACACGGAAGCACCGAAGAATAACTGTATTCTCAGGACAGAGAAATGGCGCTTTGAATTTAATTCTTGCTAAAAGGAAATACCAATACCTTAAAAGTAACTCAGGCATTCAAATACCTATGTGCCTTATACTGATATTAAGGGGCGGATTTACTAAGCTTTTGCGCCGTATTTGCGTCACAAAAGTGATGCAAAACAACGCAAAATCTTTTTTTTGTAATTTACTTTCCAGCACTAAACTTGTTTAGCGCTGGAAATAACGTAAAAGTAATGCAAAGAGGCGCATTGCGCTTCTTCGCGTTACTTTGCGCCATGGGGGCGTGCCAAGGGTGGTGCATGGGCGTTCCCATGCAACCACCCAAGGTTTCTCAAGGTAAACCCAATTTACTAAAAACAGTAGATTGGGTTTAGCGTGAGAAAACTGTGCCCTTTTCAACTAGGCGCAAGGAAGGAGAAATGCTTTCATTTCTCCTTCCTTTTCCGACTTTGCATGCGTGCTGCACTGTGCAGCACGCCTACAAAGTCGGAAAAGCTTTCCCTTGTGTCTAGCATAGTATTTTGTGCAGGAAGTGTACCCTTCCTGTACAAAACCTATGCTAGACTCATGCACACACCCTAGAGCTGCAGGGGAGGAGATAGCCATGTCTTTGAAGATATGGTGCTCTCCTGCTCCCTCCCTGTCGCGCAACGCGGCGCAGCCTCGCGGGGTGCTGCGTTGCGTTGTTTTTTAGTAAATCTCCCCCCTAAGAGTGTTAGCGGCTTCTGTACATAAGGAGGCAGGAAACATCAAGTTTTTGGCTGTTATAAAAGCTGTAATATCAAATGCAGGTAAATTATGGGTGACAAGAAGCAGATATTTCAGAGGAGTAAGAACACATGAACGTGAGTTACCAAAGCTCGGACAAAATGAGAATTGGTAAAGCCAATAGGTCATGCTATTGTGGCTTATTGGTTTTGCCAATGTTTTTTATCCATGCTGTGCAGCATGGATAAAGTAATAAAACGAAAAAAAAGATTTTCTATTCACAAGTGCATTCACCATGCATTTTGCGGGCCTACAAAATGGAGAAGTGTCATTTTCTTTTTAGTTACAGATCTGAGTTGGATCAGCAACCAAAAAGAAAAGAATTAAATGTGCAAAATATTTTTTTGTTTTTTAAAGTTAAAGTGGGGGAGAACGGAAGCAACGGAGGGCAAGGCAACACTGGGGAAAGTGTGGGGGGTGGAAGCATCAGAGGGAATGGTGGGGGTAACAAACATGGAAGCAACATGCGGTGGGAGATACGAGGAAGCAACATGGAGAACACAGGTGGGAGAGGAAATAAGGAGAATTGCACTGGCGGGCGCAACAGGGAGCGGGGGTGACAGACAGCAACATGGAGATAGAAGAACACAAGAGAGACAGCTCGACAACACACACACTCTCATGGAGTACTCAACAGAAAAGAACAGGCATTTACAATGCAATAGGTCTCGCATTTTCTTAGAGTTAGAGCTATTGGCATTGTAATGGAAATGTTTGTTACTTATGAAGATGTTTGTTTGTAGCACCCTTTAAGTGTCCTTACGTAATGTCTCACAGCTGCATTTATTGTTTTTGAAGGTGTTTGCACTATTTTATATGCAGTAACCTGGAGATGAAAAAGCAACTAAGTAATTACCGTTTGACCTCGCCCCCCCCGGGCAATCCGGATCAGTTTGCATACTGCTTTTTAGGCACTTCAAACAATGACTTCATTCCATCTTCCAAAATTACTTTTCAGTGTCAGCCACTGGGCTCAAAATAGATTAACATAAAATGTGATATGCTCAAATGTTATTGTTGTGATTTACACAAGCATGGCTACACCAGACGATAGTCACAACGGGACCATATGCAGGTGAACCTGCTTTAAGGTCTGTAATCTTTACTGCAGTAGGCAATTCACATGCATAATCCTTAGCTACATCATTGGGGGGGAGGGGGGGGGGAGGGGGCTCACCTGCTGCTGTAGTCTAGCTATGTACCCAGATACCTGGACATCCATCCTCAGCGCCGCTAAATCCCAAGAACTAGCATGTGAAGCACCCCTTTAGCCTACATATATCAGGCTTGAAACAGAAGAGGAGACGTGGGCCATCAGCCTTCCGCTCTTAGTGTAATGGTGGTTTTACTATAAACATCATTAAAATTTGAGGACTCATATGTCTACAACACTGTGCCTGTACTATTCCAGGCAAACCAAAGTTCCTTGACTCTTATTCGTACTAATTGTATAAAACACTACATGAAGAGTTCTCCCCTGTCATGGTTTTATAGTGTGGAATCATGTGATAAAATTGTGTTTCAGCACTGTATAAGGTTCAAACTAAATCATCCAATCAGAGAGAACAGGTAAAAAGTTGGCATGACCAACACTAAATTGCTCTATATTAGAATGGAATGCTAAATTGGTAAGTACAGTTTCCTAACAAATTACACTCCAAGCCCTGGTTGGGAACCAATCAACTTTTTTTGTAGCAGCAGCATGAAGAACACGCATTACTGCTTGGCGGCAGATGTGACATATAAAAGGCAACTCTCGATTATAGAGATCCTGTGAGATTTTTTTAAATCTTTCATTGACGACCTTCAAAAGAGTAAGGCAGTGTAAAGACATGCCGGGCCATAGTAAATATGCAGCACATTGTCCCTATCTGCACCATGGTGCAGCTTTGTGTGAGCCCAGCTCAGACAAGGGAAAAGTACTACATTATAAAATAATACACTCTTCACAGCATAGGTAAAACTTTGTCAGTTCCTGCCTGCACCTGGAAGTGCACTTCAATGAAAGACAGAGTTACTGTTTCAAGCTGCAGCACCATATTTGACTGCTAGCTGACCCGGCCATATTTTGAAGACGTGAAAAGGGACCACCACCCCAAGCAGCTTTTTTATTTATGTATCTGTACCCCTTGCAGGGATATTACTTGGGGTTCCTGTGATCGCTATTTTTCTTCCCAGTGGACTCTCTCTGGGTGTCCTTATTTGTGGGACACAACCAGCGTACTGCCAAGGCTGCCCAGGGGGGCCACGTAGGGGACCCTCCAACCGGGCGGCCGCCTTAGTGCTGCAGGAAGGCACAGAAGTCTGCGGACTAGGCTCCCTGGGCTAGGGACCAGGGGGTCTGCTGGCCGAGTCACTTCCGGCCGTGGGAGGGGGACAGGGGTACAAAAGCCTTCCCCTGCCCACTTGACCGCTGCCCATCACGCTGTTTGTCTCACTGCTTAGACGTGCCGCGTCTGGCCCCCGGGAGCTGTTCGCCGGTAAGTGCGGTCCCCCCGCACCCCCTCTCTTTGTTGTGGTGGGCGAGGCTGCTAAGCCCGGCCATTGCCGGGGCCGCGGTCCGCTATGGGGGGGGGGAGAGGGCAGATCCCGGGGTGCTTGGTCAGCGGTCTCCTCCCCTGGTCATTTGGCCGGGGAGGAGGCGAAGGGGGTAGGGAGGTCCCAGCGATTAGGCCGGGCGGAGTTGCAGGGTGTTGGGAGGCCCGGGGGTCGACTCCGCTCACCCGGGCATTTGCCGGGTCCAGGGGTACGCCCGCGGGTTTGCAGGGTTGGGGAGGAGAGCGACGAGCCTCGCCGGCCCACCTCCTATCATACCGAGCCTGTGTAGTCCCCCCCCCCTTGAGCATGCGCGCCTGCTGGTGGGGCAGTGGAAAGGAAGCAATAAACGGAACTGGTTAATTTGGTTCGCTGCTTCTGAGATTGTGTATAAAGTCAAATTTTCCGAGTGTCGCGGCTTTCTACGCAGGGGTAATTTACTTCCTCAACACGGCCCCCCGAGGGTTGTCCGTGTGGGGGGCAGCGAGGGAGTGGGTCTGTCCTTCGGGCCCCCACGTGGCATCCGTCAGACTGGCCTGGCCAGCTGGCGAGGGGGTTCCACGGCAGGCTTGCCCAATGGGCGAGAGAGCAGCCGACCCTCGGCATCCACGTTGATGGGTCCCCTGTGTGTGTAGCTGGGAGCTTGGCCCGGGTTGGGATTTCAGGGCCGGGGACTCCCGAAGCGTTGGGGGAGGGGAGAGATCAGGGAGCACTGCGGCGCCCTCCCTCTCTTTCCAGGGTTTCATTGGAGCTCGTGGGTGCTGAAGATGTCCTGCACCCCTCCACTGTTGGTGCGCTTGCTTCGGGAGCATGATCCCTTCCCTGCCCGGTTATCGCGGGGGGGCTGACTGCTCCGGCGGAGCAGAGGGAGCAGGCCATGGGGGCTTCGCACGGGCGTCTTCGGTGGCTGGGCTGGGGTCTGTTTGGTGAGGGCATCGGGCACCAGATACGCATGGGCGTAGGTCTTCCCGGAGTTGCCCACGATGGGCCACGGCCGGGTGGGTGGGCCAGCTCTGTTACGGTCGCGGGTGCGCTTGCTGTCCTGTTCCCCGCTTCCCCCGCGGGTGACTGGGTTTGCATGCTCGCCTATGCATGCGATTCTTTGCATACAACAATTCGACGTGCAGTATTCCGGCCGGGCCGCTTCCATCTAATGTCTAACACCATAAGGCACAGTTTAGAGCTTTGCAAATGGTTCCTCCTGCAGCAATAATGTTTACGCCTTCAAACCCATTCTTCCTGCATGTTGTGAGCTGCCGACTGGGAGCGGGAATGCCAGGTCAGGGAGGGGCGTTCGTTTTCATCCTGGATTCTGGACTATTCACTCACCGCCCTGTGCGGCTGGGTTTTGAACCTCAGAGGGCGCTTCGCGGCGAGCCTGCTCATGGATGAGGGCGGCGCGGGAGGGGCAGAGATTTGATTGCTGGGTATTTGGAGGCGCGAGGCAGGCCACATGGCGGTGCATGCAGAAGCGTGGCTTGTCCCCCCCGCCCCCACGCGCCCTTACCAGGAGCATTTCTGCCTTACAACTGGCGGTTGGGCACCGCAAAGCTCTCATGCGCTGCTAGCTGTTTCATGGGGGTACTTGGCGGCATGGACTTGGACGACCACGATTGTCGTGATCATAGTGGACAGCTGCAAACTTATTTTACAGGGCGGGTGGTTAAGCCTTATGGTTAGAGCGGTTGACCTCGAAGCGGGGGGACCGGGTTCGAGTCTCGACGCTCAGAAACCAGCGATTCTGGGCAAATCGACTAATCTCCCAGTGCCTTACAATACGAATGTGTTCTCAAATAACGGAACTGGCGCTCATTAATTGCGTTCTGATACCCAACGTCAATGTTTCTGTTTCTGTTTCATTTGCCTGCGGTCACTGGTGTCCCTCCTGCGGGGGGGCCGGCGGCAGGGCCTCCGCCCATGTGTGAGAGGATGTCTTGTGCAGCGCACCTCCTATAGCAAAGTAAGTTGCGTGAGGGGGCCAGCGTAGTATGGGCCCGTGGGAGGCTCCCTCCTCCGTTTCCTCCCCGACCCGGGTTTTTGTTTGCCGGGTTGAGGGCGGCGAGCGCGTGGTTACCCCTTGCGCGGCAATCAGTGCCGCGCGACTCCGGGCCGAGTTCCTTTGGCTGCAGGGGAACACCCTCTACATCGGAAACGCCGTTTCCAGGCTCCTTGCAGCATGGTGTGCCAGTAGGGCAGGGTAGCAGCACCATTGTGACAGCCCGCTCGTGTCCCGGACCGGGTCTGCTCCAGCGCGCGGGCACATTATCTTGTGATTTGGGCGTATCCCATCATCTCCCCGTGTCCAGTAAACAAATAGCCTTGACCGGGTCCGTGTGTGATGTAAATGGTCCTCATGTAAAGCGCACCTATACCTGCTGGTCGGGTTTGCGCGATACAATTTGGGCACTAGTCAGTGTACAATGGAATGTGGGTGAACTCTGACTAAAGGGGAAAGAAGCACTTTGAACCACGGGTCAACACAGCCTTGTGTTTGAGTCTTTCAAAACCCTGACGGCGCCTGAGGAATAGAATTGTTTAGTGCGCAACCTCGGTCATCTGCCTCTGAATTGGTGTGACATTGGGAGGTACAATGATGACCTTCCTTTCATGTATCTCAGATCAGTATAGTGTTATACTATTGTTTATTAAATCGGCAGGGGGGGAGGGACTCATACACTCTCACCCCTGCCAATTCAAGCACAGGGATACACCTTTGCATGTTGAACCTTGCATTAAGTTCCAGCCTTGTTTCGTCAATATCCGCAAGGGAGATAGTCAACCCTGGACTTCCTAAGTGCCGCAACGGCCTACCAATGCTGATTCGCTGGATCAGGTTTACCGGAGCTAAGTGTGAGCGGGTGGCTCCTGGTGCGCGGTGCCGTCTCTTATTGTTCAGCTCCGGCGCTTGTGTCAGGCCACCAGTTAGCACTGTCGGTCTAGTTAGAGAAGACCACTACAGCATGCATTGAGTAGTTCAATCTCATTGCGATTGCTATTGCCTGCTGCCCATGCCGTTCTATTAGCGGTGGGAGTATGGAATAGTATTTTTCGTCCTTGGACAGGTGTCAGGGTTAGGAGTTGTGAGGTTACTAGGAGTGGCAGCACAGCAGGAGCCATGTGTGGGTCAAACTGAAGTGGCCGCCTGTCGCCTGTCCGGGCACTTGGTTGCACAAGTGTCAGGGTCAGTAGTTAGGATTTCAACAGGTTGGCAGCACGACAGGAGTATGATGGCGCAATACAAGGGGCCGCCTGGTGTCAGTCCTGGCTGATAGCTTTATACAAGTTAAGCACTTCTCGTGCTGAATTGTGAGGTCTTTTGGGCACAGCTGGGCCGATGTTAGGGCAAGGAGATCGGGGCGGTCACGGTCCTTCCTGCCCGGGTCTCGAAGTACGGGGGCAGTCACATGGGCAGAGCTCCTTGTGGTTGCAGATCGTGAACCTATTGCGAGTTTTGGGAAGGCACGACACAGCACGAGACCTGCAATATTTGTACTTCCTCCAGTTACCTTCAGTATACCTGCCGCCCATTTCTCACGCTTTCTTTACCTTCCCCAGGTGCCGCACCACCAGATGAGCGGTACCCTTCCTCAGGGTTGGGGTCCCCCTTTGTAAGATAGGGCTGCATTTGGTGCGGGGATAAGGGGGAAATCCCTCAATGTCAATGGTCCAAGTAGTTCCAGCTCATTTAACAGGTGTGTGGATGCCCTACGTGGATGCAATGTTCCTAAAGGGCTATCGCTGTGTAATGGGTCGACATGTTTCGTGCCCTATCGCTCCTTACGAGTCGTTTGGCACTTCTTCAGGAACTAAGTGAATGAGTGGTGTACTACCAGAGGTCTGGTTCCTAAGGTGTTGGGTGGTAACCAGACAACTTAGAGTGACGCACTAGTAGACCTATACTGGGCAGTTGATGACCCCCAGTATAGTAGTCTAGGGCCTGATGGGGAAATACAGAGCACATGTTGCTCTGATGGGCGGGGGGGACGGCAACCAGCTGTAACCCTACCCTTGCTCTGGGCTCCGTTATTGGGCAGACAACAATAAAGAACTCTTTAGATTATTTACACCAATCCGGTAGAGTTGATAAAGGGTTGGTCAACTTGTCGACATGTTCTAGGTTCTGTGGTGACCTGCGGAGGTTTTTAAGTTATGAAGCTGCCCCTCCCTAAGCGTGAGACATGAAACGCGGCGCTCTTATAGAATGAAGACTTGGGGGTTTTATGTTTATGCCTAGGAAATCAAAAACTTGCCCCAAGTACTTGCTTTGCATAAGAGGAGAAGTTCTTCATGCAACGGCACTATGTTAAAATTAGGAACCGTGTAGAGCGAGCTACAGCTATACCCGACAATAGACTCATCCCCATTCTCAGGCCCATGGCGAGGTGCACGGGTAACATTTTGTTCCCTTATACAGTGTTTATTTAGTAGTTACACAGGACTAAGGGGGGGATATCTTTGGCAGTATTTCCATGCCTGAACGTACGTAGGGATGAAGTAATAGTGTCCCAAGTGGCGCAACACGATATACTTGTGTATAGGAAGTTTGTTAAAAGGTTCATTTGGTCTAACAGTGCCAGGTTAACAGGGACGACTAGTACAAGAGACAAACATGAGTGGTTCTCAGCACTGTTGGTTAGGAGGGATGTTGTCATGAGCAGAACTCAAACTAAGTAGCATTAAACACATGATGGAGACTATTTAAGCGACATGCATAAAAGCTGTAAATGTGGTGCCAAAGGAATGGCATGCCAAGGGAGATATCTTCCATATTTCTCTGGATCCCCCCAATCCAACATGCCTAAAGTAAGCGGATTAGTTAGACCTGTTATTAGTTTTATGAAACACACCAGGTACTATGAAGTAGTGACATTTGTACTCAAATCATAGGTACTTCCGGGACACATGTTGTTCAATACACACACCTCTGGACAGGACTGCCCCCCCCACCCTTTGAGCAAAGGGAAGTAAAACACTATATGGGTTGGCATGCTTTTGCAGTCGTTGGTGGTTAGCTCGCACACGTGTGTTTTCGGCTGAGTTTGGGGTCAGGTTAGCATGCTTCAACTTGTCATCTCTCTGTCAGAGCCAGCAGACCCCTAGGGTGACAGCGCGCTCAAATACACATCATGTTGGAGGTAGGTCCTGGATAAAAGGTTGTGCTTGGTGAGGCTCAATCTAGCAAAGGCAGGTAGCGGTACTTATGGGGTATGTGATGTATTATCTCACTGGCAGGCCGCAAGGCAAGGGGACATTGTACCTAGGTCGCACACATCAGGCAGAGGTGCCCAGTGGAAGCATGAGGGGGACTGCATAGAACAGGACACTGCACAGGTTAGATGCCGGCGATTTGTGGCTGCACTACTGCACATGGCAAAGTAAACCTGGACTGATTCACATGCGGGGTGTGGCGGTGGTGGTCCTTACCTCATTTCACAGGATCACTCCCGGTTGGGCCTATCTAATGATCAACTTAATGGGCTTTACAATTTACAGCCTCTCTTGTCTCTGCCATACTGTGAGTAGGTTAGCCATGGACTTTAATACGTGTTGCAATGGCCCCCCTAATGCGATAGACAGCATCTAGTTTCCCGGTGCTATTTGTACCATCATTGGCACCAGCAGCGGCTCTCAGGGGTAGCAGTAAAGCTTCCTTTTATTTCGCCCGGGATTGGGGCTGGCAATGTCATCAAACATTGCAGCCAGAAACTGAATAGGCAAAGACATACCTGTGATGGTGCAATGCGCACTCAGCAGTAGAGCCAGCTAAGTTTCAACATAATCTTGGTATACCGTCAGTGATATACGTAAGGTCATGGGCTAAACACGAATAGGCACTTCCTGTCAGCTGGGGCGTGAGTGTGCCAGTCCCAAGAGGGTGCGGGTTCTTTGTTAGTGCTGATATGGAGGGGATGGAGCACTAATACGGAGAACTACCAGAGCACTTTTTGCAGTCATGGGTAGGTAAAATTCATTAAATTGATGGCATGTTACCAGCTGCTTCAGTTAAGCGAATTTTCCTTGGGAGTTGTCAGCGAACATTCGGACTGCAATGTTGGTGGTTAGCCGGTCGGCAGGCCTTTTAGATATGTGTTTCTAGCGCAGGCATGTCCAAGGATGGGAAGGTGCCTGAAGGTGGAGCAGCAGCAGAACTGAAAGGGGCTTGGGTTCGACCGCTGGTCACAGGTTCAGATCCTGGTAGGTACACTTAGCAGCTCATCCCTCGGAGGTTGATGTAACAAGTACCATTGAGTTGAGTACCAATAACATGTGCAAATTGTCCCGCCCTATAGCCTTGGCTGGCAGCCATGCAGGTTGTGGAAGTTGTCATCCAACGAGTGTGCTATGGTCCATAGGACTGGGGAAACTCCCTGGGTTAAGCACAAATGGGCGACAAGTAATAAGAACATTTGCCATTCCCAGTATTCAACATAGGGCAGGTATTTATACATATGGTTCCCCTCAGGTTCACTCTGTCCCGTCTGCTCCCTGGTATACTAGCAGAAGTTTGGGAGGGCAAGGCGTCACCTAGGGTGGTGACTGGCTGAATGCGATGGACATACTCCGACAAGTGCTATACAGATAGGTGGGTGAGAGGAAGTAAGGCGGGCTTGATAACTCTTACTTCCACCCGCATTGGCACACCTGTCAGGAGTGGCTTGTCAAAGGTACTGCTCTTCAGCCAGGCAATGTTAACATTGAACCAACACCAATCTATTTGTAGGTCATCTTGGGTGCGTAGACATGTAGGGCTGGGCGAGGTGGGTACCACGGACTCTGGGTCCCCCCTCCGAGTGGCAGACTCAGCAGGACATGCTAACAGATGGGGCGATGGGAATCCCAAGGCGTTTAAGGGGACTGCTGGCCTTCAGCCACCTTGGGAGGGGTGGTGTAATTGTGCAGGCACTGGAACAGCTTCGGTAGAAGCAGCGGCCCGGGCAGGAGGGGGGTGTGTCTCCCCTCTTATCACTGGGATCCGACAGCTAGGAGGCAATGAGTTGACTTTCCAGGGTAGGATGGTCCTGCTGCCAGAATTGAATTACCCCTGGTGTAAGTTATGCATCCATCCCTGAACAGAGGGGTTTAGGTTGTATCAGTCTAAAGTCCACAGGGAGTTTAGAAAGGATGGGGGCACCTGTCCAGAAGGGGCATGCTGGCCTCCGGTCCTGTATGGGCTTGGTCTTGATCTGGCTGGACCTGGAAGAGGCCCGGGAATCAGCAGGATGTAGGTAAAGATGCCTACCTTGGTGGGGGGGCCCTGGTGGTGGCAGTGGCCACCCCAGAGCTGTGGAGGAGTTATAGGGCGATCCTGAGTCTGCAAGGTACAGAAGGGTACTATATTGCAGCAGCAAAACAAGGGTGCTAAGCCAAGGATACCCAGGGATGTCTTAGCGTGTCCCCTGGAAGAACTACGGCGCCCCGTTAGTCCTATAGGCGGATGTGGGTCTGAGCAACCGGGGGCTGCCTGGAACGCTCCGCCCACCTGTTGGGGGGCGTGAGTAAGGGAGTGGACTGGCGGTCCACTGATGGGAGAGGTGGCCTCTCCCAATAATTGGTAACCACCGGTTGGCGACGGCCACGGTGCAATTTGGCTCATCAGGCGGGCAGGCGGCATAGGGGCTGGCCTGCCCTGGGATCGCCCGTAAGATAACCCACCATGTTGGCATATTGGTTATGCAAATAAACCTGCAGCAAATTTCTCCACTAAAAAGGTGTTGTGTGGTTTATTTATGTATGTCACTGTATGAGAACTGAGGAGTGTTGCCGATATTGGCACTATGACGAAGACTTGTTTGCCTTGCGCACACTTCTGCAATGAAAAAGCGTACCCTTGTGTGCAGGGGCCAGACTCCCATGCAAATCAGGGGATGCCTCCATGGAATGGCGTTGGCACACATTTTAGTTCAGCTGGATCAATACCACAGATTGAGATGAACAACTGTTTTTGCAGCACTTTCTATAACATCAAGTGGGGCATATTAGCAAGAACGGCGTTAATATTATCGCCGCTTTAGCGGCAGGAAACTGCCACTAAAGCGGCGATAATTTTAACGCCGTTCTTGATAATATGCCCCCAAGTGTTCCCAGGGCACAAAAAGCAGCTGAAAACACCTGTGGCACCCACAGGTCACTTGAAAGAAGTCCTTGTTGGGGGGAGTTTAGGCACAGGGGAATTCTGGGTAACATGTACAGGGACTACAGTAGATCCGTTATATAATGTAAAAAACCTAAGCAGGCTCAAATAAAGCTCAGTTTAATTGTACATCATAATGTGAGAAAACGCGTAGCAAAGAAGAAAACATAAAAATTGAAATAATTTATAGAGGAATGATCAAAATGATTTACATTCGTAGACAAAGCAAGAGTCAGAGAAATAAAAAAAAAAGGAAATACAATTATACGTGCCAGAGATGATGCTCAATAGGATGCGCTGTTCATGCTCAAACATTAGATGATCAGAGGGTTGTTGAAAAGATGACAGAACATGAATGGATGGGAAGGGGTGAGGGGAGATAAACTGCAGGGACGTGGACGCACTTTAAGGGCAGCTAGACCTAACTGATCAATCGACGCAGTGAACGTAAACTAAAGATGGACAGGAGTTAAGGCAAAATAAATCAATGCAAACACTTGCAAGCGCAATGAACGGGCCGGCCAGGGCAGCCGCAATTACGGACTTCCTGGCCAAACAGTGCATGTTTTCAGTGCTATCAATGCATAAACGCGGCATACTTATTTTTGGTATTAAGACGTTGTGACACTGTGACAACTCACCCTTGCTTAGGTGTATCTCCTTCTGTTTAGGACTGTGGCAATTAAGCCTGGGCGTAGTTCGCGAAGTAGCACTACGCGAAGCTACGCAAAGTGCAGTTCGCACTACGCGAGCTACGCGTAGCACTACGCGAACTGCGTAGTGCACTGTTCGCAATGATTGCACAGTGCCGGATGCTTGTTTGCACTGTGCAATCATTGAAAACGGCATCTTGCACAGTGCGAGCTGTCTTTTACTGCCGCTCGAGTAGATTTTTACTCGAGCGGCAG
The DNA here is from genome assembly GCA_963921515.1 of Calotriton arnoldi. Taxonomy (NCBI): domain Eukaryota; kingdom Metazoa; phylum Chordata; class Amphibia; order Caudata; family Salamandridae; genus Calotriton; species Calotriton arnoldi. The sequence continues at coordinate 92,524 of CAWUFW010010740.1, read as the reverse complement.
CTTCTCAACGCGGACTGGTAGTTTCTCATCGCGAGCGGTCGCGAGCATACGCGACCACTCGCAATGAGAAACCTGACCTCCCGCGTTGAGAATCTCGCCGGGATGTCATTTTGCTTGCTCGCGGTTGCCAACTTGACGTTGAGGACCGCGAGCAAGTAAAAAATGACCGCTGCACTACGCTACGCTACGCGTGTTTGCACTGTGCTACGTGCAATTCGCGTTGTGCGAAGTAGCGCAAACTTCGCAAACTACGCGAGCATAGCGTAGTGCTTTGCCCAGGGTTAGTGGCAATGAATGGAGGCAGAAGGTAAGGAAGCTCAAACTGACGGTTGTTCCAGGCAAAAGCAGCAGATTAGAAAAGAGCGGCTTACTGTACACAACACTGATCCTTATCAAAACCTTTACCCTTGGAACGAGAGCAACTCTCTGACACGAGCATACATACTCATAATGGCTGTGCACTGCCTGACTACAGTGCCGGCTCAGATGAGACAACATGCCGGCAGCGGTCAGTTCGCGGGTGCTGCGGGTTCAAAAATGTTAGTACCATTACACGAGCAGCGGCGGGAACTGGCTGAGCAGTTTGAAACTTGATCACTGCAGCCTCCCCTTGCCTCATTGGGCAAAATCACACTGACTCCCCTGACGTCAGTCATAGCGGCCAAGGTTTCAGATTGCCATGTGTGACATTTTCATAATTTTAATGCAATTATGAGTGACCTTTCAACAACTATGAGTGACATTTTCTCACAAGCAAAATTAAGCAATGAATACGAGGGAAACACATAAATAGCAGAAATTACACCCATTTGAGCAACGAGAAACACTAAGAAGATCTTAGAACTGCTGCGAAGCACCAGAAATGGAAGGGCAGGCGAGGCTGGCAGAGGCACACTCACAGCCTAGGGGTAACAGCCAGGCTGCAGTCTCAAATTTAGTTAAAAAGAGACACAAACTGAGTAGTATAATAAGAGTAAGTTGCACAGGCTACTAGTCATATAAGCAATTAACACATAATTTCTGGCACAAATAATGTTTACTTAGTTGAAGTAGGACAAATACCCTTTACTGGTGCTCACTCTCTCAGGCACTTAAGATGCAGCATGCAGACTCCTCGTCACGGCAGCTGCTGAGGCAGCGCACCGACCCAGTGGGCTGGGGTCAGGTCCAGTCCCTCCCGCTTAAATGTGCAGTTACACTGCCATGCGACCTATATTTGATTATTAACTCCACTTACTGACTGTAGTGACAATGGCCTACCTCATACTGAGTCACTCTCAGCTGGCGTTGGTGGGCCTGTGGTCGAGTCGCGCGGGCGGGATCCCATATTCCGGTATTCATTATTTTATTACAGGTTGTGTCGTAGGTGAGCAGCTGCTGGTTCTGCCTTGCCGTGGCACCCACCACTGCAGGATATTTGCACCAGACAATGACCTGGCTCCCTGCTGCTGTGCGAGCAGCGAGGTCGGCGGAGCTGCTGCGGCCATCTTCTTAATCCCCAAACTTCAAAGCGCAGCAGAAACTTACTTATGCTGCCCGCGGCAGCTGAGCAGGAGGATGGACCTGGGCCTCTTCCCTGTTCCGTACAGTTCAATCAACCGCCGGTGGTTGTCGTTGGGTTATCCGGTTGCGGGATCTCCATTTTTAGATAATTTTGTGTGGCAGACGCGGTGCGAGCAGCGCTGCCATTGCAACTACAGCCTGTAACTTTATTTTCCTGAACTGCAGCCGCCCAGCGTGCAGCAGCCAGCAGCAGGATGTCCTGTCTTGGTTATAAGTGTGATTCTTGGCCTCACGATGGTACAAAGACGCGTGGTGCAGTGTCGGGTGAACATTGTTACAGTGTGTCAGAGTACCAGCTAGAGCCATGGACTCTGAGCCAGCCCCCAAGCATGCCGGGAGCTGGTTGCCACTCCAGTTTACGCATGAATACTAGCGCTCAGTGCTGATGCTCCACCGATTTCGGGTGAAAGGGTTACATTGGAAACAAGGCGCGCAAGTAGCGTGCGCAATGCTGCTTGTTCCCGCGGCAATACTCCATGGGAGTTGCCTTAAGAGAAAATGTGGGACATGCACAAACTGTTAGCCATTTTCAGGCTACCATTTTTTGATGACACAGACTAAAGCCAGTCCAAAGCAGTGGGAGGAGTCAGACCCCACAAAGGCCATACAACAGATCGGCTGACAGCACAAGCGCTGTACGCTCAACCTAAAAAAGTAGTGCAATGGTAGCAGAGATGCCAGCCAATGAAGGCAATGGTATAGATGCAATATGCTGGGTCATTAGAGGGATCTGACCTTTGGCACAGGATCGCACTAAGGTGCTTGCCACCTTCTTCATTTTAAAATATAATTGCTGCTATCACTCGTATTTGTATTTAATTTGTTTTACCTCTGACACTACTGTTTTTACTTGTGGAGCTGTGTTCAATGCACCGGGTGAGGAAGTGAGGGAATTTGCACATTGACAAGGGCTCACGCTGGGTTGGTGCCGGGTCAGCGTTCTAGTTGCTGAACCCGACGCACAGCTGACGGCATAAATACACCAGATGGCGCGACCGTGCCTCGGTCAATAGAGGGGTCTGACCTTTGGCACAGGATCGCGCTAAGGTACTTGTCGCCTTCTTCATTTTAAAATATAATTGCTGCTATCACTCGTATTTGTATTTAATTGGTTTTACCTCTGACACTACTGTTTTTACTTGTGGAGCAGTGTTCAATGCTCCGGGTGGGGAAGTGAGGGAATTTGCACATTGACAAGGGCTCACGCTGGGTTGGAGCCGGGTCAGCGTTCTAGTTGCTGAACCCGACGCACAGCTGACGGCATAAATACACCAGATGGCGCGACCACGCAGCGGACGTGCGCAGCGGGCGCGCCGCTGGCGCGCCAAAGGCACGCAAAAGGCAAGCCCGTCTGCGCCCATCCGCGCCCGTCCACGCCCCACCAGGTCCAGGGGCCAGAACCCCTGGATCTGTGCCCCCAGAAAGGCTCTACTATTCCAGTTCCGTGCTGAAGCAGTTAAATAGATTCCCAGGTCCCAAGTGTACTCATACCATCTCCTTGGAGGAGCATCAAGACAGGTGCTCATACTGTGACTTCCGACTCACCCCACGAGATCTCCCCGCACTTCCAACGGGGTCCACCTATCAACTTCTCTTACTTAATTGGAGATCCCTGCCCAAGCATACAACTGAGATTTTCATGTTGCTAAAGGACTTTGGGCCGGAGGTTCTGTTTCTCATGGAGACCTGGCTCAACGTGAGCTCAGAGCCAGACATTGTCCAATCACTACCCCCTGGATACTTAATCCAGAGGAAAGACAGAATGTCAGGAGTGGGCGGTGGGATTGCTATTATTTATAAAGATCACTTGACCTGTAGACTACTAGAGAGTCCACTATCAGACTGTGAGAATGTTCATTTTTCAATTGAATTTACTCCCTCACTGTCATTCTCGGGTATATTAATCTACCGCCCACCTGGGTCAATGGGCCAATTTGGCAAATCTCTGTTGGAGACAGTTATGACCCTGGCTAGCTCCTCGGCTAATTTCAGCTAATCTTCATTTTGACGATCCCTTGGCATCATCAGTGACTGAATTAACACAAGACCTGATGGCATGTCAACTTCACCAGAAGGTCTTCCAAGCAACTCATATCATAGGTCATCTTCTTGATCCAATTTTTTCTAACCTGATGGAACTAAAAGGAGAAGCCCCCATCCCCATACCATGGTCAGACCATTTCTTAATTCCCACAATATGGGCCCCACAAACCCCCGCTTTGCACACATAGTCGACTCGAACGCTGATCCGACCCTGGCCCAAACTCCCGCTGGAAGAGTGGATCCAGGAAATGGAAAATTCCAAACCGAATCTGGAACTTAACCCTATCACTGACTATCAGAAGTTCACACACTGGATCGAGGAGTCACTGAAAACAGTGCTCCCCAAGAAATCAATCCAGAAGAAAGGGGGCTACAACAAGTCCGCATGGTTCTCTCCAGAGCTGCAGACGCTAAAACAACAATGCAAACGTCTAGAGAGGACATGGAGGAAAGACTTCTCAGTCATTAAGAAACAGGATAGAAATAGGATAGCTATTGGAAAATATAAGGCTGAAATAAAATGAGCCCAAGCCACTTACTATGAGGAAAAAATTTCAAGAGCAGCCAATTCCTCTAGAGAGATCTTTTTAATTGCAAAAAAACTTCTCAAAGTCCCTGATCCTCCAGCGGCACCCGACCCTTCGGGTGTCCGCTGTAACGAACTTGTGGAATTCTTTGCCACCAAAGTTCATAATATTCTCAAGCACCTCCCACAAAGAGACAATGATACACTTGAGCCGACCGCCGCGGGCCAGTATGGAAATAAATACCATCTGGAAACCTTTATTCCGCTGACTCAGGAGTCATTCTTAGCTACCTTAACCACGGTCAAATCGGGGTCACCATTGGACCCTGCACCACCTAACATCTTAAAGTTGGCAGCATCTACAGTGGCCCCCATTATGACCAGCTTGATCAATTCTTCCCTCTCATTGGGGATTGTTGCCCCTGAATGGAAGAGGGAAATAGTAAAATCTCTGCTAAAAAAGCCTAACCTGGACCCTGCAGATCTGGGCAATTATCGTCCTATCTCGCTCCTCCCGGTAATGGGCAAAATTGCAGAGAAATATGTCAACCATACACTTTCCACATTTCTGGAATCCAATAGCCTGCTCCACCCCTCACAAACGGGCTTCCGCTCTCGCCAAGGCACTGAGACCGCCTTATTGGCGAGGAAAACTCTTGACTCGGGAGGTACAGCGGCCATAATACTCCTCGACCTAAGTGCGGCCTTCGATACGGTGAATCACCATACCATGGTTCATCGTCTCAGGAATATAGGAGTGTCCGGCAAGGTGTTATCATGGCTCCAATCCTTTTTGGATGACAGGTGTTTCCAGGTGTTTGCTGGTGACATCCTGTCTAAACCGGTCCCCCTTAGGTGTGGAGTCCCACAGGGTTCATCTTTGAGCCCAACCCTTTTTAATGTCTATATGCATCCATTGGCGGAGATTGTTGCCCCCTTTGGGATTCATATAGTCACATATGCCGATGACACTCAGTTGGTGGCGGCATTGACCCAGGCCGACCGCACGCCCTCTGATCTCCACGACTGTCTTGAGGAAGTCACTAAATGGATGAGCCTGTCCCACTTAAAACTTAACGGTGACAAAACAGAGCTTATGCTACTTGGCAACCAGTTAAATCTCGAATCTAATATTATGTGGCCAGCTTGTATGGGACCGGTACCCATCCCAAAAACTGAGATCAAAAGTCTGGGTGTCTGGTTCGACCAAGACCTCTCATTTAAAGTCCAAGCCAGAAAGATCGCTGCTCAATGGTATGGCATGTTAAGAATGACCCGCAAAGTGCTGCCACTACTACCGGACCAAGCCAAAAAAACGCTGGTCCAGGCGCTCATCCTTTCCAGGGTAGATTATGGTAATACCCTTTATTTGGGCGCCCCTAACTCTGTCATCACAAAACTGCAGATTACACGAAATTCAGCTGCAAGACTGCTCACGGGAACCCAGAACCGATGTTCAGCAAAGCCGGCATTACGCATGCTCCATTGGTTACCGGTGCAGGAAATAATTAATTTTAAGGCCCTGTGTGTTGCCTATAAGTCCCTAGGTGGAAATGGGCCTCCTATTATCAAATCTATGATTTGCCCTTACAAGGCCAACAGAAGCCTTCGCTCGGATGAGATGTACCTTGCAGTGGTACGAAGGATCAGGAAGGCCAGAAGTGGAGGCCGGCGTTTTTCATACAATGCCTCCATACTGTGAACAGCCTGCCGTTGCAGCTGCGTAGACAACCCAACCATCTAGCATTCCGGAAACAACGTAAAACCTGGCTCTTTCCGTAGAAGGCAGACCCTACTCTAGTGTTCAATACAGCGCTGGGATGCTTCCGGGTAGCCATGCGCTATATAAAAATCCTTCTATTCTATTCTATTCTATTCTATTCTAAACAGACAGCGCATGTGCTGCCTGGTAGGCTTGACTTAACATGGAAAGGCCACGCCACTCCAAAAACCTCTTTATGCCGGGAGGAATTGTGGAGCAAAACAATGAAGGGGAATGTTATGTTATGTTATGTTAATCTGTACTTATAAAGTGCATGGCTACTCCACAGAGTGTCCCGGCGCTGGAAAGACCACAAGATAGAAGAGAGAGCGCCAGACAAAGGATAGAAGAGAACCTATTTCTGAAATAGCCAGGTTTTTAATCGTTTCCTGAAACTGAGAAGATCCTGTACCTGTCTGATAGATAGTGGCAGACTGTTCCATAAATGGGGGGCTAGCACTTGATAGGAGCGGCCCCCAAGACGGGAGGGTACAAACTTAGGATTGGTCAACCTGAACTGCGATGAGGACCTTAAGGTCCGTCGTGGGATATAGTGCTGAATCCTCTTCCTAATATACAGGGCCCCAGTGCTCTGGAGAGTTTTAAACGCCAGGACCAATGCCTTAAATTGTATCCTTTTCCGGACCGGTAACCAGTGCAGGAACTCCAGATGGGGGGACATTAGCTCTCTAAGTCTCACCAAGAGAATGGCTCTGGCTGCCGCATTCTGCACCACCTGCAAACGGTTTAACAGGTAGTCTGGGAGGCCCAGGTACAGGACATTGACGTAGTTCAATCTTGATACAATCAGGGCCTGGACTACAGTCTTTCTATGAGATACCGGCAGCAAGGGGAGAACGTTTTTCAACATTTTTAGTAGACCAAAGCAGGTGCCTGCCACCGATTGAATCTGAGCCTTCATGGACAATGCATTGTCGAACTTGACCCCTAAGTTCTTTACAGAGCTAACAGGTAGAGTAGAGGGGACATGTTCTGGGGCCACCATAGATGCCAAGCATCATGTGGTGCTGCACCAAAGAATATAATTTCAGATTTCTCTGGATTACACTTGTCAGGCACATATTGATGTCCTCACCTCTGAACTCGGCACCCTTGTCACACGTGAACAGCAGTTGTGTATCGTCGGCATATGATACAATTTTAGTGCCATGTGACTCCGCTAGAGGCGCCAAAGGGGCCACGTACACATTGAAAGGTGTCAGGCTCAAAATTGAGCCCTGTGGGACCCCTACCTCCATAGGGAGAATGGGTGCCGAAAAGGGGGGGGACCAGATTGTTTGCTGTCTGTCTCTCTCGTAGAAAGGAGGAGAACCACCTGAGTACCATGCCCCCAATGCCACACTCTCGGAGTCTCTGTAGGAGTAGGCTGTGGGGCACGGTATCAAATGAGAAGTCTGTGGGTCAACTGACTATAAGCGAAAAGCCATACACCTCACAGTGCTGCCAGTTGCAGGGAAACACATTTTCCTAAAATGAGGTACTCCATCACTCGCTTATGGAGCTCCCCGGTCTCCATAGGATCATCCTCCACAACCAAAAATTAGAAAGTTTGAGTGGGGCTTAACCTGAGAAAACTTTACGGTCGCCATAGTACTGATATGTCCTGCAGGCAATTTTCAGCAAAGAGCAAGACATCAGCAAAAGAAAAATGCAAAATATCTCAGCTGTAGAATTTCACACATTTCACACATTTTATGAGCGTATTAAAATAAGGCCAAGGTTCAGCTCTATACTTACAAAATCATATAACCTTTCCACAATTTCACTCACTGAAATTTTAATGAGTGTATTCTGTCACAATTTTTCCAATTCTCTAGCACCCTCATTTAGTAAAAGTTGGAAACAACATATTGTATATTTTCCCGCAAATCTCTACTATAATTCTTCCCACTTACTAACCTGTTTTTGTTGTATGGGAAAATATGATAAAGGGATTATCCAAAAATCCTGTATTCTTACTTTTTCTTCTCTTGGTCTCCAGGCCCCAAGGTCTGTGTGCAGTAAGAGTTGCACTCCCGGGTTCAGGAAAGCTGCTCAGAAAGGTCGACCTGTCTGCTGCTTTGACTGTGTACCCTGTGCTGAAGGAGAGGTTTCCAATGAGACAGGTGGGGAATGTATTCTAGTCACTAAATTGTTGATTTTTTTGCAAATCTTGCGCAAACTCAGCCTAAGATATCGGAACGCTTTACATGAGCACCAGCTATATTACAACAATCATGCTGGCATATCTTGTTAAAATACATTATGAGAAGAAGGACACAAGGGGGCCTTAAGAGGCAGTGGAAAGAGAGAGGAGTGTGGATTGTTAGGGTTACTTAAAACAAAATAGTTTTCAAACTAACCAAGTTTTAAGGAAGAGATGAGCGAGTGAGTGTGTGTTATGAGTGTTTTTGTCAGTGTGGGCATGTATAAATCCAGAGTGAAATCCGACAGATACCGCACCATACCTGACAGATAGCACCTGTACTCAACTATTTACTACAGAAAATATCTTTTAGGGGGGTTTAACAGCCCATTCACCCCCGCAAAGCTACGTCCCTGGTGATTTGCCACAAAGTCACAGCATATCTAGCAGACTCCAAGACGGGAACCCAGATCCCCGGAATTGGATTTTGAATTATTTGTTTGAAAGTCCTTGGAACTTAGTAGAAAATCATGAATTTGGAAAATTAAAAAATCTGCATGTGTCTCGAATGGAAATCTGCGGAGTGCAAGTGTAAATAGGGGAAATAATGTGACTGTGTAGTTATGTAATACTGAACATTGCTCTGTTGTTCCATAGGATATTTTGCACTGTATAAATACTGACACACATACATGTACACAAGAGCAAGATTACAGTAACTGTAAAATACCCTCTCACATTTTATACTGTTACTTTTTGATCTCTGCTCAAATCCAAAATTTGGATTCTGTGCATTTGAAAAGGCGGATAGACCTAAAAAACAAACAATAAGTGCAAGAGCTGTGACTATGAAAATAAGAGACACTATCAGTATAGATTATAAATTATACCGCTAATTACAGAAAGGCTAAGAAAGCAGTTGTTAAACTTTTTTTTCCTATCAATATAAATGAATTGTGCGTCATAAGAGTCACAGTGCAATAAAGGGAAGCTTAGACAACAAATGTTTATCCTTATCATTATTCACTGTGGTTTGGCATAAGAAAATTGGTTTTTGTGAGAGTGGTAGGTGAATCTGTGATTCCTACGAAATTTGTGCACAATTCATGTAATTATATTTCATGCAAGTACAAACAATTAAAAAAAATATTTTGAAATTACATAAAATGCAAACCCGTACATTTGCTTACTTTTTGATGCACTGTCACATTTAAACAAAACGTTCTGTTGTTACTGTGCATTTGCAGTAAAAATGGCAGCATTCACAGGAAATGTTTCCCACAAATAGAACGTAATTATGCAAAGTGGCGTAATGTCATAATTTGGAGATTTTCAAAAAATAAACATGACGCATTATTCCCAAAATTATGCAGGTTACGCTGGTGTAATTTAAATTCATCCAGGCCTAATTTAAAGTCATTCCAGACTCAGTGGCGGTTGGTGACCTAAAAAACAGTGGGGAGCAAAATACATTAAAACAGACATACATATATTATAGCATTACACTACATTAAAAATTGCAAGAAAGAAAAATAATAGTTGCAACCTTTTCCTGTAGCACAACCTTGATGCTCTTCCCTGCTGCTGTGCGAGCAGCGAGGTCGGAGGAGCTGCTGCAGCCATCTTCTTAACCCCCATACTTCAAAGCGCAGCAGAAACTTACTTATGCTGCCCGCGGCAGCTGAGCAGGAGGATGGACCTGGGCCTCTTCCCTGTTCCGTATGGTTCACTTAACCGCCGGTGGTGGTCGTTGGGTTACCCGGTTGTGGGATCTCAATTTTTAGATAATTTTGTGTGGCAGACGGGGTGCGAGCAGCGCTGCCATTGCAACTGCAGCCTGTAACTTTATTTTCCTGAACTGCAGCCGCCCAGTGGGCGGCAGCCAGCAGCAGGATGTTCCATCTTGGTTATAAGTGTGATTTTTGGCCTCACGATGGTAGAAAGTCGCGTGGTGCAGTGTCGGGTGAACATTGCTACATTGTGTCAGAGTACCAGCTAGAGCCATGGACTCTGAGCTAGCCCCCAAGCATGCCGGGAGCTGGCTGCCACTCCAGTTTACGCATGAATACTAGCGCTCAGTGCTGATGCTCCACCGATTTCGGATGAAAGGGTTACATTGGAAACAAGGCGCGCAAGTAGCGTGCGCGATGCTGCTCGTTCCCGCAGCAATACTCCATGGGAGTTGCGTTAAGAGAAAATGTGCGACATGCACAAACTGTTAGCAATTTTCAAGCTACCATTTTTTGATGACACAGACTAAAGCCAGTCCAAAGCAGTGGGAGGAGTCAGACCCCTTAAAGTCCATACAACAGATCGCCTGACAGCGCAAGCGCTGTACGCTCGACCTAAAAAAGTAGTGCAATGGAAGCAGAGATGGCAGCCAATGAAGGCGATGGTATAGATGCAATATGCTGTGAAAGAGACAGTGCATGGGCTGCCTAGTAGGCTTGACTTAACATGGAAAGGCCACGCCACTCCAAAAGCCTCTTTATACCGGGAGGAATTGTGGAGCAAAACAATGAAGGGGAATGAGAAGTCTGTGGGTCAACTGACTATAAGCGAAAAGCCATACAACTCACAATGCTGCCAGGTGCAGGGAAACACATTTTCCTAAAATGAGGTACTCCATCACTCGCTTATGGAACTCCCCGGCCTCCATAGGATCATCCTCCACAACCAAAAATTTGAAAGTTTGAGTGGGGCTTACCCTGAAAAATCTTTAAGGCTGCCATAGTACTGATATGTCCTTTAGGCAATTTTCAGCAAGACATCAGCAAAAGAAAAATGCAAAATATCTCAGCTCCAGTCTCCGAGCACGAAGTGACGTCAGACAGCTAACAACTTTATCCAATCCAGACGCTGTACTCATGTTGCATGAGGAGCCACTGCTGTCCAGACTTTCCTCCTCTTTGCGCAATGTGAATTTGCTAGGAAAAATAGAGATACGCCAGACAGAAATGAAATATAATTATTAAAATATTTCAACCTCTTATCAATAGAGAAAACTGTAAACAACACAGACATTGATATGGAAAGTTGGTGCAGGGGTTGATTAATTGGGGGGAGGGGGGCTACATGGGTAATTATCCCCACTGTGTATATATTTACGGATTATAAAACCATAGTGGTTATTTACCAATGTGTGCTCACATGGCGAAAGCTGTTCAAAGTCACACAAAGCATTGCATTGGTTTACTTAGCATTTAAATACAAACTCGTATATTGCTGCCTGAGCATCCATGCCACCCATTGTTATTACAGACCAGGTGTCTCTAATCTTTCCTACAGTAAGACCTAATTCTGATCACTCTGATCACTGAAAAAGTTCCTGATTGACAGCCCAATACATGGATTCAAAAAGAGTAAACAGGAGTCAAATAACTTAAACACAACCACTCGAGTACCCCCAGCCCTGCTCCTGTGTACATACACATAGAGGGATATTCTCAAGAACGTGTGATAATTATCGCAAAATTAGCTTTACGCAGCTTTGCACATCGCAGTTGATGGAGCAGGGGAAACAAAAATAATGTGTACCCCCTTGAAATTAATGACCTCATAATTTAATGGTACTAACTGTTTGAAAATTGCATGAACTAACCAACAACTACACACTTTGTTAAACATTTACACACGGGCAATATTGCTAAATGCATGAAGCTAATTAATTTATTTACAAATGTGAAGATGATTAACTAATATACGTGACTTAAGTAGTAAATAGTGAAAAACTGCATGATTTATGTTGCACGATAAGTTGTGTTGTGGCAAAGAATGCAGGTGGTAAGTAAAATGGCTTTAAATGTTGCTTTTGACAGGTAATACCTAACACAGGTTTTTAGAATGGTGGGTGGTAAACAGAAAGGCTTATTTTCCATATTTTAATTACTATTGTGTTTGTTCTTATATTAGTTCCGTTCGGGCCTGCTAGGCCATGTTTCCAAAATGGCCGACAGAAAGGATGAGATGCGCGCGCCAAAGCTAAAGAATCTCTGCGCATGGGCGAGAAAGAATTCAAATCACGTGAATGCGGCCTGTGCCCGGAGTTTGAGATGTCAAGGACAACTTGACCTGCCATTAGGAGCCTGCCAAGAAGATCAGCATAGAATGCATGGGAATAAAAGGATAAGAACAAATAAAGAGTATGAAGTAATGTGTGGCCATCGGATTTGCAACAAAAAGAATATAACAAATGGAACTACTTTTGGATATAAAAACTTATTGTGTATTTTATTGTCCCGAACCGGATCGAACAAGGAGGGCGATGAGGTGACCATCACCACCCCTCCAAATGCACCAATTAGCGTGATTCTTGCCCCGAAAGTTTGCAACTACTGAGTGTAGTGAGCCAGAAAATAGGGTATAAGAGAGTCTGCTCTGACGTTGTTAAAAAACTTTGCTTTTCATTTTTTCGAACTTGATGCTGAGAGAGACTCTTGTCATTTTGGACTTTGAGTTTGATCAAAGAGGAACGAGAACGTTGCGGGAAGTCTACCCCGGGAGGTGCGACCGAGGAGGTTAACGGGACAGTCAGTCAGTTTTGGGAGTCATTTCCAGTGATCTACGGTTCATCTTCTTTGATGAACTTTTCTTGCCATCACTTCATAATTTGAGGGTAAAGCATAAATTTTCTTTATTATAATTTCTTAAATGTTTTTAATGATGATTTCTAAGTGTTTTGTTGAATAAAGAATTTAGGGGCATATTATCAAGGAATAGCGATATTTATCGCTAACCGCGCTTAGCGCGAATTTTTTAACGCCGCCTATTGCTGGAAAATATTGCTGAGATAACACCCTATTAACAAGGTTTATCTCCATAGCGATAAAATTTCCAGCGATAGCGGCAAAATGTGAGAATATCGCTGGAAAAGCAGCGATATTCTCGCATTAACGCAAGGATGGATTCAGCCTGACAATCCACCTCCTATACCTTAAACAGGTAAGTCATCCTCAGTAGCAGGTGTTAAACTCTAGCGATAAACGCGCTTAGCGCAATTTATTTTAACGCTTCGCTTGCCTTGTTAATAGGGGTTAGTTGTGTTAGCGACTGTTTACAGTCGCTTTTAGTGGGGAACGCCTACCTTGCATGTCATTAGCGATAATTATCGCTGACATGCAAGGCGATGTAAAACCCGGCCGCTAACGCCTGAAAGCTGTCGCTAATGCCTGTTAGCGACAGCTTGCTAATAGGGCGTTAAAAATATCGCCGCTTTAGCGGCAAAAAGTGCCGCTAAAGCGGCGATAAAGCCCTTGATAATATGCCCCTGACTTACTTATGACAAGAATCTAGATAAAATCATATTCTAACTTAAAATTGAGTCTGTGGTTCTTTAGAATAAAATAAATGTTTATTTAAAATGGTAAGAGTTTTATTTGTGATTGAGCTGGTCTTAATCACCATCAACTGATTCTACTAAGTTGTTCCATCGACCAAAATAGCGGAATACCTTGATGTTTAGAACTGACAGGATTTGACGTTAATGTATATAATGTGTAGATATAATTCTGTTATTTTATAAGGTATCCCGCTCGTCCAGCAGCTCATTTTCTCCTTAGGGTTTAAATCCAGACGATTGAATGAATGTATGTGAGTGGTGTCATGGGCCACACAGACAAAGTGTGTGAATAGGTGTTTTTCTCTGGGTTGGTGTCCTGAGGAGAAATTTATATTAGCCGCGCTGGATCACAGTCCATCACGGGAAAATAACGCCGTGTTAACGTTGTATTCTCAACACGGCGGTACCATGCGATAGTCTCAAGCTAACGCGCAAAATGTCCGTGAAAACATTACCGGGACAACGATGAAAATCCCAACCCGAACGCGAAAAAAGTTGCGATGGGCCTAACCACGATAAGACAATAAGCGAAAAGCAGCGCCAGGCCTGCAATTCACACATGTCAGGCGGGAAAACCCACTACAAAAGCACCAAAACATAACACAAACAAAAAACAAACTACAGCGACGCACAATGGAGGCAGCCGGAGCAGTGACAGAGGACGGCCACAACCCCACAAGCCCCCCGGAGGAGCAGGCTGGTACCTCGGGGCCAGGGAAGGGCAAGGACAGGAAGAAGAGGAAGACGCGGTTCAGTCCGCAAGAAAACAGGATCCTGATAACGGAGGTGATGAAATACCATCACCAACTGTTTGTCACCTCCAATGTGTCATTGGCAACAAGAAATGGAATATGGCAGTCCATCATGGACAAGGTGAATGCAATCGGAGTGCTAAGGAGGACAATGGAAGAGGTCAAGAGGCGCTGGAATGACGTGAAGCGCAAAACCAAGCAGAAACTCGACAACAACTAGAAGGCAGCAATGTAGACTGGAGGTGGGAGTCCAGCGCCACAGGAGGAGCTGGATGAGATGGAGGAAATGGTGTCCACAGTCATCAGTGTGGAGACGAAGGCAGGAGTTGGGGGACCGGACACTGCTCGACAGGAGCCGACACAACAGCAACAGGGTGAGTAACGACCAGGGACTGGGGGGACGGGGTGAGATGGGCACAATGGCACACATGCACAATTAAGCATAGCACAGTGCACACCCACGATTACTCTGGAGCATGTCCCTGATCCCCTTGGCACACTGCAGCACACCCAGAAACTGCAAGTAGGCCCCCGTTGACTATGTGCCCTGAGGGGGCCCTCCCCACACATCACTAATCTCACAACAAACCCATGCACAAGTACAAACACACATCCGTGATGTTGTCGAAATGTCCACTGTCCCGCATCAAATAGGCAGCTCCTCCCAAACAGTCACAATGTACATTGTCATGCAGTTTGTATGTAAACCTGTACAATGCGTCAACATACATGTGAAAACAATGTTAAACTGCATCTCCCCTTTACATTGCAGAGGGTGAATCAACACCTCCTTCCGAGCAGACTGTACACCTCTTCACTGATGATGAAGAGGACCTCCCCTCCATTGACACCGATGCCCTCCAACTGCTCATGGACAGCTTCGGCACCCCACCTTCAGGAGCAGGGCAGCCCAGCTGCATCGAGGAAACCCCACCCCCTGCACAGACCACACAGCAGGAAGCACCCACCACCACGGCTGGCTCCCCGGACCCCCATGAACAACACATGGCCTTCCAGCGCCGTGTGTTAGAGGGCCAGGAGAAGATGGATGATCAGGTGCGGGTGGGGTTCGACCTCATGGCAGCCAAACTAGATGCCATATGTGGGTGTCTAAGTCCCATCAGGGACCACTTACAGTCCCTAACGGACACCCACAGTCCGCTCCATGCTCTCCAACGATCCATGGCTGACATCGCTGGAGTCCTGACTCTGAGACAAGGACAACTGTCTAGTCAGAGTGGCCCCAGCAATGTCAGCCGGGAGTTGGGACACATGCGGAGGATCATGGAGAACAGGGAGCGGATGCAGGCGGAAAGAATGGCTGCCACGGCTGCACACCAGCATGATGTAGCTGGGATCTACCATGCCCTGCAGATCCTCATCATGGCATTGCTGCCACAAGGCCTGGAGCAGATGAATGCTGCTGCTGCTTTGACATCCACATCTCTGCCCCCTGATGTGTCAGTGCCTCACAGTGCGGCAGACAATCCACCTCCGGCACCGGATGTGTCACTGCCACACAGTGCGGTAGCCAATCCACCTCCGGCCCCTGATGTGTCAGTGCCACACAGTGCTGCAGAGAAAACACCACCAGCCACATGTGAGGCACATGAGACATCAGAGGACGAAGATGCGGATGAATTTGCCTTACTGGTAGTAAGGAAGCGGTAGCATTCATCTCCGCCATATGGCCTGTTTCTGCTTGGTTCTGCCCTCTGCATCATCACCTTCCACTGTCCCCCAATGCACTCTGCGACACTCACCTTGGACCTCGACATGGAGTGCCATATTCTGCTTGGTCACCAATGACACAGCTATCAGACTGCGGATTGAACTCTTCCTCTTCCGATGTACTTGTCATTCCCTGAGGGACTCTGGCTGGACCTCCACGGGCCAACAATGTAAAGTGTGGTTTGCATGGCCCTGTACTGCTCCAGCCACAACACTCCACTGAATGTGCTTTAAACAATCAAATTCACACGGATGTGTCATGTCTATGATCATTCAAGTATGGAAGTATGGATGAATGTAGGGTCAGTGATTCCCCCTTACATCCATGTTGCACATGTTGTAGGACTTGAGTCACAGGGTGCAACATTACCGATGGTGGACCGGGTTGCGCCGACACCACATCAGAGACACACGCATTAGTTACCTTCTTGTCCAACCCAGAACGGAACCATGCCCAGAGCGCCGGGGTCATCGTTCACACCCCTATGCTGGACTGGCATACCCCAGGCCAGCCCACTCCGCTTACGCTTACAGGGGGGGATGACAACGCTACATGTCCCAGGTCTTCCCTATAGTGATCTGCTGATCACAGGTCTAGTTGTCAGCATGCCACAGCCACTCGCTGAGGGCTGGTTCACACCCATCCAGCACATGCGTCACAGGACATGGGACCCTGCCAATAAAAGGGGCCGGGCGCATGTGCCCGAGGCCATTTCCACTATCTAGCTGAGTGTGTCCGTGTGGTAATTATTTATGAATGAGGGCCTAGGGACCTAGCACATCACATTCCCCACTGCCGGAGGTGACATGATGGCGTCCGAACGACGGGACCCAATCATAAAGGGCCCATGATTTGAGGTGCACAGAGTTGGTGGCATCCGAGGCACTTAGGCCGGCACGGGCCTACCGTCACGTGGCGATGACTTGAGGTGCACTGAGTTAATGGCACCAGAGCTGAGCGGGTGTGAAAAAAAAAAAATGTAAGTCCGTTTTTATATAGCGCAGCTACTCACCCTTACGGGTCTCAAGGCGCTGGGGGCCGTAGTGGAAATTAAGTGAGCTATTGCCCAGAGTCACATGGTGCTGAGCTGAGCTGCCGCCAGAGCCAGGGATCGAACCGTGAACCCTGTGCTCCGAAGTCAGCTGCCCTGGCCGCTGCACCACACCTCTGTGGTGTGGTGCAGGGTGTGCAGCCTGCAATGATGCGTAGGCCTCGATACGCCGTCCTGCCAATCAAGATTCAATTTGAATTGTGATCCCAGCTGGACCGCAGTGTGCGCCGAGGGCAGCAGGCTGCACACACATGACTCCGCCGCGCGGTGCTGCAGGGTGCGCTGGGGGCCTGTGGCGCGGAATCCAGCGATCAGCTGAGGAGGTTGCACCGGCACGTGGTGGGCCCTCCTGGAGACACGCTGGTAGCGGCAGGTGAGCATTGAGGCCTGGGTGCGCAGGGGCGGGCACTCATCACTGGGCGGCGGACCGGCCTGGGGACCAGGGCTGGGGTGCAGCAGGCGCACAGGATTGCGTAGGCACCCCCGGTCACGGCAGCGCCCTCATGTCTGGGTGGGGGGAGTGAAGGTGCAGGGGTATCAAGCTGATACAAACCGTGATGCTTACGGGTATGGGTAATCCTGCATCATGAGACCGTAACAGAAGTTAATGTGACTGTAACCTTCCTTTTCTTTCCTACGAAGGTTACGACCACACGTACTTCTGTTACGGTCTTTTTGTGCAGGATTTGTATTTCCTGTGAGCATTCCGGTTTGTCCAAGTGCTATACACTGTACCAGATTAGGTTTGTGACTATACGGACGCTTGACCTTTGTCACCATTTCTCCAACAGATTTCTGGATACTGACTTCCGGAGTATGGAATGGTATTGGGGAGTTCCCGCAGCATATGCAGTTACTTGAATCCACACGTTGCCCTGATGAAGTTCCCCGTTGGGCGTTGGCTGTGCTTTTCATATTGTTTATTGTTGTATTTGTAGTAAAGGACTGTTTTTACACTATTGTTGACTACTGGACTTCATGACCGTGCGCACCCCCATTTCAGTTACTACAGGTTAGGATCTGGGGCACAGTGGTGTCTGGCAATGGCTGGCGTTGGGGTTGGTTGTGCAGGAACACTACG
Source organism: Calotriton arnoldi (assembly GCA_963921515.1). Lineage (NCBI taxonomy): Eukaryota > Metazoa > Chordata > Amphibia > Caudata > Salamandridae > Calotriton > Calotriton arnoldi. The sequence goes on along the minus strand of CAWUFW010010740.1, from coordinate 74,530 downwards.
AATTGGAACTGTCATGTGGTGCGGTGACAGGGGCTCGCCGTTGCTATTGTGGACATGCATCCATGACATGGGTGAGGACGTATGATAGGGCTGGCCGTGAGACTCCTCCGACTCTGGCAGTTGTTGTTTGGGAGGTACCAGGGGCCAACAGGTGCAGCACAGCCAGCAGCTTCGTCTGCGGAGGGATGGTGGTTGTCCGCCGTGTTGGTACCGTCAGCCTGTGGGCAATGTGGGTCAGGATGCGGAGGATGGTTGTCCTTTTGTGCCTGTAGTGGGCAATGACTTCCTCTGGCATTGAGTCACTGAGGCTGGTGGGTTTTGGGAACGTCCGCTGTCCTGTTCTGCGCTGCCTCTGTGGTAGTCGGGGGGCCAGCGAGGGGGGCCTGGGGGTGGTTGCGGGGGGTGTTGTGGCCCTCTTGGGTCTCCAGGCTGCACGATCATTGTCTCCATGGCATCTGTTGGTCTTTAGATGTGGCTCTGGGCTGGGCTCCCTTTCTACAGCAGTTTGTTGTCCTGCTTAACACCAGTAAAAGGCAGGTGTTAAATCCCTGCTGCTAACGCGCCTTATCGCCTGTTTTTGGATCGCATCGCAGATCTGGCTGGTTGTTGTGAATGTCGCGAAGTGGTGTTTTCGTGTGTTTTTGTACGGGAACGCCTACTCTGCATATCATTAGCGTTAGTTGTCTCTCCCATCCGTGGCAATGTTTTTTGCGGCAGCTATCACTGGAAAACTGGCGATGTGGTCAGTTTGCACCAGCTTGGGAATGGGGCGATAATTCTTTCGCCACTTTTGCTGCGCTAAAGTGCCGATAACTCGGCGATAAGTCCTTGAATATGCCCCTAAGGCTGCAATAGACTGTACTTATTTCACCTCTCTAATATTATGAGAATGGTGATCCCCACATTTCTTCGCAGTGGAGTCATCACTGAGCAAAACGTCTACAGCCGGTCACCACAGTGTTAGCATAACATTCACAGTTTATAGCAATGCGAACCAGCGGAAAGATCAGTGGACCCTGCTGAATGCCCTTTTGGCATCCAACAGGTTAATTCCAGCAGCACTCCCACATACTAATGCAACATAAAAATAGACTATGCTAGGTTAGTGCAAATTATAGTGTTTCTGTGAGGACAAACACTACGGGCATCATTTGGATGTCGGTCGGGACTGTCGGAGGCTTTCCGATCGACCTGCCTGGTTTAACTTCCGACCATCTAATAACAATGTAAGTGGTCGGGAGTCAAACCGGCCGGTCATTCCGGCTGGCTTCCGACAAGCTCAAGGAGCCCGTCGGCCAGCCCGAAACCACAACATAATCCCTAAAATAGTTTCCATTGTCAAGATTATGATGTTAGTTTTGGACAGCTTTTCATGTTGGCATGTCGGGAAGCAACTTTGGAGGCCCCTAGCAGGGCCCCTTCTCCCTGCGGCCTCCGGTTGGGGGCCGAGGGGGCACCTATGGTTTCCGTCTGTAAATCCCTGCACCAGGTGGCAGGCACCATGAGGTGCCTGCCACACAGTGCAGGGATTTACACAAACTCCCATTTCTCTATGGGAGATTGTGCTGCGGGCGGATCCACAGTACAAGCTCCCATAGAGAAATTGGAGTTTGCTACCAAACCATATGCGGCCGCATCATAATGTTGTGTTCAGAACCGCTGACCTACGGTCGATCGGTTCCCACACCGAAACAGAGTCCGCCTGACATCGTAATTAGGGCCTTTGTTGTATGAGGATTATCCAGTTCACAATCCAGTTAATTATACGATTATCTAGGATCTTATTGTACATCTTTGAGTCTCAAAAGACAAAAGATATAGGACAATAGGAGGTTCAGTCAACTGGATCCTTGCCTTTTTTTTTTTTAGAAATACAGCAATATGTCCAGGTCAGTAGGTATACCTGGATAAAGATCCTTAACTGGTAAATTTAGCAGTCTCATAAGTAGGCAGAAGCTGATTTCTTTTTTTTCAATTTCAAATACATTTTATTGAGATTTTTCATATAATCCACACATAAAAAAGAATACAATAAAAAAAGAATATAAATCACATGAGCAACCAAAGAAAACAAGAGTACAAAAGGGAAAACTAAGTGATATACATGGGAGTACATAAGTGATGAAACAAAATCAATAAGGTATGATTGTGAAGAGTCGAATGCATTGCAAGTAGTAGAGCTATGTCATGGTACAGAAATTAAGCAAACACAAGGAGATGATGGACGGAGCACTGAAACTTTTCAGACACTCACCCCCAGTCACAGATCTGGGTTGAATCCATCATCGTTCTTTAGCTCACTTCGCCACCCCACCCCACTCTAGATTAGAGGTCGTCACCTGGTAATAGCGCATTGTAACCCTGTGATTGTACTGCTTTTTAAAAAACATTAGTATTTTTAAAACTGCTAAAGTGTTACTTTTATTGAATTGAATACTTTTTTTAATTGAATTTGTATGCCTTTTTAAAACAAAAGTCACAACCGAAAAGCTTACTCACCCTGAGAGCGCTCTGAATACTAGAGCGCCCCAGCAACTTCCTGCCTTATCCCTGGGTCCCGACCACGTGACTTCCAGGAGGGGCTTAGTCAATTGGAAGGCATAAATGCCGGATGCAGCGCGGGAGCGGGCACTCTAGATTAGAGGTCGTCACCCGGTAATAGCGCATTGTAACCCTGTGATTGTACTGCTTTTTAAAAAACATTAGTAATTTTAAAACTGCTAAAGTGTTACTTTTATTGAATTGAATACTTTTTTTAATTGAATTTGTATGCCTTTTTAAAACAAAAGTCACAACCGAAAAGCTTACTCACCCTGAGAGTGCTCTGAACACTAGAGCACCCCAGCAACTTCCTGCCTTCTCCCTGGGTCCCGACCACGTGACTTCCAGGAGGGGCTTAGGCAATTGGAAGGCATAAATGCCGGATGCAGCGCGGGAGCGGGCACTCTAGATTAGAGGTCGTCACCCGGTAATAGCGCATTGTAACCCTGTGATTGTACTGCTTTTTAAAAAACATTAGTAATTTTAAAACTGCTAAAGTGTTACTTTTATTGAATTGAATACTTTTATTGAATTGAATTTGTATGCCTTTTTAAAACAAAAGTCACAACCGAAAAGCTTACTCACCCTGAGAGCGCTCTGAACACTAGAGCGCCCCAGCAACTTCCTGCCTTCTCCCTGGGTCCCGACCACGTGACTTCCAGAGGGGCTTAGGCAATCGGATGGCATAAATGCCAGATGCAGCGTGGGAAAGCAGCGGGCGCGCCGTCGGTACGCCGAAGGCGCGCCAAAGGCAAGCCCGTCTGCGCCCGGCCGGGCCCAGGGCCCTGACATTATGCCCAAATCATCAAATACTCCTCCCGGACCTCAGAACGTTGCACTCTGCCTCACTCAAGCCCGGAGCTAAAATCTTAGCACTCTTGCATCACTATAGCGTTGGTCAGACACGAGTTTCGTTCCCCGAGGTCAGGCTGCCCAGCGCCCATGCCCCCCAGCAACCAAAACAGGCAAACATGGAGCATAAAGACAGCTGTCAGCTGTCAGCTCCCGCCAAGCAAAAGCATACATCTATGTCCGAGGGGTGGGCATCCCGGGACATAGAATGAGCCGGCCGTAGGGGGTGGTGGTCCCCCAGGGCCATTAATGGCTCCAGGAGGGGAAACGCACAGCCCCTCCTTCTGTTTGCACAGGCCAGACCCTGCGAGGTGGTGGTTACTGGGGCAGTATATGGCCTGAGAGGGGGCCATGCGGCCTCTCCCTTTATTTGAAAAAATGAAATGCCCCTGAGCATGTAGTGGTCCCTGGTGCTGGGGGGGTCTATGTGGCCCCCCTTATCTATATTAAATTTGAAGCCCCAGGGAGGTGGTGGTAGTCGGGGCCCGGGGGGGTCCGTGCAGCCCCCCCTGCATTTACATAAACAAGAGCCCCTGGGAGATGGAGGTGCCCGGGGCCTAAATAAGTCCTAGGAGGGGGGCCTGTGCACCCCATCCTTATTTAATAAAATACAAATGCCCCCGGGACCTGGCCCACTTGGAGGCAATATTAATAGCAAGAGACATCGGTTTTTGTTTTTTAATTCACAGCAATATTCACAAATATTTTGTGGAAATCGCAGTGAATTTAAAAAAAATGCTTTTTTGCCCTGGCGGGGTCCCTCTGGGACCCCAGCAGACGAGTAAAAATGTAGCAGAGCTAGAGGGTTGAGGTATTCCTACCCTGCCTTGTTTTCTTTTTTTCCGAGTTTGTTTCTGGGACTGGGCTGAAGTTGAGATGGCTGCCAATATTTCCTGGTTGAAGTGTTGGCAACCCATCAGAGCTCTGCAGATCTCTGCATAACCTCATCATTATTTGTGAAGGCCTTGCGATCGTAGATGTACAAATTTGAATTTCCTTTAATATCTAGAAAACTACTGAATGGGTTTACACCAAATGACAGAAAGCGCAATCTGCGTACCAAAACCTAGCTTTCTGACAAATTTGGTGTAATTCCATTTAGCAGTTCGGACTGCGGGTGTGTTTAAAGAGTCAATGGATAAACACTTTTTTGCCCCCCCACCCTTTTTCTCAGCCCCCGCTTGAAAGATCGCCCTGAAACTTCCCATGCACAACTAGAAATAGCAGTGCACATTTCTGTGGAGAATTTTGTGAAGATTTGTCAAACGGCGCTAAAGATATAGGCAAGTCAAAAAGCCCATTTCATATGGAGACATGATCCTAACTACCTACCAATATATGGATTATGATTGTGGGCTTTTGGTGAACTCAGCGGTTTTTTTCCCAATTCAGCATCTTTTTTTAAGGTATAATCACATCTGTGACATGTTTTTATTGTACTTTATGTGGCACTGTTTTTATTGTGCTGTGCTTTTATATGATGTACTCTCATGGTTGTATTTTGCAACTGGAATAAATATATATATATTGAATCAAGAAGGTTGCCCTCATGGAGACGTCACATGAGGAAGGGTTACTGCACACAACCTCCGGCAGCAGCAGCCACAACTTACCCTCTCACTCCCATCATAAAAACTGCCAAACGCGTTTCGAGCGCTGTGTCGCTCTTGATCACTGGCTTTTAACAAATGCAGAGGCAGCGGTATTTGATCGGAAGCTCATTTTATTCAAATATACAAGTCCCGCCCCAATGGGCGTCAACAATCAAGGCATTGTGGTATTGATAGTCCAAATAATTTGCCCAGACTTGAGTTCCATAAAAAACCCCAGTGGGTCCCGCTTTCTCCATATGGATAGGTCCGAGGGGGCTCCAGAGTGGACAGATTGAATGTTTGAGGTTGTTTCTGTTACTGAGATCACCAACCTGCATGTTAAGGTGAGTTCTGGGTGTTTCATCTTGTCCGTTTGGAGGGCAGTGACAGAGAACGAGTCTGTTTAGCTGGTGAAGTTGTATATATTGCTAATTTTTGGGAGGGGCGGATGGTGGTGGCATTGGCAGCTGGGGAGGTGAAGTCTTGTACAATAGTGAAGATTTCTTTAGTGTTGGAGGTGCTTTTCATGACCTAGTCAGTTAGCTCAGAGTGCTTGATTCCTTTGATTTACTGGTGGTAGTGTCAAAGTGCTGATTTCATGGTTCTTCTATTGTTATCATCGTGAATAAGCCTCCAATGGTGCATCCAGCTGCTTGCAGTGGCATTAGTAGAGTCTGAGGCCTTCCATGTACCAGCCTGCTCGTGGTTGTGGTCTAGAAGTGGCGGTGGTTTTGAGTAGAGACAGGGAGTCTGCAGCAATGGAGTGCAGGAGGTTGTCTTGGGATTGTGGGTGGTTGGTTTGGAGTTCAGTGGGCAAAGCTTCGTTCCATGATTTTGCTTTAGTCCTTCCACGTGGTCTTGTGGTTTGTGGGTGCATGTTATTGGAAGGTACGCAGGCTGAAGCTGATCAGGGAGGGATCCAGCTAGGTGAGGAGGGTGGGCTGGCCTACTGTGACGTTCTCGATGTTCGTGACGATTGGGTCGAGGGATTGTCCTGTTGTTTGAGTAGGGCCCTTCATGTGTTAGGTGTTTATGTCATTTCTTCCAGCATTGGGGGAACTGTAGTGGAAAAAGGGGAGGTCTGGCTTCGCAGATGTAGCCAACACATAGGACATTCATCAAAGATGATACTAGAGATATAACTTCTATGTATATTTGAACAACAGAAGCATTTTGTACAATCTTTGCTGGTATCCCTCAAAGTAGGTAGTATCCAGCCAGATGGCCATACCTCCCTTTACTCTAATTCTACCTAAAATTAATAGAAACATGTCATAAATGTTTGTTGAAGTGTGTGGCACAGACCATTCAAAAGGGTGATGACACATAAAGGAACAGGCTCAATTGCTAAGGTTCTGAACCCATGATGAGCTGGAAGTTCAGGAAAATTCTTGACTACCTTGGACAAGTGTATACACTGTTTCTAGTGAGTCACCCGTACACTCTCCACAGCAGGATTTCATGTGAGTAATATTGGCATCAATTGCACCTCTAGCCTCTCTAGGTTGAAGAAAGAATCATATGAGTGACTGTGACAACCACCTGGTCCTTGATGGAATTTCTAAACCTACAGATTCTTGAAAAGTAGAGTGAAACAGAATCTGCAGAGTCTGGCCTAAAGTTTCTTCAAACGTAAAGTGAAACAGAATCTGCAGAGTCTTCCACAATTTTAAATGCAGGGTAAAAGCCGGTGTCAGGGAGCAGACACCTCAGGCTTAACCAGACCTCTATGTCTAACATCAAACACAGCGCTTCCTCAAAAACACTGACATACCCTTATATGTGTGTGAGTGTTCAAAACTGACCTGATGCTGAAAAACACCAGTGACTGTACTTTAGGGGTTCAGTTTCTCATTACTCTTGAAAGTCGGCCTATATTTTAAAAGCATCTGATATGCAACAATTACATTGTACCTCTTGATTCTATGTCTTATATCTTAACTTGCATTCTTAGATTACAAATTTTTTTGTGGGAAATTGGTGGGTGCATATCCAGTATCTGTGGTTCTTCAAATGCAAGTATGTTCAATAAGGCTGTGAATCATAAACGTTAGGAATCAATATTCATCGTATATTGGAAACTGCAGGCATGGGGCTTCAGGACAGGTCATCATCAATAAGATGCCTAAACACAAAAGGAATACTCCCACTTGATGATTCCGCATGCAGATCTCAGATGGTCAACCACGATCACATTTCTGATGTTTGGATCTTTATCTCCCCTGGGACACATCTAGGGCACTACACCAGCTCAAAGATTGTAGGAGAGTTAAATGTAATTATCCAACAGGTGATTATCAGGCTTGTTATGTCTGTAAAATACATGTCACTCTCTGTAAACTCTTTATTCCTCCCCTTTAGATTCCAGTACCTGTTGGAAGTGTCCAGATGAACTGTGGCCCAATGAGGAAAGAAGTAAATGTGCCCCAAAGAGAATAGAATATCTTTCCTATGAGGACCCATTGGGAGCAATCCTGGCCGGCCTTGCCTCTTTATTCTCTACTTTAACAGCTGCAATTTTGTGTGTCTTCATCAAATATCGAGGAACACCAATTGTGAAAGCCAACAATCGGGATCTCGCTTATTTTCTTTTGGTAGGGCTTGTGTTGGGTTTTCTTTCTAGCCTTCTCTTTATTGGAGTGCCTCGGACAACAACCTGCTTGCTCCGCCAACCAGCCTTTGGTATTATATTTGTCTTCTGTGTGTCCTGTGTGTTGGCCAAAACCATCATGGTTGTCATTGCTTTCAGAGCCACAAAACCTGACAGTAACATGGGGAGGTGGCTGGGTCCCAAGGTTCCCATTGCTACAGTTTCCCTTTGCACACTTGGACAAGTCCTCATCTGTGTCTCTTGGCTGCTCCTCTGCCCTCCCTTTCCTCAGAAGAACATGAAACTGAAGATTGGGACAATCATCTTACAGTGCAATGAATGTTCAGAGTCTGCCTTCTGGTGCATGCTGGGATATATAGGGATATTGGCATGTGTCAGCTTCCTGGTAGCTTTTCTAGCACGGAAATTACCTGACAGCTTTAATGAAGCCAAATGGATAACGTTTAGTATGTTCCTCTTCCTTAGTGTTTGGATGTATTTCATTCTTGGGTATCTAAGCACACAGGGAAAATATATGGTGGCGGTGGAGATATTTGCCATTATATGTTCAAGTGCTGGGTTACTGTTTTGCATATTCTTCCCAAAATGTTATATTGTATTAATCAGACCAGATCTGAATACAAGAGAACAGTTACTTGGAAAAAGGACCACAGGTAATAAGATGAAATCATCCTGAAGACGTGGGCCATTACCTGATGTAATATTGAAGGTTCAGGCTGCAGCCCTTCCATTAGAAATACATTGAGCTCTGACAAGCCAGAGATTTTGCTAGTGAGACAAGTCATTAAATTTCAAAATTGATTCTCAAATCAAACACGTACACTAAGATAAAGAAACACATGAAGGAATCTGATGCCTTTACAACCGGAGGTAAAAATGATGGTTTGTCTTTAGAACCATTACCTTAAAATGTAGTACAACCATGGAGTAGAAAAATTCAAATCCATCTTCTGAAGGTCTTCTCTAGGCCTGGGAGTAATTTGAAATTTCAAAAGAATAATCAGAGTAATATTGGCAATTCTGCACTACTTTTTGAGCAGAATTACCAATAATAAGATTGCACCCGCTCAGTAATTAAGAGTAATTAGGGAAATAAAATCGTATGGAAAGAGCACATTTAGCGAGCATCAGAGGCTTCTCGCAACACTGTTTATGTTCTGTTGCATTTAGTCAGTGCTTAATTTGTAAAGCAAATAAGTGCCAGGGTCCTTGTCAGGAGGCCACTGCAGCTTGCACAACACATTGCTCCTGCCAGCGCTACCAATGACAGTACCACAACTACTAACCATTACACTCCTACAAGTGTGACAATTCAGACTATTTCAGGCCCCCAAAGCTATAAAAATGGCTTGGTGGGCAGGTATACGACATTTTTGTGTAAACTGAATTGATAAACAACTGTTATTGTGTTCATCTCGAAAGTTGACATACAGAGCCATCATGTGGCAGGCTGTCATAAGTGCTGGTGTTGACAATTAAGTGCTGGTGCCGAGCAGCGGAAACCACAGGCTCAAATTAGGCACTGCATTTAGTACTATTTTCTTAGCCCAAAATGCATCCTTGCATCCATTTTAGATGAAAGGGTGCATTTTGAGCTAAGAAACTAGCGCTAAATGACGGGAGTAAATTGGGGGTGAATACTAACCCAAGTGCACATTTAGCAAGTGCGAGCATCTACTTATGCTGATGTTCTTGTTCAGTTGTATTTAGTGCTATTTTTAAACGCAAAATGCCTCCTTATGTCCATTGTGGACATGAGAGGGTATTGTGGCACTAAGAAAATAGCGCTAAATGCAGGATTACTCTGCTCATGTAATTCTGTGTAACCTCACTGAATTGTTAGGTAATTCTGTGTGATTACCGTTCACAAAATTGCGTGAATGTCCATGCAATGCTTGATTCATATCAGAGTTTTAGGATAACCATGGAACATGTTAATGTTTCATATTTTGAGTCACTGTATACACATCTTTCCCATCTACATTTGCTCATATTTTGGGATTGATCCTGAACAAGAACAACACTTAGGCAAATCAAATCCAAATCTCCAACTAGGTGACTAGGACAGAACTCTGAAACATGCAGTAACAGGACGTAGAAAAGGAAGTAGAAAGCAGACCTGAATCTTTGGTTCAACTTTAGAGTGTGCTTTAGACCATTGATGGAGTGGACTGGGGCACCTGCTGTTTTCCACTGAGACCCCCTGAATTGTGTCCTCCTGAGGAGAAAGAAATTACACTGACATAGCATTGTTTGCCTGTAGACTAGTGAAGACATCTTTCACGTCAAAGAAAATACTGGACACTAGGGTCAGGCTAATGGATTTTTTTTCCCAAATTGTGATTCAGTCTTTCGCCAATTTGTAAAGGACTGGGGATTGTTTTGTTGAAGTTCAGCTTTTACAACTGGAAAGCACCTTTGAGAAAATCATTTTGCTTTGTTACACACTGATAAAACAATACAGATATGATAACATGTTGAGCAGGAACACCTTCCCTTAGCCATTCACCAGTGAGAAGAAGCCACATTGGTGAAAACCAGAGAGGACCACTATGCGGCAATCAGTGAAGATCAAGCCATCCTCGATCCATATGATGAACAGTTCAGTATGTGCAAAACTGTGCTTGCACACCTCCATTTAAACAGTGGCACCACACAGATGCGCAGACTGCATTTTTCATCTGGACATTTCATTAATTTCGTACCTAACTGATAATATGGTAAAACACAGAGACATGTTTTTATTTTTGTCAGACTCCTAGTTAGGAAAAATTTCATACTCTGCACACTGATGAAAAATGAGCATCGTTTTGTGCAGCAGCATGGCAGGTGCACAAAACGATGATTAGGCGCTCAAATCAGCAAAACACGGCTGCAATGTTAAAAAAGAACATTCACAAGCAACTGTTTGCACAGGTGCATACTGTTCATAAAACAACCCCTAAATCTCTTCAAAATCTCCACAACATGTTATAGTGGACAACAATATTCTACTTCTCTAGAGTAGAGTAGAGCAAAACTCCAAAACTAGGTCCTATTACAGTCCCACCCCCATAAATGACATATTATGTGCTAGTAAAGTTCAAACCCATTCTCTTTAGGTTGCTCCACAAGTATTGTGTCACCTTCAAAATCTGCTTTATCATCGACAAAGCATAAAGGACCAATGCATAAGTTGGTAAAAATGAGAAATCTAGAATTTCAACTTTCTCTCAGTATGCACCAAAGACCTGGAACGACATCTTCTCTCACTTAAGGATCGAACCATCGTTCATGGAATTCTAAACAGAACTGAAGTCCCGTTACTAAAGACGCAGGGGTTTATTTGGATGGCGGTGGGCCTGCCACCGACAGGCTGTCAGTGACAGACCCACCGACATCTACATGAGTGGTCTGACTGCCGGATTCTGATCCGGCGGTCGGAGGCACTGAGCGGGGACTCCGACCGCTGCTTTTCCGATGGGCTCCAGGAGCCTGTCGGTGCAGCGGACAGACAGTAATCCCTACAATAGGGGCAGTGCCCGCTCAGGCACTGCCATAGGGATTACAATGCCCGTTTCCCTCTGCCTTTTCATAGTGGTCCAACCGCCATGCAATGGCAGATGGAAAGGGACTTTGGGGGCCCCTAGCAGGGCCCCGTCCCCCCTGGACCTTCACTATAGGGCCTGGGGGGCACATGTGGTGCCCCCCCACACACCCATATGCAGTGTGCCAGGCACCACATGGTGCCTGGCACAAGGGGCATGGATGTGTAAAATATGCCTTTTCCAATTGCAGCTTGTGCTGCAGCCCTTTTTCAGGCCATGGCACAAGCTGCAATTGGAAAAGGCACATTTCCTACTGCCTTGCTGGCGTTCGCATCAGAATGCCGTGAGTGGAACCGCCGACAACTAGTTGGTTTCACTTCCAATGCAATGTCGGTCGGATGCTTGTCCGACCCACATCGGAATGAGCCCCTTTGTTATTGATGTATTTTGAGATCCCTCTTAGTTTTGCTGGATGTAAAAGCAAAATGCATAATAAATACAAAAATAAACATTCAAAATGATCCCTGAATCTAGTGACCAACAGTACCCGAAATACTGGGATAGCAAGGTGTAACCTGTAACTTTAATCAGCTCCATCACCACCTCCACTCACTTACAAACCCATTAGCCCATGGTCAGCTTAACTACTTCTGCATCGTTAGTCTTCTCCTTTGCTCTAGCAGATAGTTCTCATCTGAACTGTCTATACTTTTAACATGCCTCATTCCACTCACACTGCTTCTTTGGGTTTTCCAGTCTACATCAAGCAGCCTCTCTGATCAATTTAACCTGCCCTGCAGAACAGGCACAATGATTTTTATTTTTACTTCTTCTTGTGCATTTTATCTGGGGTATTTTTATTGAGCAGACCTAGGCCTCACTAGCAAAGCATCTCTTTAATGTGGACGGACTTTGTACAGATCAAGTCATATAAAAATGTATGGATTATGCAAATGTACATTAAAAGGGTGACGTGTAAGTAGGTATATCTGCCAGAGGGTTGGTGTGCCTATTATTGGATATAGCCTTGGATCACATGAGAACGGGAATGCATTGAAACTCGGAATGTGCATAAGGCAGTAATAATTAGTTTGTTTGTAGTAGGTATTACAGACACAACTGAGTCTTAAGTTGCTTCCTTAATTGCTCAAGAGAAGGGGGGATGTTAAGATCATTTGGAGATAGCCTCAGAATCTACCTTGGAAAGTTTACTGAAATCGTCCATTTTTCAGATGTTTATTTGATTCCTAGACTTCCAGTTTTACTGCAGTTCTTCATCAAGTTAGTTTTGTTTGTTTAAGTGAATTGCCTTTTATATAAGACATAAAGGTTAAAGATACACGCAGGGTTTTAAACTTGGATGTGTTGTGCGTCCAAAAGGAGTGTCCAGTGTTTTCATACATAAGCACTGTCCATGAATTGGGTAGTTAGTAGAGGTAGTTTGTTTCAACAATAATGTACAGAAACTGTAATCTAATCCATTTAAAAGAACAGTAAATAAGGTCTATAACCACATTTAGAGATTCAGTGTCTTGTCTTTTAGTAAGAGGATATTGCCAAAATCTTCAATACAATTGTGGTCTTTTTGAAAAATCTAGAAATACTAACTGGGTGGCAGAGGTTTTTTTAAAAAAGGGATTGTATCTGTCATAGGATAAACCATATTGATGGACCAATCTGCTGAAAAATCCACCTATGACGTTCACTGAAGGAATAATGCCCACCGCCAAATGTGTAAAAAGCAATAAGCCTGGCAGTTTGGGCTGGACTGTTTCTACTGGAACAGAATCAAGGGAGAATTGTAAATGGCTTGTTCCTATCTGGCATGAAATAGTGGGCAAAACAACAGTTACCTGGAATGTGGCCTGAGTAATTCCAGTGGCTGAGATTAATTCAAGCATTCCACCCATCACTTTTTTGTTTTCATCACCACCAGCTGTGGGCACAGGAAATGCACCCCATTTGGGGTTATACTGTCATTGCCTACATACCTTGGCTACATAAGGGGTTTTCCAAGGAATACCATACTTCTCTTTTCAATAAACCCAGCCACCATTTCCAATGCAGTCCCATGGAGTATTAACCTTGTCAGACATTGCGCCTACAGTTCATGCTAGACTGGGTTCCTGATCGACAAGTCTCCCTTGTGGTAGCTCTACAATGTGATGGAGCTGATGCTGGAGATGAACGATTATGCCCTTTCGGAACCCAGTGAACAATATCATTAGTGGAAGAGTTAATTAATGGAGCAGGCAAGGAGAGCCTGTCAAGAGGTAGGGAATGAGCTTTGCTCCATATATAATGTTCTTTGCTGTCTTGAATCAGGAAGGAAGCTCATAGAAACAGAAAACAAATGAGAATGAAACTCTGAGTGGGGAAGCTGTAGCCGATTGTTCTTGAATGCCAAATAGAGACCATTATCCAACAGAAAAGCACTGGGTCTGTGAAGCAACTGACTAGGAAACAAAATGAAATGCAGAAGAGTTAAAATTAATAAAATGAAAGAATATCTGAAGTAGATATGATTTGGGCAAAGTGAAGATAACTTACATTTAACTGATAAAAGCTATGATCTACAATCTACACATGAACTACAGTCCTTATTCTTTGGTGGATGGTGAAACTTGACTGTCACTGAAAGCTATCTGTTTTTTTGACTTGCTTTATGTTTTTTTTATCCAGTGGACTGCACAATTTGCAAGCCCACTGGAGGTTCTCGATTTACTAACAGGCGCTTAGTACTAGAGACTAGTTCTTCTGAAGGAAGATACACATGAAGTGTTTGTCAAAAAACAGTTAGGGAAGATACTGTCTGAACATATCAGATTATGGAGGGAATGGGGTGGTGGTGGCACTGGATTGAAATTTAGAATTTGACTACTAAGCCTCTCCTGCCATATTTTGTTTGCCTATCATACTTCCCGTATGCAGTGTGTAGAGGTGGTCAAAATTGTTGGGTTTTTTTCAGCTGAGGTAAGCAGAACTGAATGCCTGGTCACATGATCCTTTTTTGTGTGATCTTGTTCTACTTATCACATGTTGAAAAACCTAAGCAGTATCCCACGATAAGCCACAGATAATTGAGAGATTTCCAGCCCTTACAGCTATTCTAATTGGGTATCAGAATAAAGGCCACCTTTTCACCTTATTCTGATTGGATGTAAGGGTAATCAATCAGATTGCAGAAATTGTAGTTGGCGACTCTTCATACAAAAATGAAGTTCTCTTTCTTATGGCCACTCACATTAGCTGCTGGCAGCCAATGCAAATAGATGTGGGGAGCACATACCTCTCTAGACTGAGTTTTATAATACAGAGAGCTGAGAGGATACTGAACACAACTTGTTTCATGGGTTCATGCAAAGAATATGTCCTTGTCCAAACACTCTCTGTATGCGTCTACCTAAAGAGTTCCTGCTGGCTTCGCTGACAAGTACTTTACATCGACAACCCAACGGACTTGGGGCAGTCAGTGCAAGTACATGAGACCATGCAGACAAGTTAGCGCAGAGGGGGTGATGTATTTTAGTTCTCTTCAGGACCAGCAAGAGAAGCTTGGCAGCCTCAAAGAGAAAAATAGAAAAATTACCCCCATACCCTGTCAGTTCCTTTAGAGTTTGGTTTTACAGAAACAAACTCCTGCTTTGGGATTTTTGTTTGCTGATTGGCCACATGAAACATGACAGCCTCTCAGCAAACATTCAATACCTTCAGAATAGCCGCTGTAGCTGCTGCTCCTCTGAAGGCATAAAGATCTCCGCCAAGCAGGCATATGGAGATCTCTCTACATGACTTGGAAGTGTTCCGTCAGTGCAGCGAACGTTAATGCATCCACTTTCTTGGCAGATGACTGGCCTTCCGGTATTCTCTAAATCTACCCTTAATGTTTATCCACTGGTTTGGGAGCACAAAAAACTGATGTGGCTTGCACGGGGCAAGTGTCAATTTCACAAGTGGTAAGTACCACAGCATTTAAGGATGGTTCTCTTATAAAGAACACCAACAAATCAAAGGACTAGGAACCCAAGGAGATCATATCCAATCTTAGGAACGGTAAAACGGAAAAAAGAAATGGAAAAAAATGTAGAGGGCCAGACTGAAAAGATGCAATAACATGCTTCTTTAGTATATGCCTAGTTTGTGCCTCTTTTGTCAACTACCAGACCCTCCATGACCCTTTATCTCACTCTTGCAGGTTCCTGCTTTCTGGGTTTGTGAAGATTTTTTTGTCTTTCTCTTCCTCCTTCTTTAACGTTTGGGTGATTTTCCCTCTCTTGCTCTCCATGAATGGCTGATGAGGAAATATAAGTGCTGGTCTCCAAAAATGAGTGCTATGGGCCCCACCGGCAACTATTGGCTCAAATTAAGCACTAAAAAGCTATAACGCAATCCAAATGGAAAGTTAATTTCTAAGCCCAATTCCCTATTAGCCACTTTCCAAGAGATTGCACATTCAAAAATTAATAATGATACTAACATGCAATTGTTTATAATATTGACTATATTTATTGTAGAGGATGAAGAAATGCCCCTAGCTTGAAGCCAAATACTGTGACACCTGGACCCTAGTTATGAATAATTATGATGGAGTACATTGAAAAATTGAACCCGCACCTGTACCCAGCCTGAGTCCTGAACCCCCAGGTGGTGCCCCACCAGTCCTGGTCCTTAGTTGTGGTGCTAAAGGTGCCCAGATGGCCAAATTCCAAAATCGAGGACTTGGCAAAATTTGGCCAAAAAGTACTTTGTGGACCAGGAGGAGACCAGGAACAACCTGCCTGCCTTTTTGGCCGAGATGCACTGCTGGCTGGATTGACTTTGTGGCTTCTCTCACTACATTCTTCTCCGCAGCAGCAAATCTGTTTTAGAGGTCCTCCACCAAAGGGGTATCTGGCCTCGTGGAACTGTCTTTGGCTACATCCTTCAGCCTCATCTGGCTGGAGTTTTTTTACATTCATTTAGGTGACTTAGTTCGAATGTAGAAATCTTCACTGTGGCTTCGACCCAAGACCATCCGATGATGATTCCTCCTTGGACACTGCCTGCAGCCTTGCCCTACTGAATTTTACCATCTCAGACATTTTTCTTCAAGTCTGAAGAAAAGCGCTGAGTAGGCCAAATCCACTTCTTGTATCCAAACCAATTGGCCAGCCTTAACTTTCGACTTTGACCCAGTATCGCGCGACTAGATGTCCGCAGTTGATGCTTTGATCATTTAGGCGCTAATTGTTACAAAAAACATAAAAAAATCATAACTCTTGTTCTACTGATTGGATTCTTGTCATTTTGGTTTCATTAAAATATACTCTATTTTTCAAAATTGGTTTAAGAATTTTACTTCTGTTGTGTTTTCACTTGATTACTGTTTGTGTGCTGCATAAATGCTTAACACATTGTCTCTAAGTTAAGCCTGACTGCTTTTTGTGCCAAGCTACCCAGCGTTAAGCACAGGTTTGAATTAGTGACTTTTTGTGGTTCATCCTTCAAGGGACTGCGGCTGTTGCTTTAACAGGTCTCAAATCTCAGTCAACCAACAACCCAATTTCTCACGTCCAGTCTCTGGTTTCAGTCCTTTCCAGACCCATTCCCCCAGCTCTGCTGTTAATCAACGTATTCTTTTTGTGTGTGGTTGACGCTGAATACAGAAAAATGTGAAAAATGATATCGCTCCTGTTGGATCCGGATTTCACATTAATACATTCTGACAGATAGGACATCTCAGGCAACCATACATTTGACAGGAATATAAAATCAGACGCTGTATTTAGAAATGATAACGCTATGTATGATGCTAGTTCTTTAGAAAATAATAGTAACACTGATATATAACAGCAGATAGACATACAGAAAACACAACAGACCTAAAAACCAAGCTTACTAACAGTTCAGGGATCTTGCATGGATGCTCTTCCAATCATATTAAACTACAGTTTGAATGTTACACAGTCATCGTCACATTAACATTTGGAGGCACCATCATGGAGTAATAGACGCAGACTATAACTTAACAGATGATCGACTGACATCTAGTTTACATCAAAGCCGTTCATAGTAAGGTGCAATCTATACTTCCTTGGCAATTCATTAACTTCAATACTGGTGTTATGACCCCATTTCCTATTTTATCCGAGTAAGGACGCTTCGCAAAGAATTGTGAGACATCGTGGAGGCCTGTTACTGTTAATTCAAATGCTAACTAATATGTGTATTGTTATCAACCCTAGTTTAATAATTGAACAGTTGATGCTGTGATAGGCCTGTCCAGATACCATGAGTCCATTCAATGCAATATTGTTCTCAAAATGACTATTTCAGACCTGATAAATCCTTTAATAGCTTTCTTGTTAATCAGACAGTGGGAGTTTTACCATGACATTCTGGACTTACATCATTGACTTGGATGAGACCCCTATTCACGTTTGGTTGGTGGAAAAGAAAGATTGGACTGTGGCAAAGCCCTCTTTGGCCTAATGTGGTTCTCCGTAATGTTAATTTTAGCCCTATTACCTTTCACATTTTATTGTCACTATATGATTCTAAGTAACACTGCATACGCTGCTTGTTTTTAGAAAGCCTGTCCTGCTACACAATCTGTACTCTTAGTTCAAGGATCTGAACATGGAACAAAGTATCCTTGTACATGCGTTGTCCACTCGGAGACAGTTTCTAACACCTAGACACATCATTGCATAAGAGCTGCATTTCTTACACAGTAGTTTTATTATAAAAACAGCGCTCTCTCCCTGTGTGGGTCAGAGGGGACACTCCAGCCACAATGGTCCAGATTTGTGTCTGATGTAATGACTCATGGTGTGAAAACCTATGTTTTGATTCGCTGTCTTGAAACTGCTTATTTTTGGAGTCTTAGGGACAACAGTCTAATTTCAGGGGGCAAGGAGTTACAAATTTTGGGGCAATACCAGAGAAGGCTTGGTTGTAAGTTTTCTTTTTATGGTATTTTTATGGCTTCAACAGTAAGGTGCTGGAATTTCTAGAAGATCTGCAGCCACCCATAAGCTCCACTTTCTGTGTGAGGTATCTCGGGGTATTGAAGTGTAGGGCTTTAGGGGCATGCAGGCAGTCTTTAACTGTATTATTACTTCGTAGGGGAGTCAGTTATGAGATTTCAGATCGTGGTGATGTGGTTGTTTCTTTTAGATCCTGTGATGAGCCTTGCAGCAGAGTCCTTCCATAGTCCAACCTAGGAATTACTAGGACTTGCACAGCAGACTTGAAGTCATTGAGGGGGAGGAAGGGTTTTATTTTCCTTAAGATGTTCATTTGGAGGTTCGATTCTTTGGTGGCAGCACTGATGTGCTTCTGCATGTTCAGCTTCTTGTCTGGAACTAATCCCAATGATATAGCGGAATCTATAACGTATGCCAACCAGTTAAGAGCAGTTAGTTGCTTCATACATTTCTCAATATCAGGTGACTGTTTGAGTAGGGTGATTACGAGGAATTCTGTTTTGAGAGTGTTTAGTCTGGAGAAGGTTGCATAACAGCCAGTTTTTTTTTTTTTGCAGAGTTGCAGAGTTAAGTTGAGGGACCTGATGTCTTCGGGGGAGGATACTTTCAGGTACAATTGGGTGTTAACAGCATAGATGTGATAGTGGATGTTGGATGATCTAAGAATTTTAGATAAAGGCTCCATGAACAAGTTAAAGAGAGTGGGTGAGAGCGAGGACCCCTGTGGAACCTCTAGTATGACCAGAGTGGACTTAGACAGGGACTGATTATCCTGATGGGTCATGGCCCCTGATATCCTCATGAGTGGTGTTTGCACTATTTAAAACTTTTAAAATAAATAAATATAACTTGTACAGTGTTGTTAGAAACAGTCTACTGTCAGGTGCGTTAAAAAGTGCACAATATACAACATAAGTCATGTGAACATAGAATCATGAATTTCACAATGCATACACTAGAGAGAATAGCTCATGGACTTATTTCAAGAAACATCAACGAGCATTGCAGACTCTCAAAGGTCTGGGTTGTTTTAGGTAAATGTGTTCTTTCATGTAATGGTTGTATGTTATGCAACATGTGCTATAGCTCAATAATGGTACATGTGCACACAGACGGATCGACCTTTGAGAGCAGTTTGTCTCCAACACACACCAACGGTCATTGTCCCTTGACAGCACAGCTAAACCTCATGAAAAAATCAGAATAGAATATTGGCTTGGTCTTCACATGATAAAACAATCTTAAGGTTGTGCAAAACATGAAGGTGTCACCTACACATTGCAGAGTTACCTCCTAGCCCCAAAACACCATACAAGCTGAGACCCCACGCAGAACAGCCAACCATCGAGCAGCATAAAAAGGGTTGTAGGCATGATCCAAAGAGTACTTTCTAGAATAATCTTGGTTGCATTGGTAGATATCATGAATTTCATGCATTTACCCCAAAATCTACCGAAAATAAAAATTACCATTGCGATATCCTATAAGCCTGTGGAGGTCTAGAGTGATAACAATAAATATCTGTGGCGCTCACAAAGCCATTTGTTTCTTCTTTCGTTTCATAGACTTTTAGTTCTCGCGATTGACAGCACTAACTGTATTAAGTGATCTCATGTTACAAGTACACACCACACACAACAAATCTACACACCGCATACAGCATTCACATAGAAATACAGAGAAGGGGGCTTTGGGTCAGCCGTCTTCAGCTATTGGCTTGTTCTAGCAAACTCAGTTCAGGGATTGGATTGCTGGGTTTTCTATCACATTTGGGACCATCCTTTGGCATGTTCCCATATTTCTCATGTTGAATTTACATTGCAGAACAGTAAGAAAATGGTCCCTCTTTTAGCAGTGTTTTGATTCTTGATCTGCTCACCTTGCATTTGAGCAGGCTCCACATGGAGCTGTAGTGGAGACAATGTGCAAAACTCTGGTGGAGCAGGGCACAGGGGCTAGCAGCATAGCCCAGTGTTTAAAAGCTCAGGACTCTAGTTTTAAAGTGGCCAGTCGGCATGCATTTATAATTGGCAAGACGCACACCTTCCAATCAAAGTATGGTGTCTTGAAAAGCCAGACTGCACGTCATGTCAGCTGTACCAGAACTTCCCGAGGAAACAGACTTGCTTTCCTGGGAATAATTGTTGCATGTTCTTCGAAAGCCTGGTGCCTAACGTTATGCTGTACGTAGATGCCTTGTGCGCTGTATAAAGCCAGGAGGGCCATATCCATGCAAGAATTTAATAAAATAGATCTACTTTTAACTAATCTAAAAAGAATGTATTTACATAGTTTTCATTCTAACATTTAGCATGGATTGTGCCCTCCTGGACTTAAGTTGGACCTTGGTGTACGGTGATCATCAAGGTAGGACATCCTTGCTCCTCCAATAATACTAAAACCCTTGATTTCCAGCCAACATAAAGCATCAGCAGTGTTTTATTGCAATCAAAAGATAGAGGACACATCAGAAGCACCCTTGAGAGTCTCTGTCTCAGAGCTCACATAAAATAACCCTGTAAAAGACAATAGAAGGAAGCCAGCTGGGAAGCCACCCAGGCTGTACACTATTCTGTTTAACAGAGCTCTCAGTCTCCAGTGCACCAGGGACTCGGAGTTATATGGAAGAGCAGTGCAGGGGCAGAGTGCATTTAATTACCCATATCTACAAAACCATCCAACATTACAGCCCCTCTACTTGTCACCACTTATGATATAAACTATGCTTATCCAACGTGTGGCTCATGAGCTACTGGTATATCTCCAGGTACCTGTAAGTAGCTCACCTATGTGCAGCCCTGTGAGAAGTTGGCCTGGTATATTGGTATATGCTGTCCACTAATTAAAGTGGGCACTTTGCACCAGTCCAAACAGCCCTTATGATGATTTAAGAGGTCAAAGATAACCTTAGAAAGCTATCCATATGGTAGCTGTGGAGAGCAGCCTTCAGGCTGAGTCTTGAAGGAATGTTAAGCAGCTTGTTTTACCAGAATGCAACCTTATAGTATTGGTTAAATGAAAGGAGAACCACACAGTAATTATAAAAATATGTATTTATTAATATGACACTCTCTAGTACGTCACAGTATCTCCTACATGGAGATGATCACAAAGCACACAATACTTAAGCACAGAAACAATAGTAAATAGCACTAATACACAGTGGACTCCAGGGGGAGACCAAACCATATACTAAAATAGTGGTATAAGAACCATGACTAGAGTCAAGACAGTGTCTAGAGGACGTAGAATCGCTGGGACCCCGAGGGACCACCCAAGGTGAGTAAGTAGGGACCCCACAGAGGACGAGTGCAGTGTGGGAACATGACTGCGTGCTCCGTACAATTCTATGGGAGAGTCACAGTTGAAATTTTAGAGTTTAAGGACCCTTCCCAGTGGACTTCGAAGAAACACAGTGGAAGTTAGGAGGTTGGAGAGCCACCCCACCCATGGATACCGTAGTACCAGAGTTACCTATCCCAGGGGAGCCGGGTGCATAGGTCTGAAGTGGCGTCGGAAACCGCAATCGAACCCAATGGAGGACTTCGAAGAAGAGCCGCTGCTGGAAGGAAGAAAAGTGTCCGTTGGAATCCAAAGGTGGATTCTTGTCAAAGAGTACCTAAAGGCAGAGGGGACAGAGTCTGGGTCACTCAGGAGTGACCAGGGGCTCAGTAGACGAATGCCCACTGATGTCAGGTGCTTCAGGTGCATTGAGGGGATTCTTGACTCTGCAGCCACGGGTACCAGGAGACATTGAGGACAACCAGAAGCTGTCCAATGAGCGATGTCGAGTGCTGAGGGGTCGGTATCCAGTGGGAGCACCAACAAGCCTTGGCAACGGCAACCCACACAGAAGGTCAAAGAAGGTTACGGTTTAGACCAGCAAGGTCCAGAAGACTCACCAAAGCAAGGGGCATCAGGGAAAGCCTGGAGAAACCAGGGGAGCCCAAGAAAAGCAAAGTTGACCCTCAAGTGGACTCATAGGCTGGAGGCACAGGAGTCGCGAGAGGACCTGGAGCGATTTCACCAAACACCAGCCCACGGAGCACTCAGTGCAAGGAGGCCAGAGTTCTTGGTAGGAAATAGTGCCAGAGGTTGGGGCTACTCGGAGCCCAATGCACTTGCTCGGAAAATGTCAACAAGCATATGCACTTGCAAATGAACGTGGTGCATAAGGGTACAGGTATTGCAGCCCCCACGAGGGATTCTGTCCTCAAACTTGGTGAGAGGGCAGCTTGGACCTCGAGGAATGTAGAAACCCACCTCCTGTGTTGCTGAAGCCTTTGGAGTCCGTAGCAGCTCAGGGTCAGCAGACCGGAAAGCAGTGTTGCGGTGCCTGCGACTGCAGGGGAGTGACTCCTTCACTCCAAGGGAGATATCTTCAGTTGTCCTTGATGCTCCACAGGTCCTGCACAGATCCTGTATGGTGCACGGGCACAGACAATGCTTCAGACTGAGAGGGAGACGAAGTCGGGCCCAAACGAATTCCAGCGAAGTCTAGAGTGTCCAGACGGTCGAAGTTCAGTGGTTTCTGGTTCAGAATCTTGTCCACGTAGAAGCTAGGGTCCTACAGCCAGGTAAGCCCTTAAGTACCCACAGGAGAGGATTAGACAGATTCAGGGGACTCTCCAAGGGGAGGGTCTGGACAGTGGAGAGGTTACTCCCATGTCCTTTGTCCAGTTTCACACCAGAGCAGGAGCCAACGGCTCCCAGGACTGGTTTGAACTGCACTATGAACAGGGACACCAAATGTGCCCCTCATGCAGACTTTCGGTAGCTGGCAAGCCCACCCACCCAGCCCTAATACACTAAATCCTGTCTGGGAGGTGGTCACACCTCCCTGTGACAGGATGCCTATTGTTCTGCCTTCCCCTGCTCGAGCTTGGCTCAGCAGTATGAGGGCAGAAATCTGTCTCTGGTCGGCAGCAACCATTTTGTGCTGCCCGGGACTAGACTACTGGTACCAGGAACACCAGGGACCCAACGAAGCTCGCTTCTGAGGGGTGGACTCATAACTCCCCCAGTTACCGGTGTGGGAGGTATGATGCCACAATGTTTGACATCAAACACGATAGGGTTTTTTTCAGCCGTTTTAGAGTTGGTCAACACGCGGTTGAATAATGCCACTCTATATGTCGTAAATGGCTGCTTCACTAACAACCCGGGATAATGGACTCCGTAGGCTGCAGGGGTGTCCTGCTCATGCAGTGACACCCTCTCACTTAGTGGCATATGTATGAATAATCCGTTTTGCGACTCCTTAATAGCGATTTTTAGCGAATCGCTATTAAGGACTTGCAAAACGCAATGTGTGTAGGATTCGCAATATTAATTGCGATTCCTACGTATTCCTTAATTGCGAATCGCAAATTGCAATTCCCAATTAAGGAATACCTTCCCATTCATTCCTATGGGCCTGGAGGCCCATAGGAATGAATGGGAAGACATTCGCAATTTGCGAGTACCCATTAGGTACTCGCAAATTGCGAATGCAATATCAAGGGAGCAAGGGTGTCAAAAGGACACCCTGTTGCACCCCTGAAATGAGCATGTGTGCACATGTGGCGCACATACATGCCATAAGGGCATGTATGTGCGCCACATGGCACTTTTAAAAATGCAAAAAAGTGCATTTTTCTAAGTAATCGCAAATTACCACCAACTTGAAGGTGGTGGTAATTTGCGATTTCCAAAGGCAAAATCGCACAACTTGGGTGCTTCAAGAATTGCATTTAAGGAATCGCAATTTGCAATTCCGTAAATGCATTCGCAAAATAGGGATTCCCTAATTTTGCGATTCCCTATTATGCAAGGGCCTTTTGGGATGATACATCCCAAAAGGCTTTTTCCAGTTCGCAAACGGGCCTATTCGGAGAATCAGCCCGTTTGCGAACGGGAAATAGGCTTCATACATATGCCCCTTAGAACCAAGCACCCTGCCTTCAGGATTGTTAAGGCCTGCTATAGGGGTGACTTATAGGTTTTAAGTGTAGTGACTCTTAGATATAGTAAACCTATATCTTAAGTAAGTGGTGCATGCACCAACTTACACAGGCTGCAATGGCAGGCCTGTAGTTCCATTTTGCATGGCCTCTCATGGGTGGCATAATACATGCTTCAGACCATGGGAGGCCTCTGGGGTACCCTTGCCCTGGGTACATGGGTACCATATACCAGGGACTGACAAGGGTACCCCAGTTTCCAATCTGGAGTGCACCTAAGTACATAACATAACAGTTTAGGGAGAAAGCAGATAGACTGGGGTCCTGATTTGCAGGATCCCAGTCAGACTAGTCAAAAACAGTATCACATTTAGCAAAAAGTGGGGGTAACCATAAGAAGCGGATCCTACTTTCCTACAAGCCCAGACTACTAAATTAGAAGCTTTTACTTGCTTAAATTCATATGTACATATACCAATATTTAGAGTGTATAGTTGAGCGGAAAATATCTTTATTTTCAGAATTCCTAAATTGCTAGAGAAACATGGCTGAGTTTCCAAAATATACTGAAGGCTGATATTTGAGTGAAACACCATGTTTTCCCTCCAAATTTCTCCTTTGCTCTGTGCTAAGACCTGTATGTTAAACAGTGCACCCCCAGCCACCATTTTGTGTTATCAAGCCAGTGAAACCAGCCCCCCCCTGCTTCCCCCACCGGAAAAGAGGGATATTCTATATCAGAGGGTGCTTCTGTGAGCTATTTAAACTGTGTTTAATAGGGACTGTGCATTTCGTTTTTTGGCCAGGAGAGGGAGTAAAGTTTAATTCAAACAGTATTGTTAGATTTCAAGTTTGTGAGGCCTTTACCTGAAGGAAGTCCAAAGTGTGGATTGAGCCTGTCTGTCTCCTAGGAGATCTGTGAATAGAGCAGCTCCCCAGCCCCAGTACCCACACCCAAACCAGCAGACCTGGGACGGGGGATTGGCTAATCAGCTCCAAGGCAACTCTGAGCCCTCCCCTCACACCTGCCCAGGCCCCTTAAGGCTTTGCTGGGTGCACCCCAAATCATTCTCCTCCATCTTGTGAGTTGCAGCCTACCTGTGCCCCAGATTGCAGTGAGCAGAGCCCAGGAAGTGGTAAGGAGGCAGACTAGTGCTGTCTCTCTCCCCCCCCCCAGTTCTTTTTTAAAAAAAACGATTTTCCCTTTCTGTGATTACTGTCTTTGCCTGTGGTTGTTACAGTTTAAAATTGTAGTTTTAACCTGCCTGTGATTGCATATTTTATCACCTGTTTTGTGTTTTAAACTTGTGGTTTTCCTGCCCATGATTGCTTCCATTTAACGTGTTGAATTGTGGGATTTGCAGTCCAAACTCTGTAGTTTTTCCCTCTCATTCCTGGTGGCTACTCAGTTTTTCCCTCCAAATTTCTCCTTTGCTCTGTGCTAAGACCTGTATGTTAAACAGTGCACCCCCAGCCACCATTTTGTGTTATCAAGCCAGTGAAACCAGCCCCCCTGCTTCCCCCAGCAACAGGGATATTCTACATCAGAGGGTGCTTCTGTGAGCTATTTAAACTGTGTTTAATAGGGACTGTGCATTTCGTTTTTTGGCCAGGAGAGGGAGTAAAGTTTAATTCAAACAGTATTGTTAGATTTCAAGTTTGTGAGGCCTTTACCTGAAGGAAGTCCAAAGTGTGGATTGAGCCTGTCTGTCTCCTAGGAGATCTGTGAATAGAGCAGCTCCCCAGCCCCAGTACCCACACCCAAACCAGCAGACCTGGGACGGGGATTGGCTAATCAGCTCCAAGGCAACTCTGAGCCCTCCCCTCACACCTGCCCAGGCCCCTTAAGGCTTTGCTGGGTGCACCCCAAATCATTCTCCTCCATCTTGTGAGTTGCAGCCTACCTGTGCCCCAGATTGCAGTGAGCAGAGCCCAGGAAGTGGTAAGGAGGCAGACTAGTGCTGTCTCCCCCCCCCCCCCCCCCAGTTCTTTTTAAAAAAAACGATTTTCCCTTTCTGTGATTACTGTCTTTGCCTGTGGTTGTTACAGTTTAAAATTGTAGTTTTAACCTGCCTGTGATTGCATATTTTATCACCTGTTTTGTGTTTTAAACTTGTGGTTTTCCTGCCCATGATTGCTTCCATTTAACGTGTTGAATTGTGGGATTTGCAGTCCAAACTCTGTAGTTTTTCCCTCTCATTCCTGGTGGCTACTCAGTTTTCCCTCCAAATTTCTCCTTTGCTCTGTGCTAAGACCTGTATGTTAAACAGTGCACCCCCAGCCACCATTTTGTGTTATCAAGCCAGTGAAACCAGCCCCCCCCTGCTTCCCCCACCGGAAAAGAGGGATATTCTATATCAGAGGGTGCTTCTGTGAGCTATTTAAACTGTGTTTAATAGGGACTGTGCATTTCGCTTTTTGGCCAGGAGAGGGAGTAAAGTTTAATTCAAACAGTATTGTTAGATTTCAAGTTTGTGAGGCCTTTACCTGAAGGAAGTCCAAAGTGTGGATTGAGCCTGTCTGTCTCCTAGGAGATCTGTGAATAGAGCAGCTCCCCAGCCCCAGTACCCACACCCAAACCAGCAGACCTGGGACGGGGGATTGGCTAATCAGCTCCAAGGCAACTCTGAGCCCTCCCCTCACACCTGCCCAGGCCCCTTAAGGCTTTGCTGGGTGCACCCCAAATCATTCTCCTCCATCTTGTGAGTTGCAGCCTACCTGTGCCCCAGATTGCAGTGAGCAGAGCCCAGGAAGTGGTAAGGAGGCAGACTAGTGCTGTCTCTCTCCCCCCCCCCCAGTTCTTTTTTTTAAAAAAACGATTTTCCCTTTCTGTGATTACTGTCTTTGCCTGTGGTTGTTACAGTTTAAAATTGTAGTTTTAACCTGCCTGTGATTGCATATTTTATCACCTGTTTTGTGTTTTAAACTTGTGGTTTTCCTGCCCATGATTGCTTCCATTTAACGTGTTGAATTGTGGGATTTGCAGTCCAAACTCTGTAGTTTTTCCCTCTCATTCCTGGTGGCTACTCAGTTTTTCCCTCCAAATTTCTCCTTTGCTCTGTGCTAAGACCTGTATGTTAAACAGTGCACCCCCAGCCACCATTTTGTGTTATCAAGCCAGTGAAACCAGCCCCCCTGCTTCCCCCCAGCAACAGGGATATTCTACATCAGAGGGTGCTTCTGTGAGCTATTTAAACTGTGTTTAATAGGGACTGTGCATTTCGTTTTTTGGCCAGGAGAGGGAGTAAAGTTTAATTCAAACAGTATTGTTAGATTTCAAGTTTGTGAGGCCTTTACCTGAAGGAAGTCCAAAGTGTGGATTGAGCCTGTCTGTCTCCTAGGAGATCCTGATCAGGAGGAACAGCTTCCAACTCCCTGGCCAGCAAACCTTGTCTGAGTTTGCTGGGACCTTATATAGTCTGATAATGTTTGGTATATGTGTGCACTGATTGGTGGTTGTATCTGATGTTTCTATTGGATTAGGGTTAGTGTCCTCATTGGTTGGGTATTTGAGGGTTCTGATTGGTTTCTGGGTCTGTGATCCAATCAATGTAGGTTTGGGACTAGGGCTAGGGTTATGATTTCTATTGGAAGTAGGGACTAGGGCTTCCTGTGTTATTGGTTGTTGGGATTAAGGTGGAACTAGGGCTAGGGTTAGGCCTTTAATTGGAAGTAGCGATTAGGGCTTCTGGTGGTATTGGTTGTTGGTCTAGGTGTGGTACTAAGAGTAGGTCTAGGCTTTCTATTGGAAGGAGGGACTAGGGCTTCCTGTCCCATTGGTAGCTTGGACTAGGGTTGGGACTACTGGTAGGGCTAGGGCCTCTATTGGACGTAGAGATCAGGGGTTTGAACTTATTGGGTGCTTGGACTAGGGCTAATATTGGCTGTAAGGTCCTGGTCTCCTATTGGTTCTGGATTTTTAGGGCTAGTGTTGTGATTGGATAGTGTTAGGGCTAGGCTTCCCATTGGCTGAAGGGGTCACCTGATTAAGAGGGCTATAAAAGGCCAAGGATTAGGGCGTCTCAGCCCGGGCGTTGAGGCTAAGGGTGGAGAGGACAAGGGCAGTTGCCTGTTTGAGCCTGTTCGGGACCAAGGCCAGAAATGCTGCCCATCCTCCCATTAAGCAACACCCAGCCCACACCATCCACATCCACAAACAGAGCAACACACTCACACCAAATGTACACCACGCACAACCCTATGCACAAACCAATGTACCAGCATACACTACAAAACCAACCAAACCACATCTATACACCCCACTATCCCAACTACCACACATATCCACCATCACCTACAAACAGTACACAACTCTATCCTATACCACTAACCAATACACTCATCACTAACACAACACCAATCGACACCATACATAACTACATCCCATCCAGACACATGCTCCCTGCTGTAATTACACCTAACATACCACCTTTTATCACTAACAAACATATAATCATCCTTCCATCATTTGTCCAACAAACATCCTCCTCTCCCTTCTACCATAATAACACTAACGTACAACACACACACTGCAGACCACCAAACTTTTTAACTCTTGCAACAAACCAGTCTAAGACAAACACTCTTATCTCTACTTCATTCCCACCTACGCACATCATACACTCTACTCATGAACACATCACCACCCCCTCTATCTTACAACCTCCTCTCACAAACAATACTATACAACCAAATCCATTGCATGAAACATATACATCAGCACCCCTTTTCACTACTCCTCAAAAACAAAACATATCACACTCACCAGCACAACAAGATCTTCAAAGCACAACACCTCATAATACTTACCATCACAAAATACAACCATACACCCACCTTTCAAACACAAAGGAACCAACTCCAATGCCAAGCTTTCTCTCTTCCACCACACCTAACACACATACAGCAACACAGCAACTCTCTTCTAACCGCCTCTCATCCATTGGACAATTTAGAACTTCACTACATGACCAACATGCTGCACCACCAACCCTGACTCATACACCTTCCGCATTAAACACACGCAAACTATATAAGCAACATGCCATACCTCACAACTTCGCTTCCCCATGTCTACTTCACAATGTTACACCACAAAAACAACACAGTACTCCTACTCCCTCTCAAACACCATCTCCACCACATACACACGCAGACCCATCAAAATGCCTTCTTAGCATGCTGGATGAGGAACATGATATAGAACAGCTACACAATTGCTATCCTAATACAGCTAATACCAGCTCTAAAAACACACCTGCTACAAACCCACACATTACTGACCACTCTTCTACAAAACAAAGTCTCACAATCACCAAAGACCACTCTCTAAACTGTCTACTAATAAATGCTCGATCCCTCTCTAAAAACAAACATCACATCTACGACCTTCTCACAGATGCAAAACCAGACATACTATTCATAACTGAATCATGGTTAGGAGATGATATGGCTCCAGTCCTGCATGAAGCCATTCCTCTAGGCTATCAAACAATCACCCAAAATCGTATAGCCAAAAAAGGAGGTGGTCTAGCTGTTGTATTCAGGCAAACAATACAGATCACAAAAATTGACGACATCTCCATAAAGAATTGTGAGGCTCTTCTAACAAGATGCAATCCTACACCGTCTTCCTCCTTTAACTTCCTGCTCCTTTACAGACCTCCACCTAGCAAGGCGACATTCCCAGACGCACTTCTAGACACAGTTTCAAACCTGATAACAATACACTCCAACCTATGCGTTCTGGGTGACCTCAACATTTGGTTTGACAAACCCAATATGACCCATCCAAAAACAATAATCACTGGCCTAGACGCACTGAACCTCCATCAGATTGTCCACAAACCGACACACACCGCTGGACATATACTAGATGTCATTTTTGCTAATACTGAACTAGTTACCTTTCAAACTATAACTCCAGTCACATGGTCAGACCACCACTTGCTTGCTTTCCAACATAAAACAACACTAAGCGACTCACCTAAAACTACTTTACATCCATCCACCTATCGGCCGTGGAACAAACTCAATTTGGAACACTTAGAAACACAACTAACATCAAGTACAAATCTAGAAACAATAAATTCTGTTCAAAAACTATATGAGTGGCTACAAGAAGCTTTTGACATCCTGATACCACTCAAAACCACACAACAGAACAAAAGAAAAAAAGCGCCTTGGAGAAACATAGAAATAAAAGACATAAAACAACAAATTAGAAAGCTGCAACGTACCTGGCTCAAAACAAACTCCAAACAAGACAAACTTCACCTACAAAAAATTAACAGATTATACAAGTCGGCTATCAAAAAAGCTAAGAAAAGGTACTATTCAGACAGAATTCAAAACGCTAAATGTGCAAATAAAGAATTCTATAAAATACTCAATGAATTTCGCAAACCAAATTCCCTAGAAAGAACTCATCCTGTTACTCAAGATTTCACAGACAAACTGGCAAATCATTACACGGACAAAGCAAACACGTTGGACTCATACTTAAAACAGAAACAAAGCACCAGCACTAACCCTTGTACAAAACAACAATCCAAGAATACTCTAACCAAGCCTCTCTGTTCCTTCCAACACATCTCACACGATGAATTTATGGACCTGGTCAAAGCAAGCAGGCCTGCCGGCAGCCCTTCTGACCCCTGTCCATCACAAATTTTCAAGACAATTCTTTTAACAACCTCTGCTGCCACTCCAGTAAGAAGAATCATCAACAACTCCTTCACGACCGGAATATTTCCAGAAGAACTTAAAAAATCACACATACGCCCTTTACTGAAGAAAACAAACTTGGACCCGCTGAACCCTGACAACTACAGACCCATTACAAATGGACCTTTCCTGGGCAAACTGGTAGAAAGAGCAGCGTTCGCCCAGATGTCACAATTCATTGAAGAGAATCACATACTCTCAGACTTCCAAACAGGATTCCGTCCGGGGAGAGGCACTGAATCTGCCCTCCTTGCCATCTGGGATGACCTAAAAATACAGTTGACCGCAACGGAGTTGCTGCGCTACTCCTCTTGGACCTCTCAGCTGCCTTTGACACGGTTGACCATGACACTCTGAAACAAAGACTCTATGAATCCGGCATAGAGGGAACTGCTCTAGACTGGATCGCGTCCTACCTTCAAAACAGAACTAATGTCATCCATACCCCACCTTTCTCGTCCAAACCGTACTCCACAAAAGCAGGGGTCCCTCAAGGCTCTATCATCTCACCCATGCTTTTCAACATCTACATGAAGTCATTACCAGTACTGATCAATAAATTTCACCTCACGTGCTATAACTATGCAGATGACACGCAAATACTCCTTCAACTGGAATGCCCCAAAGACATTGGAAAATCACCAATTTTCAGCTGTCTCAGAGCCGTGGATCAGTGGATGACTTGGAGCCATCTCAAATTGAATACTTCAAAAACGGAAATACTCACGTGTGGCGATTGGAAACATTACAACCCGCTTGCCGCATGGCCTAATGAACTGGGATCACCACCTAAAGTATCGAAGGAAGTAAGAAACCTAGGAATGACCATGGACTCCAAGCTGTCGATGAATGCCCAAGTGGACAAACTAGCAAGATCAAGCTTTGTCACTATAAAAACGCTGCGACGAATTTTCCCTCATTTGGGATTTCCGCACAAGGTCCAAGCTACCATCTCCCTTGTCCTGTCCAAACTCGATTACGCCAATAGCCTCTACCACGGATCACCTTTGACGACCATGAAAAGACTACAACAGATTCAGAACTCGGCTGCCAGACTACTCTTACATATCAAACCGCGAGACCACATATCCCCTGCCTTGAAAGCCCTGCATTGGTTACCGGTTGCCAGAAGATCCACGTTCAAGCTGCTTTGTATCACCCACAAAGCAATACATGGAATGGGACCACTCTTCATCAGGAATAAAATCACCAAACACATTCAACAGAGGAACCTCCGGTCTAAAGGAGCATCTCGCCTCAAAATCCCAAGATACAAGAAAAAAACCATGGGTGGCACATCCTTCTCTGTTCAAGCAGCCAAACTATGGAACTCTTTACCCCCAACATAAGATCCACCGACAGCCACCTTATCTTCAGAAAACTACTCAAGAATTGGCTTTTCCCCACATAAGCACCATACGCAAACAGAAATTTACAGCATATCCCTCTGTATATAAGCATTTGTTTTCACTATAGACATGTACCTATCTTTGTGTATTGCTTTGTATAAACATGTACAATAATTATGTTGTTGAGAGAAAAAAAAAAAAAATAATAATAAATAAATATCATCTTTGGTCTACATGTACTTACTTCCATTGTGCATCTATGTACCTTCCATGTACTTGGAACTGTGTGTCTCTGTAACTTTTCTCCTGAAAAAGCATATCCAATGCACTACCCTATTTCTCATCCTGTGCCTCTATCCATATCTTTAATCTGCATATACTTACCTCCTTTATGTATCTATATACTTTCAATGTATTTATGGATCTATATATTTATCACTTTCTTCTAATTTAGCATTTCCAAGGCACTACCCTAGTTCTCAGCCTATACTTATCTCAATATATCTTCTAGCCCAACCTTCTGACTCATCTCAAACTTCTTTCTACTACTCTTTCCAATGCACTACCCTATCTCTCATCCTATACATCTATCAATATATCCTCTACATCCACACTCATTTATCCCAAACCCCATACCACTACTATGACCACCAAAATAACCCTTTCTAGACTCTCGCCTACTCTACCCTCCTTGCATCATCGGACACCTCTTTTACTATACCGATGCCCGAAAACAAACCTTTCTAAACTCTTCCCTGACTCCTCCCCTCAAACCCCCTTCTCCCCCTCCTACTGCTAAGACCTATAAATAAAAAAAAAATCCTTCACTCTTTTATCCCTCCACTATCCTTTTCAATCAGAATTAACAGTCTAACATATTTCAACTATACTAATTCACCACTAATCCTTTATGGGTTCCAGAGTAGCGTGCTACTCGCCAATAAAGCGTCTCAACACCCCATCAGGGTTACAAGCGCTATATAAATGCAAACCTTTTTCCCTTTCTACCCTCCCCAACCCTTCTCAATCCAAATAACTGACTAACATATCCACCACTAAAATTACTTTCATGTTTCACCATAATAATTCAACACTAATACTTCTGGGTTCCAGAGTAGCGTGCTACTTGCGCTTCAAAACCCCATCAGGGGTAGCAAGCGCTATATAAATACAAACCTCTTTCCCTCTTCTATCCCGCCACCTACCCTTCTCTACCCAAATAACTGAATAACATGTCCACTAATCAAAGTTACTTCATTTTTTACTAGACTAATGTTCAACACTAATCCTTAATGGGTTCCGGAGTGGCGTGCTACTCGCCAGAAAAGCGCTTCAACACTCATCAGGGGTAACAAGTGCTATATGAATGCAAACCTTTCTTCCCTTTTATCCCTCCGCTATCCTTCTCACTCCAAATAACTGACTAATATCCACCACTGAAACTACTTTCATATTTTCACCATATTAATTCACCACTAATCCTTGATGGGCTTCCAGAGTAGCATGCTTCAACACCCCATCAGGGGTAACCAGCGCTATATAAATACAAACCTTTTTTTCCTCCTCTATCCTTCTGCTATCATTCCAAATCCAAATAACTGCCTAACCTATCCATCACTTAAAATGTACTTGCATGTTTCACTATACTAATTCAACACTAATCCTCTATGGGTCCCGGAGTAGCGTGCTACTCGCCGAAAAAGCGCTTCGACGCCTCGTCAGGGGTAGTAAGCGCTATATAAATGCAATTACAATACAATACAATGTGGCACTGGGAAATCTGTTTACAAATTGTATTACCTTGGTGCCATAGGCATTGCAGCTCTGGCTGTTATGTATCACCCATGTAGATGCATTCCAAATTCACAAACGTTTTTATACATTGCTGTCTGCAACCATTCCTGATAAACTGAGGAGATCGCTGGCACATGGGATTTACAATTCTAGCAGTGCGTGTGCTAGTACTGTGGACTCTCTCCTGACCTCGGAAGTGAAAGCGGAACTCTGTGGGTGGAATTCAGTGGGCGTGGCCTGAGTGCAAGCAGGCAAGCAGCGGTTAGCAGGCCACACCTGTCACTGCTGTTGACTTTGTACCTTGGTGCTCGATTTCGGCTCCGCACTCTGGTAAGAATTCCAAATGAATGGCCTTTCAAACAACAAACAGTTGGGCATGGGCTTTCGATGTGGCTGTGAATGCCCAAGAGGTTAATGAACTATGGTAAGCAACTCTACCGCATGCCCTCTTCAAAACATCCTTAAACAAGCAAATAAAGAAGATCTCATGGATGAGGGACAAGAGAGATTTTAGTAAAAGAAGCCATGCATGGACAGTCATCGACTCTTGCAAACAACCCCACCGCAATCATACTTAACTGTCTTAATGAGATTCTTCATTAAAAGCAAGTTCCTACATACACGTTTCGGCTTGCGTAAACTAACGACTGCCTGCCAAAATGGTCAAGGAATCCTTTTTGTTCTAAATGCGGGCTTTGTCTTCGCCACATGGAAAGTCTGACTGCATTGTATCAACTTGTCCCAAGCTGCTGACTGAACGTAAGGCTTTGCTGAGATACCTTTTTAATCAGATGGCATCAGAACATGGCGGCATGCCTTACTCTTCTGTTTAAAAGGCGATTGCCCCTGAGTGTTTGTGGCTTTCACAAAATTTATAATAAAACCGGACAGGCTGCTATCAAATAAAGGCTCAGAGGCTGCAGAGAGAACGACGAACAAACAATAGCTCCACTCTTTTAACCACCTCTGCACAGTCACTTCAGCACTTTATTCCACATATTATGGAAGCAGCTGCACAGATCATAATGTGGAACAAAGAGGTCCAAATGAATACAAGGGGACACTACTTAGGAATTATCCTGTTCTAGCGCTTCTTTTATTGTCTTGCGCACTTTATTGCAAATGTTGTACTAACTGGAAAAAGTGGGAGAAGGAACAATACTCCACTCTTTTAACCACCTCTGCACAATCACTTCAGCACTTTATTCCACATATTATGGAAGCGTCTACACAGGTCATGACGTGGAACAACAAGGGCCAAAGGAATACAAGGGGACACTACTTAGGAATTATCCTGATCTAGCGCTTCTTGTTATTATCTTGCGCACTTTATTGCAAGTTTTGCACTAACTTGAAAAGTGGCCAGGTCAATATTAGATAGATGTTAAATGGTAGATGCTCCAGGATGAGAGGGGTTGAGTAATTGTATAAGGCTTGATGTTTTTTTATTCCAGTTTGAATAAATGTTATCCTGTCACACCTGCACTTTACATTTGGCATTATGGAAGAGGCAGAGTAAAATAATAGGCTTTAATGTTGTTCTAGAGAACATTGGCCAACACTGCTGTCCAGAGGAGTTTTATTTCTTCCTGTTTCTCTCTTACGCCACCCTTGCACTATTAGCATTTCT
Source organism: Calotriton arnoldi (assembly GCA_963921515.1). Taxonomy (NCBI): domain Eukaryota; kingdom Metazoa; phylum Chordata; class Amphibia; order Caudata; family Salamandridae; genus Calotriton; species Calotriton arnoldi. Next base: position 38,998 of record CAWUFW010010740.1, on the reverse strand, counting down.
TATGTGTCACGTTTGCACTATATATCCGGTTTTATGGACAGGCCAGTGTTGGACAAAATGCCTACTGCAGATCCTACTGTACAAGGGGGGTCAGTAAATGTTTTTAAGCTTGATGTCTTCTTTCATTTTTAGCAAAATGTAACTCGTCACTTTTGCACTTTACATCTGGTATTATGAAAAAGGCAGTGTAAGACCATAGGCAACTATGTGGAACAAGAGGAGACAGGGGCCACCGCTGAGTAAACATAGTTCACCCTTTCCCTTGTTTCTCATTCATGCAGCCCTTGCACTTTTAGTTTACCCTGTGTCTCCACTTTTGCACATTATACCCGGTTCTATGGAAGAGGTCCTGCAAGACAGGTTTAGATGCAGATGAACTAGATAATGTGGGCTGGTCCTGTTTCCCTGAATGAGGGTATCGTTTTAATATTTTGTTATCCTTTTAGATAATTTGTGATGTGTTTTAATCTTATGTGAACCTTTTAAATCATTTGTGATGTGTAATTTATGGTTTTAATTAACTGAAATAAACATGACTTTGAGGTGATCGCTGGTAGTAATCTTGCATATGGTGGCCACTGATGTAAACTTATCTGATGTGATCACTATAACAAAGCTAAAAATATTAGTAGCTCTTGATAGGTTTAAGTGAACATAAGCAGCTCATATTATAGACACGGTTGGAGACCCCTGATATAAACAATACCGTCATTACGTGTGGTCTCTTAATTCTGATGGGGCAGAGAACAGATTATGAAAGCTGTGGTCTTTCTGAAAATCCATTTATTTTCACATGAATATTTCAGCTTTTAGAAAATAGATTAATATACTTACGTGAAATTCTGGTGGAAAATTCGCAATTATCTGGAGGAGTCAGACACAGAATGAAAGATTTCCCAGTAACTCCTTATTTGTAAGAGGACCCTCACATTCCACCTTGTAATTGCCAGGAGTTTCTCTACACTTGGAGTTTCAGATACCCAGAGTGTGGCGAAAATCAAGTTCATTTTCTGGCTACTCATAATAAGGGCCATAAAATGAGGTGCTGTTGGTATTGGTGACAGGGAGGTATACAATTGTAATCAGCTGCAGGAATGAACCCAGTTTCATGTCCATAAAAAGAGGCGATCAAGTCATGTGAAAGGACACAAGGCAATCTCATCTCCACACCTTAGGCAACGACCACAAATGCAACAATAGGCAAGGCCTGGCAGCCATCAACCAGCCCACTGATTGCCCTACGCTGGTGAAGCGCAGAACATGTGCAAGGCAACAACAAGCCTCAAACCTTATAACCTACCAATTTACCCCTCACACAGGAAAGCACAAGTATACAACACTAAGGGGTCGATTCCGATCTGGGTCGGAAAGCCCTCCGACCGAGCCGGATCCGGAGTGTTTTCCGACCGAGCCGTACCCCTGGAGTCCGACCGAGCGAGTAGGATGCTGCCGCATGCTGATGGACTCGTCTCGGTCGGATTCTCATTGAAGTCAATGGGAGCCGGTCGTACGACGCGTGCATGGCCTCGCACAGCTGAATAGGTACGTCTCGCACAGGGGCGCCCCCTGCAGTGGCTAAGCGTTGGTGCCATCCGCACCGTACATGCATGTGAAGGGGGGACCCTTGGGTCCCCCCTGTGTTCGACTCGTTTGGCTACGGGTGAAGGGGGTCCGGCACGGACCCCCGAAGTCCACTTCCCGGAGCTTTTTAGACCCGGAGACTCCGACTCGATCCGGCTGTCCGAATCGTGCATCGTACTGGCTCGGTCAGAAATCGACTCCATTCCGCGGTACGGTTCGTCTGCGACCGAGTCGTACGGAGCGGTTCGGAGCCGGAAACGAGTCGGTCGGCGATTTCGCGTTCGTTTGCATCGTACTTGCTTGTTCGGACGACTGTTCGAATCGGTCGGGAAACCCGCGGTCGGCTCGTATTTTTTCCGGACGAATCGTATTCGGTGCGCTTCCGGCCGAGCTCGGAATCGACCCCAAAGCTGGGCATGTAAATCCTACCATTGCACTGCTACATGCATAAGCAGCATTATGATGTCGGTCATGGACATCATTTAAGGGTCTCCAGGGGTCGTATCTGTAACCCCTGGCATATTATTATTAAGATAGAAATGTTATAAAGTGCACAGCTACCCCATTGGGATTTTCCAGTGCTACAACATTAGGATGAGTTTGTTCCAGATTTATTTGCATTAAAACAACCATGTCTTAAGCTGCTTATGAAATGTGGTTAATGATGGACAGTTTCTCAGAGCCTCTGGGAGCCCGTTCCGATTTGCACCCTGGAACGTGAAGGACTACGTCCCGCACGCATGCGTTTTAAATGGGGGTACAACACACAGAGAGGATTCACTGAAATGTAATGTCCCGGAAGGCTGGTAGACTTTCATCAGTTTTTGGACCCTTCCCAGCTCAAGGTCTTGAATTGAATCTGTTTTTCTGTTGCTAACCAGTGTAAATCCCATAGGAGTCCTGACGCAGAGGAGTTTTTCGACAGCCTAAAAGGCATCCTTGCTGCCGAGTCCTGGACTACCTGCAATTGTTTGATAGTGGCTTTACGCGCTCCGAGATACAGAATGTTGCCGTAATCCAGCCTCGATATTACTAGTGCCTGAATTACCTTTCTTTGACCAGAAATTGGTAGCTGCCAAATGACTTGCCTCTTGCAATTGCTAATACTTTATTTGTAACATTTGGCCTCGGAAGTGACTGAAGCAGTCAAAACAGAAAGTAAACAGTGTCCTGATTAGCACTGCTTACATTTTGCATTTCCCACTGGAACATTGCACTTTATGTTTGGTAAAAACAATGCATTAATTTGTGCAGCAATATTTGTAATACATCTTAAAATGAAATAAATGAAAAAGTACATATTGGAAATTTTCCCCTTCTGCAGGGTCACTTCAGATTTTTCCAGAGGCGTAGCTAGAGCTTCTGACGCCCGGGGCTACCCCTCAGATTGCCGCCCATGGCAGGTAGCCGGGGGGTGGGTGTGCTGGGGAAAAAGGATGGCGAGCAGCAGCGGTGGATTGGCAGGGTTTAAGTTATGACACCACTCTCTACTCCACTGCAGGTGAAAGCAAAACTAGAGGTTCTTCCAACTGTCACCCATATCCAACAATGGGACGAGAGATACCTTAAGCTGACAGCCACCCTTAAGTTAAGTTCCTACTGCTGATGGATAGGACAGAGGTATAAAAATTCAAAGGTTAGCTAATTTCACACGAGGAGGACCATAACTATCAGAGCTTTAATCCATGCTTCCAATACCTGGAATTATTTTAGTAGGAACAGGCAGCATTTCTAGATCACAGATTTCTCTTGGGTAGTGTTGAACCATTTCTTATAAGTAGGAAGTGCCTTTACAATGGAAGGCTGCATGTATGGAACACAAAACCTGGAACTGGTTCTTTTACTGCTTCAGAATATAAAGGCGGGGCATCAGTGCCGGGGTGACGTGGTTGTGTTGTGTGTATGGTATAGGACACACCGGAATGGGAAACTGGTGCAAAGGGGAAGATTTTAAGGTGAAAGGAAACTCAAAAAGATAGATGTGAGGGAAAGAGTGGTGAATGTAAGATAAAAACAAGCATTGGCATAGCCAATAGGTCTCGCCTTTGGGACCTTATAAGTGTTTAGTTATCCAGCACAATATCCTTGGTGCAACAACATCAACTGTTGCATGGCTAAACACTTATAAGGTCCCAAAGGCGAGACCTATTGGCTATGCCAATGCTTGTTGTACTTAGACGTTAATAAAGTGGTGGGAGACACAAGTGTTGCTCTTCCCAGTGTTGTTATACTGTATCTGGCAAGGAGCTAGGAAACAACCCTGCAATTCATGGATATTCATCTTGGCGTCTTTCCTGACTGGATACTGCTTATGCCACAGTTAATAAGGCAGTCCTGCCACTACTGGACTCAAAACAGAGTTCTGGAATGTCATGCTTGTCTGTCTCCTTGTAATTAGCTGTACTGTGGAATAAGCAGTATGTGTGCAATCTCATCTGGTTTGCCAAGGAGCTCAACCACATGCTTCGATCTCACCTTTTGTTGCACCTAGCTGGTGCCGGCCTCCAAAACACACATGCTGAAGTGATAGGTAGGTCTCGAAGTAAGTGAAGCAATGGCCTCTGGTATAGTAACACGTGCTGCCTAGGAGCCTCTGGTGGTACCCCCTACTCGAGGCTTGGATGCAGATTAGGTTGGGCAACCCATTAGCTGGAAAGAATCCAGTATAGAGATTTCAATCTGGTCCTACATCCTGCTTATAAAGGTATAGCAGTGTGACGCAGACCACGGCCATATCTACTGTCATTATTCATGAGACAGAAATCATCTTTGAAAGAGGGAGCTATAGAGATCATACTGGAAATAAGGATGGCCATCCCGTAGTTTAGTGACTAACTATATAGATAAATGAGTTGTAGAAAAAAAGATCAGCTTTAAGTAAGAGTGGCATTGCGCATTGTTGATCCATTTACTATACATAAAGACCTATACAAGGATTGCTATGTTTATAAGTGCACTTGCAAATTTGTTGTAAAATAATTAGTTGGTAAAACAAAACATGGAAAGGCTTCGGTGAAAATGGCAGGTACTCAGTGAGGATTTGCACATAGCAACTGTGGTTTAGTGGCATATTACATATGTGATAATTGCCAACTGTTTTGCTCTGGTCTGCCAATCCGTACACACCACTTACAAATATGGGTGTCAAATTAGACTGGTATTTGCTAACACAATACAATGGAATTCATCAACAGTTTTACAGTTTACTAAATGTGATCCACTAAATAGCGATCCATTACGACTGATGGAAGTTGAGTTACTTAAATAAAATGTAAAGTAAGGGCAACTAAAATAAATTTAAACAAGCGCGGTCCTAAAAAGCTATCGCCACGCCACGCGAAGACAATAAGCTTGCAAATCACCTCTCCGCAAGCAATAAACACAAAACAAGTGGACGAACTTCGTGGCAAGCCCTCTGAAAACTGCGAACACAGCAGAACATTTTGCTTTGAACACCAGGCACCTAACAAGATACCAGAAGAACACACACTGCCTCTCTTTCCTTCTTTCCTTTAGTTGCTTCCCTGTGAAATGTATCCAAAAAAGATAAGCGCGCGCCTCGCGCTGAGGAGGAGAGGAGGAGGCAGCAGGGGGAGGGGAAGAGAGGAAGGGGCCTGCGCCGGATTCCCTTGCGGGAGCGAGCAGGAACCATGTGTCAAAGCTTGCTCCCGCAAGGGAATCGCCAAACGTGCACGCGTTGCCATTGAAGGCAATGCAATGCGTGCACGTCTTTGGCAGCCAAACTGAATCGATGGCTTAAGGTCTTTTTCCTATGCAGCGCATGCGCGCTGCGTAGGCGAGACCCAAAAAGCATCGGGCAGATAAACAAGTGCTTAAGGTCCAATGCTGGGTCCTCCTGGTAATTACAATTTAAGTATTTTTTTATAATGTATCACTACCGCCCTCCATAAGGCGCTATAAAACCCATGTTTTTGGGCTCAGACACTCCCACGGCCAACCTCCATGAGGCGCTTTAAAAGTATGTTTTTGCTCCTGTATACGCAAGCATCGGACACTTACAAAAGGGAGCATTGTCTCTGTGTTTGTGATGTAAAGTGCTCTGATACCCTACACTGGTATGAGAGGCACTATAAAACAATTGAAATACATGTGAGAGGGGCTATGGAGGGATGAGAGGCACTGTTGGAGGGTGATAGTGAGGAAATCATTGAAGAGCCCCAATAAAGATTGCCGTATCCTGGTGCACTGTTAGAATATCATTTGCTATGCTTTAAAAACTAAGACAATTGAATATGTAATGAAAAATGTGTTGTAGAAGGCCTACTTTTTTGAAATTTTTTCTCATTTTATGGGGGGGCGGAGGGGGAGAACCCTCCAACCCCCCTTGTAGTGGTCAGACTCGCACGCCATGCACCGTATGGGGGCTGGTTTGACAATTTGCCGGGGCTGCTTTCTGTTCACAGCCTGGCTTTGGGGAGGAGAGTAAAACTAACATCCTCTCTGAGGCATGCAATCCTTCCAGGCATGCGCATCAGGAAGAAAATGTGTTAAGTTTTGCGCATGCGCAGTAGGGAGATTGTCGCCTCCATCGGATACACATGTCCGCTAGATGCGGTCCCTCTGCTCATCGTCCGCTCTGCGCAGACCGCTGCATGGGAGCAAGAACCGGAGGGCGTGAGGCGGACCACGGAGGAAGCCCCCGGAACTCCCCAGGCGAGGAGATGGTCGCGTTCCGGGACCCGGAGAGCCCCGGTGCAAGCGTGGAGAGAGACGGCGGTGAGGACTGGACTGTGCACCGGTCTCCACTCACCGCCCCTGTCCAGCAGCAGGTGATGGGAGCCGAAGGTGGCGGTCACGGTAGAGACCCCCTTCTGATTCACCTCCCGAATGCACCCCGGCCCCACAAACTCCAACTCCTGCTCTGCCCTCCACTCTTATCTCTGGGGGCAACAAGTCCTGTTGCCCTGGAGCTGGTACTTGACTCTCTCCCCCCCCACTTGTGTGTGTGTGTGTGTGGGGGGGGGCGTTAATATAGGCCCATCGTCCCAAATAAAAGGCACGGAAACATACCGCAATACATGGGTGTGAATGGCTTTTCACCTGTTCTGCAGGTGATGCGGCCGGAGATGCAGCTGGGGAACCGAGAGCAGCCCTGGCAGAAGTCTCTTCGCCGCCCCCCATCCGCCATCTCCCCTTCCCTTCCCTTCCCTTCTCCCCTTCCCTCTCACTTCTCCCCTTCCCTCTCACTTCTCCCCTTCTCTCTCACATCTTCACTTCTCACGTCTTCTCTTCTCCCTCTCTGAACTTTACCCCAAGTTCGACTCTCAGCGCGGGCTCAACGCCGTGGGGTTTTGGGTGAATCCCTTTAAACACCACCCCGGTGCCTTAAAAAAACACATGTACTTTAATGTGACATCCTGTAAGGTAACTGGTGCTCCTGTGACCCGCTCCAGTCCCTTCGGGTACAGTTCGCGCTTAGAAAACTGTACATAAATCACAATCTTTAATTTTAGTGCTAAAATAATATTTCATCGTGCAATAATATTGCACCGTGCATGCCTTATTTATGGGTGCCGTGCAGGAAGGTGGTGAGAGGGTGTATGCATCGTTTGTGCACCATAAAGAAAGCTAGCGCTGTGGAAACGACGCGCAGACGCTTCAATGCGCCTCGTTCAGCGGCCAAGTCTGCTTTTTATTAAATAAAACAAGGCACTGGCTGTGTTCCGTTTCAGCGAAGACTTGGTGGTTGTCTCCGCATGCAGGGCCCCCATGGCGCCTTCAGACCGTTTTTCTCAACTTTGAGACATTTTTCTGTACATTTAAATGCATTCGGTGTGGGCCAAATCGCGACCAGAGCTTTTTGTAAATTTCACATCAAACACATGCAAAGCATTATCTAACAAAACAAAAACGTTTCAACATATTGAAATAGGAAAAAAACTGTTGCCTTGAGTGATGCAAGAATTGTCGTTTGACCTGTGCACTGTACATCGCCGATATTGTTATTACATGTCAAGTACCACGAGTGAGAGGGGTTTTGTGCACTTACCCGAATGAAACCCAGTTCTCCAAGCGTCGCTCGCATCAGTCGGGCAAGGAAAGATGCACGGTCTAGAAGCGGTATGCCGAGGGTCACGCAGATTAATCAAGCGCAAACGGAGGAGGAGAGGAGGAGGCAGCAGGGGGAGGGGAAGAGAGGAGGGGGCCTGCGCCGGATTCCCTTGCGGGAGCGAGCAGGAACCATATGTCAAAGCTCGCCCCCGCAAGGGAATCGCCAAATGTGCACACGTTGCCATTGAAGGCAATGCAATGCGTGCACGTTTTTGGCAGCCAAACTGAATCGATGGCTTAAGGTCTTTTTCCTATGCAACGCATCCGCGCTGCGTAGGCGAGACCTAACCAGAGTAAAAATAGGCTTGGGATTATGTGAAAAGGAAAAATGGAAAAGATGGACATTACACTAGGTAAGAGCTAGGTGAAGGTCAAAGAAAGACAATGAATTTTTGAGAGGAGAAACTGTATAGAAGTGAGAGAGGGTTAGGGTACAATAGATGGAAGTTCAGCAGGATACTAAAGAAATGAAAATAAGGGCTTTCAAATGGCTAAAAGTCTTCCTAGTCTTATCTCAACGTCATGGAGCAGGGATTACCGTAATTCTCTGGATAAAAACCTTTGTTATCACGAACTTGGTAAACTCCATTTAGCACAGAATATACCTATTACAAAGAAGCAAAGCTAAGGGGTGCATCATGAAGTCCCACTGCCCTAGCTGTGCAATAGAAAACAGGCTGTGCTGCGCGCGCGCTGCACACTAAGTACATTCCTTTATATGTGAGCCCCGGCGCGCTTTTCACTTCGAGAGATTTCATTTCCCTTACACACTCTGTTAAGGTCTTCAAACGGCTGAGGCTGCTTATCCCATTCTGATCTTGTCTAGCAGCAAAGCACACGCCTGGGGGATAGACCCAGGACATACAATATTGAAGGCATTGTGTATCTACTCCGAGGGGCCCAGGGCACTGGTTTAGGATGTGACAGATCTCCCGTTGCAGACCAACAGACTCATTACGAGGAAGAGATACCACCAGGCGAGTTGTATTTTTAACCTTAATTCTCATCTCCACATGCAGGACCTTCCCAATTTCAACTAAAATGTTCCAGTTTTTTAACTTCCATACTGACTCTCGTCACTCATCTTTCACTTACGTTCTCATCGCTCTCACATTTACTCGCTCCTCAAGTCTTACTTCCCCCTCCCCAGTCACCAGCAATCACCTCGGCCTCCAAATATTACCACTGCCCTCACTGTCAAATTTCGGGCACAAATATTTCCCACATGTATCATATTATCACCCGTTTAGCTCTGGACTCTGGCAAAGCCCCTTACACAGTGACTTCGGCATATAACATGAGCAGGAAGGGTGCCCAATCAGTACAGAACTTCCGATAGTATACTTCCGAAAATCCATCAGGTCCGGGGTTTTGCCCGCTGACACATCAGACAGTGGCGGGACCCCCGAACAAACCCAGAGTGGTATATTCCATCTTAGTCGAACCTCCGGAGGAAGGGGCAATGAGTGCCCAATAGGTGAGTCTTCTGCAGCATACGAACAGCTCGCTGGAAACACTTGGCATTGCACAAAACAGCGGAGTGCTTATTGCGGTCCAGCAAGCCATTCGCATTCAGGGACATCAGCTAAAGGGGGTAGCAAGCGATCATTAATCCAATCCAACCAGGGCAATGGGAGCACCGTCAATGGCTGCTTTGGGTACGGACTGCGGGTGTGGAGCAGCACAAAAACTGAAAAAAGGAGCCTGTGGACGTGGTGTAGTACATAAAAACGCATGACAACAAACAACTCCCCGTGACGCCCCAACTTTCCTCACCCCATACTTCCACCCTCAAAGCCTTTGTTGCCCAAAATTGAACCCCAACATAGTGCAGGCAATCTATGTGGACCCCTACCATGTAAGATGACAGGCCAGATTTTACATTTGTCATTTTAATACAGTATGCAGTGGACTCTGCTCTCTCACGGGACCTCAACCCCCTGCCCCAGGGGCACCAGGCAGGCATTGAACCCAGGTGGTCTCCAGGAACTTCGACCCGAGGGCGCCCGCATTGTTGGAACTCTGGCTGCCATCTAAGGTCCCCCCAGTGATGGTATGTTCCGAGTCTGAGGGGCCAGATCGGCCCCAGGCATGGGTGCGACGTTTAGAGTCTTACCTCTCCTCCTGTATAGACTCCACAGTGGTGGCAGGCCAGGACCCCTACCGTAGGGGTTCTGCTGCAAATCGCCCAGCACTCCAGAGACTACACTCGATCCCCTTGGTGGTGGCGTGCGCAGCGTCACTGCTGCTGCATTTTAGCAGCATAGCGCAGGGGCTGGCCAAAAATGATATCCAGGGCCGTCATTGGTAGCGCTTTCGCGCGCTACAAGATTGACGGCCCTGGGACCCATATACACGGTACGCTGCGCACCTCACATCACCACTATGCTGGGTGGTGCGTGCACTGTCTGCAGCATTTGCAAGCAGGTGCGCTTGCACTTTTATAACTGCACATGTGCAGGCAGTGCTGCTTAGCGAGTCACAGCTGCACTTGTAGGTTTGGGGGGTGGTGGGTGTACATCACTAGTGTCAGTGACCCCAAAAAATAAAGGCCGCCGCCACGGGCCACCAGTGACGCGCAGCCGCCGGCTGCCGCCCGCAAAATAGTGCCGCCAGGGACGGACCGCCCCCACCGCCCCCCCCTAGCTACGCCACTGGATTTTTCCCTTCTGTTGCTGAACCTGTGGTATTGTTGGCCATGGGAATCTGTGCACATTTCCCTGCTAACCAGTGGCAAAGTGATTATGCTCTTTCTGTAAACATGGAAAAATTGGCATACACAAGATTGACACCTTTAATTTAATTATAAGTTCCTAGTATATGGTACTACATGTACCCAGGGCCTGTAAATTAAATGCTGTTAATGGGCTGAGACATCATTGTGGCACCAACTAAAATAGTACTGCAAAACATGTCTCCAGGCCTGCCTCTGAAGCCTTGGTGTGCAGTTTAATCTGCCAGTTCAACCTGAGGAAATAGACCTTTTGCCAGGCCTATCCTTTTTAATACTTATAAGTCACCCAGAAGATAGGCCCTAAGTGCCTATAGGGCAAGGTGCATGGTATTCAAACGTAGGGTGTTGGAAATGACCCTCTCTGCAGGATCACCCTCAAACTTAATGCCTTCCTCTTCCCTTTTTGCTGAATTCATTTTTGTTGGCTTTAGGACACTGCAAACCAGTGCTAAAGTGCTTGTGCTCTCTCCTTAAAACAGGGTAGAATTGGCTTATACCCAATGGGCATATTTAATTTGTTTATAAGTTCCTAGTAAAGTGTAGAACATGTGACCAGGGCCTCTAAATTAAATGCTACTAGTGGGCCTTCAGCACTGATTCTACCACCTACTTATGAAGTCCATTAAACTAGGAGTGGGCAGAATTTTAAGTTCCGCCTGTGGAATTGGAGACATTTAGTAATTCCATGTTACTCCTGTAACCCAAAATTACTTATAAATTCTGCTGCTCCGCTCGTGGAATTTATCATCAGCACTGCCTTATTCTCCTTCTTACAATAACGTTGACAATAGTGTTCTTAACTTTATTCGGCAAGACCAGGAACGTCCTTGTGATTTCGAGGAACGGTCACAACATATGTGGATCTAATAAGCAATGAACATTCAAAGAACCTGGACCTCAGAACGCATGGCTGTTTGAAGCAGATTCCTGCCCCCTGTGCATTCTCTGCATTGTAGGTTTGGGCTTCCCAGTTTGCAACCATGTGTTGCATGGGCTCCTGCACCGTAGCCTGCTGCCGCCACCCAGAGTAGCTCCCAGAGTGATGTCACTCCCACACCGGAACTTCCTGTCAGAGGGGATCTTTCCTCCATGACATCACTGCCCCATCTGGAATGAGTGCCCCGAAGAGGTGGCAAGGCCCGTGGGATCGCAGAAGGAGGAGGAGGAGGCAGGATGGACAGAGGCTGGCTCCTGAGTAACCTGTCCCTGCAGCACTTTTACACTACTCAGGCGGGTCATGTTGATAGAGTAGGAGGAGGTAGCAGGGTGCCTCCGAGCTGGGGAGCTGTGGGTCAGCTCCTGGATCTCCATGTTGCTGGAGCAAGTCATGAATGAGGCGCTGGTGGTGAGCTTCCAGTGGGGGCAGTGGAGCTTCAGTAGGATCCTGCTGGAGAGCCTGCAGAAGTAGGAGCCCGTGTGCAGCTCATGCAGCAGACCCACAAGGGGAAGTTGGTCTGCGGGACTCCAATGAGCAGCTGGAAGTGGGCCAGGCTTTAATCCAAGTAAAAGGACTGCCTGTGCCTGCCATGATTAACGAGGCAATTGTGTGTGCAGCTACCCCACCCTCTCACCACTACAGGTGAGTGGGCATCTCAGTGAGTCACAAGAGTGTGTGTCTCACTTACTGACTGCAAAATCTGAAATGACACTTTATGAGAGCATATTCACCCCCCATCTGTGCTATATACCGTCCCCATGAGAAGAAGTGGGAGAAACTCCATGAAATCTCACTGAGGATTTATGTAACTCTGCAGAATTCCTTGGAGTAAATCTCTTTAAATTCTGCCTACCCCTACTTTAAACATGCCTCAGGCCTGCCATTGCAGAACCTGTGCATGCAATTTCAATCTGCCACTTCAACATGGCAGAATAAACCTTTTTGCCAGCTCTAAACCTTTCTTTTTAACACATATAAGTCACCCCTAAGGTAGGCCCTAGACTGCCCCAAGGGCAAGGTGCACTGTATTTAAAACGTTGGACTGCACTTTTAAGTTCTACATGCCCGGGTAGTGAAAAACTCTTAAATATGTTTTCACTGCTGCAAGGACTATGTCTCCCATTGTGATTACCCTGTTACATTCTATAAGTGTCATTTGCAAATGGGAAGATATATCTGGTTCAAGTTTGGTGTCTCTGGAATCCTAAGTTAATAAAAACCTAACTGATGCGGACATCAGATTTTAAATTACAATTCTGCAAATGCCACTTTTAGAAAGTTGCCATTTTCTTGCCCTAGCCATTTGGCGCCTGCAGCCTGTCTCTGGCCATATGACTGGGTATAGTTAGCAGTTGGTCTTTGTGTATTCCTCCTAGACAGGAACACACAATGGAAGCCTAGGTGTGACTTGATTGGCCATCCTGGCAGGTTGGGAGGAAGGAACTGGGCACAGCCTTACTTACTCCTGAATAGCCTGTGTCTTGTCCCTACACAAAGAGCTGCATATCCCCTGTAGTGAGTCAGGAGCAGGGACTGGCAGGGCAGATCACACCTGCACTTCAAAGGCATGCCTCTAGAAGCTTCTCCCCACTTCAAAGGCATAATTGTGTATAAAAGAAGAACCTCAGCCACCACCATTTCAGTATACTTCTGAAACTGTGGATAATCTTCCAGGAGGAAGGACTGCTGTACTGCTTAAAGGACTGCCACTCTGCTGGACTGCTACGTTGGTGAACTCCTGCATTTCTGTGCTTACCTGGTGCCTTCAGCCCTCTTGTCTGGGTGAGAAGGGCTGGACCTGCATCTCTTGAACCCAGAACCCATAATGACTCCAAGGGCTAGCTGGCTGGCCTCCTGATCTGAAGCCTCAAAGACATGACAGGCTTCCAACAACCTTGAATCTGCACCTGGACTTTGCCATCTGTGAATCCATCATGTCAAGTGGTGCCTCCCCAGTCCTGTACCCTTGGAAGTGTATCTAAGTTGATTACCAGTGGAGCCAACACATCTTCTCTGTTGAGAGTGTATCCCGAGCTGAACCAAAGCATCTCCTCGGCTGAGCGGCGCATCCTTGAGTTGAACCGATGCATTGCCGCTGTTGCATGGATTGGACCCAGTGCAGGAGGCCCGCATTGTCCTCGCAGTCCTCGGAACCAATGCATCTTTGAAGGCAATCCATGGCCCTTGCATCTCTCATTGACAGCAGCTTCGACAACAGATTCCGCATCGCAGTCTTGTAGCACTTCGGAACCGATGCCCCGCTGGCTACGCAAAAAGAACAATTGATGGACAGAATGCAGAACAATGTCATACATTCACCCCAGTACAGAGATCTGGGCCTAAATCTATCATTTTTTTGCTCCCCATGCCATTCCAGTTTGAACCCAGCCATATGCAAATCAGTCTTGACCCTGCTCACTATGGGAACAGTTCAGTCCGAACTGCCAGGCCAGGTCCTCCCTGGACTGAAAACAAGCATCCTAGGACCGGTTTCAGGGTTTCACCCCTCATCAGCCAGGCTAGTTTGACTCGTCACATCCCAGATGCCAGGACTCCACATCGCAAGCCCGGATGATGGGATCCTTGACGATGATGCAACAAGGCCTCTTCACATCTCGGAACCAAAGCGGGTCGAATCGCTTCCCCGACCCAACGCTCCACAACCAGGATTTTAGTAGTTTGTTCTGGGTCCTTGTAGCCACCCCATGCTCCAGCGCGAGCGGTCTGAAGTTGTGACTTTGTCCCGGTCCAGCGTGACCAGATATCCCTTGTTGGCACTTTGTGCTTTTTGGCACTATTTTAACTTAAAACTTCAAAATTCAATATGACCAGTTTTACTGATTGGATTTTTGTCATATTGGTCTTGTTTTATTTAATAACAATTACACTATCTTCTAAACCTGGTGTGGGATCTTTCTGTGTGGTGTTTTCACTTTTTACTGTTTGAAGTGTTGCACACATGCTTTACACATTGCCTTCTAAGTAAGCCTGACTGCTCTGTGCCAAGCTTCCAGAGGGTTAATTTAGCGTTTGCTTGTGCCTTACCCTGACTAGTATTGAGGTTACTGCTTGACCAGGGCTCACACCACAGTCAACCAGAAACCCAATTTCTAACATGGGGCATGTATTAAGGCTGGCTCTCCCACAGGAAAATCCTGTGTTACATTATAAGAATATACAATACATGCACTCAATTTGGGATCAGCAAGAACCATGATTCTGTGACTCATTTGAATAGTAATTTGCAATCCAACATAGTGGTCAAGTCGGATTTTATATTACTATTTTAGAAATGGCACTATTAGATAATTGCTATTTCTCTGCCTATTCTAAAAGTAGGGATGAGCACGACTCACATAATTTACTGTAGTACAATTACTCAAAACTACAGCAAAGTTATGCAAGATCATGCAGAATTACATGAGGAGTATAACTCAGCATTTAGCTCTATTCTCTTAGTGCAAAATTCACTCTCACGTCCAAAATGGACCAGAGGATGCATTTTCTGATAATAAAATAGCACCAAATGCAAATTACCACAAAGTAGACCAGCCAGCAGCTGATCGTGCTCGCTAAGTTTGTTGTTCCTGTGTAGGATTTTTGTGCCAAATTACTCATAATTACACAAACTGGTGTAATTGTCTACTTTTCTGTAATGTTGCAGCAACATTAATCTGATTACTGTGGTGTAATTAAAATTCCCCCCAGACCTATCCAAAAGGGCTTTTCTGTGAGTGTAACTTGACTCTGAATAGCTCCCCTTGTGGTGATCTGTGTATTGCTCCTTGAAAGTGGACAAAGGGCCTTGGGTGTGGGGAGGGGTTTTCCTCTCCTGAGCAGGATGGCCTGGAGGCTGCACCCACCCCCTTCTTTCCTTCGAAGGATGTATACCCTGTCACTGGCAGTTGCAGCTCACACCTAGGCCCGCCTTCGTTCAAGTCCATGCTGCTGTTAGAAACCTTGGTTTCTTAAGAAAGGTTGTACAATTGAATGTGCCTTTCTAAAAAATAACCCATTTCAAATTCGCGTTTTTGTAATGTCAAATCATTAGTGAATTATCACTGGATCCATTCTTCACAAAATAGAAATTGATAATTGATAGCAGTGCAGTGGGCATTTTACTGTTTATGCTTCCAAATGACAATATTTTAGAGTCTTAAAAGGCTCTTGGTGTTTCATGGTAACTGGACAGTGTTGCCATGTAGTAAATGTCTTTGTTTATATTGAATTGTTTTTTTTATAGTAACTTCTAAACCCCTTGCAAGGCTTTAAGCAGATTTACAACATAGGAACTGGAAAGAAGCACCAAGTGTTGCATGAGGTTCCACTAAAGTTTAAGTGGGCCAGAGCCATATCTTAGAGGGAGTCAGCACTAACGGCCATTCCACATTTCCCAGTGTCTACGGGGCAAGGGTTATTGTGCCGGCAAACTCTGGATGCAACAATTCCAGGCCTGGTGATATCAGACCCAACTTCTTAGCAGAGATTTGTGGCTGTAGGCAACAATTGTGCACAGCCTCTGCCCGTCTCTTCACTGCAGCAATGGGGGAAATAGGAAACACTCAACTGCGGATTAATTTAAACTACTCTGCCTTCCTGTCCCCCACACCTTGCACCACAGTCCCAAAAATACTCCTCTCGAACATTTACCACCTGCTCTAAGTATGTGGTAAATGAGTGTGAATTCCGGCCCAGGGAAAAGCATGAACATTTAGGCAAGGTATATTCCCAGGTCTGCATGTTAATCCCCTTTCTAGGGAAAATAAATTGTCATCCCTGGATTTATGTCCGGGATACTGGCCAGAATCAGAGACTCTACGATGGTAGAAATGCACTGCTCATTGCTCAATGCACCTAACATAACAGCATGTAGTAGTGGATTAGAAACATGAAATACATAATAAAAACAATAGTTTTCCCAATGTGTCTTTTTCCACTAGAATTAGAAATTGGCCTTTAAACTTTAAGCAGTTATAAAAAAAAAAATACAACTTACGATCCTTATTTATAACGTAGACATAATCATTTTTGGGGAATAAAACCCGTTCCCCTGGTAAACGGAAAGAAACAGTTTCTATGTTTCCCCACTAATATTTATATATATATATGACTATTCACGGTTTAGACACAAGTTTACAAGTAATGGAACACTGCAGACTACGTGCTCGAACACGCTGTCAAAATATGGTGTGCATTTAAAAGAAAGTGACATAAAAAACAAGTTGTATTTCCGTTCATGTGACTTTAGTGGTAAAAGAAACATTAATGCTGCAAAAACTAAACACAAACAACAGAGACATTGTGAAAGAGACGTTGTGAAAGAGATTGTGCACCTTTTCTCTGCGTGTCATAATATTAGGTGAAAAACCTAGGGGGCATATTAGCAAGGGCACTATCGCCGATTTAGCGGCACTTTTTGCCACTAAAGCGGCGATATTCATATCGCCCTATCAGCAAACTGTCTCTAACAGCAGTTAGCGACGATTTGCGGGCATTAGCGCCCGTTTTTTTACCGCTTTGCATGTCAGCGATATTTATCGCTAATGACATGCAAAGTGGGCGTTCCCGACGAACAAACCTGGGAAACACCCGCTAACAGGCCTATCGCCTATTAGCAAGGTGGCCATGGCCCCAGTTAGCGAAGTGAAAAGTCGCGCTAACCGGGGTCATCGCCATTTATTTAACACCTGCAATTAGCAGGTGTTAGCCATACCTAACATGGGGGGGTGGATTATGCTGATACGACCACAGGGTCGTATCAGCAAGGTGTTCTCCCTTCTCCATGCAACATCGCTGGTTTTTCAGCGATGTTGGCTCATTTCCCCGCTATCGCTGGAATATTCATCGCCATAGCGCTAATCGTTGCTAATACAGCGTTAGCGTGGCGATATATTCCAGCGATAGCCGGCGATAAAAAAAATCACGCTAAGCAGGGTTAGCGATGATTATCGCCTCTTCTTGCTAATATGCCCCTAGGTTTTATATTCGATGACAATCTGACCTTCAAATGTCAGAGCAGTACTCTTACTTCTACAATCTTCTTTATCTTAAAGGTAATCAGGAAAGTTCGCCCTTTCATACCGCCTGACACCCTAAAAACACTTGTGACAGCATTAGCCCTGTCCAGACAGGATTATGGCAATGCCCTTTACGTGAGCATCCAAACGCAGTACTTACATAAGCTACAGCGTCTTAAAAATGCGGCAGCCAGATTGCTGCTGGATATTCCTAGATTTCAGCCAGTCTCCTATGGTCTGAGAACTCTACACTGGCTCCCACTTGAAAAAAGGATTACATTTAAATCCCAATGCTTAGCATTTAAGGCATTGCACGATGTTGGTCCTCAATATCTGAAACAGCACCTGATCTGGTATGTGCCCTCCAGAAATCTAAGATTGTCACATAGCAAATGTCTACAGACCCCCAGATTCAAGAAAGCTTGCTGGGGTGGAAGAAGTTTCATCTTGGGGACAGTTAAAGCTTGGAACTCGCTTCCGGCTGACATAAAGAACAGCCCAACGCTGCTATCTTTTAGAAAATCACTAAAATTGGCTCTTTGCCAACTAAAATTCTGCTCTCTACTTTTCTCATCAGCAACCTTATGGGTCCTGCCAGCACCAGCGCCTAGATGCCCTTGGGCATTCATGCGCTATACAAATGTTCAAATCAAATTCAAATCAAATTAGCAAATAGGGTGCAATGTTCGAAAGGAAATAGCACTTCCCCCGGATTCATCTCTAACCAGCAGCCAGTTTGGGCTGGAGAGAAGAACGAAGATAAAGAAGTGCTGCTTGCCTCACATAATTCCCCAAATACCACTGAAACCTTGCAGTTGATATTGTGTTCTTGGGAGGAATGAGTTGAAGCCAGGCTGCAGAATTGCCCTGACCTCTGACCCGTAGCATATTTCTTCCCACAAATCAAGCACAAGGTAGATCAGACATTCATTCCAGCCCGAAGTTCCTTTACCCAAAGAACACCTTCACAGAACCTAGGATAGTGGAGGCATGCCCCCCATCCTGTATCCTTCAGGAAAAGGGGCGCAAAGAGGAGGTACACGTTATGTCCTCTAATGGGTAGGGCAGTGGACATCGAAGCTGGGGAACCGGGTTCGAGTCTCAGCAGGGATGCTCAACATCCTGTGATTCTGGGCAAATCACTTAATCTCCCCGTGCCTAACAAAAAAACATAAAAAAATGTGTCCACTTGTAACGCAACTGGTGCTCATGTAAAGCGCTCTGATACCTTCGGGTCTAGTTCGCGCTTCTATATAAAATTTAAAACAAAATCAGGAGCACAGAATAACTCACAAGGCCTTTTTCAGGCATGTAACAAGAGCTGGTATTAATTACACTGCATCAGTTGTTACCTTTTGCACCATGATGAATTCTAATTAAGATGATGAATCAAATAAAGAAAAGATCTGAGAAAACACTCCTGAGTACATACAGGAGAACTTGCAAACAACCCCATTGCTGTGTATAGAGCATGTAAGCTGCCAAAAGAAGATTCGGTTGCAGAAGTAATTGTAGGTAAAAAACAAACCCCTGTTCCATTAAGGAGAGCTGGCATGCATATATTTTCTTTGATATAGTGCTGCATATCCCTGCATATATAAATGGATGTATCAAGTGAAGGAGTGTCTTTCTGGGCCCTTTTCTGTGGCTTTCCACCTAGCACAGATTATGCTGTGTAGTTCCCAAAGCAGTAAAAAAGACAGAAAAGATAGCCACCCCCGTTCCCCCTCCACATTATCCTAGCAGTGGCTATGGATGTTTAATCACGCATCGGCCTCAGGGTCTGCTCTTGGCCACCAGCTTGACTGTGTATGTATACAGACAGTGTACTCTGGAGCCCGTGAAGGACCGAGGTCACACCGGACTGCAGAGGGCAGGGAGATGGGCAGAGTTGAGTTGTATATAATATCATTTTTTAGTTACAAATAGTTTGTAATGTGTATAGTTTGTGTATGTGTTTTTATTTATAGTAAAATAACATACATGTTTTAGTAATTTTTTTGTGTAGAATTATTTGTGATTATTAATTTTAATAGTAGAAATGTTTAGTTTTTATGTTAATAAAGTTTTTTATAGGAGCAGGATGTTGGGTTGATAGGGGATAAGGGTGGGAAGTATTTAAAAACATTTTTAAACATTTTTGTATATAATTTGAAATATAAAAAGTAAATAAATAAATTTAGGAGTGGGAAGTTGGGTAATAGGGGAAAAGGGTGGGGGGTATTAAAAAATTTTGATGAGATTTTTTTTTTTTTTTTTTTTTTTTAAAAAGAAAACGAGTGTGATGTTTGGTTAAAAGGAAAAATTTTAGGGAGTATTTTAAATTATTTGATAATTTTTTGTGGGAATTTAATTTTTTTTTAAACAAAATGAAAATTGTTTAGGAGTGGGGTGTTGGGTTATAGGGGAAAAGGGTGGGGAGTGTTTTAATAAAGTTTGATAATTTGTGGGGGGGTTTGAAAATAAAAAAGATATTTTCAAAATTTCAGTGGTGGGATGTTGGGTTATAGGGGGAAATGGTGGGAAATATTTTAATATCTGTAATCTTTTACTTCTTGTTGAAAATTTTAAAGAAAAAGCAATATTTTGGGGAGAAATGGGCAGGTGAGTTTGTGTAGTAAAAGGTTGGTAATAGTGGAAAAATATTATATTTTGTGTAATTTTTTTTAATTTTTTTTTTTTTTTTTAAATTACATTTAAATACATTTAGGGCCCGATTATGATGCGTTAGGAAAGCATTCCCACCTAGGGCCTGATTACGATGTGGTTAGGAAGGCCTAACGGCATTTGCTCCTTCCGAATCGGATCGGGAATGTGTCTTCCCGACGAGGGCCAGATTACGATGCGGTTAGGAACATAGGCTCCCATAGAAGTCAATGGGAGTCCAACCAAATCGTATCTGAAAGCATCCGGATGCATCATACTTGGTCGGTCGGACTCTACCGATCCGAGTCGGTCAGAAACCATTTCCAAACTGATTAGATCAGGAAGATTTCCTAACCACATCGTAATCGGGCCCTAAATGTACAATTACTGGGTGACTGTTGTGTTTATAGGGAAGATCTGTGGGGAGTATTAATAAACATGATATTTAGGGCCTCATCATGATGAGGCTCTTTATGAGGCCCTAAACAGACATCTCTGTGGTTGCGGAACTGACCGACCTCCGGTTGGTGGTTCCGCACACGCAATTACGATGCGACCACACATGGCATGGTTGCAAACTCCCATTTCTTTATGGGAGCTTGTGCGGCAGTCGGAAACCGGCCGCAGCACAAGCTCCCATTGAGAAATGGGAGTTTCTGTAAATCCCTGCACTGTGTGATGCAGGGATTTACAGGGGGGCATCATAGGTGGTCCTGCTAAGGGCCCCCAAAGTCACTTTCCGACAACCTTTCCATGTCAGAAAGGCCGGCATGGAAAGGCTGTCGGAAACTGACATCATATTCCCGACGGCGGAAACGCTGTCTTAAAGGGATTATGTATGGTTTCCGACAGAGCCTATCGGAAGCCAGTCAGATTGACTGGCCTGTTTGGACTCTGACCACCATCATTGAAATATGGCGGTGGGAGCTCAAACCAAGGATGTTGGTTGGTACGCCTCTGACGAGCGGTTGGAGGCTTAATGACCACATCCAAATCAAGCCCTTAGTTGTGTAATTTAAATTCTGAATTTAGAAAAAAAATTATAGTCTGCAAAATGAAAAGATAACATTTTTTAAAATTGTTTAAGTTTAGGTCAATATGGAAACATATTAAAAAACTTGAAAATAATTTTTAATATTTTAATAATTTTTTAATAGAAAAATATAAAATGTTTGGAGTTAGATTTTTAAATGTATGGATCTTATATTAACTAAGGGGCTGATTAGGATGGCGGGCGGACTTATGTCCACCTGCCACCCTATCGGAAATCGGGACTCCCCGAAAGGCTGTTTACCTCCCCGACATAGGCATTATGATGCGACTGCCACCACAGCAGTCACAATGCCTATACTTTGCATTGTGGTGGATACTGCTGGCTGCAGCTCCCGCTGCAATGCAAAATCGGGACACCTGACATATCCCTGCACTACGTGGCAGGCACCATGTGGTGCCTGCCACATGGAGCAGGGATATGCCCCCCAGTGCCCATATCAAAGGGCCTAGCGGGGAAGGGGGGCCCACTATGTGCCCCCAAAGTCCCTTTCTGCCTGCCTTTTCATGGCGGGTTAACAGCCATGAAAAGGCTGGCGGAAAGGGACATTGTAATCCCTACGGCGGTGCCTGGCAGGCACCGCCACCATGGTAGGGAATACAACCACCTGCGCCGGACTAGCGGGCTCAAGGAGCCTGTCGGATGCGTGGCAGTCAGTCTTGCTAACCACCAACCATCCGCCCGCCATTGAAATATGGCGGGCGGATAAGATGGTTCCCATGGCGTGGGACCGCCACCGACGGGCTGTCGGTGGCGGTCCCACCGTCATCATAATCGGCCTCTAAGTATTTTATTTTGAGTAATTTAGGTAAATTTATACTATTTAAAATATGGTAAGTGTGATGTATTTTTAAAAAATAAGTTATATTTGAAGAGTAAGTTACATTTAAATATTTTTATATAATTAATATTAAATAACAAAAAAAATCATTATTTTATTTTAATTATTTTTTTATTTAAATAAAAAAATTAAAATGCATAAAAAATCATTTGTAAAATTATAAAAAGATTGTATAAATTTACAATTATATTAATTATTTAAAATATTTTTTAAATATTACAAACAAAGTTAAAAATCTTATTTTTGCATTTGTTTTTAAATATTTAAATATTTTTAAACTAGTGTCCAGTACCTTCCCTGAGTTATGTTGTAGTGGAGTTGGAATAGTAAATTTTGCATGTTTAATGTCCAGCCCTTCTCTGAATTACGTTGTATGGAAGTGGGAACAGTAATTATAGCATGTTTAGTATACAGCATCTACCCTGAGTGATGTTATATTGGGGTGGAAATAGTAAATTTTGCATATTTAGGAACTAATTACGAGTTTTGGCGGTGCTGGAGCAGGCGGCATGCCACCGCCCCACTCCTGCACCGCCAAATCTCGCCACTGCCCGTCCACCAGATTAGGAGTGAAATAGCGGTCTGTTGGGGAGGTGATGTGGTGGTCCCACAGCGGTGCAGTTTATAGGCTCATATGTAGGCCTTAAACTGCACCCCGCGGGCCCGCCAGTGCACGTTCCTGCATGTCATGGACTGTGCAGTCTATGCTGTGCAGGAATGGGGTGCAAGCACACAGCATGTGGCCACCTGCATGCACCCCAGTGCATATTGGCAACAGGGGGGGACCCCTTTGTTTCCTGACCACCAGCAGTTTCATGGAGTATGAACCTTCAAGTGAACGTTGGCAGTCAGGAAACTCATGATATGCATGGCAGTTGCGCAGCGGCACTGCCAGCATATTGTGAGCCCAAGCCGCTCACCACGACAGGGAATGATGTTGCGGCGTTCTAATGGCGGTCTGACTACCTAAATTGTAATAGGGCAGTCGGACCGCCGGTGGGGCAGTGGACGGACTGCCACCGCCATGCCCTCGGACCACTGGTAGGGTGGTGGCCGGACCGCCACCTTGAGTTTGGCGGTCCATGGACCGCCAAACTCATAATCAGGCCCTTAGGGGTCGATTCCGATTCGGGCCGGAAAAAGCACCGACCGACTCGGAGCCGGAAAAATTACCGACCGACACGTACCAGTGGCGCCCGACACGCCAAGTACGATGCAAGCCGCGATAAATCCGACCGACACGTCAGGAAACCAAGCCGACCGACCGAGCCGCTCGGAAAATAGCAATCCGGCCGGAAAAACACGCGAATCCAACCGACCGACACGCACCCGGAACAAATCCGACCGAATCGTACCCGCCAACTCCAACCCGCAAAGTACGATGCAAGGCGCGAAAAACCCGACCGAGTCGGACGGAGGACAAGCCGTACGACCGACACGCATACAAAACCGAGCCGAAGCAACACAATACACCGCGACCGACGCGTACGCAGCATACAAAACTGCACAAACACAGCGTGAACGAAACAGAGAACACCGTACGAGACCAATGCAGGGTCCGACTCGGTCACAAGAACGTTTCCAACATACACAAACAGCACAAAGGAAAAATCACCCAAAAAAAGGCCAAACAAGCAATTAGCAAGCCAATAAATACTGGGGGGGTGGGGACAGAGAACAAAGACACACCCACAACTCCACCTATATAAAGGACACAAATCACTACCATGAGCCTTTGCAAATGCCATTCCACTGCCAGCACCCAAGAGAAAGCAACCACACACCCACAGCTCACCCCTCACACAAGCCACACACCATCAGCACACCAACAAATACCTACCTCACATACACCCAGCAAAACACACACTCACACACCCTCACCTGCACACCAACACACACATCACTCACCATCACCACCCATCACCATGCCCCCCAACAAGAATCCCAAGTTCCTAGATTGTGAATTGGAAGTCCTGGTAGACGAGATCCTCAGGGTGGAGCCACAGCTGTTTGGCACTCTGGTCCAACAGACCCCCATGTCGCAGAAAACCAAGATGTGGGAGAGGATCATCAACAGGGTGAACGCCCAATCACCATGTCGGCGCACAAAGACGGACATCCAGAACAGGTGGTATGACGTGCGCAGGAGGGTACGGGACCTGCTGAAGATAGACTACATCAACAGCCAACAGACCGGCAGTGGCCCTCCTGCCAAGCCAATATACCTCAGGCCCTGGGAGGAGAAGGTGCGGGCCATCCTTCCGCCAGTGAGCGTATATGGACTAGAGAACATCCCAGAGCCTGGTGAGTACACAACAAATGTACACAATAAACTGCCACAAAACACACACATCACTGTCAAGGGGAGAGTCAAACCATGCACACATAGCAATTACACAGCAACTAGAACAGAATCATCCCAAAATGTGTATGTCAGTCAGATAAACACAACACATGCCATCAAAAAGTCACATCCAACTGTGCCAACACATGTACAAACACAACCACAACTACAGCTAGGCAGTGGCACAAATAGAACTAACACACACATCCACACATGTAGCCACCACAACAACACCAACACACAGTGAAGACCACTCAAAGGAAGGAATTCTGTGTATGCTGGCCAAGTCAGTGTAGCCAATAGCATCATGGGAGTCGCAGTCACACATATTGCCCCCCACAACTGTCCCATCAACACCACCCTGAACCATGCTCACATCACAGGGAGTGGAGAAGGACTCACAAGATGGCTGACACTGGCTACTGCTGTGGGGAGCACAAGGCCCTGCTGCCAACTGTGCACCAACAAACAGCAGGACACCACTGACTGACATCCTGAGAGACAACTTACACTCCCTGCAATGCAAGCACGTTCCATGGTGGGCTATCTGGCTGGCTGGGTGGGAAGGGGGACTTGCAGCACTGACTATAGTCACCAGCACCTCCCCTCACACCCCCCCCACACAAACTCCACAGTACCCACCTGGTAGAATGCAATGCCCTCCATCCTAACACAAGATCCCACAAAGCACCACCACCCTGGGTTATGTTGTGTGAAGCACAGGGACACTCTTGGGACTCTTAGCCAAACAACTGCCAGGACAACACTCCCAGCCATCCTGTCAGCACAGCCAGCCCACCCCACAGGGAAGCAGAGTCAAAAGGAAGGAAGCATGGGCATGCTGGGAAGGGGGTGGAGGCAATAGCATGATGGGAGTCGTAGTCACAGACATTGCTCAGCCTCACAACTGGCCCATCAACACCACCCTGAACCATGCTCACATCACAGGGAGTGGAGAAGGACTCACAAGATGGCTGACACTGGCTACTGCTGTGGGGAGCACAAGGCCCTGCTGCCAACTGTGCACCAACAAACAGCAGGACACCACTGACTGACATCCTGAGAGACAACTTACACTCCCTGCAATGCAAGCACGTTCCATGGTGGGCTATCTGGCTGGCTGGGTGGGAAGGGGGACTTGCAGCACTGACTATAGTCACCAGCACCTCCCCTCACACCCCCCCACACAAACTCCACAGTACCCACCTGGTAGAATGCAATGCCCTCCATCCTAACACAAGATCCCACAAAGCACCACCACCCTGGGTTATGTTGTGTGAAGCACAGGGACACTCTTGGGACTCTTAGCCAAACAACTGCCAGGACAACACTCCCAGCCATCCTGTCAGCACAGCCAGCCCACCCCACAGGGAAGCAGAGTCAAAAGGAAGGAAGCATGGGCATGCTGGGAAGAGGGGTGGAGGCAATAGCATGATGGGAGTCGTAGTCACTGATATTGGTCACCCCCACAACTGTCCCATCAACACCACCCTGAACCATGCTCACATCACAGGGAGTGGAGAAGGACTCACAAGATGGCTGACACTGGCTACTGCTGTGGGGAGCACAAGGCCCTGCTGGCAACTGTGCACCAACAAACAGCAGGACACCACTGACTGACATCCTGAGAGACAACTTACACTCCCTGCAATGCAAGCACGTACCATGGTGGGATATCTGGCTAGCTGGGTGGGAAGGGGGACTTGCAGCACTGACCATAGTCACCAGCACCTCCCCTCACACCCCCCACACAAACTCCACAGTACCCACCTGGTAGAATGCAATGCCCTCCATCCTAACACAAGATCCCACAAAGCACCACCACCCTGGGTTATGTTGTGTGAA
Source organism: Calotriton arnoldi (assembly GCA_963921515.1). Classification (NCBI taxonomy): domain Eukaryota; kingdom Metazoa; phylum Chordata; class Amphibia; order Caudata; family Salamandridae; genus Calotriton; species Calotriton arnoldi. Next base: position 12,930 of record CAWUFW010010740.1, on the reverse strand, counting down.
GCACAGGGACACTCTTGGGACTCTTAGCCAAACAACTGCCAGGACAACACTCCCAGCCATCCTGTCAGCACAGCCAGCCCACCCCACAGGGAAGCAGAGTCAAAAGGAAGGAAGCATGGGCATGCTGGGAAGGGGGGTGGAGGCAATAGCATGATGGGAGTCGTAGTCACAGACATTGCTCAGCCTCACAACTGGCCCATCAACACCACCCTGAACCATGCTCACATCACAGGGAGTGGAGAAGGACTCACAAGATGGCTGACACTGGCTACTGCTGTGGGGAGCACAAGGCCCTGCTGCCAACTGTGCACCAACAAACAGCAGGACACCACTGACTGACATCCTGAGAGACAACTTACACTCCCTGCAATGCAAGCACGTTCCATGGTGGGCTATCTGGCTGGCTGGGTGGGAAGGGGGACTTGCAGCACTGACTATAGTCACCAGCACCTCCCCTCACACCCCCCCCACACAAACTCCACAGTACCCACCTGGTAGAATGCAATGCCCTCCATCCTAACACAAGATCCCACAAAGCACCACCACCCTGGGTTATGTTGTGTGAAGCACAGGGACACTCTTGGGACTCTTAGCCAAACAACTGCCAGGACAACACTCCCAGCCATCCTGTCAGCACAGCCAGCCCACCCCACAGGGAAGCAGAGTCAAAAGGAAGGAAGCATGGGCATGCTGGGAAGAGGGGTGGAGGCAATAGCATGATGGGAGTCGTAGTCACTGATATTGGTCACCCCCACAACTGTCCCATCAACACCACCCTGAACCATGCTCACATCACAGGGAGTGGAGAAGGACTCACAAGATGGCTGACACTGGCTACTGCTGTGGGGAGCACAAGGCCCTGCTGGCAACTGTGCACCAACAAACAGCAGGACACCACTGACTGACATCCTGAGAGACAACTTACACTCCCTGCAATGCAAGCACGTACCATGGTGGGATATCTGGCTAGCTGGGTGGGAAGGGGGACTTGCAGCACTGACCATAGTCACCAGCACCTCCCCTCACACCCCCCCAACACAAACTCCACAGTACCCACCTGGTAGAATGCAATGCCCTCCATCCTAACACAAGATCCCACAAAGCACCACCACCCTGGGTTATGTTGTGTGAAGCACAGGGACACTCTTGGGACTCTTAGCCAAACAACTGCCAGGACAACACTCCCAGCCATCCTGTCAGCACAGCCAGCCCACCCCACAGGGAAGCAGAGTCAAAAGGAAGGAAGCATGGGCATGCTGGGAAGGGGGTGGAGGCAATAGCATGATGGGAGTCGTAGTCACAGACATTGCTCAGCCTCACAACTGGCCCATCAACACCACCCTGAACCATGCTCACATCACAGGGAGTGGAGAAGGACTCACAAGATGGCTGACACTGGCTACTGCTGTGGGGAGCACAAGGCCCTGCTGGCAACTGTGCACCAACAAACAGCAGGACACCACTGACTGACATCCTGAGAGACAACTTACACTCCCTGCAATGCAAGCACGTTCCATGGTGGGATAACTGACTGGGTGGGTGGGTGGGTGGGAAGGAGGTCTGGCTGTCAACCAAACACAATCAATGCAGACCATGTTCACACCCCAGAGAATACATAGAAATGCCCAAATAATGCAGGACAATGTGCCACACCAATATCAACCCCTGACTGTGACGACTTAGGACAATCCAATGTACAGGCCCGCACCCCGAGGCACAGTCACAACTGTCAGGTGTGTCAACCACTGATGCCTGCAGAAACATGACATACATTGTTTGTGTCTCCCAAAAACAGGTGATGATAGGGACACAGCAGCAGACGCTGAGGAGTCCCAGTCCCAGGCTCAAGAGGATGCCGAGCTCACTGGCGTCGTACAGCCTCTGTCCTCCTCGGACGATGAACAACCTGGCACATCCGGTGCAAGTCAACATGCTGCACCAGCAGGACCACCAGCTGCAGCACCAGCAGGTCCACCAGCTGCACCCCCTGCACCCACCCCTCCAACGACTGTCACCACGAATACCATCCCTGCCGACATGGACAGAATAAGGAACAACACCAGCGCAGTGACCCTGGACCAACCTGGGGCCATGGACACCACCACCACCACCACCCCCAAGGTGGACCAGGGTTATCTGTGCGTGCAACTGCACACACTGCACATGTCAGCAGGGGTGGTGGGAGGGGTGGGAGACAGAGGTCGCTGCTTGCAGACGTTGCTGGTGTGCATGAAGACCCACAACTGGTACGCATAGCTGATGCGTACCAGTCCAGCACCGGAGAGCTCAGCCAGGTAGTGGGGCTCCTCAGAGACATCAAACAGCAGCAGGCTGCCCATCATGCCCGCTTGGACTCCCACATGTCCCACGTGGAGTCACACATGTCACGTGTGGACTCCCACATGTCCCGCGTGGAGTCCAAGTGGGATGTACTACATGAGATGACGGCGGTGCACAGGGACATTTTACAATGCCTCCGCCAGATGAACAGCAACCAGTCCACACCTCCCTGTGTGCCAACAACATCTGGTACCGAACAAACTGCAACTGCCACAGGGAGGGAGGAGGACTCTGGCGGAGAGTCCCCTGCACCGCAGCAGCCTGCACTTGAGGGCCCCCCCCAAGAAGAGGGGTCGTCCGAGGAGGGGAAAGTGAGAGGCTGATGGCCAAGCGCAACTCCCAGGAAGCCTGAACCTGTTCTGGATTTTCGCCTTTGTGCACAGACTGTTCACCCTGTTGATGGCAACACTACTCCCACACATTGCATGGGGAGTACAAGTTGGAACAATGTGTCAGACAACTGTGGCCCCGATACTGGGGATCCTGTCTACCTGGACTTTCTATTCATCTAGGAACTTGGGATTGCAAGATTCATGTACAGCACAATCCATCCTATGCACTATTATCACAGATGTATCACAATAAACACACTAATACACCATACTTGCCTCTGTCGTGATTCCAACGTGGGTGCTGTTATGGGGATGATGAACTGCAAAATTACACTGTGTATGCGAACTGCAACAGCAAGGACAACACAGGCATGTGAGTACAGGCAACGTGACACATATGAGGGAGACACACCACCAGGGCTACACAACACATACACACCTAGGCCATCTGACTCATTGCCTACACTGATGTTGCCAGGGAAGACGGTGCAATGCACAGACACCACACCCATTCCCAGTTGTAGTCAAGTAGCCCACAGGTGCAGTAAGCAAATGGCAGTCAAATGTGTGACCACAGACAACGCACATCACTAAGTGAAGCACAGGTTTATTACACAGTAGCAACATGCCGTAACCACTACAGATGCAAGGTAACCCCACCTGGTAGCGGGCACACAGTCAACAACTGTAGACAGAAGGAAGTCCATGGGTGTGGCGCACATCACCTGTAGGGACACAACAGCTACCAGCCTGGATGTGCAATCACGTCGTCGGTGGACACAGTTGACCAAACGAATCTGAAAGTACCCTGTGAAGGACAGAAATGACACACAGTCAAAAGCAATGCAGTACAGGACAGAACAGCAAAACTCATGCACAATACATGTTACAAGATACCCACCCAGAACCAAGTTAGCATGTCAACACTGTTGGGGAGTACAGCCCACCTGTCACCACACATCGCAACACACATCCTGTCAAGTAGCCCATGGACACACTCCAACAGCACCAGAGCACCACCCACACATCATGCCAACTCACATCATTCACATGACACCTCAGGATACTCACATTCAGCTAAAGAAGTTGGTGATGAGCTGTGTGCGGACATCACCATCACCATCATCATCATCATCGTCACTGGCATCGTGGTCCAGGCCAGGATCCTCCACAGGTGGCGGATGTTGGTCATCGTCATCCTGGATGAGAGGCAACTCCTTCCGCACTGCCAGGTTGTGGAGCATGCAGCAGACGATGATAATCTTGCACACTTTCGCAGGGGCATATGGGAGGGACCCTCCGGTCTTGTCCAGGCAGCGGAAGCGGCTCTTCAGGAGACCAAAGGTCCGCTCAATCACTCTCCTGGTCCGACCATGTGCCTCATTGTAGCGCATCTGGGCAGGTGTCACAGGGTTCCTGAGGGGTGTCAGCAACCACGGCATGTTGGGGTATCCCGAGTCACCTACGGACAGACAAGTGCACATCAGCTGACTTGGAAAAGTGGGCGGAATACTACAGATCAGATCACACACAATGGCACAAAGTCAGTACACACCGACAAGCCAGGCACGCTGGTTCTGCATCTGTGCCATCAACCTGGGGATGCGACTACTCCTCATCACAAAGGCATCGTGTGCTGAACCAGGGAAACGGGCACACACGTGTGTGATGGTCATGTCTGCAAGACACACCACCAGTGCATTGACCGAGTGGTAGTGCTTGCGGTTCCTGTAGGCCTGCTCCTGGGCCTGTGGTGGTACCAAAGCCACATGTGTCCCATCAATGGAGCCAATGACATGCGGCATCCTCCCCAGGGCATAAAAGTCACTCTTCACGTCAGTGAGTCGTCGCAGTCTAGGGAAATAGATGTACCGGTTCAGGAAGAGCAACATTGCCGCCAAGAAATCGCGGAGCACACGGCTGAACATGGTCTGTGACATCCCACCAGCAGACGCCACAGTATGTTGGAAGGTACCGGTGGCAAAGAAGTGTAGGGCTGCCATCACCTTCACCTTGGGGGTCAGCGCTGTAGGATACGGCCGGCCAGGCTGCAAATGTGGGGACAACTGCACTGCAAAATCCTCAATCAGCTGCCTGGTGAAGCGGTACCGTCGGATGCTGTCCCGTTCCACCATCGTTGCCAGGTCTGGGAATGGCCGATGGACAGCAGGAGCCCTGCAGTGCAGAGGAGAAGTAAGCAAGATCGTCAGTCACCCCACATATGCGGCATTGAACACACTCAAGATCCCAACATACATCATCATGAGGCACAACTACATGAAGTGTGCAGTACCGGAACGACATGTATGGTACATACATGGCCAACATCTGTCAACACGGTCCTACAGGTGGCATCAATTTGTCCCAGGTTGGCCCATTGGATATCATGATGCTGTGTCACAGTCACCCCCCAGTGACATGTGAGGACAGATGTGCCCCAGGCACCACAGCTCAACGACAGGCACATTCCCAGGGACCCTGTAATGCCACATGGACACTGGCATCACCTGGAGTATCATGTGTACACCACAACAAAACAAACATGACCCCCACAGGTAGTGGCCACACTTGCCATGGCAGGAGAGCCATGGACGTCTGTGACACACACGCACAACATCAGAGTCCATGCACACACAACGTGGATGTGGAGACTGTCTCCCATTGTGCACATGAAATCAGAGACATTGTAAACACTACATGCACAAAGACTGTGGAGGGCCATCACTATTGTGCCACTGGGACACCCTGGCTCAAACATACCGTCCCACATGGGACTCACGGGGTATGTGACATGACATACACAAACACCACTGTGAAATGTGACCATGGCACATGCACAGATATGAACAGTTGCACATCACAGTGGTCACGTACACGTAACACCCAGGATCCTGTCCCCATTAACACGTGCACAGCCTGGGGGTGGCTGCCCACAGGTGACACCCACAGGACAACATGTACACCAACATACACACAATAGGAAATGCAGCCTTACATGCCTTATGATAAGGTTTGGACAGGCTGTCGTGATGTAGGTGTGCCCCTCACTCCCTGGGAGCTATCTGTGGCTGGCATATGTCCATCTGAGACAGGCATGCTGACATATGCCAGTCACATGTACAGTGATGCGTTGAACAGCAATGGACCGATCGGTGTCTCCGGCCGGCCCATTGCTTTCAATGTGTGCGGGTACGCGTTGTACCCCTGTGCGCGTTGAACAGCAATGGACCGATCGGTGCCTCCGGCCGGCCCATTGCTTTCAATGTGTGCGGGTACGCGTTGTACCCCTGTGCGCGTTGAACAGCAATGGACCGATCGGTGCCTCCGGCCGGCCCATTGCATTCAATGTGTGCGGGTACGCGTTGTACCCCTGTGCGCGTTGAACAGCAATGGACCGATCGGTGCCTCCGGCCGGCCCATTGCTTTCAATGTGTGCGGGTACGCGTTGTACCCCTGTGCGCGTTGAACAGCAATGGACCGATCGGTGCCTCCGGCCGGCCCATTGCATTCAATGTGTGCGGGTACGCGTTGTACCCCTGTGCGCGTTGAACAGCAATGGACCGATCGGTGCCTCCGGCCGGCCCATTGCTTTCAATGTGTGCGGGTACGCGTTGTACCCCTGTGCGCGTTGAACAGCAATGGACCGATCGGTGCCTCCGGCCGGCCCATTGCTTTCAATGTGTGCGGGTACGCGTTGTACCCCTGTGCGCGTTGAACAGCAATGGACCGATCGGTGCCTCCGGCCGGCCCATTGCTTTCAATGTGTGCGGGTACGCGTTGTACCCCTGTGCGCGTTGTACCTCAATGGACCGATCGGTGCGCACCCATTGACAATGGGCTTGCCTGGCAACGGACGCGTTTTCGAATTTCGAACGAGTCGGTTGCTGGAAAATCAGTTGGTCACCCACAACAATGTTGCAAAATCATGTATGTCATGAAGTTGAAATTTTGAAGGATGCTGTGGGCGTGTTTTGGTGCTGCTATTCCATGGATTGGCCAGATTCAGAAGATGCAAACGACTTGGACCTATCACTTTGGACACAAGGGACAGTATCTGCCTCTCCAGCACATATATATTGCTGCCTGTTCCCCTGAGAGCCCACTTGCCTGCACTACATGCTCCAGGACGACATCTGCCACTGCACTGCTGCTGTCTCTGCCCCTCTGGACCCTGCAATGGCACGTACTGTGGAGAGAGCCCCAGCCTTCAGCCTTGAGGAGAACCAGGCCCTGCTGGACAGCCTACTTCCACAGTACAGCAAGCTGTATGGGACACCAGGGGAGCAGGTGAGTGTTCTGTGCACTGCCTTTCTGAATGTGCATTTTGTCTGACTAGCAAGGCTGAGAGTCAGCACACCACTGGCTAGCAGGCTCACTGAGTAGTTGTCACCCCCCATAGTGTGTAGTGACTTGCACTGGACAGGTATGGTGCAGTGACAGTGCTTCTGAACAGGGTTTTACTCCCCATGCAATGATACCATGTAGTGACTTCTGGAAAACTGTCCATGGGCAGCCGTGCACTGCCTGGGTACACCATGTGCCCCTGTGATTGCGACATGTATATGCAACTGTGTCATGCACGGATATGTTGCATGTGTAGTAATGGCCTTATCACTTTGTCATCCTGACAGGCTTCTGCCCATCGGAAGCATGAGATATGGAAGGACATCGTCCGGGCTGTCCGGTCCGTGGGGGTCTACAAGCGCCGGATCCGCAACTGCCAAAAGAGGTGGCAGGACCTTCGGGGCTGGACCCGGAGGATTGCACGGGTCCAGCTGAAGCTGTCGCCTCCTCGCAGGAGGGGCGGAACACGGACCCTGACCCCCCACATGCTCAGGATCCTGGCGGTGGTCTTTCCAGACCTGGATGGGCAGCTGAAGGCCAGAGAGCAGCAAGGAGGGGGTGAGTCAAAGACTGCACTGTGTACTCTGTCTAACATGCTATGTGCCCTCCTCGGGCCAGGTTGAACTGCCACAGTACAGCAGTCATGTTGTCCAGGAGCCATGTCCCTCTATTGTGCACTGCCCACTCCTCATCTGATACCCAGGTGTGGCCCTTACATGCAGGGAATTCTGTCACTTAGGACTGTGTCCTTGCAGTTTGCTTGACTCAAGGTGGGAGACAGCATCTGTTTCCCTGACTCTGTGGTGGGCATCATGGGTGGGTCCATTGCTTACACAATGCCTGTATTCTGACATGTATTCAGCGTGTTACTTTGATCTGTGGTCCAATTGCTGAGCTGATCCACCACATGTGGCTGGGGTACCTGGCACACACCCATGCTGCGGGTGGGAACAATGTTTGGGCCCCAGGAGTATGTATATGACGTGTGTCACACATACTTAGCCAGCTGCCTACAGTCCAGGGCTCATCCCTCATTCATGTGGGGCTGGACAGTCATGCCTACTCCAGGCCATACAATACACTCTGTACTCCCACTCCCGTGTATCAGCGGACACATTGTGCACAGTGATTTGACCCCTCAGGTGTCTGCCTCTGTGTCAGTGTGCTGTGGATTAGTCGCCAGGACTGCTGTGGAGTTTCTTGGTAGGGGCTCAGCATGCCACTGGAGATGTGACCATAGGAGACGATACTTGTGTGACACATAGGTGTCTGATCAGCTGCCCATGCAGAATGGGGCATGTAAATGTGAAGTTCAGGCAGCTGTTCCCCATGCACAGCAGAGTGTGAGGGGCTCAGGTTCAGAGGGTAGTGTCACAGGTCTCCCATATGTCCAATAGGTATGACCTGGACAGATGAGGGTTAAGAGGATGTGTTGTGGGGGGGATGTACATGTGCACTTGTGCAGCTCCAGGACTTGCATTCCCCATGACCTACTATTGTGACACAGTGCAGAGTGTTGTTGTCTGGCTGCAAAGTCATACATCACTGAGACAGTGATGTATGACTTTGCAGTCATGCCTCCGCCATGGCATGTGTCTACTGATTGGTGATCCTGCAGGGGAGTGACATGTGCTACATGCACACCATAGTGGCGCTGGCTATCAGGACATGGGTGCATCATGGTGTCTGTCGCTGGTATGCATCACATGCATTTCCTATTTGACTCTGGGCATCCCTTACATCCGTAAACCTGTACTGACTCAGTGGCAAGAGCTGTGATGTGTCCACACCGTGTCCTCTGCACTGTCCAACTACTGTGTACTTGGTGCATGTGTCAACACTGGGGTGTTGCAATCCAACAGACAACAGACAGATGGGTGCAAGGCCATGTGGGATGTGAGTGCCATGCTTGGCATCAGACTGACAATTGACTTCTCCTGTTCAATTAGTGCACTTTTAGCAATGTACAACTAATGATGCCAGGGCTTGCTCTGTGATGTGCTGTGCTCACAGTGGTGTGTGCGTTATGTGCAGGTGACTGATGTCTGTCTGTTTCCCCATTGTTTGCAGATACATCCACGGCCACGGAAGGGGACAGCTCCACGGACCAGGAGGAGCCGGAGAGCCAGACTGGGTCAGCAGCCGAGGAGTGGTCGGAGGGACCCAGTGGCACGGAGGGCGAGGGGAGCCACACCGAGGAGTCCTCAGCAGCATCCACCTCAGCTGAGGACCAGAGCAACTCGGAGGATGACTCCCTTGTGGAGGCGGGTGTCAGCAGCCACCACACCCCAGCTAGTGTTGCTGTCCCCGCCACCACCAGCACCACCACCGCCCTCCCATCGGCTCCCATTCCCCAGGTCCGTGGAGGCTCCCATGTCCGGGAGCGTGTCTCCTTTGGGCCAGGCACCGCACCCCCTGCCCCTGTGTCCCCTGCTGCCCTGAGTGAGGAGTCTGTGTACCTCCTTCGCCAGCTCCATGTAGGGCAGACAGCCATGCTGAGTGTCCTCCATGCGCACACCGCGCTGTTGACTCAGCTGGTGTCGTTCATGGAGGGCATCTCATCGGGCATGTCTGACCTACAGAGGGGCAATAGGTCCATGGACTCCTCCCTGACGGCAGCAGTGTCCCTCCTCAAACGGTCCCTCACCCCTCCTGCCTCTGCTCCATCCACACTCCCCAGCACCTTACCCATCCCAGGCACACACACACTGGCACAGGCACACACCAGCACACACACATCCAGCACACTGACACACACGCCAATGACAAAACGCACACGCACGCACATTCAGGGGACTGAAGCCAGACTCACAGGGGATGGGGCCCTGGAACACACACACGCATCCACATGCACTGCGCAGTCCTCAGTTCCCTCTCCCTCCAAAGCACCCTCCCTTGCCTCACCTGCAACCCCAAAGTCACAGCAGCTCTTCCTCTGTGACCTCGGCCTCTTCCCCACCGATGAAGCTGCTCCAGCATCCCGGGGGAAGAGGAAGCCCACCCACACGGAGCAGAGTGCCCCTCGCCCCCGGACACCCTCCCCCAGGTGCAGACGGACTGAGGCCCCCACCCGCAAGTGCCCCCGGAGTGCTAAGAGCAAGACCCCGCCACCGCCCTGCAGCTCAGGCACAAGGTCTCCGTCCTCCATCCCTCAGGCCCCCACTGCACAGGTGCCCCCACCACACCCTGCCCCAGGTTCCCCCACCCACAGATATACCATCCCCAAGATGCTCCGGCCTTCTCCCCTGCCACTTGCTCTCCCAGCACCACACCCCCCGCTGCGCTTGTCTGTGCCACTGATGTGGTGAGGGTGTCCTCCCCTCTGTCCAACCCACCTTGCCTGTTCCCCATTCTCCTCCCCTGGAGGTAGGCACTGCAGTGGAGTCCACTACCGCCCTGTCTGACTTGGGCACTGCAGTGGCGGACCTGTCCACCCCATCTGCAGGGTCCACTGCAGTTGTGCCGGCACCCACGACATCTGTGTCATGCCCCCCAGTTGTGCCGGCACACACCATGTCAGACACCTCCACTGCAGTTGTCAGTGGCTCTCCAGCACCCACCACCCCTTCCCTGACTCCCCCTGGTGAGCCCTGATCCTGTCCCTGCGGTGCCTGGCCTGCCCCCCGGTTGCCCCTCCTAGTGGATTGTCCCTGGTATTGTGCAGGCATGCGTAGGGTGACATCTGCCAGTGTCACCCTGTTTGAACTTTGACAATGGACTGGCCATTGGCCTTTGCTCTAATTTCTTCTGGACGTCGTTATCAAACAACACATATGCTGAATAAAGCAACTTTCTTTTCTCTAGTGCTCATGCTTCAGATGTACATGTTGTTGGTGCAGCTAACCATGCCCTTGCTGCAGTGATGGTGATATCTGGTCTCATGATTATGAAGTGTTACTGTGCAGGAACCCATGTGGTCCAGGGGGAATGTGTCCTATCATGTGGTGTATCCATGTCATCAATAGCAGCATCTGAGGGTGTCATGTGTTCAGTATTTGGCAATGGGTTTCCTACTTACATTGGCAATTTCATATCTGTGGCTTCCACCCCTGCACATCTGTTGTGCCTGCCATCGTTGCATTTGTCTACTTCCCTGACCGTGTTGCCATCTCCAGTGGACATGCAGGTTTGGGCATCAATGGGGAGGGACTCATCCGTGTAGTCAGTGCAACATTGCTATACAAGTGTGTTGGATCTGTGCTGATGATTCCGTTGGCACATCCATGACCAGGCTGATGTGATGGGAGCCCTCATTTGGTGCTAATTGTTGATTGTGTGACCAAGTGCTCAGCTGACATGATGGGGCCCTACTGAGGCAACATATGGCACAGCTTTCCTCACACAGGAGTGGAGTCCCCTCATGGCAGTGTGTACACGTGTGACATTGCCTGCGCCCAAGGTGTGTGTTGTATGTGCATGTCTGTGTGTTCACTTCCATTCATCTGCGCATGCTGTGATCCCTAGTGTTGTACCTGTTTGTGATGCTTGCTGACTTGAGCTATGTTCCCCCAAAGTCTTCTCCCTGTGTTCTCTGTGATGTGGGTGCATGGCACATTACTGGTCATCAGGGTGTCACCCATAGGTGTGTTTGCTGTCAGGGCAGAGTTTGTGTGCAGACGCAGATGGGTCACAGTCAGGTTTCCCTTTGGCACTTGTTGTTTGCCCCTGTCATGTGATTTCCAGTTTGTGTTATCTTTCAGTGATTGTGACACGTTGTGTGTGTGACTGCTGGCACTCCTTAGGGTCCGGGCTGCAATGTTGGTTGTTGTCTATGTGTGTTCTTTGTGGGTGACCTTGGCTTCTTCATTGGTGTGTGACTGTGGCTGGGATCCCATTGGTCGGTGTGGTATTGCCGTCATGTCCATGTACAGCGTAGTGTGCAGTGTGTCAGACATTCAGGAGTCTTGTTGAGTGTCCATGTGTGATGTGTTTCTACACCTTGGTTCCCACCCACCACCCTGGAATAGTCATGGGTGCATGTGCAATGTCACCAGTGCATGTGTACTTCACTGCTGCACATTGTTGGAGGTCGAGGGGTGTGGTCTTGAGTGTGTGCAGATGAGAGTTGTTGCCCGGCTAGGCCCCTGCCTCCATGTTGGCCTTGGCTTACTGGCCATGCTGATTGATTTGTGCTTGTGTAGGTGTGATGGTAGTTTGTTGCTCAGGACACCTGACTGTGGTTCACAGTGTGAACGACATTTAGCTTTGTCATCACAGTGGTATTTTTATTCAGCCCAGGGTCACCACATTGTGGGGGCCCTGGGGGTGGTGCTGTGGTGTGTCTGTGACTTGCTGTGTCAGTTGTTGTTCCTACGTGCCTGTGTGACATGTGTGTTTTGTGCTCCCTCTCACCTGTCAATGCCTGCTTGCCCACATAGGGGATTTGGATCCATGAGTTACCTTAGTGTGGCAGTGTATGCACATCTGTATGATTGGTATTCAGCTCTCCTCATGTGTTGTGTTGTTGCCTGGGGACACTGGCACCCCCACCCCTCACCTGCTGTGTATGATGACAGTGTTGGTCTGCCTGTTTGTGTTTGTGCATCTGCACCACTGCATTGGCATATCTTGGGTGTGCCATTGGCTGTATGTTGTTTGGTGTGTTTCCCCTGCTGTCCCTGGGACTCCTAGGTCATCGGTCAGCACAGTGATCATGGTTTGTGTGTCCCATTGCTGCCATGGTATGGTATCTGTTCACCTCACATCTGCTGTCTCCACAGGGTATCTGCATTTGTGTGCCCATTGGTGCAAATATGTGGTTCTGCATTCTGATGGTCACTTCTGTCATTGTGTCATTGATGACTGTTGACGGTCTCAGCCCCCATGGGTGTTGTTTGTCTGCACATGGCCAAAGGAATGTTTCATTTGCACTGCAGTATTTGGCTCCCCCAATTTATGTTGCAATGGGACACAT